>OU862906.1:64848664-66048664 GCA_917880885.1 Limnephilus marmoratus
ATGTCACACAAGAGTCACACCCGCTTCTTTCTGGAGCAAGTGAGACTATAGCATTCCCAATTGCGGTATGTTGTATGGCTGCAAGTAGTGGGGTGGGGAAGGAGATGGGAAGAAGAAGGTGGGAAAAAATCTGGCTATTCATAGCTGGTCACCAAACACGGCTAAAGCCATTTCAAGCAAAGTTTTAATTCTAAATCATGGCCTTATACCTGGGCGATACTGAGAGTATCTTCCACTCTGGAACGTGCGTGCTCTCAATATACTACGTTATTTTAAATGAATTGATTGTGAAAGAACACAAATTTATCAATAAAATTTATTTGTGCACGCCGGGATTCGATCCCACGACCTTCGCATTGCAAGTCAAGAGCCTTATCGGATAATCAAATATTAGTTCAACAAAATTTCAAACTTCGATAGAGTTTTATCAAATCTCCGGTTTGCGAAAACAATATTTTTACAGGCGACTTCCACTATATTCCAAATCCGTATACAAAAATTGATGTTTATCGAGAATATGAAAATTTCGCTTGTATATTGGAAAGGCTGGACCGCTTGTGTATTTTGCGAGGCGGCTTTACGTAAATAAAAAGCTCATATGTCTTTAACGTAGCTAGGAGTATCCCACAGCACCGTAGCCCGTAATATGGACGTATAAATACCCCCTTGTCGTCTGCTGAACTACTGAGCCTTCCTCGGTCCTCTTCTTTTATAATGCGGCTATTCTGCATTATTTATGGCCCGGATTGGAAATAGAATCCGTAAAATGCATTAATTTTATGCTCAAATATGAGTCCGCTGCGATAAAAAAGTTGGGGACTTAATCCGATGAATCGAAAAAAGGCAACGCAATGCATATAATATTGGTACTCTATTCAATTCCGTTTGGAATTTGGAGTGTCATTTTTTTAAATTTCTCTCTAACCACCAATAAAATTAATAATTTAGTGAAGGATACCAGCGTTATGTAACTTACATGCTTTTAAATTCATAATTAACACTAAGCTTCGAGCAAAAACATTAATTATCACGGTACAAAAGTCGTTCATATTTAGAACTAGCTGGTACCCGGTATGCGTTGCAATGCCATTCAAAGAAATAAATTGATTCTCCCTGAATGTCCTTTCCCGTGCGTCCCCTTTCATCTCCCGGGTCTCCCTTCCCTCCCGCGTTCCCCTTCCACCTTCCCTCTCGCTCCAATTTTTTAATTTTTTTTTCCGTAAGAACCTTCTACAAAGTATTAGAAAACTTAAAAAAAAAGATGAATGAAATAAGTAAAGTCGTTCTGAAGTTATGCCGTGACCAAGGGAAAAAGTGATTCATTTTTATATAAACATACTTGGATTATTTATAAAGAAAAACAATTCCAATAAGTATCAGCGCAATTCATTCTTTAAATACATATTATTTATTTATTCATTATATTTTAGTGTCTTGTACATTTAAGTTTACTAATTTCTAATTAATTATAATATTTCATATTGTAAAATAAATTTTATGTAGTTTTATGTAGCTTCTACAATACGTCTTGACCTTTCCAATTGGTATGGACTTTAATGTTTCTGGTAGCATGTTATATAACTTCATCCCTTTGTACAGTAAACTGTTCTGCGTATTCGCCTTGTCCTTTTTTTGAAGCCTGATATTCTTGCACGCCCTTGTGTTATGTGTGTGAATGTCCTTTTGAATATAATTTTATTTGTGAAGTATTTTGGTAAAATGTTGTTAATTATTTAATATATCGTATTCAAGGTCAGCATCTCTTTCACGGTTAGCCAATTCAGTTCCTTTAACATTTGGTTTACTTTTGAAAATCTAATATAATAATGATAACACTAAAGAAATAAAATAAAAACCGCCGCCTCGGGAACCATTTATTGGATAACCAACACCCTTGCCATACCCACCCCAAGTGGTTCGCTACGTTTGATGACTTAGCATGGTTGCCTGGGTTCAAAGGACGCGTTTTCTTTCTCAGAACTTCCTCTTCTACCTTTCCCTGAAAATACCAGCATCAGATACAGCAACCCTAAAGATGACATAGGCCTTGATGGATTTTTTTGCCTCAGGGCCTCTTGTGTGGAGCTAATGTAAAAAAAATTAAAAAAATAATTAAGTAATTCAGTAATAACCAATATTTCGTCATTCGACATGTAAATTCGGCGATAATCTTTTCCAAAAATTAAACCCATTTTAATACCTTTTCGTTATTTGTTTTTGGGGTGTTACGCCGTGTTGCGCTACCTCCTTCTTTAGCCAACGTTTCGGACAGCGTTGCAGTGTCCATCATCAGGGCAGATCCGGTAGATGTGACACATCGGCTAAAGTTGAAAGAAACCTTGGCTAAAGAAGGAGGTAGCGCAACACGGCATAACACTCCAAAAACAAATAACGAAAATACTTTTGGCAGTGAAAATCTTAAAACGTAGGTATCTATTTTAATACAATTCTAATCATAATCAGCTCGTCCAGTTCTGTTTATCCATGGAACGC
Organism: Limnephilus marmoratus; assembly: GCA_917880885.1. NCBI lineage: Eukaryota > Metazoa > Arthropoda > Insecta > Trichoptera > Limnephilidae > Limnephilus > Limnephilus marmoratus. The sequence continues at coordinate 64,851,158 of OU862906.1, forward strand.
CGAATATTTGCTAAAATTATTGTTTTTTCAAATTGTTATCATGTATCACCGCTTTTTCGTAAAATACCGCATATTGTGTATTGTGGTTTTGTCTCCATCTTGAACAATTTGTTTTATGTCGCAATCACGGTATTCCATTTTAAACGAAGATTCATTGCTAATAATAGACAATATTTTAAGAGCGCTTACCAGCCAGCGGACGAAAATCCACATTTCGTCGAAAGTTGTTCTTACGATCGTGCAGGGCGGTTACAATGAGAAAGATTAATTATTCTCCGTACCAGCTTTTTAAAATTATTACTCAATATCGATTTTATTTCAATCCAAATTAGCTTTAATTAATGATCCAAAAATGCTGAAAGACGTGATGATAAAACTTTTAAAATAATGTACTTTTTGTAATTATTTTTTGATTATAAGTATTTATCATTTTTCAATAATGTCTAAATTTAATAAGAATGTTAAAAAAATCTGAAATATATTAGTTTGTAAGTGCGCAAATAAATACACAAATGGACCAATTTTTGTCAAGAAACACATGTACGTACATATTTTTTAATGATTTTATTGAAACTCACTCGCTTTTACCTAGATTACATGAAGTTAGTAATAGATACGCAGATGTGGCGGATCTATTTAACTGCACGGAAACTAGGTACAAGAAGGCTATTCTATCATATATTTTCAATCAATATTAATTTTATTTATACTATAGTATTGAATGTAATTGTAGCTCTTTGTGTCATTTCTTAATCAAATGCCACAATTAATTTATAACTCTTTCTTTTTAATTATTTCTTAAGTACCTATAAAAAATATTTTGTGACATGTAATATGTATTTATGGTATATTTATACCGTTAATAAATAAATAAATAAATAAATAAATAGAAACTAAAATTAAAATTCTAAAACATGCGTTTGCTAGATAATATATTGATTTATTTTACTGCATGATTATATTATTTGAAATGGGTGTGGTATAATAAAAAATCTTTTCTGAAAATTTAACAAATCTGCCAACGACCTATGGAATAACCTTATTATACTAAAAATTAAAAAAAATTCTCAAAATTTATTACATGCGAATGCTAGATAAAAGAACAATCTTTTGAAATCCATTTATAATTTTTTATGGAAAAGAGTCAATACGTCTAAAATTTGATTTGAAAATAACATATTTCTGGTTTTCTCTGGTAATGCCCTTTTAAGCTTTTGTCAAAACGTTAACCCAATATTGCTGTGTTTATTAAAAATTCAATTTAATTTGAGACCTGAAAGAAAATAAAGAAGAAGTTGGTTGTAATTTTTGTAATAATTGCGTAAGCATCGAGCATTTCAAACAATAATCTATAAATAATCACTCACAATTAACGTAACACCCCTGACTTACCCACCTCCCATTCTTACTTCGCCAAAACCAATGTTAGAAAACTTACCTTTTTTTCATTATACTAAAGATGCCCTCACACATACTCGCAACCTTTTCACCCATCCGGGATCTATCCTGAAACAATAAATAATGTCCCTTTTTAGTCCGGCGCTACACCCTCATACATTCCTTATAACCCCGACCGCATAGATCAGTCAGCGTCACTACCAGCCGTAGCCGCGTGTAGATACCGTTTTTTATTATTATTTTAGTTTGGTTCCTTCGAGGCCGTAATTGCACAAAGTGTTTATTTATGATGCTATGTGCATGGAATACCTCAGAATACCCATTGTTTAATAATCGCAAAAAGTAATATTGATAATTTATAGTTATGTGTTAAGATGAAGCTATAGTAAATAATGCAAAATCATACAAAATCATGTGTTTTTGTTTTGAAAATTTGATCACTTAGAAGTATTATAGATGCTCCAATACTGCACGTAGGATATGCCTTGGCCCTTAAAAACATCGGTTATTTTAATAAGCCAGTAAAAAATAAAATATAAGGTCAATAAAAAACACTTTCAAGTCCAAACTCTCCTATTTATAAACCCCTTTTTGGATATGGTTTTATTGTATAATATGGAAAATTCAGTTTATTTTATAATAATCGCAAAAAAAATTATACTTACGCCCGAACTTCCCAAATTAAAATAAAATATGCATTATCGCGTTGTTATTTTACAATACAGCCGCTAGTGGACGAATTTGGTTTTTCAGAGTAAACTCTATGGCGTCCACCGAAGAACTATTGACCACGCCACACCTATTAAGTATCAGTCACCCCGGCCGGAGCGGGAGATGGACGTGTGGCTCCGCGTCGCTTGATTTCGTGAAATCCATTTTAAATTTCCGTATTATTACAATAAAAAATGCGTAAAAAAGGAGTTAATGTTTTTTACAGGTTTTTACGAAATCAATCTGTGAAAAAAAAATCTTAAATAAAATACCTTTTCCAACCTTTCCAAAAGCTTTTTCTCAAGTATATTCAAACTCCTCCCTTAAAAGGGCGTGAATTCTGATTTTGATTTTTTCCTGGACTATTGGATCGCCTTAAATCATAGGTTCTCAACCTTATTTTGCCCACCCCTCACTTTGAGAATATTTTTATCTAGAGCCCCCAATTTTTTTTTCTTTATCAATCAATAATTCGATTGAAAATATATAAAATTATTTGTTATACCTTTTGGTTCAGCAAGTTAAAAAGCGATCCTTTTTCATTTTAAGTACCGGGTTGCTACCTCCTTCCTTCTTGTATTCATTATATAGTGTCGATTCTTAATATACATAAGATGATAATATTATGTAATAAAAAAAATAAATTATCATATCATCTAATTTAATGTAGATCTGAATGTAATGGAATCTTTTGGTTCAATTTTCAACTACTTCCTGAACTACCGAAATATGTGAATTTACGCACACGTGATAAAAATGATTGCAATACATTCAATAACAAAAATTAATCAATATTAAGTTTACTTCGCTTTATTAATTAGTACGTAATTAGCTTGGTTTTTTTTGGTCTTTTTAGATCATTTTTTTTTACTTGCCCACGCCCTCACTGTGCCATCTCAACGTCCCCTAATTTTCTCTGGGTCTTCTACTGCCCCCCTGAAAATCTCAAATGCCCCCAAAGAGGCGTTAACGCCCACGTTGAGAACCAAAAAAAACACATCATTTTAGTTTTTCGTGATCAAGTTGTTTAATTTCAAACATCGCTTGAGCGCCTTGAGAAGATTTGAAAGTATGAAACGAATTGTATGGTATATTGTCTTATTATTGACCACTTCAGAAATTTTAGATCTCCATTACTCTTGATAGAAGTAAAATTGCGTACTGAGAATAGTTTCGTTGATCCATATATTCCAGGTAAAAAGGTGAAGGTAGGTACTTAAAGTATTCACAACATTTGAGTCAGTACGCCACGTTTTTAATTTTTATACTTCGGCGTAGCGCGTAGGTATATTAAATATGTTTTCAAAAGAATAAGTCAGTTAAAAGTAGATACGTTTTGTTCTTGAAATGCTGTGTGCAGTCACAAAATACAAACGCTCATAAAACTAAACTTTGGAAACAAACTAAATTGTTCAATTATTATGACATCATTCATCATCTCGCATAAAAAATGTTTTATACCACGGTTTATTTTCCAAAGATTTAAAAATTAAAAATATAAATTTAAATTTATCTCGTGATAGCTAGTTTTCTGTCAAATTCGCTTTCATTTCAGTCTAATACTATTAGCATATATCCTCTTCTTTTACTAGTTTTTCATAAAACACTCTCTTATAATAATTACTGTGAAACTATTTATCGTTACGAGCACATCATTTTAATTACATCGTCAATCTGTATTTCTTCATTCTTTCTTATAATATTATTCAATGCACAACAATAGTGCCCACAAAAGTATGTGAACACCTCAGCAAAAGTTCTCCCAGTGAGGTTTTTTCGAAACCTTATAATATTTACTGTAAAAGCATGTATAATACACATCATCCTTACTTTAACAAAATATTATACTAAATCTATGTGCATAATATATGGTATGGTATTTTTTCCGGTATTCATAATTAGCGACGATAGCCTGTATAACGTTATTCGTGGAAAGCAGTGAATTTGATTGATAAGTAAGACCATAGTCATGGTTGGTAGGATGAGTATGCAGTTTGCAGTATGCAGTGTGCAGGGTACAATGTTAGCATGCAAGTCGGTTCCAGCAAGCACCGTAGTGCGGACGTTTCGGCAGCTCGGCACTAAGCCGCTAGCCGCCGAGATCGATAGCATCTCTGGTCGTCTGTCATTGCGACGACACCGGGAGGCCGATGGCCCTAGCCACTATGTGACACGTGACGTCATTTGTCATGTCAGGCCTCCGACGCTAGTGGTGGGCCGCCGCGACGTCGACTCCCGTACCGCGATGGCAGCGCCTTCGAGGGATATTGAAAGCCATCCGTCATACTTTTATGAAGTTTGACAAATAATAGCGCTGTGTTTTCGGCCGGTAGAGATAAAATCCAAATGTGACGTTTTGTACAATAACGCCTCGAGGTCAATCCGATTAAGTTTCATATAAGAACATGCTGATGGTGAAAGGAATATTGATTCTAACCGCAGACGTGACAAGCAAGACTTGGTTGTGGTTTTTATGACCTGCTTTGCGTTTTAACATTTAGTTAAGGTTCTTTTTATGGTCAAACAAAATGATGTATAACATTTATTCTCCGTTATTAATTGACGTTTCGTGCTGCACATGTTCCAGTATTATAGCAACGATAACTTGTATGACATCAGAAATAGAAATAAAAATCAAACAATTTACAAAATATAAATATTTCTTACACATATTAAGCTAGTATATAAATACTCCATGGCACGTGCATAACTACAAATAATAAGGTATAAAATATTTATTTTGGTATTACGCATAATACGCCTCATACAATAATATTACAGAACATATTATAAACTTGTTGTAGAGCTCTCAAAGTAGCAAACAAAAGAAACGTTAATTGTGGTGCTTTCGATTTCGTTGTTTTAGTACCAATGGCGTCTCTTAAGCGACTCTACTAAATTGCACAAAAAGTGCCAAAACGACCTCGTGTGTGACGAGAAAGTGGTTGCATTACACGGCAAATACTTGAAAAAGTCAAGGAACAACATTTCATTCGTAAATACACGCAAATTTTTCATTGTTGTAAAATACGATTATTTTTATTGTTTCCGGGAGAATTTCAGCGCCGTTAGAGAAAGCAGAATATCGAACATGGTAACACTAGAGCATTAGACGGAGGTAGGTCGTCCCAGTCAGCATTCTGTATTCGTCTTGGTGTAAAGGAATAAGCGTATCTTATCATCTCAATCACGCCTGTGACCGAATGTATTATTCCGCGAAACTTTTAAATACAAAAATACCGAATGGTCCTGTCGTTAAATTCGTTCACACACACATATTCTTTGAATATCATCTACGTCATACAAACAACGTTTAAATTATGAATTTACTGGAAACAAAATTTTTCTTGCCTAATTTTGTATTGAGTTCAGTATTATTATTATTATTGATAACGCTTCAGATTTTATGTCCGGGTGAAATCTTTCACACAGGAAAAACTTAACCCTTCCTCTCACTTTTCCACAAATGATCATCTAGTCAATCCACGTTATGCAATTGCACTATATAAGTATAATAAATACAAAATAATACAAGAACAACATGTCAAAGAGACTAAATGGGAAAGTAATTCACCGACTCCAGATATTTTCATATCAGAGGGTTCGGCTCGGTGGAACTCCTAAGTGGGCCTATAAATCCTACTGATCCCTCAATATAAATATTTTAAAAATCTTTTGTAATCTTACATATATTTAAAATGACTGATTTTGGCATTATTATTTATAAATTCTTTGACAAATCTAATATGCCTAAATTTTGAAAAAGAGAGCTATGCCAGTAGCCGAAATAACAATGGTAATATTTTTATAGTCTTGAGAATGCCAAATTCTTTTAATCTCATTTCCTAAATCTGTATATTTTCTTATTTTTTTCAGAAACAGATTTTTGAACATTACAGGAATTTGGAATAGCGACATCAATGATATGAGTTATTTTTTTTAAATTTTGTCATGCAAAACTATATCAGGTATTCTATTATGACTAATTGTTCTGTCTATTAGTATAGTTTTATCATAATAATATTTTATATTATTCATTTTCTAAAAATGAATTTGGTTCATATTCATAATGTATTTTATTATAAACACTTTTATATTTATTGCAACGTCATTGGCCACACAGAAGGACCTTCGTTATCATTGTTTTGCGTCCACACCGCTTTGCGTCCACACCGGTGTCAGAGGTATTAATCGCACTGGTTTTTAGGAGCACCTTCCACTGAAATATCAGAAGCAAAGACAGGTCATCCATTAGATTACAATTTAATAATTTAAAAAAAACACTCTACAAAAATATTAATGATTTGAAATTTTCATGGCCATAAATATTATTTTGATTAATTTTTGAGATATTATTCCGTGTTGCGCTTCTTACTTCTTTAGCCAATGCAACGTTTCGAACCAAAATATTATTGTATTCCAAAATAGTATTGGACAAATCATCTACCCAGTAGCTAAATTCAAGTACTTATGTTGTAATAATATATGTTTAATGCAAATACACAGTTGTATCACATTATGCTACTTGTATTACTTATATCACTTGTATTATTTGATTACTTGGATATTGTATTATATCGCATATTACAAATCACCGTTAAAATTTTGAAATTATCATCAAAATTGCAGTTAAGTATCAGAAGTGTGCAATAACTTTACCCCGAAACGTAAACTTCTACCCTTGAATATGTTTCGATTGCAATAAAGTTCAGATTTACACACGCACATATCATATTTTATGTTCGCAGTCAATGTAAATCGGGTCCTCATTTTACGACGACTCGGATTTATGCCCCATGATAAATTGGGTATCAGATTAAAAGCAACGCCTTCTCTAAATCGACTCGTATTAGACTCGTGTAAAAATATGGCCTTTTTATTTGCAACCCTCGTTTATATTAACTTTACCAAAAGTGCTTTATTCACTATTCAGCGAGATAAGATCTTTTCAAGTAGATGCGTCATGAATTGACATTTTTATTTGCTTTTATTTTTATTTTTTTATTAATGAACATTTAAATACAAAATGTACACAGATAATCCACAGTCCTCCTCACCAGGTGGACAGCAGGTGTTGTGTTGGTGTTAGATCATGATATCCTCATCTTCATGTTTGTTGATTTCCACATTGTATTTATTTTATTATACTTTTTACGTTTCACAAGTATTTAGGAACAAACCGGCTTTCCATCAGGCTTGTTTAGACTGGCATGTATAAAAAAAAAATCTATATTCATAACTAAAATCTGTGTGGGGGGTAAGAAATCATGTTTTTTTAGTAGTTTTCTATAAGTGCTTTTTAAAGACAGAAATATAATGTTTCATTAAGAAATTAATCTAAATTGTAACGATTAGTGATTTCGGATTAAGGATTTTCTTCTAAGATAACATGTTTTCCATTAGTTGAAAATACGAAATAGTTCCACAATTATTTTGTCATTACATGATAAAACACATATAAAATCAATTTTTACTTATTTATTTTTGACCGTAACCGGTTTCATCCTGTCAATAGACCACTTCAATTTGGGAGGCGGGAATGGGTACCGCCGCCCCGGGAACCTTTATTGGATAACCAACACCTCTGCCATAGGTCACCCCAAGTGGTTCGCTACGTTTGGTGATTTAGGAGGGGTACCCGGTTCATGGGGTGAGGTTTGTCTAGATCTTGGAGGCGGATGGCCAGGACATACTGAACCCCAGATTCCTACCCACCCCTTAAACCCTTTTCCTTCCCAGAACTCTCCCCTTTCTTTTCCTTAAAAAAACCCTTAACACAACATCCCCAAGATTGTGTGTCCGCTCGGATATCCATCATAATTTTACCATATGTTCTTAAGCATAATATGTATTTGTTTATATAAAGTTCACCAATGTAATATTATTTTTACTCTAATCTAATACATGTATCCCTTTAAAATGTAACTATCTATATTTAGTAAAAATAATTACTTGTATATAAACTATAGATTAAGATTTATTTGTACCAGTCTGAAGATGGCTTTAACAGGCTGAAACTAGCTACGGTAAAAAAATAAGTGGAAATAAGTTTAATAATATATGTTTTATTATTATTTAATAGAATTCCACCACGAATTGTCAGTGTCAAAAATATAATTATTTTCGATCATTAAACTTTTGCTGTAGTCTACAAAATTCCTTAAAGTTTTCCAATCCAATTAAAGATACAATGTTTTCTAGCACAATACTTTTGTCAGCTTTTCTGACCTCTTGTACTTTGTCTATTCTTTTCTTCCATTCAGTTACGTTCACATTTCCTTGGCCATTTTATCGACTTCTTCACGATCGAACAATACTTCTAAAATTGTATGCGAAACAATAAACAGTAAAACTGCAATAATAAAGTTTATGATACAAGAGCCTTCAGAGTGCAGTGTTTTGGCAGCGATGGTCTGGATAATAATTTCTGCACAAGTATATTGGCACTTATAAAATGGCCAGTCATAAAGAATATATATTTTAACAACCCACATTTATCGTTACCAAACTCAACAGTTCACAGTAATATTTATCGGTGGTGCTATATTTTTGTGTTTGGAAATACTTGTTTGCAGTTGACCATGCGAAGGCTGAGGCAATTATTGTCTAATAGTTAATTGAACGTTCCACGAAGTTAACCAATCAATTCAATGCAGAGGTCTGGATTCAGGTAGGACTTTTCGCGGTTAATAAATAGAATCCCAAAATTTTATACGTCGAAAATATTTATCTCCCTTTATCGGGTAAATAAATAATAATAACGAATAATAAAAATATTTATTTTTAGATTTTACGATTTAACATTTTGTTTATTTTATCAATGATTCTATTGATCACTGCTCAGCTATACATTCAGTACTCTGACAACGAAGATGCTTATCTTATTTATTAATAATAAAAACATTTATTAATTTATAGATTTTACAATTTTACATTTTTTTATTTATCATTGACTAGCAGACCCGGCCACACGTTGCTGTGACTAACGAAACACAACGCCATTACCCAATCTTTATAAAATCCACACCATCCGCTTGCCAGCTGCCCGCTGCCCGCTGCCTGAATTGAATATTTGAATTTCTCTGCTTTTCTCTACTAAAATAAGCACGTATTATACATATAAACCTTCCTCTTGAATCACACTATCTATTAGTGAAAACCGCATGAAAATCCGTTGCGTAGTTTAAAAGATCTATGCGCACATACATTTTGAGCGACTTCATTTTATACTATATAATGATAATGATAATGATAATGATAATGATAATGATAATGATAAAACTATACTAACAGACAGAACAATTAGTCATAATAGACCTGATATAGTTTTACATGACAAAATTAAAAAAATAACTTATATCATTGATGTAGCTATTCCAAATTCCTGTAATATTCAAAAAACTGTTTCTGAAAAAATTAGAAAATACACAGATTTAGGAAATGAGATTAAAAGAATTTGGCATTCTCGGACTATAAAAATATTACCATTTGTTATTTCGGCCACTGGCATAATACCTAGGAATCTGATTCAAAATTTAAGCATATTAGATTTGTCAAAGAATTTGTATATAAAAATGCAAAAAGCAGTAATTTTAAATACATGTAGGATTACAAAAGATTTTTTAAATATTTATATTGAGGGATCAGTAGGATTTATAGGTTCAATTAGAAATGCCACAGAGCCGAACCCTCTGATATGAAAATATCTGGAGTCGGTGAATTATATTCCCATTTGGTCTCTAGTAGGTTGACATGTTGTTCTTGTATTGTTTTGTATTTATAATACTTATATAGTGCAATTGCATAACGTGGATTCACTAGATGATCATTTGGGGAAGTGTATGAAAAGGTTTAGTTTTTCCTTCTTTTTTTTTTTTTTTTTTTTTTTTTTTTTTTTTTTTTTTTTTTTTTTTTTTTTTTTTTTTTTTTTTTTTTTTTGGGGGGAAAATTTAACCCGGACATTTAAATCTGGTGCGTTAAAAATGATAATGATAATGAAATGATAATGATAACGATAATGATTTAATTGACAAAAGGATCACTGCTCAGCTATACAGTCAGGATTTCTCTTGAAATATATCTGGTTTTCAGCAGTGCTTATGACAACGTGTATTATGACAACGAAGATGCTTATAAAAATCACGAATATAATAGTAACAAAGTTATCGAACTAACCGTTTGAAGTTGTACACACGGTAGACAATATATTTCTTTTAGTATTATTCCTTAGCAAAACTTTTCTTAAATCCAAGACGGACTTCACCAATAAACTGAATCTATCATTGACTATTTACACTAAACACGAATAAAACATGTTATATTGTACGGTTACGGTTGTCATATTGTACGGTTTCGTCATGAAGGCGCGTTTATACGGACCAAGGAAATTTTTTTAATTTTCTCTCTCCATTTTGCTTTTCACGACGCTTGTTGCCGTAGACTATCTGGCTACAGGCAATTGAAAATCTTATTTTATAGTTATGACCTAAAAACAAAAACAAAAAACAGTTTTTATCCCAAAGAGTAAATTGTCGTAAATAGTAGAAGTAGAGTCCATAGGCCGGCTCTGTGTGTAAACTTGGACTCAAGTGCTATCAAGATGTCGTCCACCGCGTTTCCCCGTAGAGAGGGTAGAGAGGGCCAGGAGGCTTTTGTGTTGTGGACAATCATTTATCATAAGAGTGCACTCGGAACCATGTTGCAGCTGAGAAATAGAACCTAATACGAGTACGTTCTGTGATTTATCGTGCTCGCAATAATAAAAGTTTCCGTTTGCTTTTTGTTTTAGTTGCACACGAGTACTTGCTTCACGTAAAAAATACTTTATATGTGTCGTTTTTTAGACAGTAGACAACCAAAAAAATAAGAATATTCAACTTAAAAAAAACACATGTCTAACTTTTCCTCACTTAGTACAAAAAAATGCCTGCCCACATGAAATCCGCGTTCTATACTGATAACAATTTATTAGGTAAATTATTAAAAAAATACTGAAGATAGAGATCATAAATAAAGTCACCCAGGCATTTACCAACTTTGTTGCAATGATTGTCCAGCGTTCTACGTAGGTAAGACAACTAGAAATATAACTATTAGAATAACAGAACATTTAAGTCGCTTAAAAAATAATAATTTTTAGAGTTTGCTAATCATCTCATTTCCACAGATCACACATTTAATAAGGACAGGTTACCGATACACTAAATTACAGTACTGAGAAATATTATAAGCCAGCCAGCCAGCGCCTAAATACGCTAAAATAACAATAATTTTTCAGAGTTTGCCTCTCATCTCATTTTCACAGATCAAGCTTTAAATAAGGATAGAGGAATTAAAATTCTTCACGGTAACAATAAAAGCAAAATATTAGATAACTTAGAAGAACTCGAAATTATAAAATTCCTTAATAATAACTCTAGTATTTTGAATAACCAATTAATCTAATTTTTTGTCTTATTCTAGACATATTTCCAATAAACTGAATTTCTGCCAATGTTCTTGGCGGAAATCCCGCAATTACCCCTTCCCCTTTGCTCACTTCCCATTCAAACACCTAAAATTTGTGTATATATGTCTGTCAATATTCTGTATCGTAGTTTAGTTCTTATACTCCCCTTACGAAGGAAGGGTTCTTCCGAAACCGGTGGAGTCTGAATAAAATAAAATTAAAGTGTTATGTAACAAATTTATTTTGAGTGATTGTTGAAACTATTAGAAATGTCCACGAAATCATTTTTTATGTCTTTCGTTCTCTCAATAAAGCTGGATTTTAAGGATAACATATTTATATACGGATACATAGTTCCTATCACCGTATTAAAGCAAACCCCGTTCACCACTGAATTCAATTTTTTCCCTTAATTTTGATAGATTCGAATTTTAGTTTTTTTTTTCGTGCTAATTTTGTTTAGGTGTAAAGACCTAATGATCACTGTTTTCATTATTGGAATGGTACTAAAAGTTATTATTGATATTCTAAAATTATTTAATTGTTTATATAAATCTTGTAATGTCTGAAAAACAGTCATTCTCAAAATACAAAAATCCACATGTAAAGTGTAATAAAGTTTGTAAAAATTTTGCGCACACAAAATAAAATAAAAATTTTTTTTTTTGGAAAACACAATTTTTTTCTTCAAAACTTAAATATTAATGGGAAATTCTGTGAAATACCTTCCTTTTTAGGTACTGTAACTATCTGCAAATAAACAAAATAATGCACTTGATGTCAAGTTTTTAATTGTATTTCATTACAATAAAAAGGTTTGTTGTCTAATAAAGACACTGTTGCTACTTTATTCATAACGCAGCAGGATTATTATTTGGTCTGCCTTATTATGAATTCGGTGTGTTCCCAGACAGCCTTTGAATCTCACTACATTGTTTGGAGACAGGCCACGGCCCTCCGTAGTCCCCAGTCCCCACTGCACAGGCACAGTCCTAGTCGAGCCAAACATTTATCTAGATTACAAATATGGCCCATTTATCATGTAAACGTTGGTCCGGGCGCTTCACTAAAATACAATGGAAACTTGGGATATATTTATGACACAGTTTTTCTTCGCGAGGTACAAAAGGACGCCCTCGCGGAGAGAGTCATTGGGCGATTATTCCACACTGGCGCTTGAGGGTTTATAATTGCTTCGTAAAATGAGTAATTGTACACTGTTCGATTGAATCGTTGTTGATTTTCCACTGTTTGACTTCTTTTATTTATTAAATTGAAACCGAAATTTATATTTCACTGTAAAAGCTAAACAATTAAAAGCCTGCAAGAAATGCGACAGGATCAAGTCGTCGGTGTATGTGCATAATATTTCAGCATCTTTTTCTGCGGCGAAATGTTTGCATCATAGTTAGGTTACTGATAATTCCTCTTATTTAAATTACTTAGGTGTTTTTTTACATTAACTCCACACAAGAAGCGCTGAGCAAAATAATTTCCCTCATCTGAATATGGTTCCCTCATATGGTTGTTGTTAATAACATATTATTATTTGAAATACACGTATTATTATTACCTGTTGTATTTTATTTAACGTAATTTCTTTTATGTAGGTACCTTCTAAATCTGTCAGATAATTAATATTTCTGTCTGATAATGATAACAATATAACAAAAATATTTTACTCACACTCTTAAATACAATAGACACAACATTCAATCTACATTATACATGATAAAGGTGCTTAACGTGACCCTTGAGTGATTTTATGACCAAGCGGCGCTATTCAAGTCAGTATAATTATTTAAAACAAACAACACGACGCAACTTATTGTTTTGACTCTCATATTACATGTTGGACAACCGTCATTACCTACATTTTAAATCACAGGTTCGGTCAATCCAAACATCGAAATCGTACTTTAATTATCATTGCAACAAGAAAAACGGTAGGTGGTAATAATAATTAGTTTCTGCTTTCTTTCGCGAATGAAAAAGCGTATCTAATCAATAATTGCCTTTATAAACCGCATTGAATAACCGTAGCTGAAATAAATTGTTTTCAAGTTGTGAAACAATAAATCAAAACACAATTAACGTCTTTCATACGATCCTATAATCAAAAAGTCTGTTGTTTTCTTGTCTTAACTACTTTTAAAGCGACTCGATTAAGGAAAAACTTTTTTAGTCAACCTATTTAGCAAATATTCAAGAGTTGTGCTAATAGAATTTGAAAGTTCCGACTGATTTAAATAATAAAACAGGCTAGAGACAGAAATTCACCTTAAGAAAGTTGGACAGTTAAAAGTTTAACAATGTCATTTGTTTGAAGCTCTCAGTATTTTACTTATGTATAATTTTTCGTAATGAAAAAGGCTCGATGTTGAACGGTTTACGTAGTTAATATAGATTGATTATTCTGGAACACTTCACCAGGGAAAAAGCTGCGTCATTCTGCCAAAGTTCGGGTGAAGGGTTGGTTTGAGCGCTGCACAATGTATCTATTATACTGATATTACAATCAGGCGTTATTTTGAAAGATTTTTGTTAAGCGATTTTATAAATACTTTGAGCTTTTGTTTAGATTTAATTGAGTTCTGTGTTCCTTAGATAGGTTATTAACCCGTGCAATATTAACGGAAGTTGCATTTTAAATTAAATAAGTAACTAGAAATGTCTTAATTGATAGATGACAATTGGCAAAAGAAATGTTCAAACAAGGATATTTTATCATTCAAATCTATAGGTACTTATTTTACCCGCCGTACGGTGCATTTTTTATGTATTTAATAAGGTTCCATGACAGTTCATCCTGCGACAATTCATCCGGCGACAGTTCATCCTGCGACAGTTCATCCGACCGACAGTTCATCCTGCCGACAGTTCATCCCGCCGACAATTCATCCGGCCTAACCTAATCTAACCTAACCTAACCTAACCTAACCTAACCTAACCTAACCTATAAGTATAAGTATGTCGTATTTTGTTATTCCCGCATGCTTCTTCGGAGAGTCGAAATTATTGTTAGTAAAAATATTTTTCCACTCAAGATGCCTGCAGATATAAGCATATCGATTTTGGTTGTACGGCCGTATATCCTCTTTGCATACTTACTTAGTAAAAATCTTCTAAATGATCAGGCAGGATGAATTGTCGCCGGATGAATTGTCGGCGGGATGAACTGTCGGCAGGATGAACTGTCGGCAGGATGAACTGTCGGCCGGATGAACTATCGCAGGATGAACTGTCGCCGGATGAATTGTCGCAGGACGAATTGTCGGGTCACCATTTAATAATAATAAATTGAATATGCAAGGAAATTCAATATGCGAGATCAACCAAGGCGAGCCAAGAAGAGGTAAGAAGAGCCAAAAGAAATTAGAAGGAACAAGAAGAGACAAGAAGAAACAAGAAGAGACAAGAAGAGACAAGAAGAAACAAGAAGATACAAGAAGAAACAAGGTGAACCAGGTAAGAGTCAAAAAGAGAGAAGAAAGGATAAGAAGTGCCAAGAAATAGAAAGACATGAAGAATACAAAACAGCGCTCAATCAAATCGTTTATTCCTGCCCACCCTAAACTCCAATATTGGGATATTAAGTTGCCATGTATACCAGTCGATTAATCTCCGACCTCCTTTCTATCCTTAGAGTATGTGTTCCCAGTTCTAACAAATCAGTGCCCCCTGGTGTACCTGGTGTACTGGGACAGGAGTGCTCCTGGCTGGAGCGGTAAAATAGTTTAACATTAAATTAAAACTGTTATTGTTACAAATCTTTTGACTTTTTATAATCAAAATTAAGGACTAACTTGATTACTTTTACTTTTTTCGAAAGGGTAGTTATTTTCCTGTAAAGAAAACTTGTGTATTTTTAAGTTCGCATAGTTCTTGCGTATCATAGGTAAAAATTTTAATTTACGATATTCACAAATATTACTTATTTCTCAATGAAAACACGTTTTTCTTCCCTGTCGGTATTTGTTAACATTAAAACATATAGCCGTGTTTATCCATCACTCCCTGTAAAATATTTTCGATAATGGCATCAATTTAATTAGCAAGAAACTTTAATCAATTGGTATTCCTCGGGCCGGCCTGACCCAACGGCATTATTCCCGAACACAGCGAGGTGTAGCGGTCGTTAAGCCGAACTCGGACCGTATTTCGGATACACTTGTTTACCTAATTGAGTTTCAACACTACTTGTTTGTCCTGGCTTTCTTCCTTACGTCCAGGAACGTACATCGTACACCCTTTATACCCTTCTTGCGAAGTCAACTTCTACGTGAGACTGACTCCGCTACAAGTATTAAGTGCTCCCTAAAGGGTAATTTACATAAACAACAATGCGCCAATTTTCTTCTCATTATACCGAAGATGTGAACAGCTTTTGTCTCCATGCTCAATGAAGTTTTGTTTTTCGTTTGAAGTTCGTTTATCGAAAATTAGCACGGTTGTTTCACGTAACGTCTGTTTTGAACAAAGTCCTAGGCTTAGGTCCCTTTGTTTTATTTGAAGATTAAATTAAATTAAACTCTCGAAATACGTTTTATGAAACTTTTATGTGTTTCGGGAACTCGTCCATCTTTTTAGGTTTCTCGTTTAAAGGGTTTGAAGAGACGTCGTTAGAAATTGCCGTAAGGGGAGTGACCTTTTACTGACCCAATGTTTTACAAAAAAAATTACAGACGATCTTCTAAAACAAAACAAAAAGTTGCCAAATTTATGTTACCGGTAAAAGGCGTAATTTTTTTAGTTTTCACAATTAGGCAGTGGTTAATTGGAAATTATGCTCATTTAAATATATCGATGATTTCATATGGAATAACGTTTAAAAGAAACTTATAGATCGCATTACAGACTTCTTCACACAAATTATTATAATAAACGATGCTTTGAAGTATTTTTAATCGTTGTTTTATGAGATAAATTTTCTTCAAATAATGGTTTTGAGTATATGTTTAGAATATGCTGAGTTATCGTATATTTAGCACTGGTCTACGTGTAACCTTGAGTCGAAAGTTTGAGATTTTTTTGGTTTTTATTATTATAAATTCATTAATTTGTTTTATATCACTATTTGCGTTTATGGTAACACCAAAACTTCATGCTTCATATTAATATTATCAGCGCTGAGCGCCTTTGTCTTGTTTCTTTATTTATAAAAATCTCGTGTCACGGTGTTTGTGGTCGCACACCTCCGAAACGGCTTGACCGATTTTTATGAAATTTTTGTGTTTATTTGGTAGGTATGAGAATAGGTTTTAGAGTATATTTCATACCCCTAGGGTGATTAGAGTGTCCCTATCAACACAAAAATAATTTTAAAAATTTTGACATTTTTTTATTTTTTATTTTGCATAAAAAATACCTATAACCCAAAATTTTAACCATTCTACCCTCACCCTCCCATTTTTCAATCGCGATTTTAGTATTTTTGTATGAATAAATTTAACCGTCTTTCGTATTTCAAACAGAAATAAATTATTTGTGTTGTTGAATGATAGATGGCGCTACGTCCGCCTCATCGAACTTTCATCCACACATGCGCAAGACATTCACGAGAAGCATTGCGTCATTTTGACATTTCATTCGGCGTCATGTTCTCGCGTGGGCAAACCGTCGAGTTTATTTGTGTTGGCTAAAGACGGACTGACAAAAAATATCTTACTCTCAATTGCTCTTCGAAATTCATATTGATTTTCTTTATTTCATTTTCCTACTTTACTTGGTGTTTTTTTTTTGTTTTTATCGGCGGTCACCGTCTACAGCGCTACACTCTTTCTGTCATAGATCCCATCCCCAAACACTACACAATACATTCGTTATTTTTTATTTCTCTCTCTCTGGTTTCAATCGTGGGATTGGTTTGCAGCAATTTCATCTATACGTTTCTTCCACTCTTCCCTGTCTTGTGCGGCTCTTTTGAAGTCTGCATATGATGAGCAGCGCACGTCCACCAGCAGGTCCTCCAGGTACGTCTCAGCTCGGTCATACCCTCCATTATGGCATGCAAGAGGCCTTCTTGTCTTATTACATGGCCGATCCATCTTGCGCGCCTTTCGGACAAGGTCCTGAATAGGTGCCTTCCTCCTTCGATTCTTTGGAGAACCTCCTGATTTGTGATGTGGTCTCTATTTTTGATTTAACAACCAAAATATTCACTAGAAATAATTTATTTGGCAAAACAACATTTGTTGGGTCAGATAGTATTCTATAAAATTTTCTATTTAAATCGCAGACCTTACAACTTACAACATTGAATTAAAAGTTTGCTCTTCAAGGTTCCAATTTGTAAGTGAGTAATTTTTAACTATTGTATCCAATTAGATGAAAATATAAATGGTTTTATCGACAGTCAGCATATATGTGTTTATAGAAATAAGTGCAGGTAGCATTATCTCTAATATTAAAGACAGCATAGACTGATTGATAGGTCGTTATTTCGGATTATGGCTCAATTACAAGCCAAAATATTCAGTGAAACATCTTGATAATGTTCCATTTTCTTCATTCGGTTCATTGTGAGTTAGGTTATTCACTCTTCAATATTAAAGGAAGAGAGCCGGCTTCACAATTGCCCATCACATGCAACAAAGCCCGCACGTGCAGGAGTCAATGCATCTTCCAGCTGAGGCGGAAATCCCCACCGCATCCCACGCCATGTTTGGCAATGCAGATGTCCTTACCGAGGAGATCCATCTTATTCACCGAACGGGAAGCTGACGGCTGCAGGATGAAACTTGCACAATCCTTTGTACTGGCGGATTTCAAATTTACTCAAATCATAGGGAGAATGGTACAGAACTGGTTCTGATTGTTCAGGGCTTCGAGGTAACATCGGTATTCATCGGTAACAAGAGATTTTACAAGTTGAACATATTATATTTTTGCTTAACTGAATTAAAAAAAATCAAGTAAAGCACCTTGGTGTAGTTATAGATAGTAGCATAAAGTGAAAATTACAAATAATGCAACAGCAGAAAGGTTAAGAAAATTATTGTTTATTTTTATTAGAATACGAAACAAGTAAAGTTTTAGACTAAAGCCATTTATTTTTCCCTGTATTGCAATGTGGAATTATTGACTGATGTGGTGCATTCAAACCTTCTCTTTTGTCATTATGAATCATTAAAAAAACAAAAAATATACGAAAACTTTTTTATACTTTCTAACCACTGGAGAGCTTTTTGCCAAATTATGGCACCATTTAAAATATCTCGGATTGCTTTAATGCCAGTTTTAGGCAAATTTTTACTTAATGCATTTGTACTTAATTTGAATTATTAAGTTATGGTATGATTTTTTTTTTAGTGGGCGGAAAAAATGAAAATGAAAATGGCGGATAATCGAAGGAAAATAAAACTAAATAACTATAAAAGAAACTTATTTAAAAAGATAAATAAGTTTTAGAAACGTTTGCGATAGACCAATTTAAAACTTTTTCCTTTAAAGATTGCTAGTGATTTTTTGGTGATGCACTCAAAAAAGATGTAACAAAATGTATTATTTATATTTTTTTTTAACTTAATCTTATTATGTCTTTTATTTTTTAACATTAAGATTCGTCATCATCATCCCCCTTATCCTATTCGGGACGGGGATCCACTGCATCGACAAGGTTCCTCCATGCGTCCCTGTCTTGTGCTGCTTGTTCGGCCTCCGTCCATGGTAGTCCCATCCTCTCCTCACACAATTTCTGGAGTTGCCTCGCCCAACTGTGCCTGCGGCGGCCCACTGGACGTCTACCCTCTGGAATCGTACTCAGTATTTTCCCCGGAATTCGGTCATCAGACATTCTTAATGGCCCAAGCCACCTCAGTTGCGATTTTTCTATGAAGAGTAGCAGTGCTTCGATGTTTAGATCTTCTCGGATCGTCGAATTTCTTATATGATCCCATTTCGTAACCCCTGCCACTCCTCTCAAGTACCTCATTTCGGCAGCTTGGACTCTAGAGCGTGTACTTTCATTTGGTTCCATGTCAACTCATAATGAAACCAACTCAGAAACACCTCAAAAAGGTCATTAAAGGCTATGAAAAAATAATTTTAAAATAGCCGGTAACCCTAACCTAACTTAACCTATTTGACCATTTTTTTTATTTTTTTTTAACATCACTCCTAATGACCTTTCTGAGGTGCTTCTGAGTTGGTTTCATTATGAGTTGTCTGGTCACCCTTTCATTAAGCATCCATATCTGGTGGCCGTAAGTGAGCGTTAGGCGGTATATATTAAGATTACCAAAGAAATTTATGAAATTTATATATTCGTGAATTGTTTCAAAGTAGAGCATATTTTTTTAATTTAAAAACAAAAGTACCTACTTACACTCTACAGTCAAAGCTAGAGAGAAAGGTGATCTATACCCATTCCAGGGCTTTTAGTAAGCAGTATAATGTCTCCATAAGTTTAAGCCTCCGTAATGTAGTGGTCTACGCCTTTTCCTTTTAGTTGGGAGATTGTAAGACTGACTTAACGAAAAGGATTTTTTGGCTAATGGTTTGATATGTTTAATTTTTTTTGTAAGCAATTCATTCAACTTGATTTCGAAGTAAGTCATTCAGAGAATGAAGGGTACAGGGTTTATTTAAACTTTTATTAAATCAAACTATGAACGACATCTTGTTGCCATCATGCGGTATGATGTGTGGTTTATGTGGATGCGAATGTCGAAGGACCTTGAATGTTTTTTGAAACGTATGAAAGACCACTGCACAAGTAAAAATGAATGCACATAAGGAAAGGAAGGAAGGGACTTACTGCCGAACCTTGTTGCATTCTCTGCTATCTTGGCTGGGTTTGTTGATGCACTCGTATAATTATTAATCGCGGTATATTACTATGATATGCGGGATTAGATGTGCGAATGCGACATGCGGAAAATTAGATGTTTACGCGGCGAGTTGCGATTGACGACTGATTGTTATGGTAACGTTAGATGACAGGTATATAGGGATGGGTAGGAAAAGGAATATGATAGGGATAGATAGGAAAGGAACATGTGAAAATCAAGCTACAAGCACAGTCTTTTATACTCGTACATGTACATGGTTTGTAAGTAAGTGTAGCTATGTGCATATTGTGTAAACGCCCAACCATGGTACTATCATTGTATACAAGTGAATATTATGTATCTTCTTCTTCGATGACGCTTCAGCCCATATCGAACTTTGAACTCCTGAAACATTCGCCTCCAACTCCTCCTGTCCTCAGCGACTGACTTCCAGTTTGGTACCTGGAGAAGCTGTGCTGCATCCCCTCTTACCTCAATATTATGTATAAAAGTGAATATTATGGTTAATGACATGGTTTTAAATATGCGACCTGGTACAAACTAGGAACGTTATAACTAATATCGGAGTAGACGCCTATCAGGGATGGCAATAACTTGAAGATGATGACTCTGGAGTCAATAAATTTGAGCTATCCGAGAAGACATAATACTGATTGTAAAGATGTATATCGATAATCAAAATGTCTTGCTCTTCAAGATCATCTTAAATGTTATTGCAAGCCGCTTAAAATTGTGTTTCAAAAGTGTATTTATAAAAAAAAGGAATCTGTTTCTTTTTTTACCTTCCCGATAACAATATAAGAACATGATGACAGCTGTATTGAAAACTCACCACAAATATTTCCATGGAAAATTAGCGTGCCATTGAAATTAACATAATAATATAAAGAATCTAAGAATATGAAACTTCTTATTCTTATCAAGTTTTGTGTATTCCTTAACATGTTTTATGTGAACCATTCCCAGGTTTACAAAATGTTAAAACTCACTTTGTTGAATTTTGAAAATGTTTATAGATATATAAATTAATTAACACTGTTATAACACGGTTAATGAATACAATTTCAATTTTTTAGTTTTTTTATTACAATCATGTTCTTAAAATGTAACATGAAAAGAATCGTCTTCTTGTGATTGGGAGGCCGGAATGCGTACCGCCGCCCTTCGCTACGTTTGGTGACTTTGTGAAGGTTGTCTAGGTCCTGACAGTGGATGACCTGGACACACTAAAACGCCGATTCCTACCCACCTCGCACACCTTTTTCTGTCATAGAACTTCCTGTCCTTCCTTTTCTTAAAAAGACCCTCCCCACAGCATCCCCAAGAATGGAGTGAGGAGAGTTGGAGGGTGGAATTAATATAAAAACTAAACCCCTTTTTTCCCGTTTCGTTATTACTGTCAAAGAATTATTTCCTAAAAATCGTGCCATTTACCAAACAATTCAGCAAATGTGAACAAATCTTCACACTCGATGATCAATTTTTTACATTCCCAAAAGAAAACGTTAAAGAAAGAACCACGATTGATATTATTTTACTCCTTTAAGTACAAAATCTCATAAAATAATATTTCTATGTAGGGTACATCTCCCGGTGTTAACTTCAAATCCATAACAGGTCGTCAGAATATAATATCTTTACATTATACTTCATCAAATCCGCAAATTTAATTACTTTCTCCCCAAACAGGATCGAGTTTGACTAAGAATTATAATCGCAGAGACAGTGATCGAGCGGAGGTTGGACTTGTGCTTTAGTTACAGATTTATCCCTTTTCATAAATTACTTTCGTTAGAAAAGAGGAGGCTGCGCAGTTAAAGGAAAGGTAACAAAAGGCTCCGTCTTTCTTCAATCTTCAGTTAATAGCAGCCTGCAGGACATTGTCGTTCCGGGGATGGGTTTTTCCGCTTGATGGAGCTTTTAAAAAGAAAAATGTGCCATATTAATCACATTGCGAAATATAACATCTGCGGATCTTTGGGATTGTTCAAGGCTTTGGTTCAACAAACAGTGTCCTTTAATTCGTCTGAGAAATACATAATACGTATTTGCATCACACTTATTAAGTTGGAGTAGCTGAATATAGTCGACGATAATTTTACCAAAAATCAACGCAGTAACCTACAGGAATTCGTTTAAAAACTCAAGTCGTTGATAAAAAAACTCAAGAAGTCGATCAGTCATATGTTTTAGAGATGCTCATCGCTAGTACATAGCCAATAAGCAGGGTGTTATTATTATCTTTAACTGCTGACGTGATTTTTTTACGTATACTCTGAAGTGGGGGTCTGGGCGGCCTGTTATTTTAAATGTTTATATATTAGAGGTTCATGATTATGATTTACTAGCAGACCCGACTACACGTTGCTGTGGCTAACTCTGCCCGCTGCCCGCTGCCTGAATTAAATCTTTGAATTTCTCGGATTTTCTCTGAAATAATATGCATGTATTATATATATATATATAAAACTTACTCTTGAATCACTCTATCTACTGGTGAAAACCGCATAACAATCTGTTGCTTGGTTTAAAAAATCTAAGCGCACACACAGCGGGAGCGACTTCATTTTATATTTATTTATTTATTTATTTATTTACGCCCTTTTTCGGGGCTTTTACAAACATTACATATAACTAATAAGAAATATACACAATTCATTGTACATAACTGAACAACTTATGTAAGCAGAAATTAACGGTTTTAATAAAGACCTTTGATGTAAATATACGTCTGTACATTGGTCCCCCCGTGGTGTGCAATAATTTGAATGGTTATTTTGTCACATTGTCTTGCCGGTAAAGTTGGCTGAATGCCGTAAACATCTGTTAGTTTCAGCGTGACACGTCACGCATATCCGCGAATGAATAAATTTCTACACACCTTTTGTAGCGCTGAATTTATGCATGGGAGCTACACACGAACACCGAACACCGAACACTGGCAAACAGCGCCGTAGATAATGTCGCCGCAAATGACAAACATTAAGAGGAAATACTAGCTGCGCTTTTCTATACAAACGTATTCCCCGTTTATCTCTCTGGATTTTGACCCTAGAGCAAAATTTTTTTTACATAATATAGATATTGACCACTAGCGTGTCGGTACGTTTTGTTTTTTTTGATAATTTACTTCTCATAGAAGTTACGACCTTCCAAAAATGAATAAAATTGCCTAATTTAAACGCCGTCAAAAAACGTTCAGTATACAAACTAAACAATGTATTTTGAAAAAAAGCAAAACGTACCGACATAGAATATTTTCTTTTAATACAGTTAGTAAAAAAAATTTTTTAAATCCGTCCAGTTTTGGAGAAGAAAAATGGGGAATACAAAACATCGATTTCGAAGATTTTATTTAGGTATTTTCGGCCCGACGTGCAGGTGTCCCTTTCGCTCATTTCTCGTGAGGGGGGCCGGGGAACGTGGGTTTTGACAAATACATACATATAATGCGAAGTAGTGATGTAAAGAATTTTATCGGTAGACTAGTGTTGTCCTTGCCCGAGTAATCGATATTTTTTATTCGTTTTTTTTCTGTTTAGTGACTCATCGCGGTATACCAATACTGACCGAGCTTTCATACTAAAATTGTGCAAAATTAAATTTTTTTATGTCAAGTACTATAATAAATTTTCAATTTGGGAGGCGTTTTAGGTACCATCGCCCCGGGAACCATTTATTGGATAACCAACACCCCCGCCACTTGGTCACCGCAAGTGGTCCTCTATGTTTGGTGACAGAGCCTGGGTTCCCGGGTTCACGGATGAGGTCTGCATGGGTTTTGGTGGCGGATAATTTTGTCCACTTACTGCGTGGCGGGCCGGATTGGGAGAAACTGGAAGAGGAAGATCTTTTGATCTCTACAGCTGGACTCTCCACCATCATTTCATACTTTTACCTACCTTTTCCCTACCCAAAACTTCCTTTCCTTCCTTTTCCTAAAAATACCCTCCACACAGCTTCTCCAATGATGTCCAACAACTTCTCCAACAAAGTCCCTGAGCGATTATTTTTCCTCGGTGCCTCCAATGTGAGGTTTATGTTTTTAAAAAAAATCTGTTTCAAATTTTTAGTTGAGAGTCGCTTACATTGCCTTCAGTGATTAATTGAAATTTTTTGTTTGTAAACACTTTATTGTACAAAATTTTTTACCACTATACAATGAATTTTAAACAATTTATGATTTAGATCTTTCTCTCGCCGGTAAATTTCTTGATATGCGACCGTCAATTGTTTCTGGTAAAAGGCATTGGTGGTAGAAGTTTTTCTAACAGTGGTTCAATTTTTTGCCAGATTGAATCGTCCCTTTCAATTTTTTCATACGGCAAACCTTTAGGACTCCACACGACAAAATAACAGTATTTACGACGAGTAATGTGTAACTGGCCTTGTACTTGGTAGAAGTAATTGTGATTCCGTTTTAATGTTGAAGCATTGTCTTCAATTTTACAGTTATCAATTTTTTTTGTTCAAATCCTTCTTCTGGTGACATATTTACTATACTATATGGGCATTTCACTTCAATTATAGAATCCTTGCCAAAAAGGCCATCCGGACTTGCCGCTAAAAAGTTTTTGTTTTCATCGATAAATAGTCCACAGGCGAATACCTCTAATTTTGTTTCTTTTGTAAATTGCTCAATTGCTTGGTTTTCATTTTCTTTCCCATAATTTGTGGCCATATTTCCTTTAAATGGCGAGTACAGTAGCGAGTTTAATACTCTCGCAACTGAAGTTTTTGGCCGTAGCTTACATATTTTTGTCCAAAGTTAGAAGCTGTAAGCCGCTTACGCCTTTCAATTGTCCACAAATTATTATTGCTTTGGCCCACCGTATTCCTTTCGAGTTCATCCTTATTCGATGGAGATAATTCTTTGAAAAATTCCTCTTTATCGTTTCAAATAATTCAGCTGGCATATCTGGATCTAATTCCAATTGACCATAATTTTCATCAGGCCCTGTAACTTTTTTTCTCTTTTCTGTCGTGTTTTCGTAATACCTTAGTTTTATTTTTCGACACCTCTGTATTGTCTCCTTCGAACGTCGTTTTCTTTCAATAAAATGCTTCGTGTAGTTGCCAGGACTGTGGCCTTGGATTTTTTTTGTATTCGTGAATGGGTTGTCATTTCACTATTCCACGAAGTTACTGCTCAAGAAGCTCAACTGCTGAAGTTATCCCATTTTTGTAAAATTTGCTCTTTTTCCGCCTATAAATTTGGCTATAACGTTGTTGAATTGCTCCACAGTGTTATTTGTCACGTTAATAATAAGACTTTCTGCATTTGCTATTAGAGACGACAATAATTGTTGAATATCAGTCCTGTTCCACAATCTTGAAGATCGCTTACTAAATTTGGATCATTAGTATACTTCTCCGACTTGCAATAGTATGACGAACATTTTGTATGATCACCAAAAACATGGTTTGCGGCATTTTTTTGTCCATTTTCCGATTTTTTACTTTATCACTTTGTGCCGTGTTTTCTTGCTCTTTTCTGTAATTTACTGCTCAAACTATAGCTTTTCTCATACGTAAAACGTTTGCTTCAACCTTTTTCCTTATGTGAACTGGTACAAAGCCTTTAGCGTTGTTGGTTTTTTTTCTAAGTGCTTTTATTTTATTGCAAAAATTGCGAAGTAAGTGATTTTTGCACTTTTTTTTTGTACTATGAAGTTGGGCCTGAAGCCTTGGGTTGAAGTTTCGCTAATATTGTCTTCATGTAATTAAATATTACAATTTAAGGTTTTATAAAGTTGAAAATAAAAATAAAAAGTTTTGAAGTTTAAAAAAATTATATATTTGTTTCCTTTATTTCAAACTGACTGTAATAAATATTTAAAAAAAATGTGTAGGTAAATCTATCTATAGGTAAAAGACCAACATTTTTGATTGAATTTTGAACGAACTAACACATCCTTTTTTGTATTTACTGCTTAAAGAAACTCAAAAATACAGGAGTACAAATCAAACCTCAGCAAGCGATATATCTAACATTTTAAACATTATTATTTACAAACATGTCAACTCACACGTATGATACACACAACACAATAAATCCATTTAGATTTAATTGTCTAATAAAATATGTAAGTGCTTTTATCTTTTTCGTTATCGTAATTTTAATTAGAAAAAAACTTAAGGTGGGCTATTTTTAAACCTTTTTTATCTCTACATATTATAAAGTAAAGTCCCCCGCGCCGTCTTTCTGTCTGTCTGTCTGTCTGTCTGTCTGTTCGCGATAAACTCGAAAACTACTGAACGGATTTTCATGCGGTTTTCACCAATAGATAGAGTGTTTCGTGAGGAAGGTTTACGTATGTAATTTGTCAAGGATTTGTGTAAATTGGTTGAAACATAACGATAATTGTTAGAAGTGTCGGAAAAATTCCAGCCGCCTGGTAGCTTTCATCGAAAACGCTGCCTAATCCTTTTGGGATATAACAAAACAACGCTTGGTGGGATATTCCTCTTTTATAGATCTACAAAAAAGTCCGCGATGGCATATATCTATCTTTTACTATACGCATTCTATCTTCTTATCTTATTATTCTTATCAATTGCATTTTAGATATAATGTGTATAGTAAGCTATCCGTAAAAGATAGATATATGCCTTCGCGGACTTTTTTGTAGATCTATAAAAGAGGAATATCCCACCATTAATTGTTTTGTTATATCCCAAAAGGATTGTGCAGCGTTTTCGATGAAAGCTACCAGGCGGCTGGACTTATTTCCGACACTTCTAACAATTATCGTTATGTTTCAACCAATTTACACAAATCATTGACAAATTGCATACTTAAACCTTCCTCACGAAATACTCTGTATATTGGTGAAAACCGCAGGAAAATCCGTTCAGTAGTTTTCGAGTTTATCGCGAATAGACAGACAGACGGCGCGGGGGACTTTATAATATGTAGAGATAGAGATAATCGGTCAAAAATACATTTTTGTTGCATATGCATTTTTGAGTTTTTTTTTTAATAAGATAGGTAAGTGCCAAATTATATGAGTAGAAATTTAAGTTTTGTGGTATCATCATTACATAGTATAAAATGAAGTCGCTCAAAATGTATGTGCGCATAAATCTTTTAAACTACGCAACAGATTTTCATGCGGTTTTCACCAATAGATAGAGTGATTTAAGAGGAAGGTTTATGTGTATAATAAATGCTTATTATAGTAGAGAAAAGCCAAGAAATTCAAATATTCAATTTAGGCAAAGGGCAGCGCGCAGCGGGCAGCTGGCGAGCGGATGGTGTGGATTTTATAAAGGTTGGGTAAATGGCGTTGTGTTTCGTTAGCCACAGCAACGTGTGGCCGGGTCTGCTAGTTATTAATAAAATAAAAACAAAATTATATGTTTATTTCGAATTATAAAATTTGAAAGCGTATTTCATCATCTTTCAAAAACAGTTTTTAGTTTTCGGATGCGTTCACAAATATTAAAGTTATTTGGAATTTATTGGAAAGCGGAAATATTTTGACTTTTCGAAAAACAGGCCCGAGGCCTGAGAGGTTAATACTAATTTTCAATAATAACTAATGTATCATAGAGAATAATCATATGTATGTATATAATAATTCGATGTAGTTGGTTTGACTGCATATTTATAAACGCAAATACAGTGAAAACTTTAAAACTACTAACCTACATAGAGTTCTAGTAAAATAATTCGTAATTTGTCGGTAATAAGCGTGAACAGAAGACATTGTTACAATACCTATCGACGATATTTATAAATAACCGACAATAGCAGACCTCGTGCGTTTAAAAATAATGGGCCCTTTTTCTGTCACACCGCAAGGCCGATTCAAAAACTTCATTAGCGACGAAATAAGTCGAAACATGCTTTATCTAAACAGAATATTGGATATGGCGGTATGAGGCGAAAGACGGTAGGCATGAGACGCAGAGGGGGCGAGAGGGTGTACAAGCCAAACACTCACGTGGTCTCACCAACACATCGATAGCTAGTTCTTTTTTGAGCGCGGTGCGACAGCGAGAATTTTTTAAAATACCTACCGTCGAGATTTCTCACCGGTGCTATTACCTCTTAAAACTGGGAGACTTATTGCGGAACCTATTAAGGGGAAGTAAAACAAACGCGCGCGGACCCCGCAGAACTGGGAGAAATGCATTTCTTTTTATCGTCGTAATGAGAGTTCTAAAGCTGCGCTTTTCTTGATATTGGCCGCCTTGCGTACAGCGCACGGCCACAGCTCTTGGTACAGGAAAACAATTAAACTCTTGGCTTGTTCTCCGACCAACTTTCCGGGATCTCATCCCTTCCATTCAACTTCCTTCTTCACTCTATCCCTTCTAAACCTTCCTCCCCTCCCCCTGCCCCTCCTGGTGCCCTTTCATTCGGGACGGATGCTGGTTTAAATCACCCTCTCCCTCTCGCGGCCGCATTCATACACACCTACTTAGTAATACTACCTATCTAACTAATACATATCTACAACCCAAATTCTTTACTCAACTGTTCTATACCCTCATTTATTGGCTTTTGAAATCGTTTATTTTTCATTGTCATGTCTCATGTCCATAATATCATCACCAACTCGTATTTAATATAATATATTTACATGCGTATTACTCCCACCAAAGTGTAAGGATAGAATTATGATGGCTAATTCTGAATTTTGGGTTATCACTCAAAAAGAACTTTATTGAAAGCATTTCCCTGCTCAATTTACAGTATTCTACTATTTAGATATTTGTAGTAAGAAAACATATTGAGGAAATGAAAAGAATGAATCATTTAAATAGGCGAAAATATTTTTTTTATTGTTCGATTCTTATTTTCATACAATACCAGCTGACACTGCGAACTTCGTACCACCTCGGAATCAATAAGTGTTGTGTTAACTTATAGCTGAATTAAATTGAGTTTATATTTTTGAATGTAGCTATTACTTTGTGGTTATCCATTATAGAAAAATGAAATAATTTAACTTTGTATAAACCACTTATTTGATGCGCAAATCCGACCGGTTTCGGAACAAACGTTCCTTCGTCAGGGAAAGCTTATACTAATTTGACAGTTTCGAACAATGTTTTATTATGGTAGGGGTGGAGCTGTTGCTAGATAATAATGTAGATTGGGTAGGTAGGTATTAGTGTAGAGTGGGTGGGTAGGGGAACAAATCCATGATTGGGCTATATGACAATATTTTTTGTTTGTTAATAATAGATTCATTATTTTTAAGGGATTTTTTAATTTCCAAGGCTTCTAAGTTATCTAAACGTTTTCCTTTATTATTAATATGAAGAATAATTTTAATTTTTAATTTTTAATTTTGTTTTCCTTTATTATTAATAATTCTTCATATTAATAATAAAGGAAAACGTTTAGATAACTTAGAAGCCTTGGAAATTAAAAAATCCCTTAAAAATAATGAATCTATTATTAACAAACAAAAAATATTGTCATATAGCCCAATCATGGATTTGTTCCCCTACCCACCCACTCTACACTAATACCTACCTACCCAATCTACATTATTATCTAGCAACAGCTCCACCCCTACCATAATAAAACATTGTTCGAAACTGTCAAATTAGTATAAGCTTTCCCTGACGAAGGAACGTTTGTTCCGAAACCGGTCGGATTTGCGCATCAAATAAGTGGTTTATACAAAGTTAAATTATTTCATTTTTCTAAATTGAGTTTTTTTATTAAGTGAAAAATTACACGATGAAGGAATTACCAATGCGCAACTGTTCTTGTTTGGTTTTTGTCAGTATCAGAGATGGGGTTGTGAACGGATTTATGTTTTTTGTGATTTTCTTACTTTTCAACTTACTTGCGGGAATCGAGTTTCATTTTCTTTAGACGTGTGAGGGAGATTTATTATAATTATTGTATTTTTCATTTGGAGGGGTGCATTCATACGTTCACCGTTTGTCTCATTTTCGACTGTTTAAATTTAGTGTGTTAGAAAGAGGCGCAGCATTATATGTTTAAGTACAAAAGCAAAACAATCAGCGCAATTGATATTTGACGTCTTTGAAATTTTGGAATTAACTCACTATTCAATATTATCTATACTCACCACAAAGTTGCTGCAGCTCTTTCAAAAGATGAGAACTCGTTCCATACAAAATGCATGAGGAAAAGAAATTTCTTCATTTTTTTTCTCTTCTGTTATTCGGGGCAGAGACAAATCCAACAAATCAAGGATCGTAGAAATCGGTCTACCCGTTCTCGAGTCATAAATTGTGTAACTAACCAGAGTTTGTTTTATGTATTATGAGATTATTAAGAAAACATTTTTTATTGAAATTTATGTTCTTTTGGCCCTTATAAATGAAAGCGCTGATTAAAGTAAATTTTTGATTTGTATTTCTTTTAATACGTCGTCCTTGGAATACCAGAGAATTTCTGTGAGGTCAATCCTTGATTGCCGGGTACTCCTCAAATGCATTTGGAACTCCTCGTGTTGTAATATGAAGGAAATTGGCGTTCAAGCTTAATCAAAACATCCAACATCACTCAACGCAACACAAGTTCTACGCGAAGATTATTATTTATAAAATTTACCTTTATATACTTAACACCTGAAATTTTACCTACTTGGCAAACACAGCAACTTATTCAAGATAAATTATCGAAGAAAGCAAACACTTTGTGGCTTGACATTACACAGAATGAAACAAGTACTTTGTTTAAAAATCACTTTATTTTTATTTATATTTGTCGACCGGTTTCGGTTGACCTCAACCTTCCTCAAGACAATAAACATATAAACTAAATTACAACTAATCTAAACAGAGTTAAGATTCTAAGGTAAACACAACATTTAAACAAAAATTAATCTTAACTCTGTACTGTAATTTAGTTTTTTTAATTTTTTTTATTGAAAATTTTTGATACAATACATAGAAAAGATACATGAAATAATGAAAAGTATATAAAAAAGCTTAATATAATAAATGTATGAACAAAAATGTATGATGTATGAATGTGAACGAGGCAAGGAGTGTGTGCCAAGATCGAGTTGTTTGGCGGTCCGTCCTCTCTGCCTACCCCTGCGGGGAAATGGCGTGATGGTTAGTTAGTTAGTTATGAACAAAAAAATCCCACAAGGGCAATGCCTGTGCGTGGGTATAATATTGATTTTTTACTTTTCTTTTTATTTCTATGGTTATAGTGAATATTTTAAGAATACATAAATTAAGGATTTAAAAAAAAGTAACTGAATGAATGCATTTAAAAACTACAGCATAATAATAGTCTGCACTATTATTATTGTATTTGTAAGTTTTGTAAGAATAGATGTTACAAGTACAATTTAAAAACATAAAAAACAAACAAAAAAAAATAGCAAACAATATTATAAATCTTCTCTAAAAGCTGTCTAATGATAGATATATTTAAGTTTAAATGTTTATTATTGTCCTGAGGAAGATCGTGGTCAACCGAAACCTGTGGACAAATGTAAATAAAAATAAAGTGGTTTTTAAACAAAGTACTTGTTTCATTCTGTGTTATTCAAGATAATTTTTTTATCTGAAAATATCTGTCATATCTATTAAATTTTCACAACTTCTCTCCATGAAAACGTAACATGTAAAAAGTGTATTAAATGTTTGATGATAATTTTAATACCCACTTCTGTAATGTACAAACTGGTGATTTAACGAATAAAAAAATTAAACAAGCAAAATTATTATGACAGTCAAAGTTTATGCTTTTATTTTCCCTTATTTGTCAGCTTTAAAATTCAATAAGTTGATTACAACGCTGCAACAAATCGTTGCCAACACCCTTTATTTATAATATGCGCTGAACACTGTGATTGATTAATTTTCACAATTTCTCTCCATTAAAACTTAATATGTATAAAGTGTATCAAGTGTTTGATGATAATTTTAATACTACTTCTGTGGTGTACAAACTGGTGACTTCAACGGAATAAAAAAATTAAGACAAGCATATTTATTATGACGGTCAAAGTTTATGTTCTTATTTCTCCTTATTTGTCAGCTTTATAGTGCCATAAGTTGATTATAACGCTGCAACAAATCGTTGCCCACACCCCATATTTATAATATACGCTGAACACTGTGGAGTTAAGAACGGTAAAATTAAATTAAGGGTACATTAAGCCTCCAGCATTAACATAGAGTTCTGATTTAACGAGGATGCATGGCCAAACAACATTTCCGTGAGTGCATCGAAAATTTGCGTAATACTAGGTGCAATTACATTTTCCCTTATTCCCTTTCCATTCACGTTCACGTTGTGTAATTATTTGAATACACCAGCCGCTGTATGCAAAATTACTAAACATCGGTTACAAAATAAATAAATACACGGAATTTGTAATTCATTTTTATTGGTGCACCTAAAGCGTTTCGCAAGAATTTAAAATGATTGACCGTTTGACCGTTCAAATGGAAAGCTGGAATGGCAGCCTTAGAAGGATTATGTAATCTCGAATTTAAAAAAAAATTAAATAATTTCACCGACGATTTTTTTGGTATTTTAATAAATTTGAACAAAATTAACAAAAATACAGTATTTATTTTTATTTTTAACCTAATGAGTAAAACCTTAAATTGTAATATTTAATTAATAAGCGACACTCAATCGAAAACCTAAAACAGAAAAATTACTGTCAAATCTAGGAATTTCTTGCCAATATTGATTCTGTATTTAGAGTAAGTTTGAATTTTTTAATTCTGTATGAAGAGTAAGTTCAATTGAATTAAAATCTAATTATTTTTATGCAACAGGTTAAAGTCCACCATAATCTCAACTTTACTGGCAATTATTTTTTCTTCTTCAAACCTCGCAAATACACTTTGCGACGTCATTATTAATTTAATGAAAACAAATAACTTTGTAAACACCAAATAATACAGTGATATTTACAAAGTTATTTGTTTTCATTAATTTTCTTTTTGTCTTTTGAAGTTGTCAATCTTTATTGTTTATTGTTAGAAACCACTTAAACAAATTCTGTTGCAACTTTTCCAGAAGCAATTAACATAATATGCCTGTACGAGCTTATTCACATGTGATACCATTAAGTAAATATTGATCGCCGCTCCAGCGCCATCTCACGGGATTACCTGCCGACAAATTGGCCAATCAGTGGCCAGGTAATTGATTTTCAAGCGCCCTTAACCATCTCTACCCCTTTCCACCCCCAGCCTCTCATCTTGTGTGCAGGAGCTTTGCATAATCACGCCCGCTCCACGGCGTGGCATCCTTTTGAAGTAATCTCCATTTCTCATTGTGGCTCCAAATAGTCGTGATGGTATTCATGAGTCTAATTCGGTGCTTCATCGTTACGTTGAGTATAAAATTAACAGATACATCAAAATAGATTTCAAAGAAAAATATTACAATGTACAATGTAGTATAAAAACGAACCAATATGTACTCGCACCTACTTTGGATACTAGTGTTAAAAAAATAGAAATATTATTTATTATGTGTAACTTCACTTTAAAATACGTTTTAAATTTTATTAAGTGTGTTTAACTTTAGTTTCATCGCATGAAAGGTATTGAAACGAAGACAGTGTCAAGCCAATATCCGAAATGAGTTAGTTACGTGGTCAGATAGATCATATTGTTTTAAATTTATGGCGTCAATTTGCTTTATTCATAATCTTTTTGTCTTGAAGACAAACATTGTGGACATAACTTTGGAATAAACTAATCTGTCAGTTTCAGCCGCATTTATAAATTGTACAGTATTTTATCAAGTGAACCGATCAGACCACATAAAATTCCTTAGATCTCATGTTTAGCAACTTTTTACTGATACTTGTTTGCAAAAGGAACATAAAGTAATCGACATTTTATTATAATTTCATAGTACCTACTCCTAACATCTAACATATAACTCCATAGTACCTAACAAGATTTATCTCGAGTATGAATGACATTAGAAAAACAAAAATACTTCTTGTAAGTGATTGCTAATATGCTAACACCTTGTATTAACTCTGACAAAATAGTCTCGACAAAATACACACAACAGTAAAACAAACATAAACTTGCAGTGTTTGAGAAACATAAAGCCGAAATCACCACTTTGTCACCAGGATGGGTTGTCCGCCTAAATCTCCTCTACCCTACCTCCCACTGCCTCCTCGCTTGGTACCGAGGATACTGGGAGTACCGCTGTACCGCTGCTGTTCTGCTATACCACTTGCTGTAGCCCCTCTACTCTTGCCAGCCGGAGTTTTCTCATTGGAAAGGTTATGGCTTCAAATCCGCCGGCGTCTCGGAACGCCTGGATTGATGTAACGCAATTTGCAATCGCGACAAACTGCGTCTGTCTACATCGCGAAACTGCGGGAAATATGCCGCTAAATCGACGGAAAGAGACACTTGCCGTCTTGTTTTTGTTTGGCAAACATAAAAAGCGTCTGAGACTTTTGGGGTGAATTCAGGTTATGCATTTCTCCTTTTTTTAAACATGTATTTTTTAGATTGTTTTGAATATTTAAGATGGGTATCTTTTTGCATTTCTGGAGAGCAACGCTTTGATAATTCATCAATTAATTGAATTATCTTATAGGGAGCTCACAAATTTAAAAAAAGTTTAATTCACTTTTATAAGTTTAAAACTAGAGCATGCAGTTGAAAAGTATTGTTATTAAGTGAAATGTGCGTAACTACACTGAGATAAAATCAAAATCCCTAAATATGTTAAAAAGTAAATTTCATTGTAATTTCTTTTTCTTGAAAAAGTAATCTATTCTCGAACGTTTATTGCAACTTTTCAGCCTTCGTGAACTGGGTAACGGTATTTACAATATTCACACCGAACATACATAAGACTATCGCGTTCAAAAATCATTTAAAAGAGGTATGCAAATGGCTAAGTTTCCGTAATCCAAATTGTTACCAAATTCTTATTCCAAAATGAAAACCTAGAAAAATCCGAAATCGTCAATACCGTGACAATAATCAAATCCCGGTGGGAATAAATAAATTCGCCTCCAAAAGTAGTGCTGCCGCTTGTTTCGTATTCATAGCGAGAACAACGCTTGCTATAAAATGCAATAAGATAACGTTTCAAAGACTGGTTGAAGGTAGAAGGTATCTGGTTACCTGCGCGAGCTAAAATGCCTTGGGCACGCCCGACGCCAAATCGAAATATGCCACAATATGTATATTGGATTCACTCCAGGAACGTCGCGCATCGCTGCAAGACGGTTATAGTTATCCCCTTATCAGCTTTGGGGGAATTTGCAAAATATTACGTTTTTCGGAATTGAATCAAAAATATTTAATAGATACACAACCCAGTAGCTACACCACTGGGGTAACCCTGGATCACATAGTCAGAGGTTGCGGATTGGTCAACAATTTTTTTAGCCCCGATAATGATTTGAAATTCGGATGAAATGGAAATTTGACAGGTCGTCGGTTCTAACATAATGCGGTAAATTCGCGAGTCGGCGCGGGCCTTCGGTAGCGCAGTGGGTAAGGTGCTTGACAAGTCTCAGCGTTCAGAGAGAGAGATATCTAGCGAACGCGGCGGTTCGAATCCTACGAAATCCAAAATAAATAAACATTTTTATTTTTGTGAAATCAATATCCAATATTCAAACCACTTTAAAATAAACAGGCAAAAGAAAAGAAAGCGATATCTACCGACTTTTTAGTTTCACTTCTACCGCCTGTGAATTGTTTACTCTGATTTTTTTTTTACATTAGCTCCATACAGGAAGCTCTGGAAATAATTTCCCTCAGGCCCTAAACCATCTTAGGGGATGCTGTGTGGAGTGTCTTTTTAAATAAAGGAAGGAAAGGAAGTTCTGTGAAGGAAAAATGTATAAGGGTTGAGGATGGATCTGGGTTCAGCGTGTTCAGCAGTAACGGACATATGAATCCCCCCCTCCAACTGTGGTGCAAGGCGGTGGGTCGAGAAAGAGCTGCTGGAGTGGACAAAGAGACCTCTGCCGATCCGGCCCGCCAAGCAGTTGGTGAGCAGGCTCATCTGCCGCCGAGATCTGAACACACCGCACCCGATGAAACCGAGTACCCTTGCTATGTCGCCAAACTTAGCAAACCAATTGGGGTGACCCATGGCAGTGGTGCGGGTTATCCAATAAATAGCTCGTGGCGGTGATACCCGTACCCGCCTCCGGAAGTGAAAAACAGAGCAAGAAATTGATTCTCGTTTCCGATTTCTGTTACACAAATGTGCTTAATTTCAGACTTGTTCCTCTGCCGGTTAAACTTTTGTATGAACTTAATGGTTAAACTTAGGATTCAAGTTCTTGTATCTCTACCCTTATTGAATAACTGTAATTGGATGCTTGAATAAGTAAATACATGGATTATATAAATAATTTTTTGAGAGTTCTATTTTTTCATGTGTGTACTTGCTTATTTTGTGACCTACAGGTTTTGCTTATAATTAAACATCCTCTAAGAATTATACAGCTTATAGAAGTAAACAAATCAGATGGTCACCAAATGTGGTGAAATAAACTTTTTAGGGGGTGCTTTGTTGAACATTTTAAAAATCGATACCGAGGTGACAAGAATACCAAATTTAAAAAAAATATTTTTTTTTTGCCTTAGCACCACACGGGAGGTCCAGAAGAAAATTATTCTCCTGAGGGCCTGTGTCACCTTTGGAGATGGTGTGTGAAGGGTCCTTTGAGGAAAGGAAGGAGATGAAGTTCTGGGAAGGAAAAGCGTATGAGGGCTGGGTAGGAATCTGAGGTCAGTGTGTCCAGGAGTGACGGAATGAATCCATTACTCCCACCACGATGCAAGGTGATGTACCGAGAGAGTCTGGAGAGGTTGAATGGTATCCCTCAAACAGTTTCTCCAGATCTGGCCCGCCACGCAATTGGTGGGTAAACGCATCCGCCGTCAAGACCCGCACAAATCACACCCCATGAATCCGGGCACCCCTGCTAAGTAATTTCTTGTGACGAAAATAAGATTAAGTATAAAACTCAATAAATGTTTCAATTTTATCCTTTACTTACCCCGATACCTAAAAATAGCGGTTCCACGCGTTTTCATCCCGCGACAAAATATCCCCGACAAAATATCCTACAGACAAAACATCCCCCGAAAAATATCTACTAAAACCTCACCTAACCTAACCTAACAAAAAATTGAACGCAAATAATACATACATTCTGTAAAGACAATAAATTGAGGTTAGATTAGGTTTTAGTAGATATTTTGTTGGGAGATGTTTTGTCCGTAGGATATTTTGTCGGGGATATTTTGTCAGGGATATTTTGTCGTGGGATGAAAACGCGCATTACCAAAATTATCATCCAATGTACTAATTTAACGTTTTTACATACGATGTTATTTAAACCTTGTGAGGCCATTTGTATATTTTTTCGTGGTGACACCTAATAACGCCTATTCTCAAACAGCAGAAACAAGAAGTTCAAATAACTGCTTTATTCGTCTTATCTGCAAAGGAAATTCACAAGTATTTTAAGGTTTTGAGGCTTACGTATTCGGTAGCATGGCCATTGCCTACGACCTATGGTGCTTACAGCCCACAGTGCCTATAGTTCTTACCAGCTCTTGGTATCCGCCTGTATTGTGGTGGCAGGAAAACTTGCCATAATTTATTGTAGAGATAACTCCCCCAAATGGGTGCCTTGCCAGTGTACTTTGTTTTTTAAAGGTAAAGCACTTTTTTAAGGTGGGTCTATTACCCCTTAAATCCGTGTTCTGAAAGTTTGGACGTGCGTCTCACATTTGAACAAGTGAACGTTCAGCATCGCTTTAATTTAATATTCATCTCATGCTCGGTGCTCTCGAATGATGTTGACATTAACATTTTGTCAGATTTTATCAAATTTTTGAAACAATTGTTTTTTAAATTTAAAACTATTGGTACGCAAAGCAAACAATTACTCTAAAAAGAGTTTTATAAATAAAGTGGTCGTTTTATTTTTAATAATGGCATGTGGAGGTGGCACTGCATCTGAACTAGATCCAATTATAAGGCACAGAAAACTATTATAAAATTAATCCTTAGGCTACCTCTAATTACAGACTCAAACTATGAACTCTTTAAATTATGAATGTGTTGAACTTTCGGCAGATACACGCAAAAACAATCCTCACTCATCCTACACAAATATTTATAAATACTTAAAATACTCGCTGTACCCGAAGCAATAACAAAGACTTACTACAATTTCCCCCAACGCATACTACTTTTGGTCAACGAAACTTCAGATACCTTGCAACAAGACTTTACATTCTTCCTGATTTAATAAAAAATGTGACTCACAAAAAATTTTCAAAGCTAACAAAAAAATTTGGATTAAAAGAAATGATAGTGCCTTTACCGCACTCACCCAAATCGGAAATTACTAATGATACCAATGTATTAGCTTTTATTATTTAAATTTTTTATTAATGC
Organism: Limnephilus marmoratus; assembly: GCA_917880885.1. Lineage (NCBI taxonomy): Eukaryota > Metazoa > Arthropoda > Insecta > Trichoptera > Limnephilidae > Limnephilus > Limnephilus marmoratus. Next base: position 64,889,901 of record OU862906.1, read on the forward strand.
AACCAATACCTATATGTATTTTAATACGGAGGCGTCTACTAATATCTACAGGAATAGGAATATCTATGATAACCAAAGTGTTGACGAATATCTACAGCTCAAACTGTTGACTAATATCTATGAGAAAGTGTTGACGAATAGCTACAGCTCAAACTGCTGACTAATATCTATGAGAACCAAAGTGTTGACGAATATCTACAGCACTGGCAGAGGTTGGATTTGCAATTATGTATAGCATATTGGAATAACGTAATATTGCGTATGCAGTTTAAAAAACTTAATTTATGTAAGTATGTATGTAAAAATCCCTAATATCGGACTATTGGACACATTTAGCTGATTAGTCTAACCTACGCTCTGTAAATATTAGTTCAACTACGCTCTGTAGATATTACTCAACACTGGGACCGTAATAGACATTCGTCCGACCTTAGCTCTGTAGATATTAGTCAACACTCTGAAGTTCGTAGATATAAGTTCAACATCTGAGCTGTAGATATTCGTCCGACATACAGGCTGTAGATATTACTATCTGGAGTCTTTTAATACAAGTGTATGTTCGTTAGTATTTTAAATTGACTTAAAAAATTACTGCCTCAACACAAGGCTAGCCTGGTGAGGCGGATAATAAAAAATCTCAAATACATAACTATAAATTTCTATTCTTTAGTCTACTTTAACCTACTTTTCAAATGTATATTACTTTCTGTTTGCTAACTTTTTGTACTAATATAATCTAAAAACCATTGTGAACCACACTTAACATGTACTTTTTTAGTTATAAATGTTGCAAACGTCGTTAAATAAAGATATATTATTTTTATTGTATTATTATGCGAGAAAGGCATTTTAGTTTCTACAATATGTGTACTTGATATGAATATTTTTTGCCTTATCAACTTGTAAACTGACGGAAAAATATCTAAGCTTTGCAGAAAAGCAGTCAAACATCGAAAACATCTACATAAATGCTATAAATTTCACTTCTTCAATAATTGCAAAATTCACTTTGTGGTATCATTTAAATTAACGAAAATAAAAAAACTTTGTACCACTATTAAATAATTATTATGATCGTGTTTTAAAACCAATGGCCTTTTCATCAAGGTAACAATGTGTACTAACAAATTAGATAATATTAAATGAGAATAGTCAATCACATACAAATAACTATCTACAGACACAATTTTAATAATAAGCGAATGGAGAAGGTAAGTAGTTATTATTGTAAGAAATAATAAAATTAAATAAATAAAAATTATTAAAAAATATTTTGTGAACAATTTATAATATATAAGATACTATAGCATTTTATTTTACAAATTAGTGCAGCGGAATCAAAGAACAACCGTGATGTCCAAACAATTGATTGATCAAAAAAAATATAAATTCATAAGGGGTCGTCCATTAATCACGTGAGGCTCGAAAGGGCGGGGGGGGGGGGTTCGGAAAAAATCACGTAATATCACGGGGGGGGGGGGGTAAAATGAGATATCACGTGTATTTATTTTTTGTGATAATAGACCGAAAATTTCAAAATACTTTGTACAAAAAAAAATACGCGTGATTTGGGGGGAGGGGGGGTTAATTTACTAAATTCAACATGCTTACGATGTTTATTCATAATTCACGGAACTTTAAATTTACACACAGTCCTAAAATACTACACATACTATTTACATAATCAACATGGAAAAATATTTTTGTAATGAAAAGTGTTGAAATTCCGGTGAAGCCGTATTTGACATAGTAGTCTTATACAAGAGAGGGTAATCTTGAAGGTGTGTAGGCTAGAAAAAGCTTTATTTGGATATTGAGAGATTCACACTCTAAGGAATCTGTATTTCCATTAAATTGAGTAATTTTGGCTTTAAAACGATTGACTTTTGAAAATATAAATTTAACGCCCTGTACCTTTCCTTGAATGAACAACAACGATTTTTTACATGCTTCTATGCTTGCTGCTTACATGGCATAAAATAAATAACCACACTTGTAAAATATTTATGAGAGTCATCCATACATTTCACCAGACTTTGGCTTTAAACAAAATGTTGTGAGGTATAATAAAATTCTTTTTTCCCCTGCACTACAAATTGAATGATAAATATCGTATCGAATTTTCTGTTGCTCGCCAAGTTGCCAAGAATGCTTAAAGTGTGGAAAAGTTTCAAAACGGGGATCCTGGAAAGAAACGATATCCTTTCCACGTTATTCCTAGTAGGTATTATGTTATATATACGAAACATTCGTAGTATATTGGTTGTATTATGTACCTCATCTTAGGATCGAATGTTACTGGTTTAATTATTTAAGATGAAATCGTCGTACACAACACATTCGTTTACCAGCCGATGTCCCCGGCGTTCCCAGATCTTTACACAGAGTTTTCGAAACCTAATATAGAAAGTGACCTTCCAATTGTTCTGAAGGTCAAGTATGCAAAATTTTCTTCAGTCTCAGAAAATAACTGTAGATTTGTATAAAAATCCACGCCCGTTGTCTGCCCGCCCGATATTCGCCCGCCCGCCATAGCCTTTTTATTTATGTAAATAGAATGTCTGTATGTAAAAAGAGAAAAATCTTAGCACGCGTTTCTCAAGGTTCCATACTAAGTGTAATTTTATATATCATTTATAGATCTTTTATAAGTCACATATGTTTAAAAATGTACTAATTGTTAGTCTTCTCTTCTCAGTTTATTATACATATTAAATTATATTCTCTACTAATTACTAAGGCTAATATTAGAATCATTGGCATATTTATTTTGCAAATAAAGTTATTTCACATAAAGCCAAATTGCCAAAAATTTCTAGCCAAAATTACCAATACAAACCGTAAATAAAAGCACCTGAAACCTGAGTTTCCAATAAGTCAGGTATAAATAAAATTATTTTTGCCACTAAAGGCAATTGTGATCACGCCTTGGCGATGAAAAGGCCAACACACTATTTATTAATGGAGAAGCATTGTTATCGAGTTTGTTAAGATTGGCATTTACGATACAAATAATAATAATAACCCTGCTTCGTAGAGTCTAAAAGGTTTGAGGCCTAAACCATCTAGTCTAGATTTATTTTTAATTTTAATTTTATTTTCATTATGACCACTGACAGAGCTTTACTATTCCTAGCGCATTATCTATCAAATCATACAATAATAAATTATTCTGATGTTTTTTTAGCAAGCCGGGACTTATTTATTGCTTTCTTGATATTTTATGGAGAGTTAACTTGATTTAATTTTGAGTAACATTAGTGTGAGATCAGATTTCAACCAATTAAGTATTGATAGTAATATTAAAAAAAATCACCGCAGAATATAAGATTTTTTTTTAATTGAATTAATGGTTTCACCTCTTCCTCACACTCGATAAATGCTGGCGTCCCGCAGGGATCGGTCCTGTCTCCGACTTTGTTTTTGTTGCACATCAACGACCTTTTGTCATGTGCACCAATTCACTGTTATGCGGATGACAGTACAGTTCATGATAGCTTTTTGTTTGACAAGCCCCCAAAGGGCTCACAAACTCCAACAGCTCGTAGGGCTTTGAAGCAAAGGATAGACGGTTACCTCGAGAGTGTTTTCTCTTGGGGTAAAAATAATCTCGTTGAATTTAATGTTTCAAAGACCCAATCTTGTCTGATTACGTCTAAAAGGGATCGAAATGAAAATCTAGTCTCTTTCAACGGAAGCAATCTTCCGAACAGGCCCTCCATTGATATGCTTGGTGTAACCCTAAGTGACCAGCTCAGGTATGGGGGCTCCATCGAAGCCAGAGTAAAGTTAGCCTCCCAGAAACTGGGCGTGCTGTATAGGGCCCGCAGATACTTTAATAGTGCACAACTGCTAACCCTGTACAAATCACAAGTGCGCCCCACGGTTGAATTTGGCAGCCACCTCTGGTCTGGAGCTCCAAAATACCTGAAAAATACCCTCGACTCTGTGCAAAAACGGGCGGTCCGCTTAATAGATTCTCCCATCTTAACAGACGGATTGCAATCTTTAGAGCACAGGCGTTGGGTGGGAGTGCTATCCTTGTTCTACCGGTATTACAATGGAAGATGCTCCGAGGAACTAGCATCATTGATCCCTTCGGCACCGGTGCATAGTCGGGAAACAGGCCAAACGCGTGCCCAACATTTGTACACGGTTGACATTTGTCACATGAGAACGGGTCGTTTCTTCGACTCGTTCTTATGTTCAACAGCTTGGCTGTGGAATGATTTGCCGGCCTCTGTGTTTCCTCCTTCCTACAACATAGGTCTCTTCAAGACCAATGTTCATTCCTTCCTCTCCTCAAAAAGACCCTCCACACAGCATCCCAGATGACATAGGCCCTGAGGGAAATTATTTTCCTCAGGGCCTCCTGTGTGGAGTTAATGTAAAAAAAAATTAAAATTAAATTTCATAATGTTGTTATTAGTTCTGCTAGTATTTAAGTTTGTATTTTTGTTACAGCTGTTCGGTTTACAATAAACTGTGTGCAGCGTTTGAAAATGGTCCTGTAAACCGAAACAGCTGTAGCAAAAATACATACTAAAATAATTGCAGAACTTGATAATAACATTATTACTTACCAGAAATATGTCATTTTCAAGTCAGATTTTAGACGCATTGAATCTTTTCCACCAAAAATTATAAATGGATTTCGAAAGATTGTTCTTTTATCTAGCATTCGCATGTAATAAATTTTAAGAAAAAATTTTTTTTTAGTATAATAAGGTTATTCCATAGGTCGTTGGCAGATTTGTTAAATTTTCAAAAAAGATTTTGTATTATACCACAACCATTTCAAATAATATAATCATGCAGTAAAATAAATCAATACATTATCTAGCAAACGCATGTTTTAGAATATTAATTTTAGTTTCAATAAAATCATTAAAAAATATGTGCGTACATGTGTTTCTTGAAAAAAATTGATCCATTTGTGTATTTATTTGCGCACTTACAAACTAATATATTTCAGATTTTTTTAACATTCTTATTAAATTTAGACATTATTGAAAAATGATAAATACTTATAATCAAAAGATAATTACAAAAAGTACATTATTTTAATAGTTTTATCATCAAGCCTTTCAGCATTTTTGGATGAAGGTATAAATTAAAGCTAATTTAGATTGAAATAAATTCGATATTGAGTTATAATTTAAAAAAACTGGTACGGAGAATACTTAATCTTTCTCATTGTAACCGTCCTGCCCGATCGTCAGAACAACTTTCGACGAATTGTGGATTTTCGTCCGCTGGCTGGTTAAACGCTCTTAACTAATATCTTAAATATTTAATCATAATATATCTAAGTCATAGTATATTCATCGCTTGACTCTCATCCACCCTCCCCGATAATATTCCATATCTCAATCTTCTTTTTCTTGCCTTTACTAATTTTTCAATTTGGTAAGCGGGAATGGGTACCGCCGCCCGGGGAACCTTTATTGGATAACCAACACCTCTGCCATAGGTCACCCCAAGTGGTTCACTACGTTTGGTGACTTAGCAGCGGTGTCCGGTTTCATGGGGTGAGGTTTGTCTAGGTCTTGGAGGCCCAGGACACACTGAACCTCAGATTCCTACACACCCCTTAAACCCTTTTCCTTCCCATAACTTTCCTCTCCTTCCTTTCCTTAAAAAAAAACCGCATCCCCAAAGATGACATAGGCCCTGAGGGAAATTATTTTCCTCAGGGCCTCCTGGTGGAGCTCATGTAAAAAAAAAAATAGTGTTACTAAGTGCCAATTGTTTCACAGGATTTGAACAATTCATCAAATTTCATAGTTAATTTTTATGTTCCGTGAAAGTCCTGTTCAAGTTCTATTTTTAAAGAATATTCATAAAAATAAAATATGTAAGTATTTGTGAATGGTCACTCAACAAAGAACCTCTTAATTAGGCACCACACCGTTCACAAATATATAAATTAAGAGCTTGTACACAGCATGCGTCATCTTAAAGACAGAAAAACAATAGATATAATAATATTATAATGGCGACTTCAAAAACCAAAACAATGTAGTATTCCACCGATTCCTCATACATTTACCGCCAGAAGCGATTTCGTATTAGGTGGGTTATCTTACGTTTAATGGTTATTTTACCATGTGATGTAGGTTCGAATCTTATACGACACAGACTGCAGCTTTACTTAACCCCCTGTATACAACTTCTATGGTCATGGACCGGTAATGACTATCCATTCCAGATAATGGGTTTTCTATGATCGTTCAACTTCTAAATTGTGTTTATCCTTGGGATTCCTATTATCCCAGGTCGAACGTTGAAAAGTTTCTCGTTATAAATAACCCACATTAACATGAAACGTTTCGATTCAGTGAACCGGTATCTATCTACATAGAAAATAATGTGATAAATTTAAATACCTACATCTTCTTGTTACGTAACGATTCTTGTTCAAATATATAGAAGTATATATCCTCCGTCATCGTTTATTCAAGCGTCTCACTCTTGAATAAAGGATGACGGAGGGATGACATTATCGAACTCTGCGTAAATTATATAGATAGTCAAATAAGTAAAACATTACACAGGAATTGAAATTATTCCTATATCACTTCTTCTAACACAGCAAACTTATTTTGTGGCACCATTTTAATTAAAATTAATAAGATACTTTGTTTTTTTTTTATTATTTTTTATTTTAACTTTATGAGTAAAACCTCAAGTTGTAATATTTAAATAAATGAAGACAATATAAGCGAAACTCAATCGAAAATCTGGAAACAGAAAAATCAGAAAAACATATTGACACCTCTGGGACTCGAACCCAGGACCTCTTTTCAAGAGTTGTCTTCATTTATTTAAAAATACTTAGTTTTTACCACTTTTATTGTTTACAAAAACCAACATGTTTCGTGAGCAACGCTCACTTCTTCAGGGTTTTATTAATACTAATTATAAATAATAGACATAGACAATGGTGTCACTGGAAAAATAAAAGACATAGATAATGGTATCAATGGAAATATTATGAGAATGGGTAGAAGGGAGAGGGGCAATGGGGAACAATTTACATAGGGAACAGGTTTAATATTGGGTCATTTAAGAACAATTTTTTCAAATTCAAATTCGCATTCACACTCTTTCGGATTTCTAAAATTTCTAGTTTATCAAACTAAATGCCATTGACATTACATTGTATTAATTCTAATCCACTATTGAAGTTAAAGGTGTGACTGGTTTCCATCAAACGATTGACAAACTCCGAGAAACTGTTATTGTTTAAAGATTTCATAATATGTTTTTTAATCCTTATTTCAAAGTTTCTAGAAGTTTTACCTATATATATATATAAAAGCGCACGTCCACCAGCAGGTCCTCCAGGTACTCTCGGCGTGGGCGTCCCCTAGCGTTTGTCCCTTCGGTCATACCCTCCATTATGGCATGCAAGAGGCCTTCTTGTCTTATTGCATGGCCGATCCATCTTGCGCGCCTTTCGGACAAGATCCTGAGCAGGTGCCTTCCTCCTTCGATTCTTTGGAGAACCTCCTCATTTGTGATGTGGTCTCTCCAGGAAATTCCTAGTAGTCTTCTATAGGACCACATCTCAAAAGCCTCTAGTCTCCGTTTATCTATTTCGGATAGGCACCATGTTTCGCAGCCGTACATCAAGATACTCCATACATAGGTCTTGATGAGGAGTATTCTCAGTTTCAGGTCTATATTAGTCGATTCTATTATTTTCGACCTTTTGTTGAATGCAAGCTGTACCTAGAGCACCTGGAGGACCTGCTGGTGGACGTGCGCTGCTTATCATATGCAGACTTTAAAAGAGCCGCACAAGACAGGGAAGAGTGGAAGAAACGAATAGATGAAATTGCTGCAAACAAATCCCAGGATTGAAACCAGAGAGAGAGATATAAAAGAAACCACAATCATTACAATTCAATTTATAGATTCCAGATTTTTTCGTTTTGAATCTCTATCTTTATTATACACAATGTAATTTTTAAGTTTGTTATTTGCATAAAATACAGGAATAATTTCATTTGGTACATTCTTTGTCAAGGAATTAGAAATTTTATTATTAAAATACATCATTTTCCTCCATTTTTTATTATCAAAAATTGTTTTTAAATGACCCAATATTAAAATTGTTCCATTTTTAAGTATTTTATTAATTTGTATTCCAAAATCATTCAATGTTAGTTTGTTCAAATAAACAGCATTTCTTAAAATATCTCACGTAGGCAGGTATTTATGAGAAAATTTACTACCGCACGAAATACCAATATAATTCATCACCAAAATAGTGTCTTACATAAAATATGAAGAACAAGAAATGTGTAGATTCGTATAATGGATTTGTAAATTACACAATGAAAGTAGGTGCTTTAATGCAGTGGGCCACAACCTTTTTGTCGCCGCGGCCCAGTTATTGTTTGATAACACAGGCCTGCAACTGTTTTTTTTTTCTTTGAAATAAGAGGTAATTCCTATGTATTTTTGGTTGCTGAATTCGGGAAAATTATCAAAAAAATTCCTATACGTAAGGTTTTTCCAGAAAACTCAAAATGCTGTGGGATTGCCTATCTTAAGGCGCAAAACGGAATTTATTGCCGAAATATATATTTTTTTATCAATTCCAACTTATTATAAGATAATGTTATGTTTTATAGACTGAAACAAAACATTTAGTAACTCATATAAATAATGACGATAAAATTAGTCAGCGTTGAATCACATATATCGGGATTTTCCATAGTAAGTATGATTAGAGAATGCCGAAATTCCCAAGTTGCCCACTACCTTCCATGCCCTTTTATTTATTATTTCTGTTCCAACTTTCCTAAGGTGCGTTTCAAAAATGACTTCAAGAGGTTGTGTAAATTCTTCTGAGAGTTTTTGCTATATTTGTGGTGAATTTGTAGTGAAAAAACAACAATGAAATATTACTGATTTTGTTAAAAAAGTGTATTTTGCGTATTTGGTGTAAAGATAGGGGGACCAGGAAAAATCTTGGGCCCAAGGCTTAACTATAATTGTATATAATGTAAATAAAATATTTTATGAATTAAAATTAATTAAATTTGCATATTTTATGTTTTTTTTTCTTTTGAACATTCCCTACAGAAGTAGTGTAAGGCGGGTTTTGCCTATATTTTAACTTCTACTTTGCGGAAAATCCTTTCGTGATGGGTTGAAATGGATGGCATACTCGGATTCAGCATACCGAAATACATATAATTCACCCATTACCATTTAAAAAAAAATAAAAATGTCAATTTGCAGACCTGTGATGCTCCGTAGATAACTTCCAGACATCCCACACAAAGGGAAAAGCTCAAAACGGAGTTTTGAGGGAAAAATATGTAGACATTATAAAGAATTATTAATTCTTATTGTATATACATATTATTTTTATCAAATTGTATTTAAAAATGTAAATAAACCACTGGTAATAGATTTTTTTTTTCGTTTCAAAATGCATTTTTACCTATATGTACTGCGGGTTTTGCATAACTTTCATTTTCATTTTGCGGAATATCCCTACGTGCTGGAAAAAAACTAAGGGCATATTTGGACTCCCAAACTACATGCGATTCACCCATTACGGTGAAAAAAAAAATCAAAAAGTGTCAATTTGCAGGCCTGTGTAATTTTACCGCCCCCCAGTGGGCCGCGGTAAAATTACACAGGCCTTGTAATTATTATGCCTTATCAACTACAGATAATTTTACCGCCCCCCAGTGGGCCGCGGTAAAATTATCTGTAGTTGATAATATCTTCGTAACTTGGTCAGTTAGCAACAGATACTTAAAGAATTTTCTTACATTCATTAATAACCTTCACCCGAATTTTACATTTACATAAGAACAGCATAATTTTTTTTTTCAAAAGTATTTTGATTTTATGCAAGCCCTTGCGCGGCCCATAGGTTGGGGACCACTGCTTAATGGACGCATGAATGTGATTTCTTATTGCACCTCAACAATAATGTTCTTCTGTTTGTTTGCGATAAACAATTAAATAAATGAGTATTCACAAAATTTTAGTTGCCAAATTATATCCGTTGTAAGAATATCAATAAACTAGCGATTTCCCGGCATGCGTTGCAATGCCACTTAATAAAGATTTTTTTTTATTCCTGTGTGTCCTTTCCCATTCGTTCCGTTCCCCTTCCACCGTCCCTTCCCCACCCATGTACCCTTCCCAGCGTTCCCTCTCCGCCTCCTCCGCCTTCCCTCTCCCCTCTCCCGCTCACCCATCCCGCCAACCCCCTACCGCATTCCATATATTCTGTCCTAATACATTCAGTTTTTAAGCAGCTCGCGTGCCACCTATTATATTTTTTTTTACTAAAATTATCACTGTTCGTATATTACATACATTCATTTGTGTATATTATATCAACAATCAATCAAATTTGGTACCTAACACAGGTACCTATTTCATGTAAATTCATTAATTTAGAGAGGTTATTCGAAAATTTTATTTTTATTAAGCAATCAAAGGTTCGCAAAATTTCATTCTCAAATGGTTACATTTTTGGAAGTTTCGTAAGAGTTTTTGTAGTATTAAAAAAACTTTTCAGATGTATTGTCATGTGGTTGTTATAATCCAGAAACCTTCGCAAGGTGGAAAAAAGGTATTTTGAATGTTTCAAAAATTTCCTATGCTTAATATAGCAGTACATAAGCAACTTACATACATTTAAGCAAAGATATTTTGATTTTTTTATATAAATATTAGTTATATGATTGTCTTTCGGCAAAGATTCCTACCCACCCCTTAAACCCTTTTCCTTCCCAGAACTCTCCTCTCCTTCCTTTCCTTAAAAAAACCCTACACACAGCATCCCCAAAGATGACATAGGCCCTGAGGAAAATTATTTTCCTCAGGGCCTCCTGTGTGGAGCTCATGTAAAAAAAAAAAAAAAAAGAAAAAAAAACACGTAACATCGAGATAAGGATAATTTTCTGAATTTGTAATGCAATCTTTCGAGACTATAAATTGTAGTTATATTTATTTATTTATTCTTAGTACATTTACATTCCAAAGGTATAATATATTGTCCCCCACACTAGGAGTTCACCTGTGTTGTAGAGGACATTTTTCAGTTGTAAATTATGAATTGTGAATAGTAAAACAAAGTAGTATTTCTTTCAATGTCTATGAAGTACTTTAATAGACATTCCCTTCGAAACGGACATTCAAAGTTCTCATTCTTCGAAAATTGCCGTGACTTTTCGTCATCCCTTTCACTGTTGTTAAATCGCCCATTTTTCCTGCTTTCCATATAAGAAAGTCTAACATTTCCTTGTCAGAACTCGGTAAAGGTGGCCACTCAGCTATTCGCGTGTATTTTTCTTCAGCATTGTTACTTTCAACCCTGGTGAAATATTTAATCTGCCTCCTATTGCCATTTTAGCCCCCTCTGGTCCCGCGTGTGTGTGAGTGTGTAAATGTGTCCGTGTGTATATTGTATATGTTTGTGTTGAAGTATGCCTATCCGAATGTGAACGGTCGCAGAAGGAAAATAGTGCGCTGTAAATATCAGCCGCTTTGTCCGACTGGCTTGAGTCACATTATTTAATGGTGAACTTTGCTTCGCCATAATGAATAGCGTCGTGAGTGAGAACACTGTGTTTAGTTTGCTTCCGAAGGCGGCCAATTTTACACGCTTGCCAAACCGTTCATTTTGTTTGGCAACTTTATGGGATTCCAATTCTAAAATTATGTATATTTACTCTGCACATAAATTTTATTGCTCGTACCGACTAATGAACCTACCTTTAATATATTGATAAAGATATATTGTAATAAATACCATTTCATGTTAATTGTTTGTAATTTAACAAATATATTTTTTTTTGTAACACTATTGCTATTATTTAGATTTTTTTTTAATTTCATGTTCTTTTTTTGTTGCTTTTAATTTTTTTTCATTACTCTAAATATCATATCTATGAATATTTATATCATGTGCAGTTGTTGCGAACTCCTGAAACTCCTAAACTTACGAATACCCACAGTAAAAATAAGACAAAATATACTATTCTACTGCAGCATCCATAAGCGTAACTACATTGCCCACTCTCCAATACAACGATTTAACCCTATGGTAAATCAATACTTAGGTGATGTTAACATTAATATCAACTTGGCGAGTTTTTAGGATCATGTTTTATATGTACTCCAACACTATTTGTAATAACATCTTCTATTTTTGTAAACCTATCTAATCGCTAAATTTTTTAGTTTTTGTCTTTTGTATTTTTAAGCATGTGTGTATTTTTTATCCATTGTAATTTTAATTTTATTATTTCTTTCTTAAGTTTCAAAATCATCTGTCATGTTAAAATTGTACTACCAACATGTAAAAGCCCTCTGGGCGTTAGTAAATAAATAATAATAATAAAGTAGTTCCTAAATTTATAAATGTATATAGATTGTTATTAAGGCTCTGCAACCGGGCCCGAAAAGAAGAAGATGGGGAGATACGAAATTACGAATGTTAGAGGAGAGCGCTAACATTTACAGCGACAAAATCGAAGCGAAAATTGCGAAAATGTTTAATAAAACACGACTCGTTTAAAATAGAGCAAAAATCTCGCGGGCATTATCTTAAACAGCATTTAAAGAAACACTTTGAATTTTTTCATAAATATATATAACTTGTAAAATAACTGAAACAAACGCGTTAATAATAATTTTTGGAGCACACTTTGCGATTTTTTTCTATCGAGAGAATTTTATATAATTTGCGTTTCGGCGCTGGCAAAGTCTAGATATTATCTTCAAGAGCTTTAAAACTTACCGGGTTTAAGGGAAATATCTAATAAATCGGTACAAATCCGGGTTGCGGGCCCTTAAGAACCCGTTGACAAACTGCTATCAAGCAGTCGGACTTCATTGTAATTATGTAACCAAAAAACATATAAATTTAAAAAGATGTGTTATTCCTAAGGAATTATTCATTTATCCTAATATTATTTCCCTATCATATACCTGCGTTAATTATATTAGATTGGATTGCCATAAAGTTGTTTAACAAAGTCTAATTGGTCGCTTTCAGAAGCAATTGTTGTCAGATTATTTATATTTACTTACAAATTAACAAACGGAAAAAACTTTGGTATCCAACTTTTTCTTCTAGAGGTTGGTAAAAATGAAAATTTACATGCGTTTATTTATCTTTAAAACAAGCGAACAGCAAATCAAAACATTGTCTCGACACATTATATCCCAGTGAAATAGGCATCGAAAAACCCAAGTACTTTATATAGATAAATTAAAAAAAAACAACAACAACGATTTAAACGTCATAAGTATATAAAAAAATATTTGATGTTAATTTTCACGTTTTGTGTAAGTTCTATTCAGGTTCTGTTATTGTATTATAATAGGCCAGTTGCCTCATAAAACTGAAATAATCACCGAAGTTGAAAACTTACATAAAACGTTAAAATTAACTTTAAATAATTAATAACCCGTCCTAAGTATTCTTATCACTAACCACTATCGTGATTTCACCGAACTGACAATACGTGATTATTATTTTTTAAAGACATTTTCGATATAATATTCAAAATCTCTCAGTCTTACATCATAACAAAAATATTAACTATCAATGTTTTTTTTTCTTTGTTTTATAATTTTTCAGAAAAGAATGTGTCCTTACTGGGGTACTCCGGTACCTACCTACGGATTTCTGTAATTTTAAGTGTCTACTATTATAATTTTTCATGTTTAAGTAACTAAAATACTAACTCCTTTTACCTTATTATTCTTATACATATTTTATTTTTGTACAAGCCCCACGGTCGTTCGTTTTATAAATAATTTTAAAAAATCTAAAAATATGTTTTGTTTAATTCTGTGTACTTGGGGATGGATTATGCCTAGGTGTTGTAATGTTGCGTGTACTTGGGAATTTTCCTGTAAAACAAATATAAATCATGTTCAATCAGTTCAAAATTCATTGGTTAAATTATTAGCTCCTAAAAGTTTCTACGACCAAATGCATAATGTTGCATAGCTTTATCAAAATCTCAAAATTTACCCAGTAAGAGCAATTTTGTGGTATAAAATTATATTGCAGCGTATGAATAACCCTATACACATAAATAGACTGGACAATACTTACAATATTCGTTTTGTGTTAAGATGACAATATACCCTAAAATATATTCAGAATCTTAACGACGTAAGTAAAGAAACCGTGTATACAAATTGCGACTCGCGACCCGTGCTCTGGACGAACCTACTGTCGAATTTGCCCTATCAAAAAAAAGAGGAAGAAGACAAATAATGTGGGAATCTTAACGACGTAAGTGAAGAAATCGTGTAAACAAATATTCGCCGCGGCACGGCGTATTGCACGAACGTACGGTCGAATTCACCCTAGCAGGCCTGGAGATTCGACCTTTCTGCAGCGTTGATTTTAATTAATTCTGAAGAACGTGCTACAAATATTAAAAATGTAAACACATGTTGTCCTCCCGAAATTATTAATTCATCGTCTAGAAAAATAAAATCTGGTGCTTACCGCTAACTTTATACTTGAAAAACGGGTTATATAGTTTTCAAATCGTTGTACGTAAAATATATTAATGGTAAGGTACTGTTTTTATTAATCTAGTATATAAATAATTCGCATTTCTTGTGCGGCATGGAAATAAAAAAGTTATTTTAGTTACGCATTCGCCGGAAATGATTAAAATGTAAGTTTTGAGCGTACAAAAATTATTAGGATTGTGTACCGCCTTAAATGAAGGACTAACCGTACCTATGAAAGCATTTAAATAAATATGGACAACGAACGCTGGACTACATGATACCTAATTGCTTAAATGTTGCGTGCCGAAATTAAAAAAATAACAATATTATGTTGAAGAATTGTATCGCTGAAAGAAATAGTTTAAATTATACTCTAATACAAACAATTTCTAGCTGCACACATATTTTTATAGTTCCTATATTTATTACATCTCTTTAGGCTTTCCCTCTTATGCTATGCATGTGTATGTACTTAGTTTTATTGTTGTTAAATCTCCTCATGGTTGATATTTAAAAAATATTTTCATTTTGTTATGTTTGTGTTAATATTTCAAAGATGAAAGCACCCATTGACAAAATACCTCAAATTAGTTTATTGTGACTTTTCGCTTTTTCTGTATTATTTTTATTTCCTACTGTATTTTTTATTTGGTCTTTAACCTTTAACTTCTACAAATCAAATAAATTCTATTTAAAAGAAAAGTTGGGTAAGTTAATTTTTAAAGAACTCCGTGCTATTTTTAAAGGCGTTAATCTATTTTATATAAGGTTGACTAGTGAGTATTTACTGATTACGAAGGGAATGTCATTACAATTTTCCAAATGAACACGCTTCACGTATCATTAACCCGATATAAAAATTGTTTATCATACGCAGGACCGTGCTAATTCCCGACAGACCACGTGACTGCCCGCCATCCCCCCGCAGCAGGAAAATTAATTACTCGCGAACAAAAAATCAACCCCACCGCAAAAAATCCAACAGATTTATCGACTTGCAAGTACGCGTATTGCCTGAAAAACTACATTTTCATGGAAAACCTGACTTGCTAGAAATATGATTGCATTTACGATGGTAATCCATCATTCAAACGTGTGCAGTTTCGTTTTTCCTTTTTTGTCACGTTTTTTGGCTCCCGAAAAAGCGAAATGGCGGGTTGATAACCGAAAAAATTAAACACGAAGGTTGTAATTGATTATCTGAAAAGTAATCCGCATTTTTTCCCAGCGATTGCATGACTGAATTTGAATGTTGTATTTTGTAAATGGCCACAATGGCAATGGTTTTGGCTCCGGAATGCAAGGCAGCTATTGTAATAAGTGAAAGTTTTGGCTGGATTGTAATTCAACACGATATATTTTTTGGTCGTTAAAGAAAGCTGAAATTTTAATGTAAACTTTAATAATTACGTCACTCGCTTATCAAATGTCCACGTTTTATATTTTTATGTTGAAAATTTTATTATTTTAAATTAAGTATATTCATCAAACTTTTTAAACTTATCGCATTCCATAAATCGAAATGGAAAAAAGCCATATGTTATTTTTTCAGGCGTCAGAAATATTTATAAATATATTCATCTTTTGTGACACTTTCCTTTGGATAATATTATAGTGTTCACATTTAAAAAATTAATACGTATTAATTTATTACACGTACTTCAAATAAATATCTCAATTACTGCCATCTGTCGGCGAGCGGAAAGTATAAGCTCTGAGTTTCCTGAAAATTTCCCGTAAGCGCACCCAGTTTTCCCGTTTTCTCTTCTAGCCTAGCTGCAAACCTTTCAGCAAACAACTTTGACTAACTGCAGCAGGGTGGCGCTGCTTGTAGCTTTTTGAAATATATAATTTTGAAGTTAACATTGAAATTATATTATATTTTTTAATTTTCTTAAAAATGACGAAATAAAACCAAAAAAAAGTCTTTTAAAAACTTTGGTTTTTGAAAGCTAAAAGACTATATATAAATAATAAACATAAATAACTTAATATAAATACGTTTTATGTTGAACATAAATTATTTAAAAAAAGATTAATTATTGTCAGTATAACCCTTTCGACTTCGATGATATTCCGAACCATTATACAAAATTGCTATCGTGTTATATTTTTTGTTCTGAAATCGTTTAAAAATTAAAGCTTTTGGTTGCAAATTAAAAGATCTGAAGAGAAAAATCTTTGGATTCGTCCACAGCAATGTGGACGGTGGTCAATCCGTTTGCGTCGTAATCACAATATACTCGAGAAACGGGGTTTTGGAATTTTCTCTGTGTGATTTTTTTGTCACAAAAATTTGATTATGATCGGTCCTCAAATAATAAATGTTATGTGGTAAGATTAGGAAATTTGTAAGATAAGAAAAACAAATTCTACCAGAAGAAAGCACAATGGTTATTGATAGATCGCCAGTAATGGTAGATTTGCTGATATATAAATAAAATAAAATCGAGTGTAGTTTACACGCGGTAGAAGCGAAACTTTACCAAAATAATCTCAACCAATAGGAGCCTTGAAAAGTGTGGTCATAATCAAAGCAGCCAATGAGCGCATTTTCGTTTCAAATCTCAACCAGTTGGAGCCTTGAAAAGTGACATCATAAACAAAGCGGCCAATGTGCGCAGTTGGATGCTTCGCAGGTGCGGTAATCGTCATTTCCGATTCATCCGAAATCCGAATCACAATGAGACTAAAAAATTTTTCTTCAAAAGTAGTTTACAGTGGCTGAAACGTTACACATTTAGAATAATATAGTATCTAGAACTCAGTTATATGAAATAATATAATAACAGATAAAAAATAGCAACAAGTAGGGATTATATTCCTGATTCTAATAAAGATCTGTCGACGCACGCCAATACCCGATACAGCACCCGGTCCAATCGTCCGAACCCAAAGATTTCAGGCAAACCCAACTCACTTCATCCGCTCTTCCTGCCCTCCCTATTATCATCCCGCCCCAATTCCTTCCACTTTCTCCTCATCCGTCATGTCAATGAGCTCAGGGTGGTTCGAAGCGTGTTCTGTGATACCGATGGAGTGTAAAGCTTGGGCCTGTAACGCTGAGCCTATTTCACTACTTCGTGTGAATTGATTATCAGAGGACTTTAAACGGGTCTGTACGCAGAACGAGCATTTGTTAGCTAAGTTATTGATGGATTGTAAATTCACTCATCAGTTTAAATTAGTTGTATATTATCTGTTAGGTTGACAAGGTTACTGTAAGCGTCCCTATCATACGTTTATTGGTTGGATTTTATAACTGGAATTTGCTTGTGCGACTCCTATGTCTGTTTAGCTTATGGCAAACTCTAAATACATACAATATAAAAAAATATGAAAGTGATTCAAAGGTTAACTAAGTAACCATCACGCCGTTTCCCCGCAGGGGTAGGTAGAGAGTACGGACCACCAAACAACTCGATCTTAGCACACACTACATACTCTTCTATTATTCTGACTTTTGACATGGCCCGTATCAAGTATCTGATTCACTTGATCGTACCATGTCTTCCTCGGCGTCCCCGACTTTTTCTATCATTCACAAATTTTTTGGTTTTTTTATCGTAATATAAAAAATATGAGTTTTTTTATTTATTTATCTATAAAAAAGTACATGTACATTGGGTTTTTTTATGCCTGTCTCACTAGGATATACCTGTGTCGAGACAGGTTACATGTATACATATATATTTTACAAAATATTATATTAAAGGTCGGTTTTGGTCATGTGTACCTTATTAGAAAAGAGGAGCTCTTGTGCCTGATAAGGGAACCACGATTTTTACTTAAGTTGTAAGTTATAATATGTTTTGTATAAAATATTTACTTTTGCTGTTTATATAAATATATTCTTCTTACACTACTTTCTTCGTTCATTCACTCTACCCGCCCAAACCTTTGAGGGTCCCTTTCTTAATCTTACTGATTATGCTTACATCAGCCTTGCATTCTTTGCGGATCTCCACATTTCTTACACGATCATATACGGTTTTACAAGCACGCACCTCAGGAATCTGATTTAAACAGCATTCAGTCTGTTTTAATCCTTCCTCTACCAGTTCCATGCCATACTGAGGGTAGGTACCAGCACTCCATTGTGGATTGCTAGCTTCGCTTCTTTTTACAGTCAAAGGCTGAGGTTCTTTAATTTCGAATGTTAGCGATCTTTCAGTATAAAGGTCAAAAATATCATATTTAGAGTAAATCTAAGTCTGACAGAGTAACCTCTAGACAACTTTTCCGTCCAAAGTTAGAAATTGAAAAACATACTTTTCAGCTTTTTAAAAATCAATCAAAAACGTTTTGCCCTAAAAAATCACCAAAATTCGAAAAAGTTACGGCAAGATATCTGTAGCAGCTTATTAAGGTTTATATTTTTAAATGCCTTTTATCATAAAGTTGGAAAAAATACGTTTACTCGTAAAAAAGCTCTTGATTCAAAATTTAAGGCAAAATTTTCTTAAAATTCTGCGTCAATACAGATTTGCCTACAATGTAACATAATATAATTATTTACTACAGTCATCATGAAGTCTTCCCAATTTTATAAATTTTGCGACGTTTAGCTCCTTAAACAAAGTATAGAGCTCATTGTTATAACGTCTGCGCCAAAATCCATTTTCTAGAACCGGTCCGAAGATGCGCCTCAAAATTTTTCTTTCAAAAACGTCCAGTGCTCGCTCATTCCTCTTAGTTAGTACCCAAGTCTCAGCTGCGTACGTAAGTACTGGTCTGATAAGTGTTTTGTACACTTAATATCTTCGTGTTTCTGGACAGCAATCTGGACTTTAATTGGTTTTGTAGGCGGAAATAACAGCGTTCACTATGCGCTTCTGGATCTCCTCTGTGGTATTATTGTCGTTTGTTATCAGGGAGCCTAGGTATGTGAATCTTGGTACGGTTTCGAAATTTTGGTTTCCACATAAGAGAGTTGGGATTTGTTGGGTGCATCGTACAGCCATGTATTTGGTCTTTTGCTGATTTACTACGAGACCCATATTTTTGGCAGAGCTTTCAAGATTTATAAAGGCGTTACGTAAAGCATCTGGAGTTTTCGCGATTATGTCGATATCATCAGCGTAAGCCAATAGTTGCACAGAGTTGTCAAATATCGTTACTCTTATCTCGATGCCTGAGTCACGAATAACTTTTTCTTAGGCTATGTTAAATAAGAGGCAGGCCAATCCATCTCCTTGTCTCACCCCGTGGAGCGCTTCAGAGGGCTCGGACAGATCACTGCCAACCCTGACTCTACACGTTACTGGGGACATTGTTAATTTCACCAGATTGATCAGCTTACGCGGTATTCCGAACTCACTCATTGCATTGTACAATGCATTCCTGTTTATGCTATCGTACGCGGCCTTGAAGTCTACAAAGAGATGATGTGTTTCGACATTGTGTTCTAGCGTCTTTTCCAAAATCTGTCTTTAGGAGAAAATTTGGTCAATACATGATTTGCCTGGCCTGAAGCCACATTGGTAGTTGCCAATGATTTCTTCAGACATTGGAAGCAATCTTTTGTACAAGATGTTGGACATAATTTTATAGCCGGTGTTTAATAGCGTTATTCCCCTGTAATTGCAGCACTCGCGTTGGTCACCCTTCTTATGTAGTGGACACACAATTCCTAGTCTCCACTCTTCGGGCATCTCTTCTTCTGTCCATACTTTTTTGATAGGGGTATGCAGGTATTGGGTAAACTCTCCACCTGCTGCTTTAAATAATTCAGCCACCAGCTCTTCTGACCCGGGGGATTTGTTGTTTTTCAGCTGTCTTATTGCCTGCTTCACTTCCTCCAGTGAAGGGAGTTCAGCATTGTCAATGTGCAAGTCATCTTCCGTGCTCTCCACCGTGTTGTGCTCCACCTCTGCCGAGTTGTTATTGAGAACCGTATCAAAGTGCCTCATCCATCTCCTCAGGATGTCAGGCTTTTCACTCAGTATCGCTCCGTTCTCGCCCTTGCATATTTTTATTTTTGGCTTAAGCTCTGCTCTCATGTTATTTACTTTTTTGTAGAAAAGTCTACTCTCATTTTTAAACCTGAGTGCTTCAGCTTCTCTAATTTCTTTTTGTAAATATTCGCGTTTCTTTTTCCTGTGCATCTTCTTTTCTCTCTTCCTTGTTTCCTTATAGGTGTCCATAAGTTGTCTTGTGCAGCCTTGTTGTAATGTTTTTTAATAGAGTTCATTTTTCTTTTTCGTTACCTCTGCGCAGTCTGAGTCAAACCAATGGTTTCTTCTTATAGGGATTTCTTTTCCCAGGGTTTCGAGAGCAGCTGTTGTTAAAAGGTTTTTGCAAGTCGTCCATTGTGAGTTGATATCTTGTGTGTCACACTGCGCTATCCTGTTGAGCGTAGTTCGAAATTCCATTTTGGTTTCGGGGACTTGTAATTTGTTCGTATTAAATTTTGTGATTTTAGACCTTCTTGTTTTACCAGCATTTGATATTTTAAACCGCAGTCGACTTGCAACGAGAAAATGGACAGAGTCAATATTAGCTCCCTTGTAAGTGCGGACATCTAGTATATTAAATTTGATTTATGTCTGGCACTAATAAGTGTATGGTCTATTTGGTTATTGGTTCTGCCATTTGGGGGTTTCCACGTGGCTTTATGTATATTTTTGTGTGGAAATAACGTACCACCTATGACCATATCGTGAGATGCTGCAAAGTTTATCAGGTGTTCCCCATTCTCGTTTGAGTTTAGGTGGAGACTATGTTTTCCGATTGTTGGTGTAAAGTAGGGCTCCCTACCAACTCGCGCATTCATGTCCCCTATTATGATTTTAATGTCACGCGGTGGGCATTCATCAAAAGCTTTCTCCAGCTTGTCATAGAAATCTTCCTTTTCATCGGCAGGTTTGTCCTCTGTGGGTGCATGGACATTTAGTATGCTCAGGTTGAAGAATCTTCCCTTTACTCTGAGATATGCCATTTGAGGGCTGAGTGCCTTAAAGTCCATGATGAGATGCTTAGCTCGTTTGCTTACCAGGAAGCCTGTTCCCTTTATGTGGTGCTTTTCGTGACAGCTGTAATACATGCAGTGGTCTCCTTTTACAAATATCCCATTTCCCAGCCATCTAATTTCCTGCAGAGCCGTGATGTCTGCTTTATATGTATTAAGTTGATCTATTAATGTCTGGAGGGCGCCAGGTTGATAGAGTGTTAGAATATTCCAAGTGCAAATTTTTAAATCGTATGCCTTTTTACGTTTGCCGGGTCTGTTATCCTCATTCCTTTCCGATGTCCGAGGCTTGTCTTGAGGTATTTACTACAGTACAAAGAAAAAAAAGTTATTGCTGTAAAGAAAACTGAAACGTGTCACGAATTAATTTTATATACGTATATTATGCAAAACAATCTAAAATGTTATTTAGAGATCATATTTCAACACCCTCTTGATATTTTTTTCGTTATTTGTTTTTGGGGTGTTATGCCGTGTTGCGCTACCTCCTTCTTTAGCCAACGTTTCGGACATCGTTGCAGTGTCCATTATCAGGGCAGATCCACCGGATCTGCCCGAATGATGGACACTGCAACGATGTCCGAAACGTTGGCTAACGAAGGAGCTAGCGCAACATGGCATAACACCCCAAAAACAAATAACGAAATAGCTTTTGGCCGTGAAAATCTTAAAATGTATCTCACCCTCTTGATAGTTTACATAAGCGGATAACGAATATGTTCAATTCCGGATTTATTTGCGCGAGGAAGTAACACTCCCTGAAAATAGTGCGTAAATAGGCTTTCATTTTTCTATTTTGTGAAATAATAAAACTAAAATGTGATTTTGAAATAATTATATCATACAATATCTTTGTTTACGTATTATGTACCTGCTGTACCTGACAGTAGCCTCGGGAGATAATTTTATCGATTTGTACTAACTTCTGAAAGCCTAAACCAGAGTCGAGCCGCAAACCACCCTAATAATAAAACCACTGTCAGAGTACGCTTAAAACACTAATGATTATTTTACGATCATCGGTTACCAAAATAATGGCTACCATCAATCGATTAATAATTTCCTTAATCTACTCAATAAATAAAACAAATAAATTGCGTTTGTTTGCCGGTTTTGATTGACTTTAACAAGTGAAATTTGTTTTTCATCCCTTTGGAAATTCAATTAATAAAAATGTCTGCCCGTTTCCTTTACACCCACCGCTCTTTGGTCAGATCCCTTTATTATCGTTGCAATATTGTCAGGCCGATGGAGGGGTTGGTGGGGGGTCGTGGGAGTGGGGTGGGTTGGGCAGGCTGATGGGGGGGTGGGACTGACAGGAGCGAACTGGGCGGGGATGGGCGGAATGTGATCGATCTTTGAACGCCCCGGAACCATATTAGACCGCCTACTTTTAACAACACCAATTCATCCGTATACATAATGTATCGATACACAACACACAACACATGCACGCGGATCTCTCCTGATGGAATATGTATCGTGTTTGTTCTCAATATGTTCGAACGAAGGAGGTTGTATAATGAGAATGTTTACACTACCCGTGATCCATTACAGTCTTTTTGTTGTTTTTTTGACATTTTCCGAACACTTAAAACACCAACAGAATTCAATGTTTTGTTTCACAACAAAGAAAACACCTTTCTCTGAGCAATATGCTTTACTTCAAACAAGAGTTGAATCTAACAAAAATAATACCAAAAGTTTTCAAAGAAAAAACATAAATAAATTCTTTACGGTTTTAAAATGTTAGATACATGTACACCAAAAACCCCAATTTGTTTTAATCATGTAGATAGCGGAAATTTGAAATGCTGTAAAGGACGTGTTCAGGAGTACAAAAAGAAGTTTTTTTTCGGTTATAAAAAATAACATTAAATAGATCTTTCAGAATAGCTAAATACTTTATATTAAATTCTGGGACTAACTACCACATGTATTGTTCTTTGTCCAGAATACTAATGGGGGGAAACAATTATACCAAGTCAGTGGACATCTTCAATTTAACTCCAAACAAATATAAAATATTGTTACTGAGGCAGTTCAGTTATGAACAATAAATTCTGTGTATTTCTTACCATTCATATGTGAAAGTCCCGAAAAAGGGGGTTAATCAATAAATAAATAAATATTTTAGTTAATTTCAACAATAGCAGAACTTAATTTAATTGTAATTTTTAAGAAAAGAATCCTCTTTAAATGTACGTCGTACATAACTAACTTATTTTTCTAGAAATATTTCGATAGCGCAGTTCGAAGGAGATAAAAAAATGGAGGAAAATGATATATTTAACTCATTTTTGGATTTCTTGTCATTTACAGCATTTCAGTTTTCCGTTATCGATATACTGAAAAAATTTTTAAATTATCAATATTGTGCTTGTCTTTTTTCATGGATGAATATTATTTCTAACATCTCCATTGCTTATGACTTATGATGGAACCAAAGATATTGGAATATAAGTAGATGTGCTCTCTGCTGTTTTTACTATGTGGGTCTGCGCTTCCGCGTGTCGCCGATATTGTTTACCAATTAACAAATAAACTAAAAGAACAAATAATTAACGAATAAACCCAACGTAACGTTAAACTAAATAAACGAATTCTTTCCTTATTCAAAATATATTGTTAACCAATATTAATGCACATTTTCAAAAAATCAACGAAATGAACAAATTCTTTTTCTATGAAAACTAGGCTAATTAGCGCGTAGTCCGGCGACAGTTGCGCGGACACCATAGTATATCTCTTTTGTATTAGAATATCTTTGGATGGAACTGACAGAACGAGCTGAAAAAATGTGTGTTGATCTAAAATTTACGAACAAGAAAAGTTTTGTTATTTTCATGAATCAGGAGCTCACCGTTTCAAAAGTTTATTTAAAAGCACTCATATTCTAAATTACAGTTATATTTTATGATTATGGTTATATGGTTAAATTCTTTGGACAAAGACACCACAAATACCAAGCAATAAAGGCATTCAACAATCTTTCACTCGATACAAAAAGAGAGTGAAACAAAAACGTTCAGAAAAATGTATGATACATATTAGTAAATAACAAATAAATAAATATAAATAATAAAATAAATAAATACATAACAATTTTTATATTTTTATACAAGACGAATTAATGATCAAAAAAGGAAAAAATTAAAACGTATAAGACATATACAAACTTCAATTATGAACAACAATACCTCAGAATAATTGCCAATTCTTTTCATTACAGCCTTTGTCACTGTATTTATGTGTATATTTCATCGATAGACATATGAATATTATATTCATATGATTTCACAAGTTTTATTTTATTAATTTACTCTTATTATAATTTATCTTGTTATTCGATTTTATTAAATGGTTAAATAATAGAGGACTCAACGCGGGCAAAGCACCCAGTGAGGCCAAAATAATGTTTGAAAATACATGTCATTTAAAATATTAAAAAATATACCTACACACTTAAAAAATTGAACGAACTAGTGATGTATTAATGTATTTTAAACCGCTCTCTAGACAAACTGATTTTGCGTGCGTTTGGGTACGTACCTAATTAATTAAATGTTAATGGGTGCTTTTATCGTCGATTGCATTAAACGCCCTAAAGTGTCGGAAACATATATGAATAAGCCGACACATTTAAGATATTCAATTCGTCGTTTCATTATTTGTGTACTATCAGGCCTCCTCATCTTATGACTGAAATTAACGAGTCATCAAAAGCCGAGCTGGGACGGAGTCTTTTGTGTTTCATTGTATCTCTTGTAAAACACTTTAATTGTTAAATAACGCCGGGCCATTGACGATTAAAAGGCAAACGATTTAATATCAAATTCGGCGTGCTGGCAAAGCACCGTGCCACTTATGTTCTAATTTGTTTTATTGGAGACTTAAAGTTTCAATTGGCTCCATAAAAAGGATTTCTGGAAATGAGGCAGGTGCTTACCGTAAAGTATCAAACCCCGAGAAAACAGGCTCGGCCGAATTTATCGTCTCTTTCCCGTAACATTTGAATATTTATTAATTACATTGTAATCGTACCTGGGACCCTGCCTGTCTGTGTTTTTTTAAAATATTTTTCTTGATACAATCCAGACCTTAAAGTGAAAGGGGGAATTATCAGAATATTTTTTTTAAATTAGAGAATGTTTGTTTATCTTCGTAATACCAGTAAGTGTTAACGTTTATAAAATTGCTTGCTTTAGGACAGTGCTAGCACCCAATTTGGTGCTATACTTGCTTTAGGACAGTGCTAGCACACAAGTTTATGTATATATTTATTTGTACCCGCCTCGGAACAGACTTAGTCTAGTGAGGCGGGCTACTAACTTGTTTGTATAAGATATTATTATTACAATAAACGCCCGGGTTGCCGGCATTAAAAAAAAATTAAAAAAATTGGGTGACGATATATTCACATTTTTTGGATTAACTCCACACAGGAGGCCCTGAGGAAAATAACTTATCAATATCATGTTTGGAAAAGCTGTGTGCAAGTTATTTTTGGGGAGAGAAATGATTTAATATGTTGTAGAAGGGATGAAATTAGCAGTTGTATATTATTACCTGTGAGCCTTTTACACGTACAGTGCCTACGCACAGCTTCTGATAGACTAACTAACTCGGATTTGATGGAGCCCACGTGCCTGAGCTGGTCACTTAGAGTTACACCAAGCATATCAATGGAAGACATGTTGGGAAGATTGCTCCCGTTAAATGACACTAGATTGTCATTTTTAGACGTAATCAGACATGACTCGGTCTTTGTAATGACTAGGTTATTCCCCGAATTTGATTGATTTCACCAATTTCCTTCATACATTTGGAAGGTCCGAAGTCTGAAAACAGGTAGCTGGCTACGGGAAAGTACTAAAATGTGCCCGCAGACCGAACCAACCAACCTATAGTACCAGACTTTTCTCTTCAGCCTCTCGTTTGACGGTCTGAAGTTGACGGGGATTGGTGTCATCACCAGGTGGTGAGCGGACGATTCTAAAGGGGAACCTCAATATTCTAAAATAATTATTCCTCTGATTTTGTACGCAGTATAAATAAAATCTTTTATGAGCTGATAAAATTGCATTCTTAAAAAGATATCTATGAATAATTGATAAAAATGATATAAAACCAATATTGGTCCAGGATAATGCAGCAGAAATGAGAGCCCTGGGGTGCATGTACAGTATATATAGTCATGTACCACCATGTCATCAATGAAGTGATTGGAAAATATTGTAAAGTCGATTTATGCGCAAAGGACAAGATGGTTTAAGCGACAATAACATGGTTTTGATGTGTATATGAACGAATAAATGAGTGTCGAGAGAACACGATGAACCAATAGTTGAAATAAAATATCGGGAATACCCTAGGTAGAAATGACATCATCAAGTGAATCAAATACTGAGAAGAATCACGCGAAGAGTTAGAATAACAGTTGAGGGCTAGAATATGTGAAACGACTGATGGAAGCTAACAACATGTGCCAAATAGAGATGCGTACCAATATTTTTTATCTGTCTATTTCTACAAGAAAATAATTGTAAGTTATACGGGTTGTAAGTACCGGCTGCGCCACTTGTAATATCCAATGTTGCAGGCAATACTGGGCCCTTTATCTCCAGTATTCCTCTAGGATGTTTCAGGGTTATTATTTAAAACACGTAGTACTTTGATACACGGAAACTGTTTAATAGAATATAATAGTACAATGTTGGCTGTAAGCCGTCTGACGAGAAAGAACGCCGCGCGAGCCCTCTGCTCGCTATTATATTGTGCCGATGATCGGTCGCTTCGGCTAGGTTCGGTATTTCCGAACCTACCCGACAGATTAACATATTACCAACACTACAATAAATAAAATGCCCACAATTTCTTTACAAAAATTTAAAAAAATTTATTTACAAAAAAAAAATATTTTTCACGGTTTTTTATACGTTTGTCCATCTGTTTGATTGCTCCAGCTTTCGACCCAACAAATCCTCAAAGAAGGGATGTAAAACGCGAAAAGCTTTAGCCATTCACAAATCACGGTCCGCCCAGCATCAGCAAATCTCAAACAGGGAGATTACCCGCTGATATTATTTGTTGGCCTGGTCAAACGCTACCAGAAATTTTAATCTGCAGAACTACGAAACTCGCAAAAAATAAGACGTCCACACCCTTTCTGCAGGCCCGGATCGGTCATCTTTCCATTTATTTATTTTTATTAGAACTGATAAAGTGCATCTACAATAATTAAAGTATTGTCTCGTTAAATTTCACATTGTTCCTGGAAATAAATATATTGGACCTGTATTCACCAAATATTCAATTGTACCCACTTGAGTTTATCCTTAACAACGAAACAGAATATTAAAATTTCCCCGTATCTCTTCTCAAAATAGCAATATAACGCAATTTAAAAAAAAAATAAAGAAAAACCTATGTACGTCATTAAATTGATTTCCAGAAAGCCAGAGCCTTTCAAATGGGTACAGAGGGTTTTTATTCGTCTCAGAAGAGTGAGAAGATCCTTGAAAACGTCCTAAAAAATTGGGTTAAAGTTTCTGCAAATTAATAACAACTTGATTGTCTTTTTTAAGATTTTTTTCATCTTGTTTTTTAAGCACAGTGCTCAGTGTATAGATATAAACCTTCATTTACATTTTTACTGAAAATTAGTAAAAGTACAACCTTAAAATGTTATTGGCGTAACACTTCGAGATATACAGAAATAAAGAGTACCTATATTTTTAAACATTTTCATTAAATATCAACATCACAATAATTTTAAATCATTTATGCGTCGAGAACGATTTTTACGCACATTTTAACATAAACATTTATTTTTAATAAATATTCCACTCAGATAATAAACTGGTTCTTGGAAAGCCTTGTAGGTACCCTCCCCCGAGGTGGCATTTCGCCTGGGGGTTATTTGGGATGGGTAGGTGGAGGGGGAGGCGAGGGATGCTGGATTTGATGCTGACGCGCAAACAGTCTGCTCTGTGATGTTTCCATAGCAATCCATCCCCTGGCGTTACCATGGTGAGGATTTCTTCAGCATCCGCAGGGTCGGATGAAATCAGCGGCTTCAACATTTACTGGCGCGGCCGTATTTAAATATTCATCATGATAATGAGCCTTATCAATTACCGACGAAAACCCTTTAAGAACTGATGTTTTATATTGGAAAATACGGCTCACAATGAACAATCCTATTAATTTTACCTGATAACTTTACAAAAAGTCGATGTGAAATGTTTTTCTCTTCATGAAGAGTTAAAAAACCGTATTTCGTAAACAGTTTTTTCGGAACCTTTGATTATTTTCTGGTAGAATGACTTCCAAACTGAATATTTTATTAAATATGTAATTTAACTTTTGCAGTAGGTTAACCTGTACGTAAAACACTAATTTTCCTTTGAAAGATAATAACTTTTTGGGTGGAATATTATAAAAAACGATGTAAAAAGTGTACCTATCCATAAATTGAGCTTAAAAGCAAAATAATTTTAGGAAAGCCTTTCCACATTTCACATAATTTTTTTTGTCATTATATTAAAATAAATATACATATACCTTCTCATACTACGTATGTAAGGTTATGCTGAAACGAGTTGGATTTCGAACCACGAAAAGTGGTTTTTTAAATATATGATTGAATGTTTGAATGGAGTGGAACCTTGTGAGTGGAAATTAACGCACTTCCTGACATTTGATCAAGCTGAGACTCTGCTGATAGACTCGTTGTCTGTGACAATGTAATCTTTCAACTCTTGGTGGCAATCACGCAGACACGCGGACATGTACGCATTGCTCTGAAATTCGACGAAATTAAGTAATATACGAAATAAATTTCGGTCTTATCCATTAGTCATTTTGCTCGGATGGGAGCGTGGTTGACTCCAGTTTGTGGGTAGGAAGATTCAGCCCCTAGTCATTTTTTTTAGATATTGTTGGTCCTGATAGGCTTAATAAACGGCTTTGATTGAATGTGTGGGGTTCACGGGAATAACCCTGAATTTCTGTGAGAAATTAAGTACTATTATGTAATATTTTTTTACTTGAGATTTTTTTTATTTATTGACATCAATTTCCATATTGTCTGTTAAATCATCAAAAATATTTTCTTTGTGCAAAAAGATTTTATAAGGTGCCGTAATTATAAAAACCGACTTCAAAATTGTTAAGCTTTTATTTTCCCTTTTATCACCCAATTTTACAACGAATATTGTAAGTTCGTTGGTTTAAAAATAAATAAAATTTATTATGTCATAAACTGAGAGAAGAACTTTTGATGACAAAAGCAATTATTACAGGTAACTAACTATCTCCACTAGTTGTAGAGCCTTGACATTATTTGTACAAAATCTTAATGATTTCCAGGCAGAAACAAATGGAGGAACACTTCTTTTAATAAAGTGAAGAACGAAATCCAAATGAAAAACACAAAATAAATAAATCTCATAAAGTGAAATACTTCGTCGATCGTGTTCAACCATGTAAATAATTTACATCATAAATGCGTATTACGGACACAGTCGACCGAATATTCGAAAGCTGTCGGCCGCCGAAAATTAAAAGTACAAACGGGCCCACTTACTGCGATGACCGGGTAAAGGGAAATTGGTGGTAGCGGGGAAGTCGGGGAGGGGGAGGAGGGTTAGGATTGGGTTGGGGGTCGGGGGAACACCCCACGCCTAGTTGTCACTATGGCGACCTTTGAGGGAGTCTCCGTGAGGGAATATTACCTGCCGTCAGAGAGATATATATTAGGTGGTGTGGGGACACTGCGCCGATATTACATAAATAACATAATTAGATTGATGCTTATTTGGATTGAACATCTTCAAGGGTATAATGACTCCAATATGACTTTGAATATTACTAACATCTGATTAATATTGTCTTGCTTGCGATCAATATTTCAACGAACATTTTATTATAATACCCACAGTTGTTCTAAGTACAAATTAGATCTAACACCTGAATGAATTTACACTTACGAGGGTATTAACAGAGAAAACCAGAAATATGTCATTTTTAAATCATATTTTAGGCGTATTGACTCTTTTCCACAATAAATGGATTTCGATAGATTGTTCTTTTATCTAGCATTCGCATGTTTTAAATTTTGAGAAAAAATGTTTATTTTAAATATAATAAGGTTACACCTACCATAGGTCGTTGGCAGATTTGTTTTTTTTTTTTTTTTTTTTACAGTGAATACCGCACAAGAATCTCAACTGCTCCCGTCTGGAGCCAGTGAGACTATGGCATCCCCAATTGGGGTATGTTGTGAGGCTGAAGGTAGTGGGGAGGGGAAGGAGGTGGGGGAGAGGAAGGTTGGGAAGTACCTGGCTATTCAGATCTGGTCACTAAACACGGCTAAAGCCATTTTCAAGCAACGTTTCAATTCTGAATGGTGGTCTTACACCAGGGCGATACTGATAGTATCTTCCACTCTGGAACATGCCGCAAATATACTATATAATATTTTAAATGAATTAATTGTGAAATAACACAAATTAATCAAATAAAATTTATTTGCGCATGCCGGGTTCGAACCCGCGACCTCCGGATTGTGAGTCAAGAGTCTTAACCACTCGACTACGGAGGTCGTAAATTTTCAAAAAAGATTTTGTGTTAAACCACACCCATTTCAAATTATATAATCATGCAATAAAATAAATCAATACATTATCTGGGTGTCGCATGTTTTAGAAATTTAATTTTATATTTTTGAATGTAGCTATTACTTTGTGGTTATCCATTATAGAAAAATGAAATTATTTAACCTTGTATAAACAATAAGTATAAGCTTTCCCTGACGAAGGAACGTTTGTTCCGAAACCGGTCGGATTTGCGCATCAAATAAGTGGTTTATACAAGGTTAAATTATTTCATTTTTCTAATTTAATTTTAGTTTAAATAAAATCATTAAAAAATCCTACGTGTGTTTCTTGACGAAAATTGGTCCGTTTGTGTATTTATTTGCGTACTTACACACTAAAATTTTTCAGATTTTATTAACATTTTTATTTAATTTAGACATTATTAAAAATGATAAATACTTATAATAAAAAAATACTTACAAAGAGTACATTATTTTAATAGTTTTATCATCACGCCTTTCAGTATTTTTAGATGTAGGTATAAATTAAAGCAAATTTGGATTGAAATAAAATCGATATTGAGTTATAATTATAAAAAACTGGTACTGAGAATAATTAATTCTCATTGTAACCACCCTGCACAATCATAAGAACAACTTTCGACGAAATGTGGATTTTCGGCCGCTGGCTGATTAAACGCTCTTAATGACAAAAAGGTTTAGATTTTATTAAAATATAAATAACTTTGTTTATCACTTTATTGTATACACAATCTACATGTTTCGTTAACTATGTTCACATCATCAGTAGTAAATGTACACTGAAGTAACAAATTAAATACAGATCACAGATTAAATAAAGGGGAAGGGGTAGAAGGGTGGGGGAGGGGTAAGATTGGGTTTTATATTTTCGTAACAATTTTTATTAATCTTCTTATATTTGTTTGTTCGGTAATTAATATTTTGAGTTGGTTTTCTGGAATCAAATAACACCATATTGGAAAGAAAGATTTCACATTTTTTAAATGCCTCATCATGATCACATCCAATGTTTTGCAGACGATTTTTCGTAAAGAAGCATAACACTGTCTTAATTAAGATTTTTCGTGAATATCTCCATTAAATTCATAACCATAAGGCACAAAACAGGGGTACTCTACTTAATGAAAACTTTTGCAACTTGTCTTTATCGCGTCTTTCAACGGATCGTCTTTTGTAACAGTTTAAACGAAAACGGAACGCTCTCCCGGAGTCTCCCTAAAGTTATACATTTGGACAGACAACGCGTATGGGCAAACTTACTTTGCTTTTCCCAAAGCACCAGTACTATTAACAGACTACAGAGAATGGCTTATTCCCAGTTTTCTCACAACTAGTACAAAACACTTCGCGGCTAAATTTAAATTCATACCTGCCTCCGCGGCAGAGTGGTGACTGCTTAATTGTTTATTACAAGCGGGCCTTGCTGTGATGAGCCCCTGTAGCTTTGTACCTTGTACTCTGTACCTCGCTTGTACCGGTAGATACTTCGCGGCATCTTCCCTTCTACCAGACAATCTAATTAATGTAAAAGCCTAGACACTAAGTTCACGTCGGCGGAATACTGTATGGAGGATACGAGGAATTTATGCGGTTCCCTCCGTTCCCGATGCGATGTGCTCTTGGCGTTCACAATTTTGCGCAGGAATTAAGTTTTGCAGCCAAAGCCAAGCGAACAACCATTTTGATCATTTGTTTTTACCGAGTTAATGCGAAGTTTTACAACTGGAAATGAATTTAATAATCACAAGGATTTTGTGGAGCTACCTACAAAAGGACTGTGAACGTTAAACCTACAACCGTTAAAAGAGTTTTATAATATAACTTATTTACCTCCAAATTTCAAATTTAATTTTTCATTTGAAATTGTAGAATATTTAACTGTTGTGTATTTTATGTTACACTCCCACTCGGGCGTATTCTACAAATAAATAGTTTTGCACAAATAAACAAGTTTGCATCACTCAATTTTTTATGTTATATCTATTTTTAAGACGATTATAAGGTAAAACTACCATAAAAAAACTTTGTTCTACTTCTGTGCCGTTTATGTAAGAGTTACATGATAATATGTCAGTTTATGAGTGTATATGACATGATAGTATATGAATGACTTTTTAAAATTTATATCTTACATAGTAAATAAAATATATCTCGATTCATGATTTTGTGAAATCAAATTCTGATTGGTATTTTCTTAAAATGATTAAATCACTTGTTAAAAATAGTTTTAAAACATAAATCTGAATATTTTTACCCCCTCAGGCAAATTTTATTCGGTTTTTGAAATAACTCATTGAAAAGGTCTCATTGAAATTGTTGTGTCTCCCTTACTTTCATTGTTAGAAATATAATCTAAACGGCGTTAGGAAGATAAAAGTTAACCTAAAAGTAACCTCAAAAGAATTAAAATGCACACCTTTGTGAAACCAACGTTTTTGACCGCAATCAAAAAAAAAATGGCTGTAGGAATTTGTACGATCTTTACATGAAACAACAAAAGTGAGTAAACGATAAAGTTTATAATTTGTTTGCCTAATAAAAAATGTCTTCGTTTTTATTTTTTTCGTTATCATTAATTTCAGTTGAAAAAAACTTAAGATGAGTCATTTTTAAAGCTTTTTTATGTTTGCATTCAAATAATTTATATTTAAATATTATGTATTTATTTTTAATCATATTTTTTTAAAGCGTATTTCATCACCTTTCAAAAACAGTTTTTAATTTTCGATTGAATTTAGAAATATTTCGCTTATTTGGATTTTATTGGAAAGCGAAAAATTTTGACCATCCGACAAAATAGGTTCGAGGCTGAATAAGTTAAAAAACTAAAATGTTTCGACGAACACAAACTACATTTTCTAGATATTCATCAGAATCTATTCGTTTATTTATCAGAACAACGTTGAAAGCGTCCCATAACTTGGTACGCAGTATTAACAGCAAACTTTTTCCGCTGTTCTGCCCGATCTGCCAGTTAATACTGCGCATGGATGTCCAATTAAAAAGGGATCGCTTTTAGTGAAGAGTTATAATTGAGTTAAACTTATGCCAACGCAGTTAACTATATTAATATCCACTGAAAGTGCTGTCGTTCCATATTGCGTTTTTAATATTGGATTTATTGAATTTTTGGGAAAATTAAATTTTTTCGAACTAACCCCCGTTTTCGGTGGAAAAATAAAATTACGATCGAAAAGTGCCGATGTTTAAAAATAGAGTCCATTAGAAAATTCATGAAAAAATACATTTTAAAATGTAGATTCTAAGTAGGTATATACACAATATATTGGGATTTATGATGGTCGGTGTTTCAGTAGGAATAAATAATTAGTTAAATAAATGTACGACAATGGACCGGTATTAGAAGTGTGGAGGAGCTATTCCGGGCAGCGCAAGATAGAGATACATTTACCAGAGTGATCGCTTACGTCGCGTCGGGGGGACCTACGTCGGCGGGGTCACACGAAGAAGAAGAAGAATGTCGTTTTCGGCATTTAGTTTTCATCTAGCCGTCGCGTCGGGTACCCGATGTCAAAAACTATTAAGCATAGCCCAGTTGAAGTCGTCTATTAACATTATAACAATTATGTGGTGGCAAGATTCCGGGCATATTTAGTAACTGAATTTTTATCTTGACTTCACTTGGCTCAAATTTTATTTTCTCTCATTTTGTTGTTGTTCTTGTCATTTTACACATTCATTGTTCTAAGTCACATATTATTAGATATTTGTCTTGTATTCGTTGTTATTTATTTGTATTTGTTTTATTTGATAACTCCTGTCTCCGTCCGTTATGTAGGTACATTAATAGAATAAAATAATAAAAATTAATGGGGTTTTCATAAATTTCATTTACCTTCATAATTACGTGTGCTCGGTGCATTTTGGTTTTCCCAAGACTTCAGCACTAATCACGAAAATTTTTGGATTTCATTTAAACCTCTCAACCATGATTTGTGATTTTAAACCTTATGTATAAAGAAACTGTATGAAGGACAGGGTCAGAATCGCTTGCGCCAACATCTTTCTTGACGTAACAGTTGATCTGATTAATCTAGCTTCTCTGAATGATTTATAATGAAATTTCTATGACTTTGCGGGTCACTTTTGGCAACTGTCAATGGCGAAAAAAACTATATTTCACCTATTCAAATAAGGTCTTTGTTTCTTTGAAAACTCTTTGAGAATTGTGTTTTTTCATGTTGGGAATGTATTCAGATGATTTTATCATGTAATATACACGAATGTTATCTGGTAAACAGAAAACAATCGCCAAAAAAACAATCAGTTTTTTTATTGAAATTTGACCAAAAGTAATTTTTTCGCGGATTTTCGAAATACCATCCAACGTTTAACAGGAATACTCCATGACCAGTTACTAATTTCTAGAACAAAGTGTTTCTTCCATTGGGGCCATATTGTATCTACATGATATTGTACAGCGTAATATAATATAAGTTGTGCTCTCCAGTACTATCGTTAAAGAAGAGCATTCCGGCTATTATTCGGAAGTCGTTAGCCGGATGGGTTCAGTTATCGCTGGCACTGGTCACAGTGGTCACAGTGGTCACCACAAATGTTCCCAGGGACATTCTGATTCTGGCTTTGAATTGAGAAGCGTTTTCACAAAAAGAAATAGTTTAATAAACTTTTTTTCGTGGGATATTTAAACGAATAATGACCGGCGTCAATATTTTTGAAGTGAAAACTTCTTTCGCACCGTTTGATTTGAAACTCGATGAAACTGAAGTGAGCGACACAAAAAAGAGGAAAAACATACAACTATTAGATTTAGTCTGCGAAAGAATGAGATGGCTGTAAAAAAGTTAGGACTTAACAGAAGAAGAAGCGGTTGTGTTGTTTTTTTTAAATGAAGCACCCTTTGAGAAATTAAATCCATAGTTTTTATTGCTATGTTTTTAAAGTTACAAGTTACCGACACATAACTTTTTCCCCACTTAACGGACAAAGGTTTATTCAACACTTTATGTTTTCTATGCAAGTTTAGTTAGAGAAGTGTTAATTTTTAGCTAGCGTGAGCTTTTTGTAGTTAAAATTCCTAGGTATATTGGGAAGGGATGAAAATGATCACACAATCAGCAACATCTGAAATTACTGGCGCCATCTTTGGCCTAAATGAATGAACTTGTTGATAATAGTTTAATTATCACCATTTATAATCCATAATTGGTTTGAAACTTAACTAGAAAACTAAACAATAGCAATGAAATATATATTTATTTCATTGGTACTCGTTTCCAATATAATATGTTGTATCCACAGTCCAGCGCAAGTCTCCTTTAGTCTAATGGTATAAAGCGCCCGATGAATCTTAGCGGCCAGATATTCAGCGGACCAAGGATTGAATCCTATTAAATCCAAAAAAAATATATATTTTACTTATTTTAAAATCAATATCCAATCTTCAAACCACTCTAAAATTAACAGGCAAATAAAAAAAAAACACAAAATGAAGCGACATCTAGCGACTTCGAAGAAAAAAAGACAAATACTAATAAGATGAACAAATGTATAGGAAAAGGTGCACTGGAATTCGATGACAAAAATCATCCTTCATATTGATTTAAAAAAAGCGCTTCGTGATCTCCCCTTTCTTGTCTACTTTAGTTTTCTGAAGGTTTCACTTCTACTGCGTGTGAATTGCACACTCTGATTTTTTTCAATGTCTTATCTTTCATGTATAGCAAATTCAATTAACTGTTAGACACAATAAATTTATTATAAGAAAACTCAATTCATTTGAGAAGTGACATCTTTATTTTTTTAAAGTCGAAAATCAAGAATTTTGACAAAAGAGAAATATCGGCACATCTATTTAAAAAAAATTTGCTCAAAGTGAAAAATTAATACATTTTAATTCTAAAATAAAACTATTGTTTTAATAAAAACAAATATGGATATAACGTTGGATTTATATATTGAAAAAAAAAATAATTCCTCCAAAAAAAATTATTAATTTTTAAAATACGTTCATTCAAAAATATTCATAAGTATCTAATACTTAGGCAAAAATTATATAGGTACCTACCTAAACAGAAAAAGTGTATTTATATATAACTGGGGGCCTACTCACGAACATTGAAATGAGATGTTGATAATTCTTAATTAAGTATATACCTATCAAATTATTCCACTTTTATATATGTGAACGTATGCAGATCTTTCACTGTGTGAAAATTTATAATTTTCTTTTGCACATAAAACTGATAAGCATATTGATTTTGAAAATGTGAATTAGAAATAACATTATTACAACAGATTTAAAAAAAAAAAACGTTTTGGGTGGATGTTTCTCTTTGTGAAAACGCTGCTCAATTATTACACTCTGGTGTCCACGGTCACCATGTTCTTAGTTCTTATTGCTCACCCACTCGCTATGTTGTGCTTGCAATGACAACTATTTTCTGAAATCATTAAACAAATATTTTTTTTATATTAACCCCATACAGGAGGTCCTGAGGAAAATAATTTTCATCAGGGCCTATGTCATCTTTGGGGATGCTGTGTGGAGAGTCTTTTTAAGGAAAGGAAGGACAGGATGCTCTGGGAAGTAAAAAGATATGAGAGGTGGGTAGGAATCTGGGGTTTAGTGTATCCTAGTCAACCACCGCCAAGACCTAGACAAACCTCACCCCATGAACCCGGTTACCCCGGTTCATCAAACTTAGCGAAATACTAATTGTGGTAACCTATGGCAGAGGTGTTGGTTTTCCAGTAAATTGTTTACTGCTCTCATTTCCCATTAAAATTAATTTTGATTTAAAATAAATATAGCATTATTCACTAAAGCTCCCTTGCTAATAAATGTATTTTAATTTTTACAAAATTGACAAAAAAAACATTTATCCTACATTAACGGTTGTTTACCAGATGTGAAAAATTTAAAGCACGTTTATTAGTAAGTCCTTTTAAGTTATCCAGGTTATCCAATTATTTCCATACTATTTTAACGGTGACCGGACGACTCAACAACTTGCAACTTCATCACCTCCTTTGAAATGTGATTAAAATTGATGAAACAAAATGGGTTAAGTTATGTTCGGTTATGGGCTATTTAAAAAAAGCATGCTTTTAATTACAATTCAAAGGGGTGATGAAATGCTACTGAGTTATCGTGGAACCATTTTTGTCCATGATCGGTGACCCCAAAGATGATATGGACACTGAAAGAAAATATTTCCCTTAGTGCCTTTTGCAAACGTAGTATAGTTTTTATATTCACTTAGGATAAAAAATCGTATTTAATTGAAAAAAAGGACGTAAGATCACATTCATCTAATGTTATTTTTAATTCGATGATGTTATGATTTTTTTTTTAAACTTTGGATATCTATCGCAGAAAATATGATGTTACAGACAACTGTACAAAACTGATCTAGGTCTCTCTCCCAATCGAGAGTCAAACTTTCCCAATAGACAAGAGTCAAAAGTTAGGTCTAGCGCGGAAAAACCCGGCCTAAGTGAGTGAAGTTGGTTGGATGTTGGGATAGTGGGATGTTTGGATGTTAGGATCCGAGTAATCCTGGCGGGACGGTATTATTGTAGGGGTGACTTAGGTCAGAGCGGGTGGTCGCAACATAACATTTTATTGTTTTAGTTGCTTAGTTTCCCTCATTGCCTTCATTGATTGCCGCTACAAGGGGAAGTTTCGTGTGCTCCGTTGTTCTAGTCGTTGCGTTCACAAATCGTTTTATTATCATCTTCGCTTTTGACCGTTTTTTGCAGTGGGGCTTTAAACGGTGCACTATTAGCTTTATTGATCAAAGTTTTTTTATTGGATTTAAAAAATACTGTCTTGTTAGATGTAACACAGATTTTGACTAAAGCGACAATATTTTTATCAGCCGTAAGCAAAAATACTGACTTATTTTCATATATACAAAGTGTAGTAATTATTGATGCCACTGGTTTAAATATATCTGGATAAAGTGGCGATCTTTAAATCTCTGAATTCCGTGTAATGAAATTTATTTTAACAAATTCAAAGCACTTAGATTTTCTTTTTGTAATAATTATTTATTTAAAATTACCATCCCTAATTCGATTTTAGATCAATTGGTAGTAAGTATAAAGATACATTTTTTTTAAACATTAACTCCTCACAGGAGGCCCCGAGGAAAATAATTTCCATCAATGCCTATATCCTCTTTGAAGATTCTGTATAGAAGGTCTTTTTGAGGAGAGGACATATGCACTCTTGAAAAGACATAGGCACTCAGTCTTGAAGAGACCCACGTTGTAGGAGGGAGTAAACACAGAGGTCGGCAAATCGTTCCGGCGAGTGTTTGGAGTGTTTGGAGTGTTTGGCGTATTTCCCGACTATGCACCGGTGCCGAGGGGATTAATGTCGCTAGTTCCTCGGAACATCTTCCATTGTAAAATCGGTAGAACAAAGACAGCATTTCCACCTGACGCCTGTGTTCTAAAGATTGCAATCCGTTTATCGAGTTAGGAGAATCTATCAAAAGAGTCGAGGTTTCTTTTTTAGGTATTTTGGGCTCCAGCCCAGAGGTGGCTGCCAAATTCAACCGTGGGGTGCACTTGCAATTTGTACAGGGTTAGCAGTTGTGTACTATTATAGTATCTGTGGGCCCTGTACAGTAGGCCCTGTTTCTGAGAGTCTAACTTAACACTAACTTAACACATATTGAACAACACGTTACCAAAATACTTCTCAAATAAAATTGTATACAATAAAGACATTCACAGATATAACACAAGGACGTGCAAGGAAATTAGGCTACAAAAAAAGGACAAAGCGAATACGCAGAACAGTCTACTGTACAAGGGAATGAAGTTGTATAACACACTACCAGAAACTTTAAAGTCCACACCAATTGGAAAGTTCAAGATGTATTGTAGGAGCTACATAAAACTTGAAAAAATATAGTGAATATGAAATATTTTAATCAATTAGAAATTTGTAAACTTCAATGTACTAAATTATTACTATTATATCATTATTATTATTATTACTGGCTTTGATGGAGCTCCCTTACCTGAGCTGGTAATTTAGAGTTACACCAAGCAACATTTAGTAGCATTAAGTAAGTTTAAAGATACATTAATAGGTATAAAGTAAGTATAAAGACGCATTAAGTGGTATGAAGTAAGAATGAAGTTAATCATTTTTGAATTTGCATGGCTAAAGGACTTCTTAAAGTGTACCTACAACATTGATCACCAGTACAATATTTAAAATCGAAACATCCACAAACTCATTTATTCTCCAGTTTCTACAAAACCCGGTGAGTTGAAGTTATTATTTTGATTTTTAGAACAGAATAAATATTTGATTTCATTGAAAACAATAGACAATGCAAACATCACTGGCCAAACATCACGGGGTAAACCTTTTCATTCGATTGGCAATTAAATAGGGATGAATTTTTGGTAAAACGTACTAGTACGATTACATACCACCCTACATTTTTTTTAAATAACCGATTATGAATTCGATAACGACCAACATCAAATTGCAGTGCTTCAAATAAGGGGCATTCCGAAAAAATATTTTTGTATTTTCCGTTGGTTGTAATATTATTTTTATCCATAAATGATTTTTACGCCGATTTAAAATTTTATGCGATTTTTTGTTACTACCTACTGACAAATTGAGTCTAGAACATTTTCGTTGATAAATGAATTAATACGTTTATTGGAAGCAGCCTATTTCCATATTTTCAATGAAATACTTGAATCGTTTCACGTCAATAGCCTGAATAACAAAGAGCATGTATTAGAAGTGTACAAGACAGCATTGTGTGGCATTCCATTCTCTCTACTTACTCATGCGGATAAGTACCATGATGGTCACTTAATTCTTTTTTCAAGTTTTACTGGTACTCAGTTTATATGAAATCTCCGATTTCTTATAAGAACTGGTACCTATCTGTGATTTTTGTTTTGTTTAGTTTTTTTACTATGTACTTTTTCACTTCTATTAATATAAGTTTTTGTGTCAAGCTTTAAAAAAAAAACTATATTTTAAATTTAGGCATTCGAGACAATGGAAATCATTAAATTTACCGTTCAACTGAAGTAAATACCTAAGGAAAGGCAAAGAGATAATCTTCTTATATATAAAAATGAATCGCTGAATGTGTTGCTAAGCGCATAACTTTCGAACGACTGCACCAAATTGGATAACTCTTTTTTTTGTGTGTTCGTTACTGTCAGGACAAGGTTTTTATAAAACTTCCGGTCAGCTCTGGCATTACAAAATTTGTATAAAAAAATTGCTATTGGTGGCACGCGGCTATTGCTATGGAAAGCGGGAGAGGGGGAGAGATGGGGGAGGGGAATCTGGGAGGGGGCAGGGGGATCTGGGAGGGGGGAGGGGAACTCGGGAGAGGGAAGGTGGAGGTGACGAAGTGGGAACGCGAGAGGGGAAGAGGACGCAGGAGAAGAAGGGGAGGCGGAAGGGGAACGGGACGAATGGGAAAGGACACTCAGGGAGAAACAATTTCTTTATTGCCGGGACCAGCTAGTTTATTATAAATTGGAATACCTAAGTATTTACATGTCAGTAGAATTTGACATTATGTTTTCCTAGTCAATATCAATTTCTACCTAGACAACAAGTTGAGTATTCCAAGAAATTAAATAAAACTGTTTTTTTTTCAATTCATTAGCTTTCGTTCATAAATTATTATTATATCGTTACGCATATTGTTAGTACATATTTGATTCGGCGACCCGACAGTTGAACTCCCGACAGTTGGTCCTCTGAAATCATAATAATTATATGTTTTTGTTCAGTATTTATCAAATTCAAACCTAAAATCGATTGTAAAAATACCTATAATAATAATTTGGTACGGATATCAAACGAATTCATTTAAATTTTTACACAATTTATATACAATATATAGACAAGTAGTTTTAGCCTTGATGCACTTGAATGAAAGTATATTTTATACTTTTGATACTCGGCGGTACAACCTCTCTGCACGTCCCTTTGGAGACACTTAGTTATATTTTAAGTCAGTAGGTATACCGTAATTTGCCTAAACCGACTACATAAGTATGCCAGATGGCCAACTGTCAGGGGATTAACTGTCATGGAGTCATTTGATTTCAAAGTAATATGCGACGATCTTTGGATCCTTGAAACCTTACGTAACTTCATTATGATGTCACCTCCTGGTACATAACACGCTATTGTAATGTACCTTCCCCAGTACAGGGCGTGAAATAGGTACTATTTGTAAGTAGATTCGTATCAGGGGTGACAGGAAAGCTTGTCCTTTGAGGTGATGTTACTCGCGTCCTGAGGGGCGACTAACTACATCTAAAATCGCATATCTCAATGTCGGCCGTCTTCCTTTGGTTTGAATTTCCACCGTCAGATGGGTCCAGCGGCTGGAAGGGGACGGCAGATGCCGGTGGCCGCGTGACAGACAGGGATAGACGGATCATTTGTTATTTCAGACTGACAGTCTATTACCGTCGCACGTACTTTCCGTGACGCCATTGTACCCGCGAGCAGCAGCGGCCACATGGCGCGAAACAGAAAATGCTAAATCGATTGTTTTTATGACATCCGGACGACTCACGGTGACAAATTGCTATTTCAGAGCCGTCGTCGTCGTTGAAACACATCCGCCAACAATAGTTTCTGTAATGACCATGTTGACGTAAATATACATACCTTTCCCTATATATACCTTAACATTTCACCTATCCTATCTACTCACAAGCTGGCGACAATACCCGGACAATGAACAAAAAGGACAATAATAATTTATGTCATTCTATTACTCGGAAAGATTCGGATACCTTAACAGTATTCTCACAGAGACTCTTGACCCAGATGTAGAGGTTAGATGCAGAATTGAAGCAGCAAGAACTGCGTTCATTAAAATTAATTCCCTCTTCTGCAATGACAATATCAGTTTAAAACCAATGCAGAGAATGCTAAAACGTTACGTGTGGTCGGTCTTGCTGCATGGATGTGAAACATGGACCTTGAAAGTAAATACCATGAACAGCTTGGAGGCTTTTGAAATGTGGCTTCACCGGAAAATTGTCAAGGTCCCATGGACCGACATGATCACTAACACAGAAATTCTCAGGCGAGCTAGAGCAGATAGATAACTGCTACATTAATAAAAATAAAAATAAAATCATATCTGGGTCATACACTTCGAGGAGAGATGTATCACTTGCTCCATTTAATATTGAAATGAAAGATGCCGAGGGCCTGGTAGGAGACCAATGTCTTGGCTGCGAAATATACGAGAGTGGACCGGCATTAGAAGTGTAGAGGAGCTATTCCGGGCAGCGAAAGGCAGAGAGACATTTTCTAGAGTTATCATTAACGTCGGGGGAACTGGCAGGGCACACAGAGAAGAGTAGAATTCTAGTATTAATTGCTGCGCTGTGACCTTGCTCTCTCTGTTCTTAATTATGTCCACTAGGAACTCTCTTGTTTTCTCAAGTGTTTGTGTGGTGATAACCGCTGGAGGTGTCCCTCAGGCCGAGGAAGGATTTATCATCACAACCGAATGACTCTTGGTGAGCCAGATACTGCCCAATTTTACA
This sequence comes from Limnephilus marmoratus, assembly GCA_917880885.1. NCBI lineage: Eukaryota > Metazoa > Arthropoda > Insecta > Trichoptera > Limnephilidae > Limnephilus > Limnephilus marmoratus. Next base: position 64,933,610 of record OU862906.1, read on the forward strand.
TTTTTGGCCAGTATATTTTGTGCCAGCATCAAAGTTCACAAAACTTTAATACAGTCCACTATTTGAATCGCAGCGAATCTGGGTAACATTCGCTATTAAAGACCAACTTCACTCAAAACACGTTTAATGCTAGGTGCTCATGTTTATACCGTCGTAACCCTTTTGGAAGGACGTAATCCACCTGCTATCTAACTGGAAGATCATAATTGTTGCAAATAATACTCGAGGTAAATTAAAACATCATAAATCAAGCTCTCTACATATTCAGTAATGGTGAGGAAACAATGTTCCTTTATTGGGTCCCCCAATGTTCAGCGCGTTTATAGACCACGAGACAGATAGCGTCCAAGGAGCGTGATGGGCGGCGGGGAAATTAAGGTCCAAACTGGACTAAGAATACAATCAAATTCCGTCCAATTCAACGAAAAGGTTCAAGCATCACTCTGTCCTCATTTGCGACAAAACGGAACTGAATAACATTCGTGCTGTGTAGTTGTCTGTAGCTTGATTGTGAAGCTGGCCGTTTGGTAAATGAGGGTTAAGGCTGTGTATATACCCGGGATTAAGGTTTGACGCTCTGATTAATGATGCCAACTTCATGTTGCTTTTCCCTGAGCCCTTACTAAACAAGTTTCGCGTCTATTTGACACCAGTGCCAACACTCTACGCCCGCGGGTACTTGTGTCCCCGGGTCTTCGGAAATTCCGTCTCCATTTTTTTCTTGTGCTTAGTGGGTACTTGCCTACTTATCATAATATTATAATGAAAGAATGCAAGGAGCTCCGGTGTTTTGAGGCATCTAATAAGGGGATTATAATTCTGGCAGTTGGGTGGATATTTTTTAGACAGTGAAGACGGTACATTTGTTTGTAATTTTAATCGTACTGGGGCTATAATTTGCTTAATTATATTTTACTATAAAAATACACCGAGACGACTTTTGTAGCCCACTGCACCAAATTAAAAATGTAAGTCAACATCAAAAAAATGGTAACAGATGTTGTCAATTTAAAATTACCTAAAGGTGTATGGAACATCGTGATAAATACATTTTTTCATGAGCTCCACACAAGAGGCCCTGAGGAAATAATTTTCTTTACGGCCTTTGTCATATTTGGGGAAGCTGGTCCTTTTAAAAAAAGGAAGGATAGGAAATTCTGGAAAGGAAAAAGGTATGATTCTACGTATATGGGTGCACACATCACCACTATCAATTACACATCTGCCCTAATGATGGCTATGCTGTATGAAACGTTGGCTAAAGAGGAGGTAGCGTAACATGGCATAACAACCCAAAAATAAAAATTTCAGTGCAGTTGCGGTAGAAGCGAAATTTTACCAAAACAATCTCAACCAATACTTAAAAGGTGAAGTCATAATCAAAGCGGCCAATGAGCGCAACCTAGCGTAATTTCAGTTTCATATCTCAACCAATAGGAGCCTATAAAAGTGACATCATAATCAAATCGGCCGATGAGCGCAGTTAATGCGTCGCAGGTGCAGTAAGCGTCATTTCCGTTTCATCTGAAATTCAAGTCACAGCGGGGCTATTGAAGATTCACTTCAATAACGAGAATACTAATAATTAGTTTATTTATTAAGCAATTCACGAATATTTTACAACACTAAAGATAATTTTAAAGAAAAATACACCGTAAACGGTCGACAAACTCCAATTAGGCTCTCCGCAAAAATATACATGTGCAGGTTCCGCATTCATACTAAGTTTCAGTATCCTCCTTGCACTGTATAGCACTTCCTGCAGGCACTGCGCCAAATTACCGCAGTAGGCGGCTTTCTCCACCAATACAGCCTTCACCTTACCTAACCGCCCAGCGCGAGGCGTCTTCGGGCCAAGAGCCAAGACATCGTCCAATCCCAGCCCAAACCGCCCTAGCACATAGAAGTCAGTACACTGAGTATATTATACCTAGGAAACCTGCAAGAAGCATAACAGGGAAACGAATAAACTCAATTCCGATTCGCCCGCCCCCTCCCGGCCCACGTTGCATTATGCAGGCGACAGAAGCCTATAGGCGCAGTCAAACGCCGTAAACGACAAACAGATTTAAGTCGCGAATAAACAGCAAGCGAAAAGTTGCGCTCTCTACTTGTTGCAAAGATATGTATATTGTTTGTGACTTGTCATGCATTTAGATACTTTTATTCGTACTCGACACAAGATAAGTGAAGAAGATTTTAAAAAGATACATTCCTACGGACTTATATCCCACAAACTGAAGTGCTAAAGTTTTTGTTTGCACATCCAACGACGTAAAACTTAATGTGTTGAGTTTTTTTTTGTAAGTACATAATCTATTTTTATTTAGCAGCCAACATTGGGATTTTCTACCTGGTTTTCTCGTTGAATTCTTGCATTAATTTTTAATATAGGTAAAATAAACAGAGTGGGAAAAAAGTTAATGCCAATCAAGTTTTCGGGTTCGGTTATTAAAAAAACGAGTGTGCTTTAGACCACACGACTGAAGTAAAACTTCACTAACTTATATCTCGACCGTTCGCCTTTTCCGATCACACTTTTAATAACGCTCTCGTCACGCACTCACCAGCTTACTCCCCAAGTTGAGGGAGTGTAAAGAAGTTTTAGTTCAAACATATGGAAGAATTAATTTGACGTCTTATTTTTTGATGATGTAACGAAGTATATAAATAAAGTGTTGTGAGCTGCGAATGTGTTCAGAAAAATAATAAAAAAACCTTTTTGAATTTATGACGCTGGAGCTCACCATTCAGGAAATATTTCTGTATAATACTTTGATTTAAAAATGCAATTTTTTTTTTTATTTTTTTTTATTTATTTATCTATAATAAAATATATTTACAATGGTTTTATTTGTATGCCTGTCTCACTAGGGTATACCTGTGTCGAGACAGGCGTACAGGTATATAAATGAATATAGTAGTTACAAGGATATTTCAGGTAAAATACATATTATGAATAGAATTAAAACAGAAGGGTGATTGGAAGGGTGGTAAATCTTTTAAAGAGAGTTATTTTATAAATGTTGGAGATGGAGTAATGAAATAAATTCTGCCTAATCTATTTATAGGTTAAATTTGACAGGATTCCATTATTTTCATTTATTTTATATGGGTTAGGTTGTATGTGAATAGTTATTTCTGTCTATGTGTGATTTATTTTACAGATATTTGTGATAGTGTGGCGTCCAATACTTATAATCCATTTTTTAATATCTTGTTTGAATTTTGTAAAGGAGTCACTTTGTCTGATCGTAGTTGGTAGTGTATTGTATAGTTTGCAAGCTATGTATTTAGAGTGTCTTTGGAATATGGAAGTTGTATACGTATTAATTTATAAGTTGAAAAAAATGTTTCAAACTCACGCAAAGAAAGAATTCATGTATCAAGTTTGTGCGAGTAGACGCTTTAAAGTTTTGCGCAGCGGTTTTTTTCATGCGGTTGCATTTTCAGCGGGACCGGTAGAGTGGGTGGGGGTGGAGTGTTGCAGCGGGTGGGAGTGCACTACGCGGGGGCGGGGAGCGGGGGTCCTGTCGATATTACCCCGGCAACGTGCCAACTGAACTATACTGACCGCGCTGCACTTTTCTATGTTGTTCGCTCTAAAACCTTTTGCGTCATTTGTCAGCATTACATTAAAATGAATGGCATTACGATTAAAATTTTTGCAATTTTTGAAATCAACTCTTTGAGAACAGAATTATTTACAGAGCATTTTGTCAAATCATTAAAAAAAAATTGAGAAACATTACAACAGATCGCGGTTGTTCGGCAGTTCTCTTTTACTTTACCATCTGCAGTAATGGATAATATTTATTGTGCGATTGAGTTTTGATCCATTTCGGAGGCGAGTATGGGTACCGCCGCTAGGTAACCATTTGCAGGATAACCAACACCTCTGCCATATGTGGCACCTAAAGTGGTTCGCTACGTTTGGTGACTTAACAGGGCTGCCTGGGTTCATTGGCTGAGGTTTGTATGGGTGTTGGCTGCAGATGCGTCTGCCCACCAGCTGCATGGCAAGTCGGATCGGGAGAGAGTAGTTGAGGGAGTCATTTAACTTCTCCAGCCGTACTCTCTCGGAACATCGCCTTGCGCCGCAGTGGGAGGCATGGATTTATACGTCCGTCACTCTTGGACATACTCACCCCCGGATTCCTACCCACCCTCGATACACTTTTCCTTCATAGAACTTCCTCTCCTTCTTTTCCTAAAAAGACCCTCCACACAGCATCCCCAAAATGACATGTTCTGAGAGTAATTATTTTCTTCAGAGCCTCCTGTAAAAAATAATAGAAACACTCTCTAGGTCTTATTTTTTTGTAAATTATTATTTCTAATATTGGTGCTTAATATATAAATATTAAAAAAATATTATTAACATTCTTATTTACAGCAATATCTCACATATTTGCATTTTTAAAAATGAGTTTCTAGAGATGGGTTAACAATTTTAAAGACGGTGTTCGAAGTGGCTACAACCTCATTATGAGTTTTCATAATCCAGTGTATTTTGTTCCCTCTCCGTAAGGCTACCTGTCCGGTGTACTATATCTGTATGAAAAGGTTACATAACGGCGCTACATCCGTAGAGGCTCGCCGTTATGCCTCTACGTTGCTACGCCGCTATACCGTTATAAGGCTTTCTGGGTGAAGACAGGCCGTTTGCTGCTGGCAGTGTGCCATAACCCGGCCCCGCCTAGGTCCCATCTCATTGGTTATTATCAACGACCAATTGACATGAATTTTGGCTCCTATTGGGTAGCGCATCACGTTGCAATATAGGTCACGTATTTATGACGTAATATGCACAAACATGACATAAAGCAATCCCTGTGTAGGTGAGCGCATAAAATTCCCATAAACATGCGGCGGATTTATCATGCATAATACAGCGATTTATCATGCATATACATATAACAGAATACAGCGCGATATTACCTACTGATTTTGAAGCGACATTCCATGATTAAAACCGAACATATTAAGTTTTTGTTTAATAAATAGGAATCGAATGAGAGATACGCTCAACACTTATTTTGGCATGCCGGCCATAAACTCTTGAACAAATTTCGAATTTACCGGATGGAAAATTACATTGACCATCCTTTTTTACTACAAGTCGACTAATACAATACGGACTAATCTAAAATTTCTACATCGTATGTTATTTTTTTAAAATGAAATTCAGATTTTGAAGCTTAATAGCGCATGATAAAAATTATATTGTGAGCACAAAAAAATACGTTCATAAAGAAATTTCAGACAATAATCTGTCAAATTCTCATGACAGGAGAGTGCATTTAAAGAGTTTAATAACAAAAATGTCAACAGAAAAGACATACGAGTAATATCTACATACAATTTGGTTAATTTTTCGTGAGGACAATAATTAAATCTATAAACCTTTGGTATGCCAAGAGACCCGTAATGGATTTCTGACATTTCTAGCCGTTGCTATGGTATTTTGAACTTTAAAAAATGTTGCCAGAATACTTAAACATATTTCAAAAAAATAATGTTATTATTACTAATATTATTCTTCTGACTTATCGTTTCATCACTTATATCAAATTTTTCTTGTAAAGAACACGTATTCAGCTGGAATATTTGATAAAACTAAAGAATGTTTTTATCTTCATTGTATATATATACATTTTTTTTAAATATTAGTAAGAAAAATTTCATTGAGCGTTAATAGCCGTTGTGAAGAAACCACTTAGTTGAGCTATATTATTAATTTCAATAATTACTAAGTGATAAGGCGGTAAAAAATTATAAAAAAATATTTTGATTAACTGGTAGATGATTACAAAACAGTCGCATGGCATTTTACGCTCCCTGGCACACTAGAGTAGATAGTAATGGGGGTTCCATGACAACAAAAAAAATAGCTCATCACCCAACCCAACATATCTAACATTTTTTTCAACAACTTGACTTTTCAAAAAAAGGTGTTGAATTTGCATGCCTGCGTTGTCCAGTCATCAGTAATAGATTGCGAGAGCTTTTCTTTCCAATGGTTATCTTATTTAACATCATATTAAGGTTTGGTTGTTTAATTTAACAACAATAAAAATAACGAGAAAAGCTATGTGGTAGATAACAAGTTATAAACAAACTGATAAATTAACATATAAATTTGTTTGTATTTTGCTGGAATGCAAAATGCATTGCAAAGTATGAAACATTTTAAATATTTTAATACCCCTAGAGGCAGTGGTAGAATTATATTATTCTGCAGTAAATCCCCCATAATGATATGCATTAGACAAGCGTATTGTCTCTATGGTAAACAATATAAACTCATTAAAATGAATAATTGAAAAATGACGGACACGTGTCACATCATCAACAGACATGATACATTTGTTCACATAAATTTATTGAATTAATGAAATGATGTCGAAAATTTTCAAATAATTTATGTGGAAAATTCAATCCGATAAAAATACTTTTAAAGTTACTCGTTCGTTATACAAGATATTTATTTTTATACTTTCAATTTGGGAGGCCGGTATAGGTATCGCCGCTTCCAGAACCATTTATTGAATAACCAACATTTATATTATACGTTTACAAAGATACCTTTGGTGACTTAGCTGGGATGCCCGGGTTGATGAGGTGAATTGTTTCTAGGTCTTGGCGGCGAAAAGCTTTTGTCCACCAGTGGATTGGGAGAAACTGCCTTAGGGAGAGAGGAACTATCGAGCCAGACTCTCTGAACCCATCAGATTGCACCACAGTGGATGGAAGGATTCATACGTCCGTCACTCCTGGTCTCATGACCCAGCACTCACACCTTTTGCCTTGCTTTCCCTAAAAGATCCTCCATCAATTTGGGAGGCGGGAATGGGTACCGCCGCCCCGGGAACCTTTATTGCATAACCAACACCTCTGCCATGGGTCACCACGAGTGGTTCGTTACGTTTAGTGATTTAGCAAGGGTGCCCGGGTTCAGGGGGTGAGGTTTGTCTAGGTCTTGGAGGCGGATGACCAGGACACACTGAACCCCAAATTCCTACCCGCCCCTTAAAATCTTTTCCTTCCCAGAACTCTCCACTCCTTCGTTTCCTTAAAAAGATCCTCCACACAGGCCCTGAGGAAATTATGTTCCTCAGGGCCTCCTGTGTGGAGATCATGTAAAAAAAAGGATACCCAAAGATGAGATTAGATTTTATGACATATTTTCCTATTAAATCAGTTATAAACATATTTACGAAATTTCGAAATTCGTTGAATTGCATAATATTATTCCAATAACGGAATATAAGAATTAAATGGGCATTTCCAAAAAAAGTTCTAGAAACCATGGATACTGGGAACAGATTATAATATTATTACGTACCTATCTAAAAAATGGTTGAAAAATGTATCGTTATTAGTGAAGACTCGATAGCTACATAGTACTTTTCTGCAAATAATGCCATATTTCGTACCATGTTCCGGGGTGGTAGAATACTAACCCTGATGAAAGACCCTTTCGGATTCGATCCATCTCCTTCTTCTTGGTGTGCCCTATCAGGTCACTCTAGAAGATGTCTTTCTGTCTTGCGCCGCCCGGAATATATCCTACACACTTCTAATGCCGGTCCACTATCGAACATTTCGCAGCCAAGACATTTGTCTTCTACCAGGCCCTCGGCGACCTTCTATCTTGCCTTTCAATATTTATTAGAGCACTGGAGGTTCCCCACCACTTTCCCACGGCGTTCTAAGGAAACAGATGGTTTCCTCCTTCACCGTACACGTCAGGACTCTAATTTTTTATTTATAAAGAAGCTATTTTTTTTTATTAAAATGACTCTAGACCTCCAATGTCCGGGCATACATTGTTAGCAGGCAGTATGCGAGTGCGTACATGGTGTTAGTTATTTATTTCACAGTATCACGTCTCATCTCCGCCACTGGATATAGCTGAAAACAAAGTTTATTAATAGAAAAGAGGAAAGGTTACTAGAAAAAAAAAAAAAACATTATTATGATGAGATTGTACGACCTAACCAAAGCAACTGAGTTGCAGTCGTCCGGCAGTCCCGCCGAGGATAAGCGGAGCCATCAGTCCAGTCGCAAGCGGGACTCGATGTCCGCGCCCCTAAGCCGGCTTCCCGGTACGCCCTCGAAGAAAGTGTTGGAATTAAAGAGTGAAAGACCTGAAGACCCTAGGGATAAAAGTGAGCATCGGGTCACCGGAGGCAGGGCGGAAGGGCACCGGTCCGCAACGGTTGGTCTTCAGGCCCGCTCATGGCGACGGGGGAGGCGCGGGCGGGTTATGCAACCGCTGCCTTGGGAGTCATCTCCTCAGTTGATGCACGGTCATAGGTCTAGTCCACCCCCTTGATGGGGTGTAAGACAATACAAAATGATTAAGTGATAGTTCCGTTCCGGCTCCTTACGATCCGGCTCCACTATCGAACATTTCGCAGCCAAGACATTTGTCTTCTACCAGGCCCTCGGCGACCTTCTATCTTGCCTTTCAATATTTATTAGAGCAAGTGATACTTCTTCCTCGAATTATGTGACCCAGATATGAAATTTTCCTGACTTTTATTAATGTGAGCAGTTCTCTATCTGCTCTAGCCCGCCTGAGAATTTCTGTGTTGGTGATCATGTTGGTCCATGGGACCTTGAGCATTCTCCAGTGAAGCCACATTTCAAAAGCCTCTAAACTGTTGAAAGTAAGATGTTTTTACTTTCTAGGTCCATGTCTCACATCCATACAGCAAGACCGACCACACAAAACATTTTAACATTCTCTGCCTTAGTTTTACATATATTGACATTGAATTGATTCGATACAGATACGAAGCGATCATATATACGAAGAGCCAAATAATGTTAAACCTTCAACTTTAATATCTAATAACTCTCCTCACATTCGGCATGACATCTTTCAGAAAACTGGTATCAACTAATCCACAGGCTCTGGTTAGAAGTCTTCCACGGTAACAACATAAAACATACTTTATTTATATTCACTATGCGCGTTTAGTATTTTGAGCAAAAACTCAGTACCTAATGCAATTTGGACTGCGAACATGAAAATTTCAATAAAAAATGTTGTGCATGACGCCTCGTGAAATGCATCCGCGCATCTTTTGGGTGCACAAACAAAACGTTGAAAATAAAATTTCCTAACAAGATAAAATATTTCCGGAAATTTTTATACCCTTTTGGCATACACATAATAAACTTTATTGAACTGGGGGGGAAATTCGCAACACGTGATGTGGGTGATAAAATTGTATCACAGCCATCGCCCAAACATACCTACGCTAGATACACTAAAGTAATCATGGAAGATATGTCAAGTGAACCTATTTTTTGACCAATCATAAATTTGTATTCTAATATTGCAACAAAATTTATAATCAAGTGTGATTTTTTGTGTATTACAGACTGTGTGTCCATATGCATACAATGCACATGTGACACAAACTACAGATTTATGGGTAAATAAAAGATATGTTAAATACTAACATGAGATAAATATGTATTATGGCTGGTAATGAGTGGCACTTAAATGCCTCTTGAATTCTTCAAGACTAAAAATATGTCAGGCATAATAACCTTATTATTTTATATAATAAAGTTTTTTCAATACATAAGACAGACATGATGCCCAAACATTTGCATACTTACTTTTTTTATTACATATTTTTTATTTGAATACCTCACAAGTGTGCCAGCTACTCCAGTCTGGAGCCAGTGAGACCATGGCATCCCCAATTGGGGTATGTTGTGAGGCTAAAGGTAGTGTGGAGGGGAAGGGGATGGGGAAGAGGAAGAGGAAGGTTGGGAAGTACCTGGCTATTCAGATGTGGTCACCATACAGGGCTAAAGCCATATCAAACAACGTTTCAATTCTGAATATTGGTTTACAGCAGGGCGATATTGAGAGTATCTTCCACTTTTAAACGTTCCGCAAATATACTATATATATAATTTTAAAAGAATTAATTGTCAAATAACACAAATTCAATCAAATAAAATTTATTCGCGGATCCTGGATCGGATTGTAAGTCAAGAGCCCCGGAGACCTATAAAATATTAATTCGACTGTTGCGAACTCATGTGTGTTGGAATTCAAAATATCAATTTGGGAGGCGGGAATGGGTACCGCCGCCCCGGGAACCTTTATTGGATAACCAACACCTCTGCCATAGGTCACCCCAAGTGGTTCGCTACGTTTGGTGATTTAGCAGGGGTGCCCGGGTTCATGGGGTGAGGTTTGTCTCGGTCTTGAAGGCGGATGACCAGGACATACTGAACCCCAGATTCCTACCCACCCCTTAAATCCTTTTCCTTCCCAGAACTCTCCTCTCCTTCCTTTCCTTAAAAAAACCCTCCACACAGCATCCTCAAAGATGACATAGGCCCTGAGGGAAATTATTTTCCTCAGGGCCTCCTGTGTGGAGCTCATGTAAAAAAAAAAAAAAAAAAAAAAAATTTGCTACCACAAAGGTAGGTGTCGTCAAACTCCCCATTTCGCTAAATATTAAATACATGGTTATTGACGGCCTCCATGGTCGAAGAGTAAGGCTCTTGACTCGCAATCCGAAGGTCGTGAGATCGAATCCCGGCGAGCGCAAATAAATGTTATTTGATTTATTTGTGTTATTTCACAATTAATTAATTAAAAATAATATACAATGCATTTGCGGCATTTTCCAGAGTAGAAGATACTATCCGTATCACCCTGATATAAGACTACCATTCAGAATTGAGACGTTGCTTGAAATGGCTTTAGCCGTGTTATGTGACCAGATCAAAATAGCCAGATACTTCCGCACCTTCAACCCCAATTGGGGATGCCATAATCTCACTGGCTCCAGACGGGAGCAGCTGAGACTCTTGTGAGGTGTTCACACAAAAAAATCTTAGATTGAGTTGTTTCATTTGCGCTAAATTGCGATAAAATAATTAAATTAAGAAGTTTTGTTAGTGATTTGAAAAGCTTCGTACTTTCATCCCTTGTCTGCATCCCTTTGTATGTGTGGTGACCACCACCGGGTCACCCTAGCCGATATAACCTTCCCGCCCATGGGAAATGCCACACGCTGTCACAATACTCGCGCTCCAATAATTTCAAAAAACTGACAAGCAAGTAATTTCAACTGCAATTACATTTGTACGGGAACCGCCCGCCGGCCCCCGCAATATGATGCTTTCATAGAGTCCATCGACCACGGAGGAAGCAGTTTTTAAAATCTAAAAAATACCTGTTACCTTCGGTGATCATTTTTTTACTTACACTTATATTTACATTATAATAAAAAAACAACCTTTTTATTATTTTAACAACAAGATGAAAATATGGTTGAAATCAAAGCATGTCCATGAATTACAGGAACAGGTGTATTTTGGACTTATATTTCACTAGATAGAATGATTCTTAGAAAATATATCGTTCTTGTAAGGATTTAATGAAATAAAAAATAAAAATAAAACTGAAACACTACAGAAAACAACTGCGCTCAATGTTTTCGCTAAGTACGAACTTTTTTTAGAACATCTCTCATTTTTAATAACTTTTGAAGGTTATATGGGAATAACCTTCATTATCATCGAAGAAGAAGATAACACTAATAATCTTAACAAACATATGAAAAAGAACAATGCACAGAAAAATAAATAGATAACGGTTGCAACTGGGACTCGCACCGAGAATCTCTCGTCTTACCGGGACAAACGCCTCCGCCAACGCGGCTACTGAGACCTCTCTTGGTGAGACAAATCCCAGTTGCGACCGTTATCTTTTTATTTTCCTGTGTATTTTTCTTTTTCATATTTTCATTTAGATTATTAGTGTTATTTTCTTCTTAAGTGGTGTAGAATTTTATTTATTCTCCTTACTCCTCTTCACAAGTTTAGTGGCCAAAATTTAATATGATTATCCAAAGTTGCACGTTTGAAGTCATACTCAATCTGACTACTGGAAAGATAATGTCGTTTAGGTCATATAAATATAATTAAACGTTAGTTTTCCCAGATAAAAGCTTTGATCCTGTCCGCAATTGATACTACGTAGCTTCTTCAATAAGGCTCTCCGCAAGCTTATACAAAACCAACGTAAAATTTAAGCTATTCTTTAAAAATAAACATTTTGCAAACTATTTCATTAATTATAAACAATTAATATATACCTCTCAAAATGAATCTCCTCTCTATTATTAAGCCGTATATAAAATTGCCTTCCCCCCTTTCAACATCTGGCTAAGTCTGAACTAGGCTCCTTTTTCAAGATAATTTTAAAACCTGTCCATTTAAATCAAATTAACGAAAAGCTAGAAAAATTTAAAAAAACAAAACATTTGATGTCATGAAACATTTCAAATTTTATTTTTACGTAACTTATTTTTTTTAATGTAATTTTTATTTCAGGTTTCTGCAATGCAATTGGAATGCATATTATGTAAATCTAATTTATTCAATAACACACACCCTAATTTAGAGGCCTTTTGCAAGGGTAAATAATGGGCAAACTAGCACTTAAAACCTTCCCTGCATGTTTTTGCTGCTAGGCCCTGCGAGCGGCTTTTGGTTCGCTTTCGCTCAGTTTGACCGTTGGTAACCATTTTATAAATCGGATAGGAACAGGTTCCAAAAATAGCCGGTTTCTCGGATACACTATGATACAGTGGCAACTAATCAATGGGAAATAGTAACCGCAACAAGCAATGGCGTCAAATGTAATATGTAGGACTCCAGATACTAATATCTACAGCCTGTATGTCGGACGAATATCTACAGCTCCTATGTTGAACTAATATCTACGAACTTCAGAGTGTTGACTAATATCTACAGAGCGTAGGTTGGACTAATCAGCTAAATGTGTCCAATAGTCCGATATTAGGGATTTTTACATACATACTTACATAAATTAAGTTTTTTAAACTGCATACGCAATATTACGTTATTCCAATATGCTATACATAATTGCAAATCCAACCTCTGCCAGTGCTGTAGATATTCGTCAACACTTTGGTTCTTATAGATATTAGTCAACAGTTTGAGCTGTAGATATTCGTCAACACTTTGGTCCCATAGATATTAGTTCGATTTTTTCAGTTTTTGGAATTCCTGTAGATATTAGTAGACGCCTCCATATGTACATATGTAGACGCGAGGTATAAACTACTACTGCCAGTTACAATAATAATCATATATTATCGTCAATCTCTCCATATCTGGAGATATCACGAAGTTATAAATCGAGTAAAGTAGTATTTACTGCCAAGGGATGCTAATCGCGTGATCTGTTAACGGAAGTGGCGCCATCTGTTGGTGCCACTGTTAATTCAGTTCAATTACAAGATTAGAAGAGTAGATTTGTATGCAAACTTCAGGCACAAAAATGGTTTTACGTACGGCGCGGCGTCAGAGTTGCCGTCTTAGCCGGATTCTTAAATTTCAACCGTACAGTCTCTGGTCTATTAATATTGTTCGATATTTAATTTCATGGTGGTTGCTGAAAGAAGATCAATTTTTATAATATTTTTTTCAACATAGTCAATGCACTATTGATGTAATCCACTCCCACGATCATCTAGCTTTTCATTCAGTTTTCCATAAACATTATTTGTTGGACTTTTCTTTGAGGTTTGGATATCTAATTAAACTTCACCTTTGAATCAGCTTCTCTGGAATATTCGAATAGGAAGAGGCAGCGGTTGCGGAGGTTTCAGAAATGCTCCTCGCCGCGCTCCTCTGCTGATAGATGAATATAAGTCGAAAAATCCTCATAACATAGCTTCCTTTTCATAATAAAGTAAATAACTTCGAATGCAATCATCGTTTTATAATTGAAATTCACGAGCGGTGTGGTGATTCGTTTTTTAATCAAATCTGTAATAGTAATTTTGATATTATGTTCAACATGCAAATCAGTTGTAGTATGCAGTGATATTATATTACATTTGCGGTACGTTCCAGAGTGGAAGATACTGCCAGTATCGCCCTGGTGTAAGACTACCATTCAGAATTGAGACGTTGTTTAAAATGCCGTGTTTTGAGATCCGAATAGCCAGGTACTTTTCTACCTTCCAATTTCCCATCTCGTTCCTCTCCCCGCTACACATGTATCACAATTGGGAATACCACAGTCCCTCTGTCTCCAAACTGGGAGCAGTGGAGACTCTTGTGCGGTGTTCACATTTAAAAAAAAACGAATAAATAAATAAAAATTAATAATTAAGAATTTTTTCAACAATATTTCAACATTCTCGTAGGTACCTACAGATAATTAATTTCTGTTAATTTATTGACAATGTTTCGATTGGCTACAGTTTTCATACATTTATGTTTTTTAACAATTTTTTTTCTTTCTTTTCAGGTAAGTTAATAAGCAGTTCGAGATAATTTTTATACACTCAGCGGGTAAGTACAATCATTATTATACTGATATTATAATAATTGGTATCTAATTTGTGAAAAAGTCTGGATGTAATTATAATAATACCTAGTTAACAAAAAAGTTTTCATGTCCAGTTTTGTAGTACGATAATGGTAAAAATATTTAAAGCTAATGTCATTTAATGTACCTACAATCTGATAGCTACATTCTGAGTTAACCTATGTGTAAACTATTTTTTTTTATTTTAATTTTAATTTAGGATATCAATAGTTCACAATGTGGTTAATCTATAATTGAGAAACCAATCACAGATTTTCTCATTACTAATGAATTATATATTTAAAAATTAAACTATAACAACTAACTTCACTTATAACAACTAACAGATATTACGTAAATATTATATAGTAAGGAACATAGGTAATTACGTAAGGTAGTACGTATTGCATTTTATTTTTTAAAATTTTATTATATCGAGGAAACAAACAGTTACACATATTTTATTAAATTAATTACATTCAGCTATGGAACGATTTGCCGGCCTCTGTGTTTCCTCCTTCCTACAGCATCACTACAGCATGGATCTCTTCAAGACAAATGTTAATTCCTTCCTCAAGAATAATAAGATAAAAAAAGAAAAACAACATAATGAGAATGAGAAAATAACGCATAGCAGGGGTAGAGGGTTCATAATTAACATTAAAAAAAAAACTATTATGAGTAAGTATACCTGAGGACAAATGGGAAATATCAGCGTCCGAAAATATACTATTGTATTTTGTGCACGTCCTCCTGAGAAATGAATGTTTTATGTAATTTCAATTTGTTTTTGAGTGGTTTGAGATTACCCGGTCAGTGACTGGTATGATTCCTCGGCTGACTAAGCCCTCCATCACGAAACAAGCAACATTTTTGTGTTGGTAGTGCGAGATTTTCAAATATTCTCAGGTTTTTCGTAACCCGCAAATATTTGTCTTTCTTTAAAAAAAAAACAAATCATAATTAGAAATATATTTGTGCCTACCTACTACCTAATCATATATATGTACCACAGATATTTAATACATTATTTGATTGGCGATGAATTTAACCCATAAACTATAAAATTAAAGGTATGTTATACTACTAGGATACCAGGCTTTAACCGTGTTTAGTGAACAGACCTGAATAGCCAGGTACTTCCCCATCTTCTTCTTTCCCATCTCCTTCCCCTTCCCCTTCCCCTTCCCACTATCTCCAGCCTCACAATATACTCCAATTGGGGATGCTTTGTCCCACTGGCTCCAGATGGAAGCAGCTGGGACTGTTTGAGAATTTTCTTATCCTCTTCCTACATACACACTTACCCACCTACATACGTCCTTCTACCTACTTAGTGACATTGCAAATCAGTGCAGTTCTATTATTTTCGTATTCTCGAATGCAAGTGCAAATTACCAGTTTATGTAAAAACTTCAAATTAACTGTTGGTGATTACGCAATTGGAACATGTTGTGTGGTATGTGAATCTTATGTGGATATCATCAATTTGGCCTACTACATCAGACAACAGTGAGTTTACGCTTCCTTTTTTACCACCTTCAGCAAGTTCCCTACAAGGACTCTTCTGAAATGATTTAATAAGTGATAGAGTTAATAAATAAAATAACAAAATTGCAGAGAGTTTTTTTTTTTTAAATTGAAAGTGGAGACAATTTACGAATAGTTCCCGTGAGCTTGAGGTACAATTTCCAGCTCAGTTTGGCATCCATGATGACTCCGGGGTACTTAACCGTGTTAGAGCGTTCCAACACCTTTCTACAAAAGGTTGGATTGGTCCATCTCTCTAGTTTCCTTTTGTCTTGTATCTATTAACAGACATCCCTGTTTTTTCCCTCCATTCTTCCACTATTGCCAGTTTCCATCCCGACACCTTATTAAAGTTGCAATGTCATCTGCATACTCTTGTGTATATATAGGCTCCTGTTGTTGAGTTTCCAGATGAGGTTGTCCACCACTAGGCTGCACGGCAAGGTTAACATACTTAAATATGTAGTATTCGACATCATCGCTAGTACTGGACGTCATATTTTACGTCAAAAAGGGATCAAAATGAAAATCTAGTCTCCATCAACGGAAGCAATTTTCCGCTTGGTGTAACTATAAGTGACCAGCTCAGGTCCGGGGCTCCACCGAAGCCAGAGTTAAGTTAGCCTCTCAGAAACTGGGCGTATTGTTCAGGACCCGCAGATACTCTAATAGTACACAACTGATAGGCCTGCTCAAATCACACGTGCAACCCACGGTTGAATTTCGCAGTCACCTCTGATCTGGAGCCTCAAATTACCTAAAATATACCCTCGACTCTGCCCTCTTGCAATCTTTAGAGCACAGGTGTTAGGTAGGAATGTTGTTAGGTAGGAAGTACAACATTCCTATCTAACACCTGTGCTCTAAAGATTGCAAGAGGGCAGAGTCGAGGGTATATTTTAGGTAATTTGAGGCTCCAGATCAGAGGTGACTGCGAAATTCAACCGTGGGTTGCACGTGTGATTTGAGCAGGCCTATCAGTTGTGTACTATTAGAGTATCTGCGGGTCCTGAACAATACGCCCAGTTTCTGAGAGGCTAACTTAACTCTGGCTTCGGTGGAGCCCCGGACCTGAGCTGGTCACTTGGAACTTGTTCTACCGGTATTACTATGGAAGATAACCGAGGAACCAGCGTCGTTGATCTCCTCTGCACCAGCGCATGGTCGGGAAATACGTCAAACACGCGCCCAACATATGTACACGGTTAACAGTTCTCTACGACTCGTTCTTGAGTGCAATAGCTCGGCTGTGGAACGATTTGCCGGCCTCTGTCCTCTGTATTTCCTTCCTCCTACAACACGTAGTTTGTTTGTATGTTTTCTTCTTCTCCTCAGTAAGACCCTCCGCACAGCGTCTTTAAAAATGACATAGGCCCTGAGGGAAATTATTTTCCTCAGGACCTCCTGTGAGACATTAATAGGGACAAGCATCTTTGTTAAGCTGTACCTATTTAATTTGGTAGATTGTTATCTTTTTCTTGTAAGTCGGTAGAAGATACTTAAAGGCATTTGAAAAGATTTTTTTAACATGCGCGAGGCTAATGAATATTCTGGTGCCTACCGAAAACCGAAATATCGATATTAATGAGCACGAAAATTGTAATGGCGGTTGCTTGTATTGGTACTGTTCATCCTTTGGAAGGCACAACAAAACAAACTTGTTGAATAGAAGTCTTAAAGAAGGAAAAACAGGAGCACAGAGGTTACACGAAATATTTCTTTTGCATTGCAGACTCAACTTAATAATATACTCATATAATTTTTCGAATCTCGCCGGAGCACAAAGCCGACGTGTAAGCCGATTTGTGTTTCCGTGGCAACCAAGAGAGAAAGGGAAGACTGGCAGTAACCGTTTATTTCCCCAATTATTCTTAGAAATATTTAAGAGATGGGCCTCGTAAAGAATATTGTTCTTAAGTTTTATGCCGTAGCAACGCAAACAGAAATCTAAAAGATTTTCGAAACGTAATCTGAGATGCGAAAAAAAGGAAACATTTTTTAAAAGAAAGCTTCTTTCTTCTGAAATCGTTGTATATAATATTCATAAACAAATTCTTAGATTTTCACATTGATACAAATCTGATAGAAGGTACCTTTTCCGATAAATAGGTATAGATAATATTATGTACAGCGTCAACGAAAAATAATGCCAACATTTAAAATAACTGTTATAAAAAAACTATTAAACGTAATTCAATGGTTTTGATCTTAAAATATACGGAAAAAAATATTTTTTCGTATTTTAGTAGGTTTCGATGTGTGCACCTTTTGTTGCTCTGCAGATGTCCAGTCTGTAGTCGATTTCTTGCCATGTACGTGCAATCATCTCAGGAGTAACTGTCAACATAGCGGCAGAAATTCGATCCCGCAGGTGATCCAAATCCCAAATCTTTTCTGCGTACATAATGTTTTTAATGTATGCCCAGAAAAAGAAATCCAAAGGGGTAAGTTTAGGACTTCTTGGAGACCAGGCAATGGTGACTCCTCTACCACTTGACATCTTGACAGTTACTCCTGAAAATATTGAACGTACGTGGCAAGAAATCGACTACAGACTAGGCATCTGCGAAGCGACGAACTGTGCACACATCAAAACATGCTAAGGCATGAAAAAAATTATCTTGTTTCGCACATTTTAAGATCAAAACCATTGAATTACCTCTAATGGTTTGTTTATGACAGTTATTTTAAATATTGACTTTATTTTTCGAAGATCCTGTACATATTATGTGGCTGAGAATAGCACTCAAAGAAAATTCTTTCAAAATGTTTTAATTATTGTTAAATTATTATTATTAATTATTCGTAGATTTTGTAATGCCTAAATTCAAACGTTTTACAGTTCGTATTATATCCAAGCCTCACTGAAGCGTTGTCCTGGTTCAAAAAATATCAAATATACGCTACATTGTTTCATCGTAGTGATTCATTTTTGTGTTAATTGTCGTGTTGAGCTGCCTCATTTAGCCAACCTTTCGGACAGTGTTACAGTGTCCATCATCAAAGTAGATGTGTAGATTGTGGTGAAGTGGTGCTTATGTATTTGGAGGTGATACCGCATCGAGCATGTTAATCCTCTTACGGCCTGGTTTTCGGAAGATAGTGTAGTCTCTAATTACGGGATACAAAGAACTATTAAGCTTAGCCAAACTGCCGCTGTCTCTATTAATATTAATGCGGTTTTTGTGGATATGAAATGACAAATTTTGCAAAAATTTATGTGAGAATTTCAGGTCATTTTAAGGGATCTAATCAATTGAAACCATCTCTAATTTTGTTAAATAAGTGTGGCATTTAATTATTTATGTTTATATTTATTTAAGTAAAATTTTCAGTGATTACTTAGAGACTCGTTTATCAAAATACCGTCGATTTTTGCTTTAATCATAATCCTTTATTAATTAAAATTACATTAATTGATTACGAAGATGAACGCATATCGAATGATCTCTCCCGTACAATAAAACTCGTTAATGTTTTATTAACGACTCTACAGGAGAGATAATCTTTTAAGTATTAAGAAAACGAACAGAACAAGCCTTGGAATACTTGTTGGAGTAATGTTTTCGACTCCGGCTTTTATTTATTACCGAAGACTTCTTCAGTAAGTAATTTCCAGTGCTTCAGATTTAATTAAAAACATCATTCGCGCGCCTCCCTCGGGTGGGAACATTGACTTTCCACTCCAAAATTAATCGCGAAATTCTTTGAGCTATGTTTTCTAATCATTATTCTTACTGTCTTGACTATTTTCGTCATCTGAAACGTACAACACTTGTTTCATGAACCCTTCCGGAAATGTATTTTTGTAAAATCACACAGATTTATTTATTTATTGTTTGAAACATTTACAGAGTGTTAATAATAATTACATAAATGTTATTGCGTTGAAATGTGCACATATACATTAACACTCCAATTAAAAATGTTTACAGCATGCGTAATCAAGGTTCAATTGTTAGTAGGCGGAGATGGTAGTAGTGGATAAAACAGAAATAATAATAATCAGAATGAATATAAACAATTAAATATAAAACAAAGTAAGTGTACAGAGAAAGAGAAGACACAATAATAAAGCAATTATGTAACTGTGCTCCATAATATATCATGGAAGAAGATTGTTAATTTGTTTTTTAAAATATGCGAGACTGTTTGCGAAGATATCTATAAGATCACATTCAATAGTGTTGTACAGACGACACATTCGAGACAGTGGATTGAAGAATGCAATATTGTTATTAAATATTTCAATATGGAATAGGTTTTGACTCCTTAAATTACGTCTATTAGGAACTTTAATATGAATATTGCTTAGACAATGAGTGGTTAAAAGCTTATCATGAGTAATTTTATATGACATTGTCTTCTTTTTTCCAATGTTGTAAAATTAAAGTGTAGGAGACGTTCATCATAAGATTGGAGTAAGGCATTCAATCCAACTTTAAATGATAACAGTCTTAGGAATTTTTTTTGCACAGATTTAATAGTTTTAGAATATTTTAAATAATGTGGGTTCCATATAACACTCCCATATTCCAATTTGCTTCTGACCAACGAGCTGTATAAAGTTATAATGGATTGGGGGTTTTTAAATGGTTTAGATATTCTATTAATGAATCCTAACATTTTCAATGATTTACTCACGATATCAGTGATGTGTACATCAAACATAAACTTTGAATCACGAGTTATTCCTAGATCTGTTATAGTGGTGACTGCATTTAATTGAACATTATTAATAGAATATGCATAATCCTTTCGTCTCCTGTTACGAGTAAAGGTTATAATGTAACATTTTTCAATATTTAAAAACATATCGTTTTGAATACACCAGTTACTTAGTTTGCAAAGATCTTCTTGAAGCATAGCATGATCGGAATCATTTGAAATTTTGCGATAAATTTTGAGATCATCGGCAAATAGAACAAAATTACAGCGTAACACGGGACCAAGGTCATTAATACAAATTTATAAAAGCAAAGGGCCAAGATTTGACCCCTGGGGTACACCTGATGTTACAATTATGGGAGGTGATTCGTACCCATTAATAAGTACTAACTGTGTTCTATTTTCCAAGTAAAAATCTAAACTAAATAGATCACCATGAATACCTATTTGATTAAGCTTCTGTAGTAATATATAAAGATTAACTTTATCGAATGCCTTTTGAAAATCTGTGTAAATGGCGTCTACTTGAGTTCTTTCATTAAAAGCATTACAAACATATCACAAAAGTCGAGAAGATTTGAATTTATGGATTTGTTGGGAACAAATCCATGTTGATTAATGCATAATTGGGGTTTAAAATGTGAAAATACAGAAATATACATTATAGATTCAAAGACTTTTGCAAAACACGATAAAATGCTGATTTGGTCGATAATTTTTCACAAAAGATTGATCACCAGATTTATGTATTGGAACAATATGTGCATTTTTCCACAAATCTGGGAAAGTTCCAGTAGATAATGATTCATTATATATTATAAAAAGTGGCTCAATCAACACGCTAGAACAACATCTTACAAAATAAGGAGGTATTTTATCTGGTCCTGGGCCTTTAGATGAATCGATTTTTTCTAAACAAGATTTGATTGTTTCCATGCTAACATTGATTTTGCCAAGATTAAATTGGTTGTTTTGAGTAGATTTTGGGCTGGCAGTAGGTATATAACAACGGATTAGATAACGGATTAGGATTGAGTATAGACGGATGCAAAATAATTAGAGAAAAGATTAGAAATCTGTTGTCCATTGTCTGCAGATAAAGAATCGAGGTACATTCATTAGGGAATGCAATTGCTAGTACGCAATGCTTTTGAGTATGCCCAGAAAGCTTTTACATTTTTCTTTAAGCCTTCTTCAACAGAGTTAATGTAGGATAAGTAGCATTCTTTTTGCATTTTTTTCGATCTTTTTCTCAGAATAGCAAACTCTAACATTAACATCAAAATCTCGCTCTTACATATCACCGTCCATTATGATAAAATGCTTCAGAAAAATATACCTTACGTAATATTTTATTTTGTTTTCGTATTAAAAAATATTCACATTTCGAAGTCACGATAACGTTTGGTATTATTTTTAATAGTTATGTTTTTTTACACTACATTTGACTGGTCAGTGGTTGAGTGGGCATAGCGCTTGGGTCCCACCCGAGCGTCGCATGTTCGATTCCTCGGCTGGCTAAGTCCTCCATCACAACACAAGCAACATTTTCGGCTTTCTGTGATGGTAGTTCATAACCCGGGAATGTTTGTATTTCTTTTAAAAAATAAAATAAATAATCTTCAATAAACAACATCATATTCAAAATATTTTTAAAATCCACAAAATCCACTCGACCTGAAGCTATTACAATTTGTTTCATATCTTATCTTCTTACTAATATTATAAAGGCGAAAGTTTGTATGGATGTATGTTTGTTACTCTTTGACGCAAAAACTACTGAATGGATTTAAATGAAACCTTACAATAATAATATGGCTCATACATCAGAACAACATATACGAGATCTGGCATTATGAAATTTTTATAAAAAAAATTGCAATAGGTGGCACGCGAGCTGTTTGAAAACTGAATGAACCAGGAATGAATGTATGGAATGCTGCAGTGAGGGAGGGGGAAGCCGGGAGGGGGAAGGGGGATTTAGGAGGAGGTAGGGGAACTCGGGAGGGGGATTCGCGGGAGGGGGGTATTACGGGAGGGGGGTATTACGGGAGGGGGAGGGGAACAAAAAACCAACACCCCTGCTATACGTCACTCCAAGTGGTTCGTTACGTTTGGTGACTTAACAGGGGTGCCTGGATTCACGGGTGAGATTTGTCTAGCTTTTGGCGTTGAATGTGTTTGCCCACCTACTACGTGGCGGGCCGGATCGGGAGAGACTGGTAGAGGTATAGCTAATATTGACCTATCCACCGCAGTAGGAGGGATGGTTTGGAGGGATGTATATTCCTACCCAACCCTCACACCTTTTTTCTTTTCAGTACTTCCTCTCTTTCCTTTTCCTAAAAAGACCCTCCACACAACATCCCCAAAGATGACAAAAACCTGTGGGATTTTTTTCTCAGCTAATACGCAGTTGACATTTGTCACACGAGAACTGGGCGCTTCTTCAACTCGTTCTTGTGTTCAACAGCTCGGCAGTGGAACGATTTTCCGGCCTCTGTGTTTCCTCCTGTCTACAACATGGATCTCTTCAAGACCAATTTCTTTCCTCAAAAAGAACCTCCACACAGCATCTCAGATGACATAGGGAGAAATTATTTTCCTCGGGGCCTCCTGTGTGGAGTGTAAAAAAAAAATACAACAAATGCTCCCCAAAAGACAAACAATACTCGCATATGTGAAATACCTTTGTTTCGATGAATTTTGTAGATTCTTTCCAAAATTTGAAAGAAAAATAATAAATCACACACTAAAACGTTTGAACTCACATAATTTTTGTGAAGTGTTTTCATTTGATTTAAATTAATTTAGAACGTAAGTTTCCAATTTCCTTTCTTGGGTTCTCACTTCCCCTGTTACTGTGTTTCGCAGCTCCTTTGCAACCCCCGCCACCTAGCGGGGGTTAAAAGAAGACAACAAATGTTCCAGAGACTTGGAGCTTATTCGACCCTGGCAGAACTTACAATTATTCTGTAGAACTTACTGAAAATGTGTTTGTGGAATTTAATTTCGGCTAGGACCAGGATTGGTATTTATTCTCGCTTGATTGGTTTCTCGCAGCGCAACCACCGCACGACCGGAGGGTTGCTTTCAAAATTGAGAAATTATGGAATTGGGTTCTTAGAATTAATGCGAATTATGGTTAGCTTATTTTGGGAGCCGCACCCGCCCTCGGATAGGGGTAAAGAATACGTCGGAAACCGCGTTTTTAGCGGCTTGCGCACGTCGTTTGCCGGAGAAATCTTTCTTATTACCTTTTATTGTTTTGTTTACAATCGTAAAAGGCAAACATAATTGCAGGTGGTAAAACGTCGTTAGCTCTATTAATCAGGATCAAATTTTTTAGCAATATAGACTCTATGCGGTCCGTTTGAAAGATTCCCAAAATAAATTAATAAACTATTAATTATTAATTTTTGCATTTCAAAATTTTTATTTCCATTTTTATTTCTACTTTTCTTTAAAATGTTGTTATTTTTTTTTCTCTTAGTTTTTCACAAAATTTTATTTACGTTTTTAATTTTGATTTAAATACTTATATGTTTTAATTTATATAGAACACTTGAGTTCTTAACATTTAATCTTTATTATTAATTTTTGTATTTCAAAATTTTAATTTGAATTTTCATTTTTATTTCTACTTTTCTTTAAAATACGATCTTTTATTTTCTTTAGTTTTAAGTATTTCTTAATATTTTTTGGAATGTTAAAATATTAAATGTACGACTACCACAACACGGGCATTAGCCTAGTGGGGTAGCCAAAAAAAAAACAAATATCTGTAACTAATAAAAAATTTATGAAAAAAAAAAATTAAAATAAAAAAAATAAAAAAAAACGGATTACAATCTTCAAGAGCACAGGCGTCAGGTGGGAACGGTGTCCTTATTTTTCTAGTATTTTAATTGAAGGTGCTCTTAGTAACTGGTGTCATTGATCATTTCGGCATATATAAACAGTCGAAAACAAGCCCAACAATTGTACATAGTTGATACGAGAACGGGTTGTAATTACGACTAGTTCTCGAGTTTAACAACTCGATAGTGAAATGATTTTACAGTTTTTTGTGTTTTCTCCCTACTATGGCATGGGCCTCGTCAAAACACATGGTCACTTCTTCCTTTCATAAAAAAAACCCTCCACACAGCATCGTCAAAGATCTCATAGGCTTTATAGGAAATCATTTTACGCAGTGTGTTCTGTATGTAGTTAATGTCAAAAAATGCATGCTTATGGACTTATTTGCTAGAAGGATTTTTGAACAGAATAGTGACTGAATTTGACAGAGTGGCGTTTGCAAAAGCTAAGACAAAACAAGAGTCGATGAGATGGGTTTATATCACTTTTCCAAACATGACGAATAAAGCCCGTCAAACTTTTTCAGGGAAAAAGGTTATGGCCACCGTTTTTTGGGATGATACGTGAATCTTACTTGTTGAATTCATGGAACATGGTTCAACAACCAGTTTTTTAGTTTACTGAGAGACATTAAAAAACTGGGAAGACCCATCCAGAATAAAAATCGCTGCTGAAACCTGGCGCTGAAAAGGCTCGTCTTCGCAGTGCTCGGCGATCACAAAATCTTTTGAGCCAATTCAAAGGATTTGAAGTTTTTGATCATCCTCTGTAGATCCTGGATTTATCTCCATATTAATTCATCTATTTACTCAGATAAAGAAGTGGCTTGGGACGCCCAGCCCTTCGATGGCGATGAAGATCTTCAAAATGCCATGGCAGTTTGACTACATTCCCGAAACGCCATGGCAAGTGACTGTGAAACGCTATGGCTAGTGACAAGTTCTTGAACTCAAATGGCGTCTTATCTTTAAAAATAGTGAGAAGTTGTACCTAGTTAAATAAAATATGTGCCCCTTTGTATAATTTAGTCTTTTGTTTTTCATTTATTTTCAGCTAAACCAACTTATTTTTTTGTTTGAATTTGACGGGAAATAAACATGTCTCTTTTTAAATCGTCCAATGTCTAATAACGACGACGGAAAACACTCTCTTTGTGGATTTGTTACTGCTCTATTAAATAAACCACTATTAATAGTTTGATACGAGTAGTATCGATAATAACGCAGTGATATTCGGTCACAATTACGGATAATGGTCGAAAGCAATTAATTTTCGCCCAGACTTGAGACATGAGTCTCCTTTGACAACGTGATTTCCGTACGTGACGCAACATAACCCACGTCACAACCTGGCACCCGCGCTGAGCCGGACAGATCGGGCCAGGGGGCCGAAGGGCCGGGGCTCCAGCGTATTCCGAGGCTAGGCGCCTCTATTGGCCAGGGGCCAGGGGCGAGGGGCTAGTGCCTAAGGGCTAGGAGCCGTGACTCTATTAGCTAATTAATTTTGAAATCTGGTCCGGGATTTCATCCGGTTATCTGCAAATGAAATGCAGCCAAAATCTCGGTTCCTCTCTCTGCTGATAATATCTACCCGCGAAATGTATTGTGCCCATGAAAGGGGATTAGAAATAAAATCACCGATGCTGCACAATGGGCTCTGTTTGTGAAACTTTTAGGATTATTGTATTTTGGAAGCCAATTTAAAGACTGCATCAAACAAAAACAGTAAATCTTTAAAATAGATTTCATGGCACATGCGATACAATAATTTAGGAAAACCGACAAAACAAAAGATGTATTTTAAAGTGCAATAATATAAGTATTGTGATGACCGTGGCCGGTTATCCCATAATATTCTGGACTCCGTTGTATGGATCCAGATTCCTTTGATATTAATGATCTCAGTTCGGGTACAATGCCAATAATAATACGTAGGCTAGTTACTTTTATTCCGATAGGTTACAATGGTGCTTCGTGTAAGTCTGATGGTAAAAAGAACAATGGACAACAATCACACCCTTTTATATGTCCCTCATGCTGTCTCACTCATACAGGCATGTCTCTTTCATACCGCAAGATATACGTTCACCACAAATGTTTTTACCTGTGCCCATAGAGATTTTTACCTACTTACACAAAAATTACCAAGAGCAAATACTTGCAGAAAGTTCCATTTACGTTCCGTTTACGGTTGGCAAAGAAAAGTTTTTCCTTCCACGATTTTGTTAAAAAAGTACGATAATAAGACTATCATCCTAAACTAATAAAGAATCGAAAGATATCTGAACTATTGTAAGGATATTCTCTTAAATATGTAAAACGTTGAGGCTTTCCACCATCGGAGCATTAGGAATGTATATTGCATTCAGGTTTTTAAGGTCCGGTGACATATGGCCGCAATATCCGACCTAAGAGTTTAGAGGACTTATCCGAAAACCATTATCCCACCGAAGGCACATTATTTGAATTAAATAACATTCGCGGATTACCCCAAGTCCAATCTAATCTAAATTCAGCAATAGGAATTCAGACGACTACATTAACTCGTCCTTAAGTCTCAAGGAGAGTCAGTTCACAAACCATGTACAAATAATTTAATGTTATCAGGCACATTTATTACGTTTACTGTTTGGAGCAATTTAAGTAAATTGCACATTAATTTTAATCAACTCTTAGAACATACTTCCCATTTTATAATGAAATTTTGAATTAACATCCACATTATTTGTTTACGGATTCTTAGGCGTTTCTTGGGCTTCAAGGTAATGGGACAATTATAGAAGCGGGAAATGATAGTACAGAAGTTGTATTTCCTGCATGAGCATGTATTACATCTCTTAAATTTTGCTAGTTTTAGTTTAAAGCACTTTCGTTTTTTAGTAAATATAAAAATCAAGAAAATTATTTAGATAAAACAAAAACACTGGTGTTGTTATTTTTCCAGTAGTTAAGAAAGATTTTCAAGGTTGTTGTTTTTTTTAGTTTTAATTTAAATAAATAAAAAAGAAAACAATTTTGAAAATACAAAATGATTAATTTTTCGGGTATTATGCTTCTTGCGCTATCTCCTTCATTAACCAACGTTTCGGGCAGCATTCCAGTGTCCATCATCAGAGCAACCGATAGTGGCAGAGTGCGTGCTTATGTATGCACATGCGATCATCTTCTAAGAGCTGGCATTCCGTATAATTTAAAATAGTTTTCGGCGTTTAGTTTTGGTGTAGCCGTCAATTACCGGTTACAAAGAACTGCTAAGATTAGCTCTTGGGATTTTTGAAAATGTCAGTTGCCTTCGTAACTAGATGTGCTGAATAAGTTTTGGGACTTCCCCGGACTACAAAAAAAATTCAGAGTTTCGGGCAATAGAAATTTGAAAACATATATTTTTACACATCTACCGGATCTGCCGGATCTGCCCTGATGACGGACACTGCAACGATGTCCGAAACGTTGGCTAAAGAAGGAGGAAGCGCAACACGGCATAACACCCCAAAAACAAATAACGAAAATATGTTTTTACGTTTAAGTTTTCAACATATTTTCTGGATTGTTTTTGAATTCAATTTGTCGGGTTGTTTTTTAGTTCAAACTTAACGCTTCAGATAATTGTATATGTCTATATCGTGGTTCTTCCGACTAGATTGTTTCTTAAAATAATTTAAAAGGGGACATGTTTGATGTATTCGCCAACAGCCTTATGCGCGATACATTCGAGCGAAAATTTGATTAAAACTATAGAGGGCAGAAAATTATAACGTCTTTCTAGCTGTTTAACGTTTCTTGAGATCTATTATCTAAGAACTGCCTTTAACCCAACCTTATCATACCGTACGCGAAGGAAATGTAATTTCGCAAAGTTTTATGCTAAACTTACCTCTAATAAAATTGTTGTCTAAAAATATTATTTTTCGTGCTATCAGCGCATTGTAGCAAATTGCCACTCTAAGGGAAGTTCCTCCTTTCAGCGCTCAGGGTACAAAATAAGGACTAAATAAACGGAAAATGCATCTGGGGCTGACTTGAATACCAACGTCTTTCAACCGGTAATATGAAAATAGGAACCCTAAGGCAACGTTTATGAAAGCCTCGAAGGAGCGCATTTTTATGAGTTTTTATCATTCGTCTTCATATTTTTTAATTTAATAGAATGACTAAAGTAAGTAGGTACCTACTAACTTTTCTGGGAAATTGGTGTATTTCTAAGTAATTGCAAAAAGTGTGTACCTACAATATTAAATAAAAAGTTCTCGGAAAAAAATTATATTTATAGATTTCCCTACATTTCTGTCTTCTATTTACCCAACAAAATGGTAAATGCCTACCTTTAGAGTCTATTCATCTTTGTTTTTCTATTATTATATCACTTAATGAAAATAACAATTTACTTACATTTATTTTAGTTCAAATTCCTTTATTCCTTTATTCCTTTATTCTTTTATTCCTTTATTCCTCCAATTAGCCTGATACGTTTTGTCTTTGCATTATTCTTAATTCTCTTAATTATTGTAGTTATTTTAGATAATTTTGTACTGATAACATTTATCCAAATAGTCAATCCAACTGATTTATCATTTACATTCCCTAAATTTATCTATGTTCATTGACTCAATTTAATTTTAATTAATGTAATGCTTATATAATACACTTACACAAATACTCATCAACATGGCTGAAAACATGGAACATATAGACTCGGACAACCAACACTACTGTATAAGTACAAACGACATTAATCTATGGACCAATATCACAAAAGAAAAAAATGAAATCAAAATATTGCACCAAAACATCAGATCGATTAATAAAAATTTTGAAGAATTCACTGTATACCTAGAACAACTAGATAATAACTTCGATATAATTGTGCTGACAGAATGCTGGTTGAATGAAAAATATATCCCAAAAACAATTGAACACTACAACACACACCACACAAAAAAACACAAAAATCAAAATGATGGCATAGTCGTATACACTAATGATAAAATAAACACATTCGTCCAAGAAATACATATCGTAGACTCCAACTGTTTACAAATAACATATGAAAAAGAAACGTGTATTCTTGCAATGTACAGATCTCCATCCAAAAACAATATTACAAATTTCCTAACTGCACTTAATGATACATTAAATGATCTCAACAAACACAAAAATATCATCATCATCGGCGATCTAAACATAAACACTCTACAAAACGGACACCCACAAAACTTAGAATACCTAACAATGCTAGCACAGCATGGACTGGAGCCAACGATAAATGTTCCAACACGAGTCACACACAACACAAAAAGTTGTATAGATCATATAATGATCAAAACAAAACTAAAAACCAAAACCATAATACTTGAAAGCACTATTACAGATCACTACATGAATATGATAGCAATTGATACCGAAAACACAAAACCTAACCAACATAAAATATTCACAAAAAAAATAATTGACTACACAAACTTAAAAGAAAAACTCAAAAAAATAGACTGGACTACAGTATACCAAATGGAGAAGGTCGAAGAGGCCTGGGACAAATTTACAACAATTTTAGCGCAAGAAATAAATAATAACACTACTCTAAAACAAGTTAAACTTACACACAAAGCTAAAAAAATTAAACTATGGATAACACAGGGAATATTAAACTGTATTCGCAAACGAGACAGAATTCACAAACAAATTAAACATACGCCGTATGACATACAACAACTTAATTACTACAAAAGATATAGAAACATCTGCACAAAAATTATTAGAGTAGCTAAGGAGTTGTATTTTAGAGAAAAACTTTAAAAAAAAGAAAACAATAACCCAAAGGAAATATGGAAAATATTGAAAGAAGTTACATACACACAAAAATTCAAACAAGAAAATACAATCGAACATCTAAACATTAACTCAAAAAAAGTAGACGCCAATACAAATAAAGAAACTATAGCAAATCACGTAAATAACTTCTTCGCAAGTATAGGAAAAGTCTTAGCGAACCGTAAAATTCTCAACACAAACACAATAACACAAACAAACAGTTCAAACATCAATACACAACCGACACAACACAAATTTGCAATAAAAACAACTTCGGAAGAGGAAATTGACAAAATAATAAACACATTAAAAAACCGTATTGCTCCTGGATTAGATGAGATAACGACGGATTGCATTAAGATAATAAAATCAGAAATTTTAAAACCCATAACACACTTAATCAATCTAAGTATAACACACTCCTGCTTCCCTAGTACTCTTAAAAAAGGACTGGTGATCCCTATTTACAAATCCGGAGACAAAATGCAAATAACTAACTATAGACCTATCACATTGTTAAACTCGCTTTCAAAAATTTTCGAAAGAGTAATAAAAAACCAAATTATAATATACCTGGAAGAAAATAAATTAATCTCGGAAAAACAATATGGATTTAGAGAAAAAATAGGCACAAAAGAAGCTTTGGCGTGTACAATAGACTATATTCATAGCAATTTAGATCAAGGGTATAAATGCATTGCGATATACCTAGATTTAGCTAAAGCTTTCGATTCAATCTGCCACCAAACGCTTTTTAAAAAATTAGAAAACATTGGTATCAAAGGCAAGGAACTCCAACTATTAAAAAGTTATATGAGTAACAGAACACAGCAAGTAAAAATTAACAACCATATTAGCAAGCCACTACCAATTACATATGGAGTTCCACAAGGAAGCATACTAGGGCCCGTTCTTTTCACTATTTACATTAATGAACTTTGCAGCATGAAAATAGACGGTGAAATAGTTAGTTATGCAGACGACACAGTCTTACTCTTTAAATCTAAGGATTGGAAAAATGCATACAACATAGCAAATTTAGGAATCACGCGAGTGAAATCATGGCTAGACTCAAACACGCTTACACTAAACATATCGAAAACAAAATTCACAACGTACAGTATAAATAGCACAGGACAGCCAAAAAATAACACAAACACCATAAAAATACACGAATGTCTAAACACCAACATCTGTGTTTGCCCTCCTCTAGAAAAAAAAGAACAAATAAAGTATCTAGGAATCATAATTGACCATAACCTTAGATGGACACATCACATCAAACAAGTCATAAATAAACTCCTCAAAACGATACACATTTTCCTAAACATAAGAAACATATACAAAATACAACAAATGAAAACAATATATTTTGCTCTATGTCAGTCTATAATAGAATATGGAATAATTGCTTGGGGAGGAGCAACAAACTCAGCTATCGAACACCTGGAAATTGCTCAGAAAACGATCTTAAAGGTAATACTTAAAAAACATAGACTTACTGATACAGACCAAATATTCAACCGTTGTGACGTACTAGACATACGACAATTATATGTTAAATCGCTACTAAATTACATTTTTGACCAAAAAAACAACCTTCAACAAACACAAAATATCACAAACAGACCAGTTAGACAAGCATATAAAGAAAACTTAAAAACTCTGACGGTAAATACAAGCTTTGGACAAAGACACTACCAATATCACGCTATAAAAGCATTCAACAGTCTAACACTTGAAAATAAAATTGAGGAAAACAAAAATAAATTCCGACACAAAATTACAAAATGGATTAAAGACCAAAATAGACAATACTACCAAAATATCATAGCATAAAAAAAAAACACACACACACACATAACCAGTATATAAAACACAATCACCCACAAACACACAACACTTATTAAAAATATTGTTTTTAACCTTATATAATATTATTTTATTTTTAAATTTACGTTAATTTTAAATCTCTACTTTTTAAGTTTAATTTATCTTAATTATTATTATCATTATTATCGTATGTTTTTTATTTACTTTTTTCCGTTTTTTTCACCAATATTATATATATATTGTATTGTTTAAAATTTTGTATATGAAATGGAGGCCTCAGCACGGGTAAACCACCCAGTGAGGCCAACATCATTGAATTGTGTATAAAATGTAAATATATTGAATCAAATAAAAAAAAAAAAAAATAAAAAAAATTAATAACTTGAAAATTTTTATTTTAGGCTTAAAACTTTGACATTAATAATTTAAAACAGTATATTTATCTTTCTATTTTAATACAAGGAACGTCCCCAATTCACACCCCTTCCCCTCCCTCTACCATCTAGAAAGGTGATATGTATTTACCCCCCTTACTAATAATACACGTGTATAAATTATACAAACCTGATAACCGTTTACCACACGATGCTGTTGATGTTTTAATAGTAGAGAAATTTGAAACACTTTTATTAGTAAAGCCTCTCATTTTTAACATTGGTTCACATTTACTTTTGAAAAAATTAACACTGTTCACGAAACATGTACATAAACTGCAGTTGAAATTAAAGTGTAATAAATAACAGAACTTTTTTTCTCTTTTTAATAAAATAAATAATGTACTCACAACGTGATAACCGGTCAGAAGTATTTTTCTTCGAAAAAATTTTTTTTTGTTTTAATGCATTTTCTATCTTAGAAAATAATTTCAGAATGCATTGTTGACAATATACGAGTATACTTTTAGATTAGATTATATAGAATTTTTTCTACTATAGTCATCATTAATTTTGAAGAAAGACCAAAAAAATCTTTTATAAAAATAGTAGCAAAACCAAGACCACAACGACCCTCCTGTCAATCCAAAGAAAACACCCACAAAAATAGTGTATATCATATGGTTTTGAAGGAACACCA
This sequence comes from Limnephilus marmoratus, assembly GCA_917880885.1. Classification (NCBI taxonomy): domain Eukaryota; kingdom Metazoa; phylum Arthropoda; class Insecta; order Trichoptera; family Limnephilidae; genus Limnephilus; species Limnephilus marmoratus. The sequence goes on from OU862906.1 coordinate 64,966,778, forward strand.
AGTCACAGTAAGCATTATCGCCTTTGAGTTCAAGATGCCAGTATTTTTCCAGTTTCGTATTCAATTACTTGCATTCGGTTGGATCGTTGAGTACTGACAGACGATCTGCGAGGATAAACTGATTGCCATTGTCGGAACAAACTTCAGTCTCTCGATGGTTCTCGACTGTTGGTTCACATGACAATGGAAAAAAAACGAGTAAAGGAGACAAAAAGTCAATAAATGAATATTAACATATATTCAATGCGCCAACTGATGTTCTGTTTGAAAATGCTATAGTTTTATTTTATATACTTGGTCGATGATAGTGCTTTTTATTAATACTTAAAATATTTAGGTGACAAAATACATCTCCACGCTATTTATCGAAATAATTGAACGCCGTACCTTGCATCACCATAAAAATGTAAAAACTATGAAATAAATGGAAACAAATAATTTTTTAGCGCATCAGAAAGTGCGTTTACCTTGGACTGATGTAATTAATACACTTTTAATTAAATTGTACCTGTTATGTTTACTCTGCGTTGTCTACGTAAATTTAAAAGTAAAATAATTTATGAATTTCACATACCCAAATAATAATTGAAAATAGAAGAATATCTATAAAATAAATTAATTTTCTTTTATCCTTTGGCCCACGATGACGTTTTCTAACATGAGACAATAAAATTATTATTATTATTGTGTATTTTTTAAGGAACTGTACATGTTACGAAGATTAGATGTGCAAAAAATGGGTTGGTAACTCCGTAAAATTCAATTTATTCATCTATCTTCTATCTATCTATCTGTCTATCTATCTATCTATCTATCTATCTTCTATCTTCTATATTCTATATTCTATATTCTGTCTTCTGTCTTCTGTCTTCTGTCTTCCGTCTTCCGTCTTCCGTCTTCCGTCTTCCGTCTTCCGTCTTCCGTCTTCCGTCTTCCGTCTTCCGTCTTCCGTCTTCCGTCTTCCGTCTTCCGTCTTCCGTCTTCCGTCTTCCGTCTTCCGTCTTCCGTCTTCCGTCTTCCGTCTTCCGTCTTCCGTCTTCCGTCTTCCGTCTTCCGTCTTCCGTCTTCCGTCTTCCGTCTTCCGACTTCCGTCTTCCGTCTTCCGTCTTCCGTCTTCCGTCTTCCGTCTTCCGTCTTCCGTCTTCCGTCTTCCGTCTTCCGTCTTCCGTCTTCCGTCTTCCGTCTTCCGTCTTCCGTCTTCCGTCTTCCGTCTTCCGTCTTCCGTCTTCCGTCTTCCGTCTTCCGTCTTCCGTCTTCCGTCTTCCGTCTTCCGTCTTCCGTCTTCCGTCTTCCGTCTTCCGTCTTCCGTCTTCCGTCTTCCGTCTTCCGTCTTCCGTCTTCCGTCTTCCGTCTTCCGTCTTCCGTCTTCCGTCTTCCGTCTTCCGTCTTCCGTCTTCCGTCTTCCGTCTTCCGTCTTCCGTCTTCCGTCTTCCGTCTTCCGTCTTCCGTCTTCCGTCTTCCGTCTTCCGTCTTCCGTCTTCCGTCTTCCGTCTTCCGTCTTCCGTCTTCCGTCTTCCGTCTTCCGTCTTCCGTCTTCCGTCTTCCGTCTTCCGTCTTCCGTCTTCCGTCTTCCGTCTTCCGTCTTCCGTCTTCCGTCTTCCGTCTTCCGTCTTCCGTCTTCCGTCTTCCGTCTTCTGTCTTCTGTCTTCTATCTTCTAACTTCTATCTTCTATCTTCTTCTTCTATATAAATAAAAATGGGGACGGGGGAAGGAGTAGTAGAGTGGGGAGAGGGAAGGTGAGAGAGGAAGGGGTCGCGGGAGAGGAAAAGGAGTCGGAAGGGGAACGGGACGAATGAGAAAGGACACGCAGGGAGAAACAATTTGTTCATTAAATTGCATAGCAACGCATGCCGGAGACCAGCAAGTAATACATATTTTCGTTTTTTTTACATTAGCTCCACACAGAAGGCCCTAACGGAAATAATTCCCCTCAGGGCCTATGTCATCTTTGGGGATGCTGTGTGGAGGTTCTATTTAGGGAAAGGAAGGAGAAAAGTTCCGGGAAGGAAAAGGATATGAGGGGTGGGTTGGAATCTGGGGGTCAGTGTGTCCAGGAGTGACGGACGTATGTATTTATCCCTCCCGCTACAGTGCAAGTTAATGTTCCGAGATAGTCCTGCTGGAAAGGTCAAAAGATCTCCCTCAACTAGTCTCTCCCGATCTGGCCTGCCACGCAGCGTGAATCCGGGCACCTCCGCTAAGTCAATAAACGAAGCGAACCACTTGACACTTCGGCAGGAGTACGTATTAATCTGCTGAATTAGCAACTTCTACTGAAAAAAGTGCCAAGTACTGAAAATCTTAAGATCACTGGGATATTAAAGTGGTTCTAATGAAGTTCTGAACATTTCGTGTATATACAGCATGCTTTCCGTCTTTCCCAATGTACTATCAAGAATAATTAGTGATGTAACTTTATGTAATATATCTACATAAAATTACCAAAATAAGGCTACATTTCCCCAAGGATCCGCCACTGCTTTGTTGCACGTATTTTCCAGTTGACTGCATTTGAGGTATTCATTTTCATAAAGTTATAGCTCCAAGCAAAATTGACTTCAAAATACATCAAAAATTTTCCATTACGATTTAATCACTAAACTTACTGCTTGTATTACATTTTAAACGGAATGTATTTCCAATAATGGGAAGTTATATGCGTATGTGAAATTCATAAATTATTTTACCTTGAAAATTGAACGTAGATATTTCAAAAATATTATTTACAGTACTACATGTAAATAAACAAAAATCAACAGCAATAAAATAGAGTGAAAATAAGTTTTCTCTGTAGGTACAATTTAATTAATATATTATTAATTAAATTGTACCTACAGAGAAAACGAGGTAGACCATTTAGACGGTGGGTTGACGACATCAAAGCCATAGCAGGTGGTACATGGACAAGAGTGGCTAATGGTGGAGAGAAATGGCGACAGTTGGAGAAGGCCTTTGTCAACTAGTGACATACAGACAGGGAGTCGATCCATGATAAGTGTTAAAAATAATGTAATATAATTTACTGTCTGAATAAAGGCTATTATTCTTATAATAATTATTATTAATTATAGCGGATCAAGGTTCATAGGAAATTTATATTGACAAGGTTGCTCATACAAGGATGCAATGGTTCCTATAATCGCCTCCCATTTTGTGACTTGCCTACTCATACTTGAGTTCGACATTTCTTTCCTCCTTTAGCATCATCTTCACAAAAAGAGCATATTGCATTCCCAAAGATCAAGGCCCATAGGGATATTATTTTCCCCGGGGCCTCATGTGTTTTTTTTACATACACTCCACACAGGAAGCCCTTAGGAAAATAATTCCCTCTTCTTTGGTTCTTTTTAGAAAAAGAATGAGAGCAAGTTCTGGGAAGGAAAAGGGTATTAGGGGTGGGTAGGAATCTAGGGGTCAGTGTGTACAGGAGTTATGGACGTATGAATCCATCCCTCTCACTGCGGTGCAATGCGATGTTCCGAGAGAGTACGGCTGGGGAAGTCAAAGGGACTCCCTCAACCATTGTCTCCCGATCAGGCGTACCATCCAGCTGGTGGGCAGATGCATCCGCCGCCAAGACCTGGAAAAACCTCACCCCATGAACCCGGCACCCCTGCTAAGTCACCAAACGTAGCGAACCGCTTGGCTGACAGCTCAATATTTTGTCACCATGAAAATTGTTTTCGTTTGGAAACTGATGGAACGAATTACTATGAGAATGGAAGGAAACAAAAGAACCAGATGACGCGAATAATGATTAGAAAATAAACTGTTCGGAATGCGATGCACTGTTCGGAGCTCAATTTTTGAACTGTTGCTTCCTCGAGTAACAAAAGCGGACTGAGATACTCCAGGTATATTATATTATATATTGGTTTTTGGCAAGTTACAGGTAGAAATTAACCCCTTTGTCTTGCAAACTGTAGTAATGTCACCTGATGGATTTTTTTTTGCCCGATGTTCGGGCTACCTTGGGCAAGATGAAGGACATTAATAATTTTTTTTGATGGTTTGTTTATCTGTTAGTGGTACACATTTTGTATAGGTAAACACACACATACAGACATTTTTACATACACCCATGCATGTATGTATTCATATACAACAAATATGTATACCATAATAAATATATATAAATATTTATTTATCTTTTATATAAGAGAACAAAGGTAAATTTTATTATAGCCCGCGCATCAAGGTGGATGAAGGATGGATATGGGCAGGCGATGGAGGAGATTGTCATCGGGACTTGATTGTCCGAGACATGAGATGCTTGGGTTTGAATTTGAAGCAAGTTTGGAGAAAAATGTTTTGGCTAGATCTAGAATTTTCGTGCCTGAATTAATAATGCTATTTCGGACGAACTAAGGGCTTTTGGTGAATCTTCTAAGCAAGACATTTTGGAAGGTTTCTAGACTCTTAGTATTGCTTGTGGCCCAAATAAGGGCGGCGTAAGTCATGATGGGTCGCAATTTTGATTTGTAAATAAGAATTTTGTTCTGTAGTGACATTTGACTGTTATAATTTAAAAGCGGGTAAAGGGATGCGGCAGCATTTTTGGTTTTTTTAATTGTATGTTTGATGTGTGTGTGCCATGTGAGTTTTTTATTGAGTGTGACTCCAAGGTATTTAACGATGTTTTGCCAGGGTATTGCTTGGCCGTACATGGAAACGTGACCCTTAGGAGTGCTGCAAACCTTTCTTCGCGAGAAGAAAATAGCAGCGCTCTTGGAAGGGTTCACGTCTGTACGCCATTTGTTATAAAAGTCTTGGAGTATGTTGTGTTGTAAGCGAAGTGTGATCATCCTGGGAGAACTATATCGAACCATAAAGGCGGTGTCGTCAGCGTACAAGGCTTTATACGAATGTTGGTTCTCCGTGAGTGGTATATCGTGTATGTAGATATTGAAGAGGGTGGGGGAAAGAAGGGTCCCTTGCAGGACGCCTGCTGTCATGAATCTGGGAGTTGAGAGTGCATCTCGGATCTTTACTTGAAAAGTCCGGTGCCGAAGAAATGATTTTAAGAAACCGAGGAGTTGGGGATCGATGTCCGTGTTGTGCAATTTGAGAAGCAGTCCGTTCGACCATACTTTGTCGAAGGCTTTGGCTATGTCCAGGAAAATGGCGCCAGTGGACCGTTGGGAGTTTAAGCCACCTAGAATCAGTTCGGAAACTCTGTTTCCGAACTGATTCTAGGCGGCTCTGTTACTGAGTAGTTGATGAAGGGTTGAGTGTTGAGATCTGAAGCCATGTTGTTCATCAGGGAGGGTTTTCACCTCGTGAAGTAAGGAGAATTTGTTCGAATATTTTACCAACATTTGAGAGAAGACTGATGGGATCATGGTTCTCACAGAATTTCGGGTCCTTCCCAGGTTTTGGGATGAGAATGACGTGCGCGTGTTTCCAATTTTTGGGAAAATAACGCAGTCTGAGTGCGGAATTTATGAGGCTCACAATGGCGAGAATGCTTTTATGGGGAAGGGCTTTAAGGGCAAAGTTTATTATGTCATCTGGACTAGGAGCTTTTTTGTTGCTACGGTGTTTTATGGCCCTTCGGACTTCTGATGGGGTGGTGAAATGTACATTTGTTCCAGGAAGGGAGTCGAAAATTATGTCTATTTGGTGGTTGACATTTGCTATATGGACTGGGTCAGCGTGCTTGGAGCTGGGGCTAAATTGAAATTCAAGATTATCGGCAAACGCCTCCGATTTACCTTGATCGTCAAATATGAGGCCGTTTTCGGTATGAATGGGATTGGGGTAGTTTGGGGATGGGGTAGTTTGGAGAGATTTGCATAATTTCCATAGGGAGCCATCCTGTGGATTTATATTTTGAATTTTTTTGTTCCAGGTGGAGTGTGAAAGCTCGGAAAGTTTCTTTCTAATAAGTGCTTGAACTCTGTTGATTGTTTTTTTGACTGAGGGATTTCGATTTCTGTGCCAGTGTCGGCGAAGATTGTTTTTTGTAGAGATCAATTCCTGGATGTCGATTGGGAGATCACTTTTGAGATTAAGGGCGGAACGTTCAGGAAGAGTTTTAGAGGCATCGGTGATGGAAGATATGATTATATCGGCAAAGTCGTCAACTGCCTTGTCTAGTTCGGGGCCATCAGAAATATTTTGAGGGATGATTGTTTTTTCCCCATCTCTGTGAGTGAAATACGTCCAATCAGTTTTTATAGATTTGCGCGGTGCCATTGGAGTGGAAAGTCGATTAAGAATGAGCAAAACTGGATTATGATCTGAGCTTAGGTCATTTATGGTTTCGATACTGTAGACCCAGGGTAGTTTGTGGAGGAGTGCAATGTCGAGAACATCGGGTCTAGCCCCGCTGTTCGGGAAATGTGTGGGTGCAATTGGGCCCGCGATGAAGAGTTCAGGATGTGCGCTAGCGTACTTTTGTAAGATACGCCCATTTGTGTTAGTAATCCTACTATTCCAATTGGGGTGCTTTGAGTTAAAGTCCCCAGCGAGAATAGTAGGAGTGTGGCTATCGAGAAGAGTATCGAGGTCTTTTGGATCAAGCTTATCTTGCGGACTGTAAAACGTCAAGAGCGTGTGTATTTGCAAAAATAAGTAATTCATTTACATTTTTTAAGAGACCATTAGCATTCCAAAATTCCATGCGTAGCACGGAGGACATGGTAGTAGAGCTAGCCATTTACACTGAAAAAAGTGAAAAAAACTGAAGGGCGGCGGAGAAAATGATAGATATGTAGTCTGCCGGTGAGGTGGCAGACTGAAATTTGGGGATGAGGTCGGAAAGAAGATCGCCAACCTTGGAGAAATTGATATTTTTGAAAAATTCAAAAATATTGAATGGGGTGGAAGGAGGTGTGTGGGAGGTTGACGTTGAGGGAGCTGAGGGGGGGGTGGACGTTAGTGGGGTTTGAGCAGTGGCCTGCGCGTATGATAAGGAGGGATTTGTGTTATGCGAGGTGAAAGTAGCATTGCGTACGGTTTGCAAGATGGGTTGTGGAGATGGTCTTTTCGGGCATTCCTTATAATTTGCCGGATGGGCTCCGGAACAGTTTGCGCAGGTGGCGGGACCATCTTCTCTCTGCTTCTTGCATTCCTGCGTGAAATGATCACCCGCGCACTTGACGCAGCGGGGAGGCAGGTGGCACATCATTGAAGAGTGTCCAAAATTCTGGCAGCGGTGACACTGAGAGGGGGCTGTTTTTTTATTAAGATACTCGACTCTTATCTTGAGGTGAAAGAGGGAAGCGAGGGAGAAAAATTTTTGCCCCGCCTCACCGTAATCCAGTTGTACAAGGACTAGTGGAATGTTTTTCCTGTCTGGCCCGGATCTCATCCGAGTTACAGAATTAACTGGCAGGTTGAGATCTAGAAGTTCCAGGCGGACCTCTTCTTCGCTAATTATCGTCGGAATCCCTCGCAAAACCGCCTTGGTTAATTTTTCTTCTGCAAGCTGAAATGTATGGAAGGGGGTTGTGTCCTTCTGGAGCATCTTTGTAGCCAGCCGGAAGCTGGTAGAGTCGCCGGTATTTAGAACCACCCCTGTTGGAATGGCCTTTGCGTTTATTATATTAACCCCAGCGTTCAAGAGGCGCTTTTCCAGGAGGCTCCAATTTTTTTCCGATTTTATAAAAATTGGAGGTATCTTAATAGGCCTCGTTTTTGTGGTATCGGTTATATTTGTGGTGGAGTCAGACACGGAATTTAGAAGTGGCGGTGGTGCAATTTCATCGTCTGTAGCGAGGGCGGAGAAACGATTTGAGGTTTTTATAACTTCGGTGGACGGAGGAGGAGAAGCGCACGCCCTTCGTTTCTTGTGAGCTGGAGTCACCCATAGCGGGGGGAATGAGTTTACGGAAGAGGATGGAGCGGTTGATGTTGAGCTGGAGGTGGTTGTCAAAGAAGTGGGAGCTGTCGAAAAAGGAGCAGAAGTCAAGGTGGAAGGGGGGACGGAGGTCAAAGACGTAGTGAGGGTGGGAGTTGTTGTTGTTTTTAAGGAGTAGTCAGAGACATCTTCTTCACTTCCGAAGTGCTTTAGGTATAGAGCAGTTGAGCGTCTGGACCTCGTAACCTTAGATTTTTTTGCCAAAAATTCTTCAAGTTGTGCTTCTGTAGCACCCACGGTGGCAAGTTGTTGTGGTGTGTAGACATCGAATCCAGGGGCTTATGCGTAGGTCAATAGTGAGGAAGGTAGACTGTGGAAGGTCAATGTCTAAGCGGGGGTCTGCAGGCTTGGATTTGGTAAAAAAAAATGAAAAATACAACACTGCTTTGAAAGCTGACAGTTCAATATTTTGTCACCATGAAAATTGTTTTTTTTTGGAAACTGATGGAAGTAAATACTATGAGAATGGAAGGAAACAAAAGAACCAGATGATGCGATAATGATTAGAAAATAAACTGTTCGAAACAAGATGCACTGTTCGGAGCTCGATTTTTGAACTGTTGCTTCCTCGAGAAACAAAAGCGGACTAGTTACCGATACTCCAGGTATTATTTTATTATATATTGGTTTTTGGCAAGTTACAGGGAGAAATTAACCTCTTTGTCTTGCAAACTGTAGTAATGTCACCTGATGGATTTTTTTTTTTTGCCCGATGTTCGGGCTACCTTGGGCAAGATGAAGGACATTAATAATTTTTTTTTGATGGTTTGTTTATCTGTGAGTGGTATACATTTTGTATAGATAAACACACACATACAGACATTTTTACATACACCCATGCATGTATGTATTCATATGCAACAAATATGTTTACCATAATAAATATATATAATTATTTATTTATCTTTTATATAAGAGAACAAAGGTAAATTTTATTATAGCCCGCGCATCAAGGTGGATGAAGGATGGAAATGGGCAGGCGGTGGAGGAGATTGTCATCGGGACTTGATTGCCCGAGACATGAGATGCTTGGGTTTGAATTTGAAGCAAGTTTGGAGAAAAATGTTTTGGCTAGATCTATTATGTGTTTTTTAAGTGGAGGAATTTTCGTGCCTGAATTAATAATGCTATTTCGGACGAACCAAGGGCTTTTGGTGAATCTTCTAAGCAAGACATTTTGGAAGGTTTCTAGACTCTTAGTATTGCTTGTGGCCCAAATTGGGGCGGCGTAAGTCATGATGGGTCGCAATTTTGATTTGTAAATAAGAATTTTGTTCTGTAGTGACGTTTGACTATTATAATTTAAAAGCGGGTAAAGGGATGCGGCAGCGTTTTTGGTTTTTTTAATTGTATGTTTGATGTGTGTGTGCCATGTGAGTTTTTTATCGAGTGTGACTCCAAGGTATTTAACGTTGTTTTGCCAGGGTATTGCTTGGCCGTACATGGAAACGTGACCTTTAGGAGTGCTGCGAACCTTTCTTCGCGAGAAGAAAATAGCAGCGCTCTTGGAAGGGTTCACGTCTATACGCCATTTGTTATAAAAGTCTTGGAGTATGTTTATGTTGTGTTGTAAGCGAAGTGTGATCATCCTGGGAGAACTGTATCGAACCATAATGGCGGTGTCGTCAGCGTACAAGGCTTTATACGAATGTTGGTTCTCCGTGAGTGGTATATCGTGTATGTAGATATTGAAGAGGGTGGGGGAAAGCAGAGACCCTTGCGGGACGCCTGCTGTCATGAATCTGGGAGTTGAAAGTGCATCTCGGATCTTTACTTGAAAAGTCCGGTGCCGAAGAAATGATTTTAAGATACCGAGGAGTTGGGGATCGATGTCAATGTTGTGCAATTTGAGAAGCAGTCCGTTCGACCACACTTTGTCGAAGGCTTTGGCTATGTCCAGGAAAATGGCGCCAGTGGACCGTTGGGAGTTGAAGCCGCCTAGAATCAGTTCGGAAACTCTGAGTAGTTGATGAAGGGTTGAGTGTTGAGATCTGAAGCCATGTTGTTCATCAGGGAGGGTTTTCACCTCGTGAATGTGCTTTAAGAGCCGAGTAAGGAGAATTTGTTCGAATATTTTACCAACATTTGAGAGAAGACTGATGGGACGATGGTTCTCACAGAATTTCGGGTCCTTCCCAGGTTTTGGGATGAGAATGACGTGCGCGTGTTTCCAACTTTTGGGAAAATAACGCAGTCTGAGTGCGGAATTTATGAGGCTCACAATGGCGAGAATGCTTTTAGGGGGGAGGGCTTTAAGGGCAAAGTTTGTTATGCCATCTGGACCAGGAGCTTTTTTGTTGCTGCGGTGTTTTATGGCCCTTCGGACTTCTGATGGGGTGGTGAAATGTACATTTGTTCCGGGAAGGGAGTCGAAAATTATGTCTATTTGATGGTTGACATTTGCTATATGGACTGGGTCGGCGTGCTTGGAGCTGGGGCTAAATTGAAATTCAAGATTATCGGCAAACGCCTCCGATTTACCTTGATCGTCAAATATGAGGCCGTTTTCGGTATGAATGGGATGGTTTGGGGATGGGGTAGTTTGGAGAGATTTGCATAATTTCCATAGGGAGCCATCCTGTGGATTTATATTTTGAATTTTTTTGTTCCAGGTGGAGTGTGAAAGCTCGGAAAGTTTCTTTCTAATAAGTGCTTGAATTCTATTGATAGTTTTTTTGACTGAGGGATTTCGGTTTCTGTGCCAGTGTCGGCGAAGATTGTTTTTTGTAGAGATTAATTCCTGGATGTCGATTGGGAGGTCACTTTTGAGATTAAGGGCGGAACGTTCAGGAAGAGTTTTAGAGGCATCGGTGATGGAAGATGTGATTATATCGGCAAAGTCGTCAACTGCCTTGTCTAGTTCGGGGCCGTCAGAAATATTTTGAGGGATGATTGTTTTTTCCCCAACTCTGTGAGTGAAATACGTCCAATCAGTTTTTATAGATTTGCGCGGTGCCATTGGAGTGGAAAGTCGATTAAGAGTGAGCAAAACTGGATTATGATCTGAGCTTAGGTCATTTATGGTTTCGATACTGTAGACCCAGGGTAATTTGTGGAGGAGTGCAATGTCGAGAACATCGGGTCTAGCCCCGCTGTTCGGGAAGTGTGTGGGTGCAATTGGGCCCGCGATGAAGAGTTCAGGATGTGCGCTAGCGTACTTTTGTAAGATACGCCCATTGGAGTTAGTAATCCTACTATTCCAATTGGGGTGCTTTGAGTTAAAGTCCCCAGCGAGAATAGTAGGAGTGTGGCTATCGAGAAGAGTATCGAGGTCTTTTGGATCAAGCTTATCTTGCGGACGGTGATAGATGGAGTTTATTCTTAATGGGCCTGAATGTTTTGTATGTATTGTGATTGAGGTTGATTCAATAGACGACAATGTGGGTGTAATGTTATATTTGTGGGCGATTTTCGATTTAACGAAAATAGCAGTGCCCCCACCTCTCGTGTTTTGGCGGTCGTTTCTATATAATGTATAGTTTGAAAGTTTTGGAATTTGTGATGGGTTGAGGTGAGTTTCATTAATAAGTAAAACGTCAAGAGCGTGTGTATTTGCAAAAATACGTAATTCATGTATATTTTTTAAGAGACCATTAGCATTCCAAAATGCCATACGTAGCACGGAGGGCATGGTAGTAGAGCTAGCCATTTACACTGAAAAAAGTGAAAAAATCTGAGGGGCGGCGGAGAAAATGATAGATATGTAGTCTGCCGGTGAGGTGGCAGACTGAAATTTGGGGATGAGGTCGGAAAGAAGATCGCCAACCTTGGAGAAATTGAAATTTTTGAAAAATTCAAAAATGTTGAAGGGGGTGGAAGGAGGTATGTGGGAGGTTGACGTTGAGGGAGCTGAGGGGGATGTGGACGTTAGTGGGGTTTGGGCAGTGGCCTGCGCGTATGATAAGGAGGGATTTGTGCTACGCGAGGTGAAAGTGGCATTACGTACGGTTTGCAAGATGGGTTGTGAAGATGGTCTTTTCGGACATTCCTTATAATTTGCCGGATGGGCTCCAGAACAGTTTGCGCAGGTGGCGGGACCATCTTCTCTCTGCTTCTTGCATTCCTGCGTGAAATGATCACCCGCGCACTTGACGCAGCGGGGAGGCAGGTGGCACATCATTGAAGAGTGTCCAAAATTCTGGCAGCGGTGACACTGAGAGGGGGCTGTTTTTTTATTAAGATACTCGACTCTTATCTTGAGGTGAAAGAGGGAAGTGAGGGAGAAAATTTTTTGTCCCGCCTCACCATGATCCAGTTGTACAAGAACTAGTGGAATGTTTTTCCTGTCTGGCCCGGATCTCATCCGAGTTACAGAATTAACTGGGAGGTTGAGATCTAGAAGTTCCAGGCGGACCTCTTCTTCGCTAATTGTCGTCGGAATCCCTCGCAGAACCGCCTTGGTTAATTTTTCTTCTGCAAGCTGAAATGTATGGAAGGGGGTTGTGTCCTCCTGGAGCATCTTTGTAGCCAGCCTAAAGCTGGTGGAGTCGCCAGTATTTAGAACCACCCCTGTTGGAATGGCCTTTGCGTTAATTATATTAACCCCAGCGTTCAAGAGGCGCTTTTCCAGGAGGCTCCAATTTTTTTCCGATTTTATAAAAATTGGAGGGATCTTAATAGGCCTCGTTTTTGTGGCATCGGTTATATTTGCGGTGGAGTCAGACACGGAATTTAGAAGTGGCGGTGGTGCAATTTCATCGTCTGTAGCGAGGGCGGAGAAACGATTTGAGGTTTTTATAACTTCGGTGGACGGAGGAGGAGAAGCGCACGCCCTTCGTTTCTTGTGAGCTGGAGTCACCCATAGCGGGGGGAATGAGTTTACGGAAGAGGATGGAGCGGTTGATGTTGAGCTGGAGGTGGTTGTCAAAGAGGTGGGAGCTGTTGAAAAAGGGGCAGAAGTCAAGGTGGAAGGGGGGACGGAGGTCAAAGACGTAGTGAGGGTGGGAGTTGTTGTTGTTTTCAAAGAGTAGTCGGAGACATCTTCTTCACTTCCGAAGTGCTTTAGGTATAGAGCAGTTGAGCGTCTGGACCTCGTTACCTTAGATTTTTTTGCCAAAAATTCTTCAAGTTGTGCTTCTGTAGCACCCACGGCGGCAAGTTGTTGGTGGAGTGTAGACATCGAATCCAGGGTCTTATGCGTAGGTCAATAGTGAGAAAGGTAGACTGTGAAAGTCAATGTGTAAACGGGGGTCTGCAGGCTTGAATTTGGTAAAAAAAAAATGAAAAACACAACACTGCTTTGAAAGCTGACAGCTCAATATTTTGTCACCATGAAAATTGTTTTTGTTTGGAAACTGATGGAACGAATTACTATGAGAATGGAAGGAAACAAAAGAACCAAATGACGCGAATAATGATTAGAAAATAAACTGTTCGAAACGCGATGCACTGTTCGGAGCTCGATTTTTGAACTGTTGCTTCCTCGAGAAACAAAAGCGGACTAGTTACCGATACTCCAGGTTTTTTATTATTATATATTGGTTTTTGGCAAGTTACAGGGAGAAATTAACCCCTTTGTCTTGCAAACTGTAGTAATGTCACCTGATGGATTTTTTTTTTTTTGCCCGATGTTCGGGCTACCTTGGGCAAGATGAAGGACATTAATAATTTTTTTTGATGGTTTGTTTATCTGTGAGTGGTATACATTTTGTATAGATAAACACACACATACAGACATTTTTACATACACCCATGCATGTATGTATTCATATGCAACAAATATGTATACCATAATAAATATATATAATTATTTATTTATCTTTTATATAAGAGAACAAAGGTAAATTTTATTATAGCCCGCGCATCAAGGTGGATGAAGGATGGAAATGGGCAGGCGGTGGAGGAGATTGTCATCGGGACTTGATTGCCCGAGACATGAGATGCTTGGGTTTGAATTTGAAGCAAGTTTGGAGAAAAATGTTTTGGCTAGATCTATTATGTGTTTTTAAGTGGAGGAATTTTCGTGCCTGAATTAATAATGCTATTTCGGACGAACCAAGGGCTTTTGGTGAATCTTCTAAGCAAGACATTTTGGAAGGTTTCTAGACTCTTAGTATTGCTTGTGGCCCAAATTGGGGCGGCGTAAGTCATGATGGGTCGCAATTTTGATTTGTAAATAAGAATTTTGTTCTGTAGTGACGTTTGACTATTATAATTTAAAAGCGGGTAAAGGGATGCGGCAGCGTTTTTGGTTTTTTTAATTGTATGTTTGATGTGTGTGTGCCATGTGAGTTTTTTATCGAGTGTGACTCCAAGGTATTTAACGTTGTTTTGCCAGGGTATTGCTTGGCCGTACATGGAAACGTGACCTTTAGGAGTGCTGCGAACCTTTCTTCGCGAGAAGAAAATAGCAGCGCTCTTGGAAGGGTTCACGTCTATACGCCATTTGTTATAAAAGTCTTGGAGTATGTTTATGTTGTGTTGTAAGCGAAGTGTGATCATCCTGGGAGAACTGTATCGAACCATAATGGCGGTGTCGTCAGCGTACAAGGCTTTATACGAATGTTGGTTCTCCGTGAGTGGTATATCGTGTATGTAGATATTGAAGAGGGTGGGGGAAAGCAGGGACCCTTGCGGGACGCCTGCTGTCATGAATCTGGGAGTTGAGAGTGCATCTCGGATCTTTACTTGAAAAGTCCGGTGCCGAAGAAATGATTTTAAGATACCGAGGAGTTGGGGATCGATGTCAATGTTGTGCAATTTGAGAAGCAGTCCGTTCGACCACACTTTGTCGAAGGCTTTGGCTATGTCCAGGAAAATGGCGCCAGTGGACCGTTGGGAGTTGAAGCCGCCTAGAATCAGTTCGGAAACTCTGAGTAGTTGATGAAGGGTTGAGTGTTGAGATCTGAAGCCATGTTGTTCATCAGGGAGGGTTTTCACCTCGTGAATGTGCTTTAAGAGCCGAGTAAGGAGAATTTGTTCGAATATTTTACCAACATTTGAGAGAAGACTGATGGGACGATGGTTCTCACAGAATTTCGGGTCCTTCCCAGGTTTTGGGATGAGAATGACGTGCGCGTGTTTCCAACTTTTGGGAAAATAACGCAGTCTGAGTGCGGAATTTATGAGGCTCACAATGGCGAGAATGCTTTTAGGGGGGAGGGCTTTAAGGGCAAAGTTTGTTATGCCATCTGGACCAGGAGCTTTTTTGTTGCTGCGGTGTTTTATGGCCCTTCGGACTTCTGATGGGGTGGTGAAATGTACATTTGTTCCGGGAAGGGAGTCGAAAATTATGTCTATTTGATGGTTGACATTTGCTATATGGACTGGGTCGGCGTGCTTGGAGCTGGGGCTAAATTGAAATTCAAGATTATCGGCAAACGCCTCCGATTTACCTTGATCGTCAAATATGAGGCCGTTTTCGGTATGAATGGGATGGTTTGGGGATGGGGTAGTTTGGAGAGATTTGCATAATTTCCATAGGGAGCCATCCTGTGGATTTATATTTTGAATTTTTTTGTTCCAGGTGGAGTGTGAAAGCTCGGAAAGTTTCTTTCTAATAAGTGCTTGAATTCTATTGATAGTTTTTTTGACTGAGGGATTTCGGTTTCTGTGCCAGTGTCGGCGAAGATTGTTTTTTGTAGAGATTAATTCCTGGATGTCGATTGGGAGGTCACTTTTGAGATTAAGGGCGGAACGTTCAGGAAGAGTTTTAGAGGCATCGGTGATGGAAGATGTGATTATATCGGCAAAGTCGTCAACTGCCTTGTCTAGTTCGGGGCCGTCAGAAATATTTTGAGGGATGATTGTTTTTTCCCCAACTCTGTGAGTGAAATACGTCCAATCAGTTTTTATAGATTTGCGGGGTGCCATTGGAGTGGAAAGTCGATTAAGAGTGAGCAAAACTGGGTTATGATCTGAGCTTAGGTCATTTATGGTTTCGATACTGTAGACCCAGGGTAATTTGTGGAGGAGTGCAATGTCGAGAACATCGGGTCTAGCCCCGCTGTTCGGGAAGTGTGTGGGTGCAATTGGGCCCGCGATGAAGAGTTCAGGATGTGCGCTAGCGTACTTTTGTAAGATACGCCCATTGGAGTTAGTAATCCTACTATTCCAATTGGGGTGCTTTGAGTTAAAGTCCCCAGCGAGAATAGTAGGAGTGTGGCTATCGAGAAGAGTATCGAGGTCTTTTGGATCAAGCTTATCTTGCGGACGGTGATAGATGGAGTTTATTCTTAATGGGCCTGAATGTTTTGTATGTATTGTGATTGAGGTTGATTCAATAGACGACAATGTGGGTGTAATGTTATATTTGTGGGCGATTTTCGATTTAACGAAAATAGCAGTGCCCCCACCTCTCGTGTTTTGGCGGTCGTTTCTATATAATGTATAGTTTGAAAGTTTTGGAATTTGTGATGGGTTGAGGTGAGTTTCATTAATAAGTAAAACGTCAAGAGCGTGTGTATTTGCAAAAATACGTAATTCATGTATATTTTTTAAGAGACCATTAGCATTCCAAAATGCCATACGTAGCACGGAGGGCATGGTAGTAGAGCTAGCCATTTACACTGAAAAAAGTGAAAAAATCTGAGGGGCGGCGGAGAAAATGATAGATATGTAGTCTGCCGGTGAGGTGGCAGACTGAAATTTGGGGATGAGGTCGGAAAGAAGATCGCCAACCTTGGAGAAATTGAAATTTTTGAAAAATTCAAAAATGTTGAAGGGGGTGGAAGGAGGTGTGTGGGAGGTTGACGTTGAGGGAGCTGAGGGGGATGTGGACGTTAGTGGGGTTTGGGCAGTGGCCTGCGCGTATGATAAGGAGGGATTTGTGCTATGCGAGGTGAAAGTAGCATTACGTACGGTTTGCAAGATGGGTTGTGGAGATGGTCTTTTCGGACATTCCTTATAATTTGCCGGATGGGCTCCAGAACAGTTTGCGCAGGTGGCGGGACCATCTTCTCTCTGCTTCTTGCATTCCTGCGTGAAATGATCACCCGCGCACTTGACGCAGCGGGGAGGCAGGTGGCACATCATTGAAGAGTGTCCAAAATTCTGGCAGCGGTGACACTGAGAGGGGGCTGTTTTTTTATTAAGATACTCGACTCTTATCTTGAGGTGAAAGAGGGAAGTGAGGGAGAAAATTTTTTGTCCCGCCTCACCATGATCCAGTTGTACAAGGACTAGTGGAATGTTTTTCCTGTCTGGCCCGGATCTCATCCGAGTTACAGAATTAACTGGGAGGTTGAGATCTAGAAGTTCCAGGCGGACCTCTTCTTCGCTAATTGTCGTCGGAATCCCTCGCAGAACCGCCTTGGTTAATTTTTCTTCTGCAAGCTGAAATGTATGGAAGGGGGTTGTGTCCTCCTGGAGCATCTTTGTAGCCAGCCTGAAGCTGGTGGAGTCGCCAGTATTTAGAACCACCTCTGTTGGAATGGCCTTTGCGTTAATTATATTAACCCCAGCGTTCAAGAGGCGCTTTTCCAGGAGGCTCCAATTTTTTTCCGATTTTATAAAAATTGGAGGGATCTTAATAGGCCTCGTTTTTGTGGCATCGGTTATATTTGCGGTGGAGTCAGACACGGAATTTAGAAGTGGCGGTGGTGCAATTTCATCGTCTGTAGCGAGGGCGGAGAAACGATTTGAGGTTTTTATAACTTCGGTGGACGGAGGAGGAGAAGCGCACGCCCTTCGTTTCTTGTGAGCTGGAGTCACCCATAGCGGGGGGAATGAGTTTACGGAAGAGGATGGAGCGGTTGATGTTGAGCTGGAGGTGGTTGTCGAAGAGGTGGGAGCTGTTGAAAAAGGGGCAGAAGTCAAGGTGGAAGGGGGGACGGAGGTCAAAGACGTAGTGAGGGTGGGAGTTGTTGTTGTTTTCAAAGAGTAGTCGGAGACATCTTCTTCACTTCCGAAGTGCTTTAGGTATAGAGCAGTTGAGCGTCTGGACCTCGTTACCTTAGATTTTTTTGCCAAAAATTCTTCAAGTTGTGCTTCTGTAGCACCCACGGCGGCAAGTTGTTGGTGGAGTGTAGACATCGAATCCAGGGTCTTATGCGTAGGTCAATAGTGAGAAAGGTAGACTGTGAAAGTCAATGTGTAAACGGGGGTCTGCAGGCTTGAATTTGGTAAAAAAAAAATGAAAAACACAACACTGCTTTGAAAGCTGACAGCTCAATATTTTGTCACCATGAAAATTGTTTTTGTTTGGAAACTGATGGAACGAATTACTATGAGAATGGAAGGAAACAAAAGAACCAAATGACGCGAATAATGATTAGAAAATAAACTGTTCGAAACGCGATGCACTGTTCGGAGCTCGATTTTTGAACTGTTGCTTCCTCGAGAAACAAAAGCGGACTAGTTACCGATACTCCAGGTTCACAAATTCGTAGAACTTATACCTAGGAAAGGAACTTCCTTTTGCGTCTTGCTGACGAAAGTTGCGTCATCTTGTGACGAATTCTTGAATTAGAAATCGAACTACAGTGGTAGCTTTGTCTGAAAATCTACGTACACGGATTTTTACATGGTGTGACGGGTAAGGCGTGATGTCGGACAAGCATCGAAGTCGAGTTCTGAAATTCAACTACGCAGATCCTAGCCTATTAATACTGTTTGATGATGACGATTATAAATAAATTGTATTATTCCGCACAGCTGTGATTAAAAGAGTTTGGGCTATTTCGGTGTAGAGATGGAAAATAAATGGAGAAGAGGTAGATTTGGTCGCCAAATACGACAAAAGCCTTTGAAAGCACCTTTCAATTCCGGGTGGTAGTCTTTCACGATTTTTACTGTATCACCCAGTGCGACTCTATGTAAGAATAAAATTAATCTCATCACTTTCTCAGTCGTATCTTTGTCATGATAGTTCGTTAGTCGAGTCTTTCAAATTGAAAATTTAAATGTTAATGAAGGCAACATATATACAAGGTTCTAATAACCTCGATTCTACATCATCAATGTAGAAGTAACACCGTAATATTCGTGGGATATTTTCCTTTGATTCCAAACTTTAATTTTAATATAACAATTAATATAATATTGCCGACGTAAGTACTATAAATAAATAATTTTCAAATGTTTGACGCTACTTATATTGAAGTAAATTCAAATATCCCGTTGGAAAATTAACTTCAAGCGACTTCACGACTTTCTAACCCAATCACCGCTCTACCCTCTCGATGAGGTAACTTTATTAAGTATACATTTTCAACGAACCTTGATAACAACCTACCAAAAAAAAAGATAATTCTCTAAGTACCATTCAAAATATTCATTGAACCTAACATATTTTTAAACGAGGAAATCTGATTAAAATTATTATGGAGTTTAAAAAAGAATATTTACTGAACCTTTGCTTAACACTGCTTAGCATTTTTTACATTAGCTCCACACAGGCCCTGAGGGAATTTGTTTTCCTCAGGGCCTATGTCATCTTAGAGGATGCTGTATGGAGGGTTCTTTTAAGGAAAGGATGGAGAGGAAGTTCGGGGAAGAAAAAGGTATGAAGGATGGGTAGAAATCTTGGGTTCAGTATGTCCAGGAGTAACTGACGTATGAATCCATCCCTATCACTGCGGTGAAAGGCTGAGGTCAAAAAATCTGAGGTGAATGGTGAGGTCAAAAAATCTCGGTCAAAAAAAACTCCGTCAAACAAATCTCCGTCCCTCCTGATCCGCAATATCACGCAGCTGATGGACACACATATCCGCCATCAAGACCTGGACAAAGCTCACTCCATGAATCCGGGCACCCCTGCTAAGTCACCAAACGTAGCGAACCACTTGGAGTGACCTATGACAGAGGTGTTGGTTATCCAATAAATGTTTCCCTTGGTGCGGTACCCATACGCGTCTCCCTTGGTTGAAGGAGCTTGAAGATATTTTATCACTAAAAATAGGTAAAGCCATTTGGCCTCTCTGATTGCTAATTCTCGGTAGGTATACCGCATCATTACGAGCGTCAAGCAATCATTCTTTACAGTACAAATTGCAGGTGCGTGCATTTGGCCTCTCCGGCTTGTTGAACAAAAACACGGACTATATGAAGCAACTATTCTGTTACGAGGGCTAGTCGCTGCCATCGCTGACGGAGAAATTTTCACAATCATTTAGCAAACTATTCACAAATCAAACTTCCGCAAATTGAATGTTATGTCGTGGCGTAGCACTTCTAATGGTCCAAAGACAGTTTCTTCTTTAAATAATGGGGAAGGCAACTTGAATTTATCAAACACGTTTTTGCCATCATCTCCATGCGTCACCTCTCCTTTGTCCAAAAAAACGTCCCCCGCCATCTTGCCTATCTCCGAACCATTTCTTTCCTGCCTCAGTGTAGCCAACCTTTTCAGTCAAAATTAGCAGCAGTTGCCAAACGGCACGCCGAAATTAATATTACTAATCCAGAGTAAGTACCGACTGAATAACCTCCATGGAAATAATTTCATTATACTTTCCGAAAACATATTGTTTTCTATGTAAAATTTGCGGTTGATTTGATAATCGCTGTCTCGCTGACGAGTGCAGGCCTGCAGATGATGTTAAATGAACTAGATAGAGAACGCCGAAAGGTGGGATTAGTCATGAACACACAAAAAACCAAAGTTATGTCAAATGGGAACCAAAAACCTATCAGGATCAATAACAATCTGATCAACTATGTGGATGAATATGTATACGTAGGTGAAATAATTTCTCCTTTAGATTTAACCACTAAAAAATAGACAGAGGTATTGGAAATGCTTGGAAACAATATTGGGGTTTGAAAGAAATAATTAAAAAAAACAGTGAAAGCAGGATAACTATCAAACGGAAACTTTTTATACCTGCATATTTCCTGTATGGTTGCCAAACTCCATGGAAAGATGTATGGTATAAAAAAAAGACTGTCCGATAGAATAAAAATCGCAAAAGAAAACAAGAAGAATAAAAGATGTCAAAAAAACAAAAATAAAAAAAGCTAAAGTGGAAGTGGTCGGTCCACACAATCAGAGGAAGTGAAAAATGGTCAAAATTAGTCATGAATTGGTTCACAAGTGCCAAGAAGAGAAAACGAGGTAGACCATTTAAACGGTGGGTCGACGACACCAAAGCCATAGCAGGTGGTACATGGACAAGAGTGGCTAATGTTAGAGAGAAATAGCGACAATTGGAAGAGGTCTTTGTCAACTAGTGACATACAAACAGGGAGTCGATGCATGATAAGTATTATTAATATTTTTATTGATTTTTGTTGTTTCTCTTTTTTATATTAATTATGAACACTCTTTTGTTTTACTATTCATAATTTATAATTTACAACTGAAAAATGTCCTCTACAACGCAGGTGAACTCCTAGTGTGGAGGACAATATATTATACCTTTGTAATGTAAATGTACTAAGAATAAATAAATAAATATGACAAGTTTATCATAAATAATGTAATGTAATTT
Source organism: Limnephilus marmoratus (assembly GCA_917880885.1). Classification (NCBI taxonomy): domain Eukaryota; kingdom Metazoa; phylum Arthropoda; class Insecta; order Trichoptera; family Limnephilidae; genus Limnephilus; species Limnephilus marmoratus. The sequence continues at coordinate 64,988,013 of OU862906.1, forward strand.
ACTGTCTGAATTAAGGCTATTATTATTTTTATAATGTAAAAAGCTTATAAATTCAATTATCCGCACGTAACCTAATTTAAAACACTTTGACAAATATAAATTTTTTAGGAATCTTATCAACCTACTCGTTATATTATTTCTCCTGCATTCTAACGTTTTCTTAAGCACAGCGGAATCTAATGATGAAAAATATGGCATTAATGTCCGTATAAGATATTATTAATCGCGGTAATTTTTCTACGCAGCTACTTTCAACGACTGTTAGCGCAGAACTCCCGATAAGAGATGTGCTTAGTCTTTTTTCTCGGAAAATGTTGATTCATTGTTCCCATCCGCTGGGCATTGCTTAAAATGATAATTTACGATTTAGAAGACAAGTGAAATATCATTTTCTCAGATAATTTACACAATTTATAATGCTTCGTGAGATTTTTCGAAATGTTTTCATTTCGTTGTGGTATCTAAACAACTTTAAACAAAAGTAGAACAGGTTGATAGAGCGTCTTCCACACACTTCACGCAATATATGACATGAAACATGGATGTATTTTTGTCGGTCCCCAATAATAGAAATATTAACAACATGACGAGTTATTTTAAAACTTAAGTTTTACATCACAAGAGCCTCGACTGTGCAGGACTATCGAATTCCCAATTGGCGGCCTTTTTGAAGTGAAAACTTCTTTAGCACCGTTGTGATTTGAAACTAGATGAAACGAAAAATGGCGACACCAAAAAAGAACAAACATATACATACATCTATAAAGTTTAGCCTGCGAGAGAATGATATAGTATAACCGGTCTACTCCTTGTGTGGTGTTTCGTAGCCTCCCTACTCTTGTCTACTTTAGTTTTCTAAAGGTTTCACTTCTACCGCGCGTGAATTATACACTGTTTTTCGTGAGTCCGAGAGTGGAAATGAAAGGAAACTGCATAGGAGAAATTCGGGAAATTTCTGGATATTCAAATTTGGTATCTAAATACGGCTAATGTAATTTTCTAGACCAATATAAAAATAACGGGGAAGCCAGTTATGAAAGCAAGTATCTACTAATACAACTTGATAAGATGAAATGTTTACTTGCGTTAAAAACATTTTCTATTAAACTAGTAAAATTAAGGCATTTTCAAGTTTCATATTTTAATTACGCCCTAAACATTTCACATTACGAAATTAACCAACATATTTGAAAAATAAAAACTTGATGAAAAATCTTCCCTTCTCCGTTCACGGTAAAGAAACCGACTCGGTTATAAAGCACACCTTGTAATTAGATAAACTTAGTCTTTATTTTTCACCGTTGTTAATTATGCAAAGTACCGGCGCGGGCGCGGCCGGGCAAGCAGTCTAGCAGACCCGGTACAGGAGAAGCACATAATACGTCCGACCGCTGAATTTATGATTTAAAGTGTGCATGCTTGCTTACCTGTCGCGGACCTACTTACTGTACAGTGTACCTACACACAGAGCAACCAAGCAACCAGGCAACCCTGCAACCTCACTGCCTTCTGTATCTTCCTCTGCCAGGGACGCGCAAACTAAATCTTCAGACGTAATATCAATATAATTATTATTACTTAAATAAGAAAAATATAAAAGCTATTCCAAATTCCTGCAATATTCAAAAATCTGTTTCTGAATGTATTAGATTTAAAGTTTTTTAATTAGATTAAAAGATTTTGGCATTCTCATACAATAAAAACAATACCATTTGTTATTTCGGCTACTGGCATTATACCTAGCTCTCTATTTCAAAATTTAGGCATATTAGATTTGTCAAAGAATTCATATATTAAAATGAAAAAATCAGTCATTTTAAATACATGTAGGATTACAAAAGATTTTTTAAATATTTGTATTGAGAGATAAGTAGGCTTTATAGGTCCAATGAGGAGTTCCACCGAGCCGAACCCTCTGATACAAAAATATCTGGAGTTGGTGAATTATTGACATGTTGTTCTTGTATTATTTTGTATTTATTATACTTATATAGTGCAATTGCAAAGCGCGGATTGACTAGATGATCATTTGTGGAAAAGTGTGTGAAAGGGTTTAGTTTTTCCTGTGGGAAAGATTTAACCCGGACATCTGAAACGTTATGAAGTTTGATTTTAAGATGAAAAGCAGATGATCGGAGAAATGAGTGATAGGATGACGTAAATTTTGATGTGCAAGTAATTTGGAAAATGTGAAGAGGCCATCAAGGAAGACTTGAAAGATCTAGTGAATGAAATTCAAGAGACGGCAATAGCCGCTAGGACAGAATAATTAATTAATAGAGACTTATGTGCTAAAACGTGGTTGTATGGTGTTGTGTTATTTTTTATATAAGAAATTTATTAGGTAGTAATTCATAAAATGCATATATAATTATATTAATATGTACCCCACTCAAAGCTTTGCTTTTGTGTATGGGAGGGAGGGGGTAGTATGTTTTTATAGTTTATTTATAACTGTCGTGCTCATAGAAAATATAAATATTTAAAATGTTTTTGTTATTGTATATGTGTTGCTAAACATGTTAATATATTTTGTTTAATATACTTTATATCTCTTCACGGGTGGAAAAATGGAATGATTCTTCAAAAGTTAGTTTTTTTTACATATTATATAAGTATGTTTCTGAAAAATCTCTTCTGAGGCGCTATGATTTAAGAAAATAAATTTAAGATATCTGGCAACTTAAAAAATAAAACCTTAGCAACTTACTCGTATAAGCAAAGAACAAAGTTATATTTTTTAAAGATTTATTTGATCAGTTTGGGATATGAAAAATTGAATAATATTACACCCTTTTTTTACATATTTTGAATTCATCCATAAAGGTAAGTAATTATGACTTTAAAAAAATTGTCTTCATTTAATTTTTCAGACGTATTGTCTTTAAATATTATTTTTACACTTTTGTACTACATATTAAGTCTTAAATAAGTGCATTAAGTCACCACACGCCATCTCTCAACCACGACAAAATATAAAACACACTCGTAAGCGTTACCGGTCCTTGAAAGATGACCCCGGGCCCAGGCGGAAGCTCTAAACGACTACAAGTCAACTCCGCGGTTTGCTGACTCCGGTCCTGCGCCGCGATGATAAATGCCCCAGTAGGGTACCCAGTACCCATGCCAGGCCCGCACTCACAGGCCAAAGGGTGTGCTCGTTAATAATGCTCAGGGTGATATGCATAAGCAGGGACGCACTTGACAACAATATTAATCAAGATTGGAAGATCCTCCCAGTATTGCCCTGGTGTAAGACCACCATTCAGAATTGAAATATTGCTTGAAATGGCTTTAGCCGTTTTGGTGGTCTGAATAGCCAGGCACTTCGCCACTTTTCTCTTCCCTATCTCCTTCGCCTCCCGAATACCTTCAGCCTCACAACATACCCCAATTGGGGATGCCATAGTCTCACTGGCTCCAAATGAGAGCAGCTGAGACGCTTGTGAGGTATTCATATAAAATAAATTTTAATGTAAATTTTCCAAAAACATTATTTTCATTTATTTTAATATTCAAGATTTCTATACTCCCATTATCTTCTACCCCACTCTCATGTTTCAAACTATTATATTGCAATTTTTAAATATTAAACTATATTTCACCCACAAAAATCTCAAAGGCAACCTTATCAAGTTTCTAAAATGGTATTTGTTTTCACGACAATACCTTGGAAAAAGATACGTTTTTAGATTTTCACGGCCAAAAGTATTTTCGCTATTTGTTTTTAGGATGTTATGCCGTGTTGCGCTACCTCCTTCTTTAGCCTATAAATAACACCCCAAAAACAAATAACGAAAAAGACCTTGGAAAAAGTCCGAAATAGATGTGAAATTATTTTTATTATTAACAGTCTGTACAACAGATAAACATTTTGTTTGTTGTACAGTTGTAATCGGTACAGTAGAGTTGTTATATTTGTTGTACAGTTGTTACATTTATAATCATACTTCTTTTTGGCTGGACAAGCAATGTATAATATATCTTTCCATGAACTATTTTACGTCATTTTCGTTATTTGTTTTTGGGGTGTTATGCCGTGTTGCGCTACCTCCTTCTTTAGCCAACGTTTCGGCCATCGTTGTAGTGTCCATCATCAGGGCAGATTCGGCAGATCCGGTAGATGTGTAAACGAAACGTTGACTAAAGAAGGAGGTAGCCCAACACGGCATAACACCCCAAAAACAAGTAACGAAAATGCTTTTGGCCGTGAAAATCTTAAAACGTATCTATTTTATGTCAGTTTCTATATTAGTAAGGTTTCAAAAATACGGTTATATATATTTCAAATATGTATTATACATACATCTTTTCCTGTAAGATATTGTTCTTCCCATTTAAGATTCTCACGACTAAAAGAATTATGGTGTTATGCTAGTGATTTCACATTTTGATTTTTTGATGATTTGACATTTCACGTCTACTATGATTATAGACTACACTATGTTCTTGGACAAGAACAAGAAGGACACTCAAAATGGCTCGGAATTCCGAAAGTAAAGTTAATGAACAGTACGATTTTTCAGTTTTAACAAACCAAGTATTTATAACTAAATAAAAAGACCGGCTAAAAATGTGTCACCGTAAACATTTGAAATACAGCACGTTTTTTACAATGTGTTTAAAAATCTTAATAACATCGCTATTTGATCTGTATCAGACCTGTCTGAAGATTCACAAAGTAGGGTGATAACCAATTTACTCCTGAAATAATAAGTGTTAGTAATGTTTTATTATGTAAGAATATTTTTCACTTGGCAATTACTATGACTTAAATCACTTAAAGGGATATTGCTAATAAATTATCGATATTCAATACATTCGTACCCACTGTAAACTTTAGGTGCCTTCCCGCTATATTACTAGGCATAAATAATAATTTTATGCATGACGAATAGTAGTATAATACCATCGCGAGCATAATATTATCACCAAAGCCAATATTTATGCAAATTAAAGTTCACGACCCAAATAATAATAAAACAATTTGATGTATAAATCAGGGTTCGGGTAAATTTGTTAGCAATTATGCAGTACTTTGTGTAACACTCCATTCAACCAACAAAGGTAGATAGCTAAGAAAGTGTAGTACCATTCTCTTAGAATCAACCCTTCATATGAGGGAGTATAATTTCAGACACTTAATAAAAAAAGTTTCTCCAACAGCTTGCCATAGGAGCAAACTCACATGCGGTGGTTTGATTTTTCTACTAAGTTGAAAGCTTCTGTATTTTAAACTTGTTGGCTTATATACAAGCTTTAAGCTCGCGGTGGCTGATTACACACGGAGCTGCCGTAGATAGGTGGGAGCAAATTTGTCTTGCGGAGTCGACATGAACCCCAGAGACGAACTGTATACCATTTCTTATAAATTACTCGGAATAATTTGTGTGCGGATCGCGAACTTACCTGTACTTCATTGTATTATTTGTATTAATATAATTAGTGTTAAATATTAAACGTATTAAAAAAATTAAAAATTAAATTAAGATTCATCTTTCGGAGTCCGGAAGCAATTTTATTCGTAAAATTCAACCAGGGCGATACTGAGAGTATTAACTACCTGTAAGTGAGGTGCAAAAAACTAAAGAATATTTTTATAATTTTTCATATACATATTCATACATATTTGCTCTTCCTAGGTTTCAAATGTTTGACCCAAGGGTCCCGACTCATTGCCACGAAGAACATTGGATGGTTTTTAAAAATGATTTAAAATTGTGAAATTATTACTTACATGATCAAAACAGTCATGATCAAACATTTTAGGCAGAGAGCCAATTTATCCATTTTCAATTTGCTCGCAGGCTGCAAGAAACAGGGTACCTAAAGCATGTTGTTAAATTTGCAGTTAGTGGTGTCACATTCTTGAATTTTCAAAAACGGTTTGTCTATAAAACATATACGAAACGCAAGAAAAAAGCCGCAGGCAAAAAAAAATATTTCCAAGACCATACCAATCAATTCTGTCGATTTTTATTTTGCTGAAATGTTAAAGAACATAAAAAATACATAATTGCAATTTTGGGTAACCGCTGATTTTTGTCATTTTGAAAGCTAAACAAAATTTTGTCGAGAAAATTTTTAGTATTTTATGAAACGGAATCCTTTAAAATGCATCAAATATAGATCTCAACAATAAAAGCACTGTGCTGCAAAGATGATTTTTTTATAGTCAAAGTCAAACCACGATTTTTTATCTCTATGAGAATATGTTAGCAAAATGTTATTATTTTGAGTGGCTGATTCAAAACTTTAAAGAAAGACAGATATTTTTTCGCTGAACCCCTTTGCAAAACAAAAGAAACTGTTGAATATTCCTTACCGTAATTTTTTTTCTATTTTAGTAAGTGGGAAGTACAAAAAGGCTTGCGGGACACACGAAATGGGCTCGTGGGCCCCGGATTTCTCATCACTGGTCTAAAATATCATCACCATCAATCATTCTTTGCCCAGCTTTGGACATAATACATCTACGTGGATGCCACTCCTATCTATCAACAGAAGTCACGATCCACCTTGCACCGGCTGGCTGCATGTCTAATGTTGCCAGTCCGACCTGCCTGGACATCTGGGACCTGTTCTTGGTATGCACACTAGAATACTGTTTCTTACCCAACCGTTGTCCTTCATCATACAATGTTCCCAGTGCAGGTCAACTTATATTTGGCTACATTTAAAACAAATCTTTCTCTCAAATTGGGTTTCAATGGTTTCAAAGCATAATTGAACACTGAAAAACATATAAAGATCTGAAATAAAGACGGCTTAATTCTTTTATTCTGCTTGCCCTTAGCCCTACCTAAGTACTAAGATATAATATTTAATCTACGATGGACAGCAAACTTTGATGTTTTTTTTAAATAGAATTCGCGTTAAGTGATTTTATTGCTGAAGCGATTTGGATATTTAATGCCTTAAATGGCTCTCACAAAGCTCATATGAGTTCAACAAACATTCATAAGTCCATGTGCACAAAATAGACAAAGCTGCTACTACAAGTATATTCGTAAAGTCCTTTCTCACGTATTTTTTCTTTTATGTCAGTGCTAAGCCACTGGCTACCTTCTTAGAATTTTATACGTGAATATGTACGGTAGTAGAATTACCTACACCCCGCACAAGAGTTTTAGTTGGCTCCCTCACGCGAACCTAAAACTAGTCCTTGGTCCTGCCATTCTTTACGCCTCGCCTCTTTCTTATCTCGCAGAGAAATTCGTCCAGGCGGTGTTATAAACAAGTCGCACGCTAAGTGAGGTTATTCTCTCGGATGCGGCTCCCGTTTTAACGTAGAGCTTAAATCCACCGACAAGAAAAAGTCCTTTTTGCTTTCCGCTACCTACTTGGCGACTTTAATTTTGCAAATGTTTCGTTAATATTAAGAAGGCTTTAGTCGTGTAAACGCTCAGATTATCTTGACGGATTTAAATTAACACATTGTTTTGTCTAAAAGGCCCAAAATTATTAAAAAGTAGCGCCTAATATGTAAACCAAATCCATGTAAAATCTTATCGATGGGTTTACTTAGCATTAAACTATAGATGTTGATACATAATACGTACTACTTAATAATTTTTTTACATCAATTTTCAACAAAAACTTTAACTACCTACATAACATAAAAATCAGTGTTGTCCTAATAGTTCAAACTACATATCGCGCAATAATCAAAGCAAAATTATTTAGGTTAAATTCATGTGTTCACACACTTAATAAATTTCTTCAAATTTTGCAAATTCACTTTGTGGCACCATTTTATTAATGAAATAATTAAAAACACTTTGTTTTTACCACGATAATCTTTATTTAAAAAATCAACATGTTTCGAGAATGATGTTCTCTTCATCAGGACATTATATGTACTAAAAACTAAATTATCAAGTATAGAAAGACTTTGATCTTCTAAGCACTCCCCCTTTCCACTTTTCCCCCCTCCCCCCTGTTCCCACACTACTTCCATTTCTATCCACGCCTGTCTTTCTATAATCGATAATTTAGTTTTTAGTACATAGAATGTCCTGATGAAGAGAACATTGGTCTCGAAACGTGTTAATTTTTTAAATTATTTTTTTTAAAGATTATCGCGGTAAGAACAAAGTGTTTTTAATTATTTAATTAATAAAATAAATTATTTGAACACATTTTAATTAACGGCCTCCGTAGTTGAGTTTCAATAATTTGAGGTTACGATCTTTACGGGTTCAAAGCCCGGCGTGTGCAAGTAAACTTGATTTGATTACATTGTGTTATTTGACAATTTATTTAAATTAATATAATGGTGGTAGATACTTTCAATATCGCCCTATTTATAACCAAAAATTTGCTTGAAATAATGGTTTAGCCGTATGTTTGACTACTTGTGAATAGCCATGTAATTCACAGCTTCTTTCTTGCCTATCTACTTCAGCTTCCCACTGCCTCTAGCCTCACAATTTACCCCAAATCGGGGTTGACAAAGTCTCACTGACTCTAGTGCGGTACTCAATAAAAAAATCTAATTAAAAAAGCCTCCCGCAGATATTTTCTAATTCTAATTCAAAGAATCGCTATTTATAATAATATACCAACGAGGGCAAAATTTAATTATCCCCAAATCATTAGGCACTACTCACGGCGGAACAGGAGGGTTCATGTTTCAATTAATTTACCTGATATATTGCAATGGATGTACGCTCACAAAGCAGGCTTTTGTTCTAGTTTCTGCCGGGTATATTGTTCGGTAATGTGGAATACATAAGGCAGCATACAGGCGGACATAGCTGCTTTACTTCGACAACAAAGTGTAATCATATTATTATGGTTTCGAACGCATCAAAAAACAATGGTTATCAATAATATGAGACGAGCCTTTGTTGGGATGACTGACATGTTGTTTTCCACGATATTACGTTTCAGGGGTGGTGAAGATAATATAATATATTAATAACGGTGACCGGATAACTCAGAATGAAACCAACCCAGAACCACCTCAGAAAGGTCATTAAGAGTGATGATAAAAAAATGGTTAAGTGGGTTAAGTTGGGTTAGGGTTACCGCTATTTTAAAATTATTTTTTCATTGCTTTTAATGACCTTTCTGAGGTGTTTCTGAGTTAGCATGGAACCATTAATAACGTAAACTATACTTTCTGTTATATGGCCTATTATGTACATATTCATAAATATTTTGACTTCAATTCGATCACGATTTAAAAAATCACAACGAGGTCATTCAGTAACTTTTTTTACATTAGCTCCACACAGGAGGTCTGAGATAAAATATTTCCCTAAGGGCCTATGTCATCTTTGAGGATGCTGTTTTTTTGGGGAAAGGAAAGGGATGAAGTTCTGGGAAGGAAAAGGGTATGAGGGGAGTAACGGGCGTGTGAATCCGTCCCTCCCACTACGTTGCAAGGTAATGTTTTGAGAGGGTGCGGCTGGAGAAGAGAAGAGAAATATCTCCCTTAACCAGTCACACCCGATCCGCCCGCTAAGTAGTAGGTGGGTAGAAGCATCCGCCGCCAAGAACCAGACAAACCTCACCCCGTGATCCCGGACATCCCTGTTAAGTCACCAAACGTAGCGAACCACTTGGGGTGACCTATGGTAGAGGTGTTGGTTATCCAATAAATGGTTCCCGGGCGGCGGTACCCATACCCGCCTCCAAAATTGTTAATATAAATGAACCATAATTCAAATATTTCATTAATTTTATGTGAACTTAATGGGTATCTTATTTTTAGGCAGATAATTGGATTTTTATAGGTCAATTGTTTACGAAAGAAATAACGTCCAGTGCAAATTTGATGATCCCACACAACATTCTATAGTTTTTATCAGTTTGCATAATCAAATTTTTGATTTTACGATTTTTCATATATTAAAATATTATAAACTTACGATTTGATTGAATAGTTTTCAAAAAAATCGCTTTGACCAAAGACGTTACATACGTCATTGGCTTTGACCCAATAATTTTTTACTCGTTTAAGAATGCAGCCCCGCCGTAATTTTTACGGGTAGGTTGGAATATTATAATAAACGGTTTTCTTTCTCCGAACCAGTATAAGAATATGATTAAAAATGATTAAAAAAAATTCTTTCTCCTATGATTAAAAAAAAATCGGATTTTACAAGAATTCTTGTATTTAATAGGCACCCACTTTATTCAGTGGACTAAGTGATATTTTACGAATAAAGAGCCAAAGATATTAGCAAGTCATCATCATCATCACTCTTGGCTCTACAACCCCTGGTGGGTCATGGCCTCCTCAAGAGTCTTCCTCCACTCATCACGGTTTTGTGCCAGCTCTCTCCAGTTTACAATCTCCAAGGTGGATATATCTTTGAGGATGTTGTCGCTCTATCTTAAGCTTGGTCTTCCCAGGCTCCTTCGCCCTGTCGGTCTTGAGTTCAGCAGGGACTTTGGTGCTTGATGCTCGGTCATTCTCTCTACATGACCCAGCCACCGAAGTCTTCCAAGTTTTATAAATTTTGTGACGTTTAGATCCTTAGAGTACATAGCTCATTGTTATAACGTCTACGCCAAAATCCATTTTCTGAAACCGGTCCGAAGATACGCCTCAAATTTTCTTTTCAAAAACATCCAGTGCTCGCTGATTCCTCTTACTTAGTAAGAAATTAGTTAGGTATTATTATAATAATGCGATAAAACAAACATTTAGAATTTATATGACTTCAAAGAACGATATTGTTTCGTAATTTTGCACTTGTTCGGAATCCACATAGAGACGTAAGTATCTGCCTACGTTTTTCAAAACGTGACTCGCAGAAATTTTTCCACTTATAAAATTGTTTGACCTCTTATTTCATACTTTATGGTAAGAAACAAAAACATAACTTTGAAACAAAATTCCTTTGAGATTTCAACAATATATTATGTTGTTGTATTTTTTTAAATTTATTTTAACATTAAACTAAAAATGTTTCTAAGTGACGGTGGGTATTGGTGCGGCTTGCCGCTGTAGTAAACTTAGGTTTAGTGTGAAAGGGTTCGTGTTGGAGAGCACCGAAGAAGGATTTACAGAGTAATAGTTACCGTAAGAAATTCTGAGTCCGTATTATGGAATTATACTCTTAACATAGCTTACTAACAATCAACCACCTAGATTTTAATGACTGAGTTGTAATGAAAGAATGATTTAATATCTGAGGTTTACATCAAGTACTATGAAGTTGGTTATTTCTGGTTTTTCATTTTCCTAAAAATAACATTTCGGAAGGGATATTAAAATGTAATAAAATGTCTCCACCAATAATAAAACAAAATAAGTTATAAATGTTTGAAATTATAAATGACCAATGACGCTAATTCCTGTAATAGATGCTGTATTACTATACGCCATAAATTTAGTTTAAATTGTACCGGTCTGAAAAGTGGAAGTAGATTACAAAGGTGGTAATTAATCCACTAAAACCCTATTAAAATTGTATTCCACCATGAATTAAAGGTTTCAAGTGAAGGATCTTTTTAGGGAAAGATGTTCTGGGAAGGAAAAAGGTGTGAGTGATGTGTAATCTGGGGGTTAATGTGTCCAATAGTGACGGACATATTAAACCAACCTCTGGAGAGGTTAAAAAGTCTCCCTCTACAAGTCTCTCCCGATCCGGCCCGCCACACAGAAGGTGGGAAGACGGATCCACAGCCAAGAAATGGACTTGACTGACTTGTTGCAGAGGTGGTGGTTATCCAATAAATGGTTCCGGTATCGGGGCGGCGGTATTCATACCTTACTTGCCTCCCAAACTATTCACAATCATAATGATACAGGCGTTTTACCCTAACCAGTTTGTTTGAGAATGCCAGTAAAATACCGGCTCCACGAGGAATTGGAGAAAAAGAAGATTATCAAATATAAAAAAAATATATAGGTATATAAATATTTATGATGTGAACACAATATTTTGATTGCCTTTTGGCTATCATTTCTGCATATACAAGTGTCCTTTCTGGAAGGATCATTTGTTTCTGAAACAACCAAAACTCCCGATAGTGAGCTTAGTAAATATTGCGATGCTCATGGTGGACATTGCGATACGAAAACCATTAATTTGTAACTAGAAAAAAAAGTTATACAATTTTTTATAAAGCTAATTCTCACCGTTTAACATTTTTATCGGTTGTGCAATTGAATTTCTGCTTCAAGTTCAGATTCTGATATAAAAAAATCTTAGAAAAAAACAAAATATAAATCACATTTTCGCCCTAAAAGTTATCGATTTTGGTAAGCATACTCAATTTAGCTCGAAATATAAAATGTAAAAGTTCCAAGCACTGCCTTTGATTTCTGAAAATCGCTGAAATTTCATTTTATGAACGCAGCGCTATAAATATTCACTAGCAAGAGCTCTCCCAAAATGCAAATCACAACGTTATGTTTTTTGTGTGATAAAATGAGGCCGATATGGAGTTTCATCGTGTCGAAGTTTGCTCAAACATCTTGTTTGCCTGTTGATCGATTCTCTCGTCGATATTGGATACAGTCTAAATATTTGCACCCCTTACCATTTTATTATATTGAGAATCCATAAAAAGAGGCATCTTCTGAAGTTGCTTTTTTGATCAAATTCACAATTTTGACTTTGATTCTATCATGTTGTTATCATTATGTTAAACAGATCATTTTGCCTCCACTTTGACACTTTAGGAAAAATGAAAAGTTTTTGTGTATTTTTATGTAAACATTAATTGAATATTTGTTCTTTTATATAATATTTGTAAACATTAATTTAATATTTGTTATTTTAAATTAATTTAATAGTTTTTAAGATTATTGTATTATTTTGACTGTCCTGTCAAAACATTAAAATTCACAATCTGATTCATTGTTAATTCATTGAAATTAACAATTAGAAGAAATACGTTTACTGGCCTTCCAAACCTCATATATTTGTATTGAGAGTTAAAACAAGTTGTCTTGCATTAATGGTTCTACGTAACTGAATAAAAAATATAGCTGAAAACGATAAGATGGTATTATGAAATAATAAAAAAGTGAAATAATAAGTTTTTTTTAACTCGCATTTTTTTATTTTTCTAAATAAGCTAAGCATAACTGCTGTCCTTCAGTCCTTTTAGTACTGTTTTTTCTTGCAAATCTTTTAATTTAAATAGATATTTTGTGCACAATACATTTTTGTGTGCACACAATTTGAAGTAAAATACCACAAGCGTTTGAAACCATAAACATTCAAGGGCTAACGCTGCGTAACCACCTTTCAAACACTACGTAACAATTTGCGTTCATTAAAGAGCAGGCTTTAGATGATTCAGAAGCTCAGTTGACGCTTTGCAGAACAAAACCGTGTTCAAATCATGTTTACGTTGAGCCAACCGAAGGCTCCGCGTGACTGTGTCGTAATGTCAACGGCAAACAACACCTCAGACACGTGACGGCAAACACGGGCCGGCCAACAAACTGTCACAAGGCCTGCACACCGCAAGATTGACAATGGTGGACCCGCCGCATCTGGCCAAGCCGACCGTAGGCAGGAGACACTCCGAACGTAGACGTGACGCCGTAGAACCGTAGCGCTGTAGAACCGTAGACTAGCTACGTTACCATCTTCTACAAATACAGGGGTAAATGGAAACAAGATCAATGATAAAATAACAAATTATTTGAAACAGGTTTTTAATTTATTTGATTACTTTAAAGCATTCATGACAAGGATTTTCTGTAGGTAAGTATTCTTCGTATTTTATCATACATTGTACTTCTTGATACAATAAGTAAAGGAAAGCATCGTTGTTCTTTTAACATGATTATCTGAATTTAATTTTTAATTGAGGTATGCTACATATTAATTACTCAATGGTGAATATTTGAAATGCTCTAAAAATGCTACAAAATGTTAATTGTTCAGGAGAGTGAAAAATAAGTTTTTTATTTAATTTTAAAATCATATCTCCTGTTTTTGTAGACCTGTAAGAACAAACTTTTATTATGAAATAACATAAAATAGATCTTTCAGAATACGTAACATTTTTTTAATACCTTTAATAACAGTATTCAATTTATTTTTAATTTTTCAAAATAAAAGTCCTCTTAAAATGCACATCGTAAAAGATGCGCTTATTTTTATAGAAATTTTCCGGCGACGCAGATCGGAAGAGATAAAGGATTTTCATTTCAAATTTCCGTAATCGATATAATATGTAATTTCCATATAATAAAGATTGTTTTCCGTGAAGAATTTAGATTTTTTTTTAACATTGTTCTAAGACTCCTCAATTTTGAACGCAGGACTCGTAAGTCGGTACCATGTATTTGATGTTAATAAACGCATCCTCTCCACCGTATCTCTCCAGAATTTGTAGAGTTTCTTCAATAATGCTCGCTATATTTTCCGTTCTCTCTACAGCCTCGCCGATGTTTGCTGGAAACAAATTTTAAATAAAATCAAGGAAAATTAACACAATTTTGATCTAATAAACACTTTTTTTTAATCGATTTTTTTATTAAACATAGTAATTTCGGTTTATGGTGTGTGGGTAAGTAAGTACTGTGAAATATTCTTGCGTAAAACGTAACATTATTCAAGTACACTGAACTCTTAATTCAAAATTGAAACCACTTTTTGGTACTGCTTATCATTATTATTCAGAAGGACGCGGGTTCGAGTGGCATCGGCGGCATGTATCTTTCAGGAGATTTTTTCAATGTAGATGAGTGTTTCAGGCTAATAATTATTACTTATAATAACTGCTTATAATATCAGACAAGCGATAAAAATGAAAGGTTGGTATTTTATGAATTAATAATGCTTGATTGGGCGTATTTCTTTTGTTTAAATAGTTGGCAGATTCTTTCGCTAAACTAGGTCAAGTAGGTATACTTTAGCGGTTACTAGTCATTTGAATCAGTGCTAGTTTATTTTATGATTTTTAATGAGTAACGTGTTATATACTTGTATTTCATCCATTTAAATTTTGATTTGGTTTTCGTGAATGAATAACATATCTTGGAAGTGAAAATTAATCTGCTTCCCGATACCCGATCGAGCTGAACTTCGGTAGTCTATTTGAGAGTGTAATATTTTAACTTTCGGAAGCACCCACATACAAGCATTTAAAAAAATGGATGATGTTTAAAAAAAATTACAGCAGTATATACGAAATAAATGTCAATAGCATTCACTTAGTGTTGGGCTTAGGTGCTAGCGGTGTTCACTCTCTTTAGTCGGTCAGTGGAGAGGGTGGTTCAATCCTCAGTCAAACAAAAAATAAATCTAATAAAAGAAAATACTTTTTTGTTTAAAACCACGAGATTTATTAATTTATGACCCGACCGGTTTCGCTTTATTCAAGCATCTTCAGGGTGAATCAATCATCTTCAAACATCTTCATCTTGAATAAAGCGAAACCGGTCGGTTCATAAATTAATAAATCTCGTGATTTTAAACAAAAAAGTATTTTATTTTATTAAATATGTCAAACCACGAAGTGATTGCTTTCTACAATAATAAAAAATAAATCTTTGAAATAGTATACCAGTCGACTCAAGAGATGGCAAAATTAGGTCGAAAATTGAAAACAGATGTATTCGTATAAATATTACAGTAATTTTTTTTTTTACCGGTAATTTTTAATAATGTCGTTGGAAAGAAGAGATAATTTTTCAAGTTAGTAAACATTCGGTTGGTTACTTTTTTTCTTTCGAAAGGCAATGTTCCTAAGGCAAATATAATTTTTGAAAATGCTGATGTTGGTGCTAGTTTCAAATAAAATAATAAAATACCTATTTCAAAAACCGGTAGCACACCTCGCATTGGGTAACATCTGAATTTGGTAACATTGAATTTTTAGATGATGTTTTTGAGTTTAAAACCTTGAAAATTTTACTAATGTAGTTTATTAATGATATTAATTTTACTAATGTAGTTTATTAAAGACATTTATTTTACTAATGTAGTTGATTAATGACGTTTATTTTACTAATGTAGTTTATTAATGATATTTATTTTACTAATGTTGTTGATTTATGACATTTATTTTACTAATGTAGTTTATTAAAGACATTTATTTTACTAATGTAGTTTATTAATGACATTTATTTTACTAATTTAGTTGATTAATGACGTTTATTTTACTAATGTGGTTTATTAATGACATTTATTTGGCGCGCTCATTTTTCTTTTTTTAACTTCGTGAATCTTATTTTTTTTTCAATATTATCGTTTTTCAATTGATATTCATGATTATTTTTAATTGTTCTTTCAATATTTGTAATATGTGTAAGTCTTTTTGAACACCTTTACTTCCCTAGAATGATAAAATTTATTTAATCTTAAATAAAATTCTAAAAATGCAGTCAACAAGATGTGAACAAAAAACCATTTAAAAAAACGTTCATAGAAATAGCATATCTTTGAAAAAACTGTCAACTAATATTTAGTGATAAGTTATTTGGATAAGCATTTTTTTGTTAAAAACACATTATGTTGTTAGGCATTTTAAATCACATTCGCGGTGTAAAATACTTAAAAGCTGAGAAATATTAAGATGCGCTTAGTTCTTATGCGAGAAATATATCTCGTTTTCAACTTTATTCAAATAATTCGAAAAAAATTATTTTAAGAGCGTTAAAAAAATTATAATATTTTTATTCTTTTATTTTTTTTATTTTTTTTTACCGTTTCCAGCATATTATATTATGTTAGAAACGAGTACAATGAGTTGCAGATTAAACTATGTGTTTGTCTCTTTTTAGCGTCGCTCGCTTCCGTTTCATCGTGTTTCTAATCACAACGGTGCTAAAGAAGTTATGTGTATGAATATTAAAATACATTAACTGAGAAAAATGACTGGGGTTTAAAGTGTACCTGTGAATATTATAAGAAGTGGTGACGGTATTTTCCCCCGGTTCACAATACTAATCAAAATGACTTCTCAGTAGCAGGTCTTTGTGCGAGGGGTATGGACACTGAAATGGCTTGTGCCCGCCGACCATTAGCTTTGACGGCCTTTCATACTCCTCCTATTCGCTCTCTTCAAAGAATTATTTTCGAAGAGCACGTAATTAAATGCCCGTTTGAGCCAACACTTAATAATTTCATGTTTGTAAAGCGTAGATGCAGCAGCAACTGAATAGAGAGTCAACGTGGTTCGGGCAATATTAAAAGATGGGTGAGTAAGGGTATAAACTCACCGCCCGCCCTTCAGTACTACATCGCTACATCGCTACCTCTGCCCGTGGAGCGCTGGACGTGAAAGGGCCTCGGAGAGGCAGACAGCCAAGCAATTAAAATGGAAACACGTCCATTCAAAATAGTTACAAACGGTGCAAAAACGCTTTGTTTAATACAGAAAATAGAAAAAAAATAAATTGGATAGCTACATAATATTGGAAGTTATAAAAATCGTATATTTGTCACTCGTATGCAGCTTGTTGGAATACAATTCCATACTTTGGTCCCCATATTATCAAATTCATATAAGAAATATCGAAAGAGTGCAGCACGAACTTTAAAGATTTATTGACTTCAAGTTACATATACCTATTCAACACATTAACTACACATCTTTACTAAATACCCTAGAAAGCATTCCCTAGAAAACAGAAAAAAAATAAACGATCTAACTTTTTTGTTTAAAATTATTCACTCCGAATTAGATTGTTGCGAACTCCTACATCTCATTGATTTTAAAGTACCTACTCGAAAAACAAGGCAAAACATATTATTCTGTAACCAACTACCATACACATGCACCAATTTCACGACTACACACACTATGGAACGAATTCACCTCAAATATCGACGTATTTAATACAAGTTTACCTTTATTGAAGAAATATCTGAACAATATTTTTATGTAGAATATTTTGATATCTAAGGAGCATCACACAAAATCTATTGCATATATTTGTGTATTTCTATTTCTGTATTAAACTACAATGTAAAAAACTATTACCGTTTTCTTTTATGAATCTTGCATTTTGTCATGTATTATTCATTACATTTAATTAGTTACCTGTAAATTTTGTAATTACTAACATACCTACTAGTTAATAGCTATGCCATTTTAAACATAGAAACTTTCTCTTTTATTGTAATGCACTATCTTCCCTTAAATTTATCTGCATACCTACCTTTCATATGATGTTTACTATGTAGTTATATTTTGATAGTTTATCGTTTTAATTTAAAAACTGTCTCTGTATTATAAACTTGTCATGTAAAAGCCCATCAGGGCGTTGAAAATTAATAAATAATAATAATAAAAGGAATAAATACAACTATTGAAAAATACACATTCGTGATTACAAATCAATATATATAAAAATCAACGTATATTTTCTCTTGCTTGATTGCTTATATGCATGTATGTTTGTTTGTTTTTTATGCGTTGCTAAGCCATTAATTCGATTGCGATGAAACTTTGGGGATTTGATTTTTTTGCATGAGCTCCACACAGGAGGCCCTGAGGAAAATAATTTCCCTCAGGGCCGATGTCATCTTTGGAGATGCTGTGTGGAGGGTTTTTTTAGGGAAAGGAAGGAGAGGAGAGTTCTGGGAAGGAAAAGGATTTAAGGGATGTAATCTGGAGTTTAGTGTGTCCTGGACATCCGCTTCCAAGACTTAGACAAACCTCACCCCATGAACCCGGGCACCCCTGCTAAATCACCAAACGCAGCGAACCACTTGGGGTGACCTATGGCAGAGGTGTTGGTTATCCAATAAAGGTCCGCATGCCCATACTATAATAGAGAGTCTGGCGTCATGAAATTATTGCCTACAACCGATTGCGATGAAGCTTTAGTGATTTGGTGTATGCACGCCCGCGTAGGTTTTTATATATTATATAATGGTGAGCTCTAGGGTTATGAAATTCGTACAGAAATTTAAAAATGTGTGTATTTCTCGTAGTTTAGGCGGAAAGGGGAGGGGAATCCGGGAGGAAGAGGGGAAAAAGGGGGGGGGGTCACGGAAGGAGAGGGGTGGGAAAGCAAGAGGTGAGAAACATCTTATTTCTTTAAGTGACATTGCAACGCATACCGTGTACTGGCTTGTGTTCAATAAAATGCTTTAAAAAAAGGAGACCCAGCAAAAAATATTTTTAATTTGGAGGTTCGACGCTCGTTCGGCCTTATTTGAACACGAAAGGTGGTACTTTTTTAAAAGGGGTGAAGATGAATGAAAATATCTCTTGATTGAAAAACGAAGAGAAATGTCATCGCGGCAGGAATGGAAGGTACTCTGAGTATCGCCCTGGTGTAAGCCACCAGTCAGAATTAAAGCGGTGCTTGAAATAGCACGGCCATAGCCATGTTTGTTGACCAGATCTGAATAACCAGTTCTTCGCTACCTCAATCTTTCTCATATCCTTCCGCTCTACACTACCTTCAGCCTTACAACATACCCTAATTGGGGATGCCACAGACTCACTGGCTCCAGATGTGAGCAGTTGGCACTCTTGTGCATTTTCACATTAAAAAAAACTTTCTCAGGTATAAAACTTCCTGCAAGTTAATAGCATATTCTTGAATTCGCACAACACACATATTAGGTTTCCTGCAAAGGTAAATGGAGGGACTGGAAAGAGAACTATGAAACAGGAGATGAGAAATACGTTATACGACGTGTCAAATATGGAACACTTTATAATACAACTTTATCAACTCCGTTTCATTCAAAAGGTTATATTTCAAAGATTTTCGACTGTAATGATATATACAAGTTTTCAACTTCGTTCAAATAAAAGAGATTTTATATCATTTTTAAAGTTCAAAAAACAAAATCTTGTGTTAAGAAACTTTTAAATTTGTAATTTACTAATTTTCAAAATTTTTTCATGATTTTGATAAAAAATGATAATCATTAAGGTTAGATATTGCCCGGCTTTCAAAGTTACTTACCGCGTCTATAAAATTCTAAGTTTGTGTATATTTTTTGATAAATCTTAATCAAGAAAACGAATTTTTTTTTTAAATTTGAAAACAATACAAGATTCCCAAATGCTTCCGTCTGGAGCCAGTGGGACTATGGCATCCTCAATTGGGGTATGTTGTCAGTTTGGAGGCAGTAGGGATGGAAATGCGATGGAGAAGAGGAAGGTGGGGAAGTACCTGGCTGTTCAGATGTGGTCACCACACACGACTAAAGTCATTTCCATTGCCTACAATAACAAATATATATCGATGGCCCAACATTAAATGGAAACAAGTTAGAAGTACCATAAAATTCGTTATGAGTACCAAAAAGGACTCTTCCCGATTTTAAACGCAATAACATTTTTTAAATGTTTTACTTCTTAAGTATTGAAAAACGTGTTATAAAATTACACAAACATTCAGATGAAGGCAATTTTATTTAAATTATTTCGATTTGTTTCCATTTAAAACTGACGAGATTGTTTCACAAAAAAGTATTACATTCGTGGTACTGAAGAAATTGCAGTGATTGCAAATTGCTATTGCATTTTGACATTTTTGCATACGTGCGTAAAAAAACCAGAGTGTGCAGGTCACACGCGCTAGAAGTGAAACCTACAAAGTACTAAAGAAGGCAAGAGTAGGGAGGCTACAAAGTACCGCAAAAAGAAATGATCGATACGCTACAAAGTACCGCACAAAAAGGGGACCGATTAGTCTATCTCATGCTCTCGCAGGCTAAATCTTATGGATGTATGTATGTGTTTGTCCCTTTTCAGTGTTGCTAATTTTTTGTTTCATCGAGTTTCAAATCACAACGGTGCTAAAAAAGTTTTCACTTAAAAAAATTTTGACTAGAAACCGGGTCGATATTTTACGTCACCTTAGTTCTTAATTGTCCAAACGACCATTAGAAAATTTTACATGAGAAGAGGGTTTTCTTTAATTATTTCAATGAAACATAATGATAGGTACGTTTTAAATTTTTTTCGTTATTTTTTTTTGGGGTGTTATGCCGTGTTGCGCTACCTCCTTTTTTAGCCAACGTTTCGTTTCGTTTCGTTAACACTCCAAAAACAAATAACGATAATAACAATAGGTCTTTAAGATACAGCTATTTACGTAAAGGTAAAGGTCTCATTATTTTAAATAATTCTTAGTTAAGTGATTAACTATCATTTTTTCAACTTTATTTTTAATTTAAAGTGGAGATTGAACAAAAACTAAAATGGTCGTTTGGACAAATCAGAACTAAGGCGACGATTAGCTACCGGAAGAAACATCCAGTTTTCGAAATTGTCATCGTGTTTCAAAACGGTCGACAAAATGAAAGCCAAACTTTCAGTACATAAGATTGTTGGCGCTCTGTCAAACTAGAATCCCTAATAATGCCGGTACGTGTAGTTTGCCCGCCCCGCGCGCTCTCGCCCGTGCCGCGCCGGGTATCAAAGGTGAAAATAATGAATAACTTGTCGCGGGCACGTCAAGCCATCGCCCGGAAGCTAACGAGTTTTGACGTGCCGCGCATTATTATTTATGATCGAAATCGGAGATTTAACGATACAAAATATATACTAGAATTTCACACCGATGGATATTGTCACAGGAGGAAGCACCGCGCCAGAGTCAACGTAGTTAAAATGTTAAAAAAATAAACAAAAAGGCAATGAATTTCGCTGTGAGCTTTTATGTCGTTAGGGATTGAGTTTGTGGATAAATTTAATTTACATTGCAATTTAATCCGGTATTGTCTCACTTGATTACACTCTCCGTGGGCCTTAAAGTACGAAATATATGTAGGGTTCTATTTTTAACAGGATAACACTAACATACAAATGGAAAGCTTTAACTAATTTTCTAGGGATAACGTTCCGAGTCGAATGAAAGACGCTCTGAGAAACTAGCGTCATTAATTCTTTCGAAATAGTGCATAGTCGGGAAACATGCCAGACGCGCGCCCGACATTTCTTTCTGCGACTCGTTCTTGAGTTCAACAGCACGGCTGTGTAACCATTTGCTGGCCTCTGTGTTTCCTCTCTCCTACAGCATGGGTCTCTTCAAGACCCAGATTTAATCCTTCCTTTCCTCAAAAAGACGCTTCACACTGCATCTCCAAAGAAGACATAGATAGGCCTTAGAGAAATTATTTTCGTCAGAATCTCCTGCGTTGGGTTAATGTAAAAAAAGTTTAAAAAATTTATGTGATCGTGTGAAGCATATTAACTTAAAAGTTCATTGAAAAAATATATTTTTAAATATGATTAAACATTCCGACTTCCGTTATCGTTATGATTATAATTTGTATTACTGTATGTATAAAATATGCAAATTAATAAAATAATAATAAATAATAAATCTATGCATCAAAATTTTCAAGTTAAATATACTTTACAATTTCAGAATTGGAACACGTAAGTTTTAATCATATCAGACAAGCCTCTAAAGTAGGTACCAAAAATATTTTTTAAATTATAATTATTTTTTGAAACGTGTATTTATTTTGTTATTTGTTTGGATAGATGTCGCCGTTTTTCTAGTGTACTAAAATATCTTTAATACATAAAATAATACTTTCGGCTACATAAATCCTACAAATATAATGTTCTGTGATTTTTCATGGGTCCGGGTAAGTAAATTACACAAACAAAAATGTAAAAGTTATAAAGAAAAACTTACAATTTTTTTGTTTGAATAGGTTAAAGATGGGAAGAATTTGACGATAGTATGGAACGAGAGCTTCGCCAACTCGATCACAAGATAGAACCAAATTCTGTAGGGCCTTCATCACGTTTATAATTACATCCAAGCGTTTTGTGCCCAATGCAGCTGAAAAAAAATTCAGAGATGATGGACTAAGCCGGAAACGCGGTTGACGTATCTGTATTCCATCGCCAGTGGAGGTTATCCACCACTTACCCGTCCTGGTATAAGTAACAGATGGTTACTCCTTCAAGGCTCTCGCAAGGACTCTAATTTTTTTGAAATAACGAATCTACATTTAAGTTTGAATGAATCTAGACCTCTAGTGTCCCTGTATACGGTGTTAGGAAGCAGTATGCAAGTGCTTACATAATATACAAAATGCGAATAATATAAAGCAAGTCAGGGATAAACTAATTAAAAAAGATAACATATAAACATAAAAGGCGGCTGCTCGCAGGGTAATGGCATCTTGCGTATGCTGCAAGCATCTCCAAGAAAATATAATGAAAACAAGTATTGTGATATGAAAAACGGTTGTGTCGGGTGGGATACCTCTCTCGTCATCTGGCAGTACCAGCCAGAATGTGTGTGGTGGTCGGTCTGCCATGAATGAAACTCAACGTCCGCGCCCTTTAGCCGGTTTCTCGGTTGTGCCTTGACGATAGTAAGTGGGAATTAGTTCCCAGTTCCATCGCCAGCCATCCACATACGCGGTTGTCGTATCTGTATTCCATCGCCGGCCATCCACATACGCGGTTGTCGTATCTGTATTCCATCGCCAGTCGTCCACATACGCATTTGTCGTATTTGTATTCCTTCGCCAGCCATCCACATACGTGGTGTCGTATAATATTTTTGATGAATTCTTAGTGAATCTCCGTGGATCACATAATATTATTATGTTGTATTATTTACATGGAGTTTCACTAAACACACATAATAAACTGTAACAACACGACAAAATACACTATTCTACTGCAGCATTCATAAACGTAACTACATTGCCCACTCTCCGATACAACGATTTCCCACTATGGGAAACCAACACTTAGGCAAAGTTGACATACAGTATTTTTCAACTATTTTTCCAACACTATTCCTAAACACATCTTGTTTTTCAGTTTTTGTTTCTTGTATTTTAATGACTTCTGTGTATTTTTTTATCTAATGTAATTTTATTTTTATTATACCTTTCTTAAGTTTCAAAATTATCTGTCATCTTAAAATTGTACTACCAACATGTTAAAGCCCCATGGGCATTAAATAAATAAATAAAATAAATGAAAAATTTAAAAAATATCGCGGGCATACTGATAAAAAACGTTAGAAATGTGACATTTTGACTTAAAAGTGTAGTTTTATGAAGATGTTTAAAAGAAAGAAAGAAAAGGAAGTGAAGTAGTCAATTTGAAACAAATACTTAACGGCCAGAAAACCCACTTCATGACATTGTGTTTTTATATCAACACAAATTGCAATTTAATTTGATAAAAGTTTGAGTTCTTCACTTGTTATTGATTTTAGAATAATTAACGTTTTTTGCCAGTGTACCCACGATATATACAATTATATTTGTAAGTATGTAAAATCGTGAAAAATGCAAGCAAGCAATAACTACGTATAAAGCTTTGAAATAAGTGTGATTTGGTTTGGAAACAAAAGTTAACTTACTTTTAATGGGGATTATTAATTGGGGTACAACAGGGAGGACCTTGTTACTCCCATGTCTGATAAGGTCTTTGATTCCTTCGTTCGCGTAAAATTTGCAAGGGAATCCTGTTTCGACCAGCCCATCAAAAAACATCGGCAGGTAATGGTGGTAGTCTAGTTTCTCTACGGGAACCTTATTAAGAAAAAAACAAAAACAAATAATTAATTATGCACTTTATGAAATTCAAAACTTACTACCACACAGCGTATAATAACTCTCCCATTTATGCACAGATGTATAGAGTGTATAGCCGTAGTGTCACATCTTACACTTCAATATCCTGCTGTTATACAAGGTTTATGCCAAATTCAGTTAAGTGGTTTGATAACTTTGATTTCGACTGTGTACAGGAGACAAAATAAAAAATTTGCTCCAAATTTCTCATGCCATGGAATGTACTATTGAAAATCGCTGGAATTAATGTAGAAACATTTACAGGGAATTGAAAAATGGTGGTTACAACCGGAGTGTCACATTAAAAGCGTTGGAATTTATAGCTTAAGTGTTATGTTAACCTATTAAGTATTGGCGGGAAGGAAAATGTTTCATTAAACCATCGGTGCAAAATAGCCTTCTTTCGCATTATTTTAAACTGCCTAGGGTTATGGGGAATTTCAAACTTTACAACTTTCATCGTTTTTCCGCTTCCTTTAGCTTCGATAATCGTCACCAAATATTATCTAATAAAATATTCTCCACGACTTCACAAAACAGTATTTGGCTAATACGTGTGAGGTGACATAAGCTCGAAACCGGTGTTGGACAATAGTATTACACGTGGGAAAGTGACATTTGTTTTATTTATCAACATGTCAATCAAAGTGATGTAACACGCACAGTAGAAATTTTCGTTAAAATAGTTATTTCTTGCAATCCGATTTTTTTCTCTAAGCAATTTTTAAAAGATTTCTACTTCTAATTTAAAATTTCGTTTTTAAATGCTTTAAAAATACGTTAGTTTCAAGTCAATCTTTGGGTTAATGAGTATTTTAAACTTCCTATAAACAACCTATAAATATATTACGGGTGATACCTTCCAGCACACGTGTTTTCCAACATTTTCAATGGAAATCGGAAACTCTCCGCTCAAAAAGGCTATCTTAAACTGCGAGTCCTTCGGAGGTTTCGGCTCAAAAATATTGTATCTCGGTGAAGGCTGAACTTTAACGTTTCTCTGTAAGGACTGTATGGTAAAAGCTGGCACTATCCTTGCAGTTGTTGGTCTCGTGGCGGCGGGAGTTCCTGGTAAAGGCTTTCTCAAGGATATCCGAAATTCCTGGCCTGATGTTTCTTTTTCTTTTTCGCACTTGAATTTTTGGACCATGTCTGTGGTGTCTTATCAAACTGAAAATGTAAACTGAATTATGTTTCATTTAATATTTCATTTGACATTGAAGAGAGAGATAATAGTAATTAACCATAACAATACACAGAAAAAATATATTGATGGGTATAACCAAAGATATTTGGTATAACCTTCAAAAGAAATTAAAATAGTTATGTAAATGAAATGAAATTTCATATTTTTACGGTACACAAAATGTATATTTTTTTTGGTTATGTTCATTGTTATGTGAGTTGAGTATATAACAAGAATTGAGTCTGCTCTAAACCGTCTAGAGCTTATGTGACTATGGAATCTCCATAGTTGGGCTACGTTATGGATAGGGAAGGAGATGAGAAAGAGGAAGGTGGAAAGCACCTGGTTATACAGATCTGGGGGCCTAGTCACTAATTTTTGTAAACCTCCGTTTCATGAAGTTACGGGTTTAGCTACGTCACATACCCGTATTTTGACAGATTCACCAACTTAAATAACAACAACAACGGGTATGTGAGGTAGCTAAACCCGTAACTTCATGAAACGGAGGTTTACAAAAATTAGTGACTAGGCCCACTGGTCACTAAATATGGTTAAAGTTGGTTCAAACAACGTTTCGATTCTGAATGGCGATCTTTCACCTACGCCTACTTACCAATCACTCTGGATCGTGCCGCAAATAAACCTTTTTTTTAAATACATTAACAATTATCGTAACTTTTCAACAACGGAGGCCATCGATATTAAAAACAAAAACAACATATTAAAAAAAAACTTAATCAAAAGTAGGTAAACTAACAAACTAACCATCATGCCATTTCCTGGTAAAAAGGACAGACAGACATACAACCCTATGTCGAAACACACTCCGTACTTTATTCGCATTCATACATTTTATCATTCACACCATTTTGTTATTCTGATACATTTATTTATTAATTTATGGACAACAGTCCATTAAAAACATAATAACACGAATAAAAAACAGTGATGACAGTGAAGGGATAGCACATATAAATTAATAGCTATGACAATATAAAATGTAAAAAGTACATATAGAGACACTAAAAGTCAAAGCATGAAGAAGCATTTAAATATTGCATATCGACTGCCGAAAGCCATTTAGTTTTAAACCAAAAAAATCAATGCTTTGACTTGCGTTGACAAGTCTCGACATTCTGGATAAGGGAGAATGGTATCCATAATTAGTAAAATGTTGATTGAGGAACAGCAATTCATTATATCGAAGTCTACGGGAAGGGATGTTAAACTGGATGAGTTGTAACAACGCAGGTGTATAATTAGTACTGTTGATAATTTTAAATATGCAAATTAGATCATAGTCCTTTCTACGTTTTTCTAAAGAAGAAATGTTTAAAATGTGTTCAATTTCATCATATTAGTACTTGCCTTTTTCAAGACCCAACCTCCAAGCAATTCCTCTTAGGAAACGATGTTGTACGGATTCGATGTGATAAATGTGGACAGCATAGAAAGGATACCAAATGACACTAGCATATTCAAAGTGAGGGCGAACCAGCGAACAGTAAAGAGTTTTAAGTGTACTTATATGTTTGAAGTCAGAGGTAATTCTATGATTGAAGCCGAGTAGTTTAAAGTGATTTATTTACGATATTATTAATGTGATCACGGAAAGATTAAACCACTTTAATCATCTGTAAAATTTATGTTTGGAAATAGAAAAAACTGTGAACAAAAAAGTGCTTACACATTTTTTATGTACATAGTGCGCTTCACACAAGATTAGTATGATTTCTCAAATTGTTGCCAAACAATGTTTTATTCTTCCTACGTGAATCGTTATGAGATTTGAGATTCTTGTCATGACAATAATAATTATTTTAAAACCAAAAGGCTTCCACTCTTTTGAACGATGATACAACCTCCGCCAGTGTTTTTAATCGATATTAAATTTAACTATTCGATTTTCGTGAACCCGTGTTACGTTAACAACCCTAATTCTAATTGAATAAGTAGTTAAGCCAGCTTGTTAACTTGGCTCTTAAGTCAGCCAGTTATATTAAGAATGTCTTCATTACGATCAAGGCCTTTAGGCTTTGTTAATACTGTGAAAACGTTTATTGTTAATATCGTATCGTTATGATTGTTTTTTTTTAAAAGATGAAGGGAAAAATACGCATTCTGAAAAAATATTTGCAAAAAAATTTAGACCAAATCACTCAAATCAAAATAATATAATGAGGGTCTTACCTTCGCGATGAAATTATTATAAGGAATATAAATAACGAGGTCTTCACTTGATTCTACATATATAAAATAGGAAAAACAAATCGTAGTATTTTCAAATCAGTTTTCTAGTTGGAAAACAACCAACGAACTGAAGAACGTCAAAGATTTATAAACTATTGATGCGAAGCTTGTTATCGAACCCAATCAAAATATAAAAAAGAATCTATTTTATAATGATGTGATATTTTTTAAAGCACTTTTTATGTTGGTCTAAGGAGCACAATCAAAATTATTGACCTTTCACGGTAATAGCTTGAAAGACATGACTTCCGATAGAAAATACAAGTAAAGTATCATTTGGTGACGGCATATTTCAACTTGCACTAAACACCTTTAATACTTGGGAGACTTACCGAACTAAAACCGAACAATATCTTGTTGCTTCGGTCAATATTGACTGTTATATTAATATAATAAAAAAGGATATTGTGCTCCCCAATACACGACGTAAGATTGTTTATTTTGTAAGATGATCGTTGCCTTGGCGACGCCATGTTTATCGATTCGGTGGAAATGTTGGCTGCCTGTCAGATTTCAGTAAAGGCCAGGTCACACCTGCAAATTTATTATAGTATCGGAGCTATAAAATTCAGGAATTTTTTTTTTAAATTGATTTGAACATTATGTTGGTAGGTAAATTCAACCCAATAATAATTATTATCAAAGAATTTAATTTACACAAATCCGAAAACTAACAAAACATTTAAATAAATAAAATAGTGTTCCTACTCGGCGCATTACAATATTTTATTTATTTATCACTTAATAATGAATATTATTGATTTGTTTTTCCTTGTTTGTCCTTCTTACACCTCGCAATTGAGCGACCAATCGACGTGGTTTTTTTGCCTAGTGTTTTTTTTTTACATTAGCTCCACACAGAAGGCCCTGAGGGAAATTATTTTCCTCAGGGCCTATGTCTTCTTAGGGGGTGCTGTGTGGAGGGTCTTTCTAAGGAAGTGTGTCAGGTTCAGTGTGTCCAGGAGTGACAAACGTATGAATTCATCCTCAACCAGTCTCTCTCGATCCGGCCGCCACGCAGCGCATGGGTAGACGCATCCGCCGCCAAGACCTGGACAATCTCACCCAACGAGCCCGGGCGCCCCTGTTAAGTCACCAAACGTAGCGAACCACTTGGGGTAGCCTATGGCAGAGGTGTTGGTTATCCAATAAATCTTTCCCGGGGCGGCGGTATCTATACTCGCCTCCCAAATTGAGTAATAGTTATAGTTACGATGTGGAAACATAGACACTGTGGAGATTTTTTTTTTATTTTTATTTATTTATTTATAATTTCTCACCATAGGTACATATGTTCTTATTTTTTTCATACAAAAATATTAACCTCACTAGGACTAACAGCCTGTATTGAGGTTAACATTTATAAATTTGAGTGATGCATATACACACAAATCACTAAAATATAAAGCACTACATTCAAAACACTACAATATTATATGCAGAAATTAAGAAATAAAAATATTATATTAGTGACCAGATGGGTAATTTGAGTATGATTTATAACAATATAGACCATAAATAAATCCTTAATTACCATACCCACCAAGAAACAAAGCTAGTTCAAAACAACTAGGGTGAAACTCCGATTTTGACAAATAGAACTCAAATAAAATCTAGTTATTTAAAAAAAATCGTACTATTTATTTTAAAATAAACAAATGGATATTGTGGAGAGCCAGGCGCACAAATATATCCATTCTGGAAGAGCTACGCATCCACAATAGTCTCTGATCATCTGTCTGCAACGCATTTAGAGGTACTTTGGATAGCGGAAAGGGGAAGGAGATGGGGTAGATAAAGGTGGGGAAGTACCTAGCTATTCAAGTCTAGTCATGGAGGCGTCAGATTACCACGATCATTCTGATTATTGATTGACCCTTGTTGTTTATTAGAGAAAATATAACAAGTTAGGTGGTACAGAAAGGCGTACAATTTCAAAAACAAAATAAAATTGCGAAATTTTAAACATATTCACAAAACACGTTTGGGATAACCGCAAACCAAATAATCGAATGACTTTTTTTCGAAGTTGCGAATTAAGTGGGTAAAAGGGCATTTTTCATTATTTATCATTTGGATGCTCTTGTCTGGTTGCGGACAACCGATATATAATGTATGGGACCAATCATTCGATGTCCGTTGGACCCTAACTGGATAAAATCAACCCTTCTCCTGAAGAGGATCCAAGAAAATTGGGGTCTCTGGCAGACACGATTTTCCGAAAGAAAAGCGTCAACGTGTTAAATTATGCAATGAATAAAAAAGTATGCACCGCTTTCCATTGTTGTGAAAATGCTTTCTTCATTCACACAATTATATGAATAAAGGTAGTATACATAATTTGTCGATGTTTTTTGTGGATGACTTTATTTTTGTTTTATTTCCCAGATTTGCCGATATGTTTCTAACACTTCATTATATTTAAATAACTTTAGTCCGCCTCGGCACCGTACCCCCTAGTGAGGAAGACTAAGAAATACAATATTTTATACTTAATTTCACCATTAAATTTTGTATGTACAATTATTTTATTTAGTCGCTAAAATAAAAAAATAAAATAAAATAAAAAAATTACCAATAAACACAGATATCCAGATGTTTTGCTGAATGTAGGGATGGATGTAGGTGATTATTTTCTTGATCTACGGGAGGATCATAGAGGCGATGTAAATCACATAGCTGATAATGCAAATCACGTTCTCCACTAAAGGTTATGTTCAGAAAGGTTTTTGATGGCCGGCGTGATCGAGCGGTAAGGCCTCTGACTCGCAATCCGAAGGTCGAGGCAAATAAATTTTATTTGAATAATTTGTGTTATTTCAGAATTAATTCAATTAAAAATAATGTAAAGTGTATTTCTGGCACGTTGCAGCGTGGAAGATACTCTCAGTATCGCCATGGTGTAAGACCACCATTCTGAATTGGAACGTTGCTTGAAATGGCGTTAGCCGTGTTTGGTGACCAGATCTGAATAGCCAGGTACTTCCCCACATTCCTCCTCTCCATATCCTTCCCGTCCCTACTACCTTCAGCCTCACAACATACCCCAATTGCGGATGCCACAGTCTCACTTGCTCCAGACGGGAGCAGCTGAGACTCTTTTGAGGTATTACAATAAAATTAAAAAATGGAGAAAAAAATGCATTAATTTTTTACAATAGTCAAATTTTAAAAAGTCGGGCGGTGTGTCTTATTTTTTTTATTAAATTAAAATCTTTACAGTACACCATGGTAATTTTCATTAAAATAATTGCGTTGACCAAATAATTCAAATTTAAAAGCTGTGGAAAATTCAAGACGTCAGAGCTAACCGTTCGAGAGATTATACTACTTTAAAAAAATATTTCTAAAAAATAAAAATTTCGGAATTTTTTTTAAATTATGATACTTATTTATTTTATTTTTGCTTTGTACATTATCAGTAATTTTAGTAAGAAAAAACGTAAAGTGTGCCATTTTTAAAACTTTTTTTTATTCACATTCAATATTTTTATATTACAAAAATAATGTTTATTTCGAAATATAATATTTTAAAGCGTATTTAAACACCTTTCAAAATTTTTTTTTTAATTTTTGGGATGCGTTTAGAAATATTCTATTTATTTGGAGTTTATTACAAAGCGGAAACATTTTGACCTTCCGACAAAACAGGCTCGAGGCCTGAGGGGTTGAAAAATATATTAATCTATCGACAATGAGTAACATTAAGACATTTAAATATACACGTTTAGTAATATTATACGTTGATGCTAACTAAAATACAAAACAAATTTTGAATTGTCTGCCTTATTAGGATTTTAGATTTGAACTTTTTAAATTTCAATGTTAAAATTCAAGTTCTGTGAAAATTATGTTCAAGTTCTGTTATTATTTCATCATGTACCCATTTTTTCATAGTATTCGAATAATAACACAATTTGAATGGAACTTCCACACATCTTGAATATTAACATTGAAATTTGATGAATTTTTAAAATTGTGTTAAACTACCCGCCCGTGGATACACAAATTATTAAAAAAAATAAATCAACAACATGGTTACCATAATAGCACCCTGTAAATCACCTTTACTAACAACGTGTCCTTATTTTGAACCTCCTCACTAGCCCCCCTTCAAACATCCACAACTACCACCTTCACCGAAAAATATCTATTTTTTTGGTAGTTTTAGAAGGGTTGTTTTACAGAATTCGATCAAACATCAAATTTCGAAGTTAATTTTTTTTTCAAGTTCTGTGAAATTCCCATTCAAGTACTGTTTTTATCCAAGTACTATGACACAATCGGCCCATGTTAAAATAATAACAGAATTTGAATAAAACTTTCTCGGTACGTGAATTTTAACCAAAGATATTAAAATACAGAAGAGATATGCTATGGTGTCCGCGCAACTGTCGCCGGACTACGCGCTAATTAGCGTAGTTTTCATACAAAAAGAATTTGTTCATTTCGTTGATTTTTTGAAAATGTGCATTAATATTGGTTAACAATATATTTTGAATAAGGAAAGAATTCGTTCATTTAGTTTAACGTTCGTTTGGTTTATTCGTTAATTATTTGTTCTTTTAGTTTATTTGTTAATTGGTAAACAATATCGGCGACACCCGGAAGCGCAGTCCCACATAGTAAAAACAGCAGATAGCACATCTACTTATATTTCAATATCTTTGATTTTAACTAATAAATTCGATAAATTTTTCAAATTTGTCAAACAATCCATTTTTAAAAACGCCTGTAAATGAAATGAACTGAACGGACTTGTCTAAACCGGTATCGAATTATAAAAAAGTAACAAGACCTGTACGTTGAAAAATAAAATGCTTTAAAAACAAAATTAATTTTGAATCCTAACAGCCGTGCTGTTCTCTACAATCGTAAATGTAAATTCATAACGGTTAATTTTGTATTTTTGTCATTATAAATTATGATTTTCATTTGTTTATGCCTGTTCATTTTCCATCATCATTATGATATAATATGTATAAAAAAATATATTTTAAAATAATTATAAATATCGTATTAGGTATCTTATATATAAAAATCTCGTGTCACGATGTTTGTGGTCGCACTCCTCCGAAACGGCTCGACTGATTTTTATGAAATTTTAGATGTATATTTTGTAGGTATGAGAATAGGTTTTAAAGTATATTTCATACCGCTTGATTAGGGTGTCCCTACCCATAATTTATTTTTTTTATTTTTTTGACACATTTTTTTTCGGTAAGTGTATATTTTTTTATTTGGCATCAAAAATACCTATAACCCCAAATTTTAACCCTCCTACCCCCAATCTCCCATTTTTTAATTGCGATTTTTGTATGAACAAATTGAACCGTCTTTCGTATTTCAAACAGAACGAAATTATTTATGTTGTTGAATGACAGATGGCGCTACGTCTGCCTCATCAAACTTTTATCCACACATGCGCGAGACATTCACGAGAAGCGTAGCGTCATTTTGTTCAGCATCATGTTCTCGCGTGGCAAACCATCGAGCTTATTTGTGTTGGCTAAAGTCGGACTGACAAAAAATATCGTACACTCGTTTGCTCTTCGAAATTCATATTGATTTTCTTTATTTCATTTTCCTACTTTAGTTGGTATTTTCTGCTTTTATCGGCGGTCATCGTCTACAGCGCTCCATTCCTCTTTCTGATATAGATCCCATCCCCACACATTTACAATACATTCGTTATTTTTTTATTTAACAAATCAAAATATTCACTAGAAATAATTTATAAGGGAGAACAACGTTTGTCGGGTCAGCTAGTATTTCATAAAATGTTATCAAAATGTAGCTGCTGACAAACTACAAAAGAAGTTTACTTAGTGAAGTTTTTAAAATTCAAGAAAGAAAAGAAAAGGATTCAAAATTAAATAATTTTATGTAACGTTTTTTCAAATACAAAATCTGTTGTAAAGTAGTACGCGGGAGTGTTTTTATATTCAAGTTTATGATAATTTCTTGCTTAGTTATATATTACCCCAATAGCCTTGAGATAATCATATTCATATACAAATTATGGCATTAATTTGCCGTTTCGAAAAATCGTCTTGTATTTCAGCCCCGCACCAAAGCGTATAAATATTTCGCGCCTTTGCGAGCAATAAATCATTTCACGAAATTACAAGCTTTTCAAACCAGCGTCCCATAAAAATGTTCGAAATCGGTGAAATACGACAAAGCCACGAACAAAAAGCGGTTGCCACATTTCATTAGGAGAATGGCCACATTGGCGTACGTTGGTCAGGTGAATGAGGAATGCTATTTCTACCCATTTCTGGTAATTTCGTATTCAGTGGAGCTATGCGCATTTGGACACAGTCCGGATTAATCCGAAACTAAAGTTGAATTAGTCAATTGAAAGTGTAAACGGATTTCAATTTTGGTAGTCATTTTTTATTCGAAGGAACAGTGAAAGGGGTAAAAGTAAATAAAAAACGTTAATAGGCAATATTTAGTTATCCATAGGTATCTAATCAATATATATTATAAATAAAAGAAAGTTTACAATGTGCATGCCGCTGACACTCAGAAGCGAGTCCCGGTACGATCTAGGGAATTATATGATGTGACAGCTCTCTATCTCCCATTTGTGAAGAAGGTTCCCGTTTTTAATACGTTTCCGACGATACAATGGCTGAAAGTTTCATTCCTCTAGAAATTTCTAGAACAGTTCAAAACATTTGAGAGTTTTCAAAACCATTCCAGGACATCCCGGAATCATAATGTTGTTAAATGTTAGGGAAAAGTCTTGAACGTTCAGGTACATCCTGGAACATCCCAGATCATTGTGGAACATTCCAGAATGCTCTCGAATGTTGTGGGATGTTCTGGAACATTGTGGATCAATCAAAGCCTTTTTGTATGGGTGGGACATAAAGCAACCATCGTGGGTTTCGAACGTCAGCTCGATCTCATATCAACTCCCTGAGCAAAGCCAGCTAGTTACTAATATAATTTT
Source organism: Limnephilus marmoratus (assembly GCA_917880885.1). Classification (NCBI taxonomy): domain Eukaryota; kingdom Metazoa; phylum Arthropoda; class Insecta; order Trichoptera; family Limnephilidae; genus Limnephilus; species Limnephilus marmoratus. The sequence goes on from OU862906.1 coordinate 65,022,877, forward strand.
ATTTTTAGTTCCAATTGTTAAAAATAGACAGTCACTCTAGTAGTTTTGTGCTGATTTTGTTTCTTCTTTAGAAAAATACTTTATTAATGGTTCAAATCGTTCAAATGCATTCTCAAAGTGGTACATGAGGTTAATATGTTACATGAGTAGCCTGTTGCATGACATGTTATATGAGTGGCCAATTGCTACCCAATTTGTACCCAATTGAGTACCAATTGGCCACTCATGCAACATGTTATTTTTTTCTTCTTGTAGTCCTTTTACCATGTTACCTTTATGTTACTTCACTCAAATTTGCAAATTGTTAACCTCGATACAGACTTTGTCCTGGTGAGGTCGATTTTTATGTGATAAATTACGCCTTACATTCTTTTATGAGTAAAATGTATTCAGTAATAAATAAATTTTAAAAATACTGTATAAATTTTATCAAATCCATCATTTTATTCATTGACAGTTATCTAAATTTTAACAGTACCTTCCTTAATAAGTAGGTACTGAAATCAGTTCTACGAAAAATACTATCAAAGTAACTTATTATGATCGATTGGTCCCGTAAGTTCTGATATAATTTTGGCTTTTTTTTAACTACAAAATCTTTTATGGTAAAGAATGGAGCAATGAATAGTGGAGCACGAAAATATGTCTGCCTTCACCTAAATCAGATTTCTCAATAATGCACAATAATCATAAAGGATTATTAATAACGGTTACAATTTGGGAGGCGGGTATGTGTACTGTGTTTTCACATTATTTTAGCCAATGTCTGCAACTTGTTTTTTACTTGTTCTTCCTATGTAAGTCTTCCAATTTCGGAGGCGGGTAAACCATTTATCGGATAACCAACACCCCTGCCATTGGTCATCCCAAGTGGTTCACTATGTTTGGTGATTTAGCAGGGGTGCCGGATTTATGGGGTGAGGTTTGTCTAGATCCTGGCGACGGATGCGTTTGCCCCAAAGGACTGGTTGAGGAATATCATTTATCTTCTATAATTTCAATACCCGCTATATCCGATTGTTTGACAAAATGATCTGAGTATGACGTTTTGTTTACATTTTTGGGAGGAACAAGACGAACCTAAAATTGAGTTTCAAAACCTCCCTTATCACAACCAAAAACCATGTTAAAACCGCGAGAGAGAAACAAAACCCGCTATATCATTCACGAAGTTACTATCAAAACCCGCTATATCGGAATTCAACCAATCACGAGCAGTTATTTTTCCAAGATGGTGGTTGTAGAAATACGCCTCTCAGGTCAGTTGAGTTTCAAAAGCCTGTATATTTCGTATAAATCACGAAGTGAGTATCAAAATCCGCGTTATCCATTTTATTTATCCAAATTACTTAAATATTTCTGGACATACATTGGAAAATGAACACTTTTCTAATGTAAATTACTAAAAAATGCAATTTTTTATTTACGCTAGAGATGTGACAGTTTTTAGCGGTTTTCTCTGAATCAGTGAACGTTGATATAGCGGATGTAGAAATTGAACGACTCGTTTCTTCTACCTTTTTCCTTTCCAGAACTTTCACTCATTTATTTCTCTAAAAAGACCATCCATACGGCATCCTCAAATATGACATATGCCCTGAGGGTTTTTTTTCCTTGGGGCCTCCAGTATGGAGCTAATGTGAAAAAAAAACCTTCGTATGTTCAGCTTTAAATGTTTTCACTTTTTTCGTTTTCACATTCCCGAAGCCTGCAGTTTAGTTGTTGGTTTCTTTTAGTCGGGGTAAATGATCATATTTATTTATATTAACCGATGACGCCATTCGATGATTTGGTATATTGTAAATTCACTGTCATTTGTTTGTCTTGTCCAGCATGATCCCATTTGATTGTGGAGATTATGGCGGTATATCATATTGCTTCTTCCTAAATTTTTTAAATGATTAAATAAATTGAATACCTAACTTTAGTTTAAAGAAAGATACCTACCTAAATTCATTGAACGCAAAACTCGGGATAACTTCAAATATTGAGAATAATCTTCACTGCACGTCACTATAATATCTACGAAGTAACATATTATTTAAATGGATCCTTTACATTTTGAACATATTCAAAGAAACGTCATAGTTATTGCAAAGGGTGGTTTCCAGAAAGCCATCTTGAATGGAGCCATTCTATTTAATGCTAAGAATAACCGTAAGCTGCACTTACAATAATTCATGATTTAAACCTAACACTAAGTTCCTTTTAGAATCGGGTAACGATATTTAATAATTTTGTTTTTAAATTCTCACAGATAAAATGATAATTAATTAGATTATTTCCCAAAATTAAAAGTACCTATGAATAATAACGAAAGATTTAAAAACAAAAATCTTCTTTTAAAGTATTCGGCATCAAAAAGAAGTATTTGACGTTCAAAAATCTGGATAAATGCATATATAGCCATATACATTTAGATGTAATCTTAATATGTATATAAAACAAAGTCGGATTAGTTACACTATTTATAACTCGAGAACGGCTGGACCGATTTTTATGATCTTTGATTTGTTGGATTTGTCTACGCCCCGAAAAGCAGAATAGCTATTAAAACATCGAAAAAAATATGAAGAAAATTCTTTTTCTCATACATTTTGTATAGACCGAATTCTCATCTTTTGAGAGAGCTGCAGCCATTATAATATAGAATTGTGGGTGAATTCCAAAAATTCAAAAACGTCAAATCTCAATGCGCTGATTGTTTTGCTTCTGTTCTTAAACATATAATGCTGCCTCTCTTTCTTACACATTAAATGTCAATAATGTGGAAATAAGATGAACGGTGAACGTATGTCTGCACCCTTCCAAAGGAAAAATACAATCTTTCAGCTATATAAATAAAAATGAATTGCCAAAATAGGGGAACTCGGGAGGGGGGTTCGCGGGACGTGGGAAGGGGGAGTGGAGTGGGGCGAGGGAAGGTGGAGAAGGCGGAGTGGGAACGCGAGAGGGGAAGGGGACGCCGGAGAGGAAGGGGTGGCGGAAGGGGAACGGGACAAATAGGAAAGGATACGCAGGGAGAAACAATTTCTTTATTAAATGACATAGCTACGCATGCCCGGAACCAGCTAGTATTCACATGAATATTAAATCGTGCATGTTGTTGTAATTTGATTTTCACAAAATAAAACAGGATTAAGGAGAAATATTTAAATATTTTACGAAATTTGGGTTTTTCAAATAAGTATTTTCTACTAAAGCTTGGTTTACCTGCAATTCTCAGTAATACAATAATGGTTCATTTTTAATACGTCATGAGTTTCTGCCCTACCGGGAAATTATTTTTTGTGCATTGCGGAATAATACATTCACATTTTGCGAGTGGGGCTGGTGGCGTTGGTTCCATGATTTTATTTCACTGGGGCGGATGAGGTGAGTAGGTACTGGGAAAGTTTTGTTATTACCACCGAGCATAGATGTATGGATTCCCTTTCGATGGTCGAATGCAGTCGGTACCTACTTTCCATTCTATTGGCTCATGACTCGTCCATTGTTGCATTCTCCCTCATGGCGGCCAGCATGAATAGCATTTCTACTGAATAATGACATTATATATATTATTGCATGTTGCATTTCTAAAATAAACGAACAAGTTTTATTCCAGCATTTTTTTATGAAACCAATGCAAGGTCTGTCTCACAACCACTGAAGCGACAGGGCAATTTAAACTTTTTCTCCGATTGCTTGAGATTTTTTAGTTGAATATTTTCCGCCCATTTAAAAAAAATCATACCTCCGAATTTTATTATGGAAACATACAAACTGATTGTAGATCTATATAGCCAATGAATTCATCTATCTTTTGTTCATTACCACATATTTGAAGGATTTATTAAAAAAATATTGTAAAATCGTACACTTCTACTCAATTATTTACTAATAAGGGAAAATTTGACGAAAATTGGCAGCAAAGCAATCTGAGGTATTTTAAATAGTACCATATTGTGGCAAAAAGCGCTCAAGTGGGTAGATACCTTTCAAAACTCTTTATCTATTCAAATGATATAAAAAAAGTTTAATAGGCTTTTAAAACTGAGGACCACGTACTAACAAAATGCTACAGTATCTTACACAGTACATAATATATTATTTATTGTTATCAATTTTAATTTGTAGAACTCCGTGTGTATTGCTTTTATACATTCAATAATATTGGTATTCAATTTATAAAAACAGTTCTTTTTATAAACAAGTTCTGCTATGTAATTATTATTAACTTCAGTGTGACAAATTCAACGCTGTTTATGTTGGACAAACTGGCCGGTACTTTAATACTAGATTCAAAAAACACATGCGATCGTTTAAAAATAATAACAAAATACAGTAATAATTAGTCAAACATCTTCTAGATAAAAATCACTCACTTAGCGATGATAATAAGCCAACTCCTTTACACATCAAAATAAAGGACGCAAACTGAATATTTTAGAGCAGTTGGAAATTAACAAACATTTTAATAATCTCAAAGTTATTTTGAAAAATGAACAAGAAAACATAATTCACTCACTGCTCTTAGATATGTTTAAGCCAATTTCAAAATGCTAGAAATTAAAACCATGAGTCATCATTTGGGAATAACTCACATAATGATTAGAATACAAAACGACTTTCAGTCGAATTTAAACAAAGCAGTAATTGGGGAAATTTTAAAAGGATGATAACCATTAATAATTTCAGTCATTTTAGTAAAGGCGTCGATAATAAAAATAAAAGCATTTTTTTCATCGTACATACCTATCAAGAAATAATATAAATACGTCGTCTGTAAGTGGTGTGACCTCAGTTTGATAATGCTTTCAGAAGGCGAAACAGCTGTCACGTGTAATAATAATTACATAGCAGAACTTGATAATATTATTGAATATATAAAAGAAATAAAAAATAACATATTACTAAATAAATTATTTTTCTTCAGACTAATTTTATGAATTTTCGAAATGCTTAAAGAATGTCCCATTCCATGCATATTTTTTAATCTGTGTTTAATGTATCAATCTATCTATTTGGCTAATTTTATTTTTCTCTTTTTTCAGGTGAGTGTGATTTTAAATCAAAATCAAGAGAATAATATTATCATACATGAGAACAAAAATTAAACTAGAGGAATGGTAAGTTATTTTGGCAAACATTTCTAACCAATGGTATCTTCAAGTAGGTAGTAACCCTATATTTTTATGTTCAATATTCTATATCAATATTCATAATCTTTCTTGGAAAATACTACGCATAAATTGGTGTTATGTGAATTCAGAATATGACAGAATACATTGTTACATTTTAAGGGCCTTTTACCGAGAATGATAAGCATGATTTTTTATCTGATATTCAAAAACAAAACATCCATTTTAAAAAAACATCATACAATTAGCCACGCTGAATATCTTTTTCCCCAATAAAATCAATCAATTTTGTATCTTGTATAGCAGAAGGATTGGGTTCGTTGAACCCAGTATAATATATTATTATATGGGTGTAATTGAACTGTTCGTGATTTTATAGCATCACCTACAGCTCAGTAATACGTCTATTATCTGTAGACGAACGTTTCCAGCATATAAAACGTGCTTATTAACAAAATTCGCGTCGAATACGACACATTTTACGATGGTCAGGATTTAATAAGGCTTTTTTATTTCTTTCACACAGCCTCATGGTAATACGCCCTTTATTGGCTCCACAGAACAATGCTGCAGTGCCACTGCTACCAGAGAAAAAGAAAAAAATAAATAATGAGAGAGTTTCTGCTCCGGCTTTTATTGAAAACTTAACACTTTCCAGATTTTATTAGTTTTTCGCCAATTTTTCTATCATAAGCTTTAAATCTATATATATAAAAAATCTCGTGTCACGATGTTTGTGGTGGCACGCCGCCGAGACGGTTAGACCGATTTTTATGATTTTTTAAATATATGTTAGGTAGATATGAGAATAGGTCGTAAAGTATATATCATACCTATAGGAGATTAGAGTGTTCGTATCCAGAATTTTTCTTCAATTTTTTTGACAATCTTTTTTTTTTAATTTTTTTTTGGCATCAAAAAATATCTATAACCCCAAATTTCCACCCTCCTGCCCCTCCCATTTTTTAATCGCTAGTTTAGTATTTTTGTATGAACAAATTTAACCGTCGTTCATTTTTTATCAGACCGAAATTATTTATGTTGTTGAATGACAGATGGCGCTACATCGAAATAATTTTTATGGCAGAACAACGTTTGTCGGGTCAGCTAGTTTATTATGTAATGCATTGATCAATGTACTCAAATAGTGTCTAGGTCACCTAATACAGATATTGTTTCTTTCATTTTGAAAGCTAGAAACAATTTAGTAGTATTTTACGATATCTAACTGTTACACTTATTCTGGAGAAACGCAAGTAGTAAGTATTATCTTCACTAATTTACCTTATGATTGAATTGTTTGAATGATAATTTTTGGAATCCATGATAACATGTTTTAACTTATATAATAATAATAATTGGATAATTTGTATAGCGCCGTTTTTGTGAAAAATCACCTCAAGTGCGCTTGAGGTGATTTTTGTACATATACATATGTACAAAGTCATTTTGAATATATTTGTAGAATTACTTTATGATTGAATTTTTTTAAGTATCTTTTTTGGAATCAATATAAACTGTTTTTTTTTTTATTCATATAGACGGTTAGCTTGTATTTTACTTAAATTTTATGACAACTTAAAGGCTGAAGCTCAGAAATCGTGGGTGGCTTCAATTCAATCCCCTCTAAAATTTTATGTTGGAGAGAAAACACCCTGCCGAATATAATACCTTGACAGTAAAGGAGGATTTCTGTTTACTGCAGTGTCTTCATTATTCCGTGCAAAATAAAGATTGATTAACGAGATGATTTGCGAGCAGAACTAGGAGTTGTGTAGAGGAGCCCGTAACTTGATATATTTGAGACGGTCGACAAAACAATTAGACGTTTCGTAGACTCCATTTAAACATTTTAATTAATACCGTTGAACGTTAGCTTGTTTATACAAAGGGCTTGTTCTCGAGTTTTACAATATGCTTGGCAGTTTGGGCCTTTAGTTATATCAGATTTAACAAGTTTATAGCCTGCTGTCGAAAGCCCTCCGCAATGGGCTGCCCTTTATAGTGACGAATTATTTAGCTCGCTAGTTAAAACGTTATGTTTCTTTAAATGTTTAATTACCAACACGCTTCTCTTTAAAACATGCACTTAAAATGATCAACGTATTGCTTCTCTGATTATAAATTATTTTAAAAGATTTTCTGTTGATAAAATAAAAAAAGTTATGTTAATAAAACACAGTTGGGCGAGGCAACTCCAGAAACTGTGTGAGGAGAGGATGGGGCTACCATGGACAGAGGCCGAACAATCGACTCTAGATACTAATATCTACAGCCTGTATGTCTGACGAATATCTACAGCTCATATGTTGAACTAATATCTACGAACTTCAGAGTGTTGACTAATATCTACAGAGCGTAGGTTGAACTAATATCTACAGAGCGTAGGTTGGACTAATCAGCTAAATGTGTTCAATAGTCCGATATTACGGATTTTTACATACACACTTACATAAATTAAGTTTTTTAAACTGCATACGCAATATTACATTATTCCAATATGCTACACATAATTGCAAATCCAACCTCTGCCAGTGCTGTAGATATTCGTCAACACTTTGATTCTCATAGATATTAGTCAACAGTTTGTGCTGTAAATATTCGTCAACACTTTGATTCTCATAGATATTAGTTCGATTTTTTCAGTTTTTGGAATTCCTGTAGATATTAGTAGACGCCTCCAAACAATCAGCAGAAGACAGGGACATATGGAGGAGCCTTGTCGATGCAATGGGTCCCCGACCCGAATAGGATAAGGGGAAAAAGATGATGATGATGATGTTAATAAAATTGTACTTATTTTCATTTAGTTGTGATGAGGATAGAGTTTGACAAACCTGTAAGTATATGAAGTTGGGAGAAGGACGGTGAATCCGTTAGTGTGGAGCGATGTATATAAATCTGTAACTATCGCTACAGAAGGAATAATAACAATAACACAAAATCGTATGGATCACTTTATAAGAAATTTTAATTATTTTAAATACGTATTATGTTTATCAATTTACAGGGACTATTCCTAGATACCTTTTTTTTTAATTTTTAAAAGAAAGACGAACATTCCCGGGTTACGAATAACACAACAATGTTTAAAGATCTCCTACTACCACCACAGAAAGCCAAAAATGTTGCTTGTGTTGTGATGGAGGACTTAGCCAGTCGAGGAATCGAACACGTGACGCCCGGGTGGGATCCAATCGCGATGCCCACTCAACCAATGACCGGTCAAAAATTGAATTTAATTAACACAATAATTCTGGTTTTCAAAGAGTGGATAAAGAAGCCCAACAACCAAACCTCTTATTGAAATCGGAAAATAATTACATAATTCCGCTGCATAATTAACAAAATGTTCAAAAAATTGCATTTTGGCTTCAGAAACTTACGTTTTTAAATTTTTTCAACAAAGTAACTACCTAAAGGAATAAATCTTAATTTTGTATTTTTCAGTACCCGAGTATTTATGCCAAAGAAAATTAATACAGAAATATGTTTAACGGTAATCTTGACTATCAATTACCGGCCAGGAATGATTAACCATAAAAAGCATTATAGAACGACGTGAACTGATCCAGAATTAAGCATTTTAAACATACTCTCAAAAAAACCACTGTGTTTAGAGAAAATGTATTTTCCCGCTGCGAGAGCACTGTGCGTCGGCAATATAAATAATATTAACGATACAATAAAGTTTATTTGTTAGTTCTACCCTTGGAAGTCATCTCACATAAAATCATGTGATGGGTTGTTTAAAAAAACTTCAACAATTCATCAAATATTTGAGGTTAATTTTCACGTTCTATGTAATTTCTATTCAAGTTCTGTGATTATTTCAGTTTTATGAAGCAAATGAACTATAATGATATAATAACATGACTAGAATAGAAATTACACAAAGCGTGAAAATTAACCTCAAACAAATGATGAGTTGTTCAAATTTTTTGAAACAACCCGTCCATCAGAAAATGTTATAATAATGAAAATCTCGAATTCTGTGCATACCTATCAGACCACCATTGATAAAATGTGTTGAACAAATTTTTACTGCTTAAATAATGGTAAATTCAAGTAAACCGCTGATTAATCAAACCTAACCTAACCTAACCTAACCTTACCTCAAACATTTAATGAGTTGTTCAAATTTTTTGAAACAACCCGTCCATCAGAAAATGTTATAATAATGAAAATCTCGAATTCTGTGCATACCTATCAGACCACCATTGATAAAATGTGTTGAACAAATTTTTACTGCTTAAATAATGGTAAATTCAAGTAAACCGCTGATTAATCAAAATGTTGGTTTCCAAAGGGTTCAATCTCCATTAGAAACTTCCTTTGAGCTTGACATTTAAAATAATAATAATAATGGCAAATCTATACCCTCCGCAAACCCTCCTTGGTCGTGACAGATAATCGATTTCTGGCCGCAAATACAATTGGCCTTTGCAATTGCTCTTAATGATGCAACCGCATGCGGTTAGACGTAATAACTTACGCGGAGGTAATGGCACCGGTGCTATAACGTATAACGTAAGGTAAATAGGTAATAATGCGGTCATAAGGCGATATATTATGCGACCTCAATCAAACAGTCGTCACTTCCGAACGTCGCGCGTCGGCACGGCGACGCTGGAATCTTATCAGTGGTGTAACATCAAGTTAATTAAAGGCACATAAAAAAATTGTTTTCATGTTACATTTGAAATTTAATAAAATTTATATTAAACACGTACAGATTGTCTTGGGGTAAAGTGCACTAACTTCGTAAAGAAAATCTACCTATTAGTTATTTTTGTGTTTAATTCTTCGAACTCTGTTTTACGCTTTTTTTAATTTAATTTAAATTTGATTGAATAATGGTGTTATTAAGTTCTGCGGGTATTTTAATTTTTATTTTTGTGACAACTGTTTCGGCTTACAAGGCCATTTCAAAACTGTGCTTAAACCAATTTGTAAGATTCTAAATAAAAAAAAATCGAAAGTACCTAAATTGAGTGACATTCTAACTACTGATGATGGTAGGAGTAAAGAAGAAAAACAAATTTTCCGAAATTCCGTTGTTTTTTTCCCATTCAAAATTTTTGGTTATTTATCAGAAAAATATCTTAAAAAGTTAGAAATCCAAATTATATTATTGTTTATCTTTTTCCCCTGTATATACTTTCATAGTGAACTTTACTCCGGGACATCTTGTATAACATCAATATTGAGAAAAAAATTACGAAAAAACCACTGTTTAGTGGGAAAGACGCTTTACTTATTATATTATAGCCGGGAACAAGTAACTTAATTTGCATTAACTCGACGGTTCCATTGCTGTCGTATAATTTCCATAGAATGAAATTGTAACAATAAAAAAATTATCAACCAAAGATATAAAATAGCTATACAATTATGTCAATTTTCATACAATCAAGCTCTAAAAATGAAATATGTAAGAATACTAGGTAATGACTAAATTTGGCATCATTTCGTCAAACAATTGATATATTTCCAAATTGGTAACCGTTTTTAAGTTTGATACGTGTTTAAATATTGCAATTTAAACTCATTCAAAAATTCTTCCTTTATAAATATCCTCTTTACAAGTAATCGACAGAATTAAAGTTATATATATGATGCATTAAACATTCTGATTAAATATTACAATGTGATTATGACGGCATTAATTTATTATACCTATTGTATTTCGTTGTATGTAAGTACCGCACAAAAGTACTGACTGCTCTCAACCTTTTGTATCCAGCGTGGCTATCGGAAAATAGTGTACGTTGTAAGGCTAAAGGTAATGGGTAGACGAAAGAGATGGAGAAGAGGAAGGTTGGGATATACCTGGCTCTTTATATCTGGTCACCAAACATGACCAAAACCATTTTTAGCGACTTCAAAATTTTGATGATGGTCTTAGACAAGGACTATACTGAAAGTATCCCACTAAATTATAATCATACGAATACAAATTTATATTGAAATTGCCTTGGGTCTTGTACCATTTAATCCCGCCACTGGTCGCTAGCCGCACCTGCCGTCTCGGCCTTCGTCTCCGCCTTGTCTCTTTACTGCCGCGTTCAACAATAAAGTCAGTTTTAGTGCCGCTAGTCTGGGCGCTCGCCCTGGTCTGTGGGCCCCTTAACTACCCAAATACTTAATGCCCTGGCCGTAAAACGGGCGAGATTTACAAAACTAGACTTACCTACACCGACATTGAATTAAAAACACTCTTCAAGTAAAATCGTTTAGAACATGTAACGTCCTTTAACGCCCCTTTATATGTTTGAAACACTTTATTTAAACACTTGATATAAAATATGATATTATCGCCTTTCTCGGATATTTTCCATACTTGCCAAACCACACTATGTGATTGTTACATCATCGTTACAGTCGATGACCTAGCGCTATTTGAAAATTCAACTTAATAGAATATTCCTGCTTACTTATAATATTCAAAGCAACACAATTACATCTATAAACAAGCGGTATCCAATAATATTATATATAATACTAGCAGACCCGGCGACACGTTGCTGTGGCTAACGGAACACAAAGCCATTACCCAACCTTTATAAAATCCACACCACCCACTTGCCAGCTGCCCGCTACCCGCTGCCTGAATCGAATATTTAAATTTCACGGCTTTTTTCTACTATAATAAGCATTTATTTAACATATAAACCTTCCTCTTGAATCACTCTATCTATTGGTGAAAACCGAATGAAAATCCGTTGTGTAGTTTAAAAGATCTATGCGCACAAACATTTTGAGCGACTTCATTATATACTATGTAATGTAATGATGATGTTAATGATGATGATACAGGGTATGAAGGAATGTACTTGACTTACTTTAACAAGTGATTAATGATATAATTTCAAGTAAAAAATGTGAATGAAATTTGGGTGACTTTTTTTGGCGAATTTAGTGACTTTTTCGACGACTTTTTTTTTCAATTTTTTTTTCAAAATCTAACAAAAATTTCCTTTCGCATGTGTCACTCAATCGAGTAACCGCCCAACCTTTTACACCACCTTCAACTTTCAAGCTTCGATTATTTTTTTTGTTTTTGCAGAATAAAAAATGTCATCGAAGAACAAAATTTCTTTTATATTTTTAATTCCAAATAATGCCAGGAATCACCGGTTAAATTACATAGGTCAAGTTACTGGTTAAATTAACATCTTGTAGAGACTCGCCATTGTCTCACAAACTCAAGATGGAATGTGGCAAGTAACAAACGCTCTCAGTAAATTCTTAAATCGAAAATTTTTCACGTATGCTAAAGTTAAACATTCACAAAATATGTGTGTATGATCGACGTAGACATAGATATAGGATCGGCGGTGTTTGGGTATTTCCGCCGAATACCACATTCTACATTAGGGTGTGACTGAGATGCCAAGATACGCTTACTCGCTTACAGTAAGACGAATACGGAATTCTATAGAAGTCGATCTACTATCATAAATTGTCATTCTTATTCTTAATTGTTTGCTATCTCACTTTCTCTAATGGCGCTAAAAATTTTCCAGTAACAATCGAAAAATTTGTATTTTTTATAATAATTTAATTTGCTTACTAGTAGGACGCAACCTTATGCGACCAGTGGTAGTTGAGTTCTAAAACATGTAACGTATCGTTTTGTTACCGTAAGCTAGCTCAGGATAATTATTGATATTTAAATAAGTGCTGTTTTATAACATACCTCTGTACTTTCTCCTCTGCCTTCTCTGCAATTCTCTGCCTCCTCACCAATTCAATCGCTTGGGTTGGGGTAAAAGGGGGATGAATTTAATTATAAAGATTTTATACGTTGGGATTTTAATTAGGTTTGGCTAGGTCTTAATACATGATCTTCATTATACTTAGATCTACTTATATCTAAATCTTAACTAGTTGTCATATGGTTCGGGGTTGCTTTTCCATTGTTCACATCGTCATAGTTAATTGTTCACTGAACTACCTTCGTGTCACTGGGTTCTCTGCAGATGGCAGCTCCTCCGGTTCAGCAGCTCAGGCCTTCCTAGCCGAGTTTCCTGCCTCTGAAGTCTGAAGTCTCCTGAAGTCGTCTGCTTCACTTCGCACTTTGGCCACTCGCTGCGTATGGTCACCGCACTTTCTTCGTCTCACGCCCAACTTTACGTCAACGGGCGGAGGAACGTATGTTTTGCGAATCATTTCCTTGAACTCCACTATAACTTCTTCATCCACGCGAGGTGGTGCTGGGCGGGGAACCCGTACTTGGTGTTGCACCACCACTCGTGTCTCCTCTCTTCCCCGTCTCGGTCTTGACTCCTGTTTCTTCATCCACCGCCCAGCATCACGCCGCTGGGCGGGGAACGCGTACTTGCCGTTGTACACTATACGTGTCTCCTCTCCGTCCCGGTCTTGACTGTCTGTCTCGGCGTGCCTTATGAACTCGTAAGACCGTGGCTCTACCCCGCACTTCTTTCTTCCTCCATTTTAGTCCTTGCACCCACATCTGTCATCACTTTCTTTGTCTTTGGTGCACGGGGCGAGACTCTTTCATAACACAAAATTATTTATTCAAATTTATTTGTGACGAAATTTGATTTGTGACGAATTAAATTTCGTCACAAATAAATTACGAAACTACGAAACCGAAGACAAATAGGTACAGTTGGTTTTGGCTTACCACTTTTGAGATTTCTACCACGCATCTATAGATTATATATAACGTCATTGCCTGTACCAATATCTTTCTGAAAGTTTTTTATTTGACGGAAATTTTCGTGAATTCGGATTTCAAGACTTAGCTGGTACCTATCTATACTAACCGGCATGGCGAGTTTGAGCACATTTTTTGGTATAAAAATTTTTCTTCTTCAATTTAAAATTATTTTTTCTTGTTGTGTCTTTTTCATTAAATGCTATGATTGACAATTTCTAGAACGATATATCTTGGCTCCGAAGGATACCGTTTCTTGCTGCGTCAAAAATCACCAATGTTTTAGGATGGCTACGATTTAAGATTTCCTTTACGTAAAACGTTCAAACATGGAATTCTTGTTTGATTGATTATTTTTCATCTCTAAAATCTAGCCAAGAATATGAATGTTATTATTTTGTTATTTAATCTACTCTGTAGCGAATCATCTGTTTTCACCACCTCTCAATGTGTTATATATATTTAATGAGGCAATATTATGAACCATTTATATGAACCATTATAACCAATTAGCAATTAAAATAAAAAACAGAGATAATGATAATTATAATCTACCAACACCTCCCATTCCTTGTAACACCCTAACACAGTTTCAACGAACTAACTCTGATGAAATCAAAGATACTATTAATGAATTAAAAGGAAATTCTTCCCCTGGTTATGACAATATTTCTGTAGAAATACTTAAAAGAAATTCTAACTCACTTTGCAAACCTTTGGCACACATCATAAATACAAGTTTTGTTAATGGCAACTTTCCCTTAAATTACAAAAAAACTATTATTACCCCAATTTTTAAATCTGGGGACCCCTGTCTAAGCAGTAACTATAGGCCAATTTCTCTCACTTCAAACATTGCAAAAATATTTGAAAAAGTTGTAAAAAAACAAATATTTAAATTTGTGAAAGAAAATAACATATTAAATGCACATCAATATGGTTTTAGAGAAAATTTAAGCACTCAAGATGCTATCGTTGATTTAACATCTAAAATATATAAATCTTTAGATAGTAAAAAAAAATGTATTGGAACATTTGTTGACTTAAGAAAAGCATTTGACAGTATATCGCACTCTAACCTTATCTCTAAACTAACGAAAATTGGTATAACTGACAATGCTTTAACTTGGATCGAAAATTATCTATTTAATAGAGAGCAATTTGTTAAATTAAAGGGCCTTATGAGCGATTCTCAGACCACGAATTTTGGCATCCCGCAGGGAACTGTACTGGGGCCAATTCTTTTTATCATTTATGTCAACGATATGTTTAAACTTAACATCAAATCTAAACTCATTTCATATGCAGACGACACAGCAATTCTAACTGAAGGTTTAACTTGGAATGAAACCCAGAAAACAGCAGAATTAGACTTAAACATCCTAAAAAAATGGTTCGATTCAAACTTGCTGTCACTTAATACGGAAAAAACCTTTGTAATACCGTTCACCATTAATAAACATGCATTCCCTGAAAATTTAATGATAAGTTGTGACGTTAAACGTAACATATTTATGAATCAGTAATCCCTAAAAATAATCTATAAAGCACAATCTCGAACTGTTAATAATATGAGTAATTTAAATCTCACTTCTCGTGATCCAAAATGTCTTGAGTCCAGCAATATAACAGCCCGTCACACAAAAACACCTGCTCGATCTGTGGTACTGCCGTCAACTGAAGCGCCCGAACTTTTCCCGAAGCATCTCGAAACATCTGCCCACTTCTTCGGAGTGCAATGCTGCCAACCAAATCATGCGAAATTTGCGAATCGCTCACGACGCTAGCAGCAAATGTTACAAAGTATACATTCATACAATTGCAATAGAAACACAAATTTATGTAAACCTGACTGCTCTGTACTCACTGTTAAAACTAATATAAAATACCTCGGTGTAATTATAGATAGCAATTTAAAGTGGAAAATACAAATCAATGCAACAGTAGAAAGATTAAGAAAATTAATGTACATTTTTCTTAGAATACGAAACATATTAAATTTTAAACTATTAAGAACTATCTATTTCTCACTGATCCAATCTGTATTACAATATGGAATTCTTGGTTGGGGTGGTGCATCCAAAACTTCTCTCATGCCTTTAGAAATCATCCAAAAATTATTAATAAAAATAATTCTAAAAAAACCATATGATTTCCCCACCATAAGATTATTTCAAGAATTTAAAGTCCTTTCACTACACAATATTTATAAAAAAATTACACTTTTACAAATCCACAAAGATTGTTTCAACAATGATAACTCATTATCTATTTCAAACAGCAAAAGACCAAATATTCTTGGCTCTATAACTATCCCGCGTTGTAATACCACTACAGCCCAACATTTTTATAAATATTTTGGAGTCAAGTGGTTTAACCAGTTACCCCTTAACTTAAGATTGGAAATTAATTATAAAAAATTCAAAAGTTCTATAAAAACACTAAATCATTAGCATATTACAATAATTCAATTTAATAATACAATAGAATGTCTCTCGACAATTGATTTTGGAAATCCATTTACTTTTATATTCTTTTCTCTTTTCTCTCTTCCTCTTCCTCTTCTTCTTCTTTTTTATACTGTTTTCTTTTTTTTTTCTATTCTATTTCATATATCTTGTTTTGAATATTTATATGTATATATATATAAAAATATATATTATAATTCTAAAAAAATATGTTAAATAGTTTTTCACACACGCTGCTCCACCTTTTTTACACGAGCATGCTCTAAAAAAAGGTGAATCACGTTATATAAAAAATGTATCTGAAAAATGTAATGTCATTATTGTATGTACCAAAATAAATAAATTAAAAAAAAAAAAAAAAAAAAAAAAAAAAAAATTTAGTATACCCAGAATAACGAGTGAAGATATGTTTTTGTAAAATCAAGCGTAAACATTCTTTGGTGGCCTTGTCCTAACTATACCTAATTTTAAATTATCTAAAACAGTAAATTGTTAGGTATTAATTATCTTAAACAAACATCGTTTTATAAATAAAGAAAAAATTTTATTTATTCATTATTTATTTTTATAAACCACAGGTTTCAAGACAACCGTGCCATCGTCGAGTAAGATATAAGCTGAAATTGTAAAATAAGGCAATCGACATTTTTATTTTCATAGCGACGCTTCAACTATTAAAAAGTAAAAACCACATTTTTCGTGCACGAAATATTACGGTGTTCCTAATTCCTATGGACATTTATCCAACTTTATAGGTAATAACCACTAAATATTGCTCACAAATTAATTCTTTAAGTCATGTACAAAAAAAATCGTTATTCATCTAAACTACTCTACAAGGAATCTAATGTTTTGTGTATAAAACAGTTGTACATCACTAAAATAATTGGTAGATTTTTTATCAATATTAAATCTGCAGAAAGAACCCAACAAATCCATACCACTAGAATTGGCTCAACAACGAACTTTATGGCAATACATACTAAAACATCTTTTGGCCAAAGAAACTATTTATATCAAGCTCCACTTATGTTTAATATTCTGCCAGATTACATTAAATCTTCCAATTCATTAGCTAAATTTAAAAATAATATTAAGATATCTGTGTTGACAGAGGATTGGCATACTATTTTTTAATCCTTGTCCTTTTTTAAATAATAAGATTTCAATTTTTTAATAATATTTGTTTTTTTAAATAATAAGATTTTTTTAACTAATTAGATTTTATTTGAGTTCCATTTGCCAAAATCGGAGTGTCACCCTAGTTGTTTTGGACTAGATTTGTTTCTTGGTGGGTATGTATAGTAATTAAAGATTTATTTATGGTCTGTATTGTTACAAATCATACTTAAATTACCCATCTGGTCACTAATTCGATATTTTTTATTTCTTACTTTATAATATTTTAGTGTTTTGAATGTAGTGTTATGTACGTTAGTATTTTGTGTGTAAAATCATCACTCAATTTTATAAATGTTAACCTCAATATAGGCTGTTAATCTTAGTGAGGTTAATTTTTTTTGTATGTAAAAAATAAGAACATATGTATGGTAAGAAGTTATAAAAATACAAAATATAGGTAGATTCATAAAATTTAAGGCAGCGCCTGCATTGCAGCTCAATAGGCCACTTGCATCAAATTTTTTTTCCGGTTTAGGCAAATATTCTAAGACATTCTGTATTTTTTTTTTTTTTTTAATCGTATTTTTGAAACCCTGGGGATTTTTTGAAAATTTCAATCCGATAAATCAGACCATTTTTTATAAACCGGAAAGACGGGACATAATTTTATAGGTTTGAAAAAACGATAATTACATAGCCGAAAATCATTTAAAAAAAAAAGAACATTTTCCACACGAATGGCACAGGAGAATAACGAGGCATACCAAAAATATTACATCTCATAAATATTTTTTTTCCTTGATCCATCTTATTGACCATAAATCATTATAATGAACAGCGTCTTTATTACTAAATTCAATATAATATACTTGTACTTGTAAATTATAATAATAATACGAATATTATAAAATTTAATTTTGTTAAAATCAGCACCATAATCATTATACCTCTAAAACACGTACCGACATCATCTGCACGTTCTGAAGAGAACCCCGTAGATCATTAAAAGTACGGGGTTCTCTTCAGAGCGTCTGTCAAAAAGTGAAACCAAATGATAAGTTCGCAGAGAACAAACAATAAATCTAGTGAACGAATTCAAAAATTCGCCTGAAATCAAAGTGATGCCATATAAAAAAATAAATCAGTGTGGAATTTTAAAAAAATAATAGGAACATTTTCGGAGACGGGACATTTTCATGTAGTGACGTCACAAGCCTAAATAATGGATTTATTTATTTAAAAATAACAAAAACTGTACATTTCTATACAATTTTACTAACATTTTCTTAATCTTAGTAAAAAGATCTATCCACATGATTTTTTCCAAGTCGTTATGAAATCCATGCAAGTGGCCTATTTGTCTTAAATTTCAATATTTCCACAATCAAACTGTGTGTCATTATTTTCACTATTCGCCCGCAATCGCTGATGCGAATAAATTCTCATTTTTGAAATGCAAGGGTAAATCTGCGAGCAGTCATTTTAATTGGCAATGTCATTAAACTGAAGACTATTCCTGAGAAATGGCAGATAGACGAGCGGAACACTTAGGCAAAGAAGAGCGACAGAAAAATTTGCATCTTATTGCCCCCAGTGTAAGGTACAAAATTGACTGCCAGCAATATGTTTTATTATGTTTTATGATGTTTTCAAAATAACTATGGCCTTTTCATAAAAGAAAGTGCCGATAAAACTGTTTATGGTAGCCCGTGTCTTTGCATAATAATTGGTTTGGTTCGTTTCCTATTAGACGCATATTATTATTATTTGTTGATTTCATAGAGCAAACAACCGCAGAATACGGACATTATAGTGTAAAGAAAAACCATTCGTCGCTTTGTCGCATTGTTTTGATTTTAATGGTCACTTTTTCTTGTAAAACGTGCAATTACGGCATTAAAAAATATTCTTTTCGCAGTTATATGAAAATTCCTACTGTTAGCATTTAAAAAAAAAAGATTTTAATGATTACTATTTGTCAAGGAAACCCAGATATTATTGTGAATACTATTTATTTTTACCTACTGCTGGAGATATCTATGTTTTGTGCGAGAGAGCTAAGATTTTGAAATGAAAGAAAAAACTTATACAGGGTGGCGCAATAGAACGTGCATGTTGCGTCATCTTTTTTGTGGCGTATTTGGCGCGCGGGTGGGGGGAAGCCTAGCAGGATTGGATAGAGGTACGCAAGCAGTTTTAGTAGCCATGAGTCAGTTTGACGGAAAGCGTCGCGCATTTTGTTTTCGCGCATTTTACGAGAACGGTCGTTCGTACATCTCTGCAAGGCGACTATATTGTATTGAATATGGATTACAACAAATTCGCGAAGCCACGAGTGCAAATTTAATTAAAATGTGGATAAAGCGTTTTGAAAGTACCGGTTCAACGTTTAAGTCACAAGCTAAAGGTCGTCCAAGAACTTCTAGGACCGGAGACAGTATTGAAAGAGCAAGACTTCGGAGCAAGGTTGGCGTTTGATGAAGAAATGCTTCACCGATTTTCAATTTCGACAATATCCTTTTTTCTGACGAGGCTTATTTTTATTTAAATGGATTCGTAAACCATCAAAATTGTCAATATTGGAGCAGTGAAAATCCGAAACTCTGAAAAAGTGACTGCAAGGGCAGCAATCTCGAGCAAAGGAATTATTGGTCCTTTATTTTTTAAAAATTTGTCACTGTTAACACCGACCACTATGTTGCGATATTAGAAGGATTTTTGACTCCAGAACTAAAGAAATTAAGAATAGTAAATTCAAGGACTTAGTTTCAACAAGACGGAGCTACCAGTCACACATCAAATGACTCTATGGCGGTTGTGAGACAGATGTTCCCAGCCAGACTAATTTCTAAAACAGGTGATATCCCATGGCTCCCACGTAGCCCAGAGCTAAAGCCTCCTGACTTTTTCTTGTGGGGCACCTCAAAAAGAAAGTCTAATCCGAGAAACATCAGTCAGCTGAAAGAGCGTATCCGTAGTGAAATAGCAGCAATCATAATAGCATTACTGAAGAGAGTTTCCACTAATCTCGCGCTCGCGATTAGAGGAGTGCAGTTTCAGAGAGGGCCGTCATTTAGACGATGTTATTTAAAAAAAATAAACCTCATTTAATTACCTTATAATTCCTATATTGTATTTCACCTTTACTTATAAATATTTATTTTTTTACCTATGTTTAAAATATGCACGTTCTATTGCACCACCTTGTATTATATTTACTGTTGGTAGGTGGGTACTTATATGAATACTAATCCGATTCTATTCCATTACAAAATTCCATTTACAAAAATTGCTGGTCTCATCAGGTTATAGCGTAGGTAACGTTCGTAGAAAATGCGTTTAACAAGGTCAGCTCATCTAGGACGTAGAGCGGTGATTGGCGAAAAATTCATGACGTAGCTTGAAGTCCATGTTCCGCTGGGAGATTTGAATTACAAGTGGCAGTGTTTTTCTTTAAGCTACGTCACGCGTTCGAAATTTCGAAAGCGGGCCCATGAGTTTTTTTTTCGAAAAACGCCCGTACGAATTAGTGTGTTGTTATATAGCTATTTTTCATTTCGGCTTAAAAATGCATCAGAATAAACTAATATTAAATTCCGAAAAATAATGTGTATATTTTACCCGGGTAAATTACCTTTAAATATCAAATTATGGTATCATGTAACGTACGTTGTGAGTTGTTAAATTAAATCAACGATACACAACTGATATAGCAACCGGGGAGACAAATTCCTAGTAATTTATCTTCCTAAATATAGGAAACCAAGTCCTACCTACGTTTACCTGCAAAGCATGTTTATTTCACTGTTCATAATAATATTATAACATGCCCTGCAAAACTAATATCCAACCTATTTCCATTTCGCGCTAATATAAAGCGTGGAGCCATTAACAATACGGACAGAATCCATATATTTCAACTTTATCGGGGTTCCCAAGCCGCGGCCGCGTTCCCTTCCCCGAGGAGCTGGCCTGAGCTGACGATAACTGTTACTAATATTATGGTTATCATGATGTAAATGATTTAATAATAATTAAATGGTAACACAATACAAGCTTGATGCCTACTAATGAAGAAGCAATACAAATACACGTAGCTTCAATGATATTGGGTTGCCGAGAATCAATGTTATTTGTTGTAACGGAGGTATCAAACTGTCTATCGATAATAACTATCAAGTTTGTCAACCTCACATCACCTGATTTAAGAGCACCTAAGGATTCAATAACGAAACCATACAATAAAAAAATCAGAGTGTGCCATTCACACGCTTTAGAAGTGAAACCTTCAGAAAAATAAAGAAGACAACAGTGGGGAGACTACGAAGCACTTTTTTTTATCAATGTGGAGAATGATTTTTTCCATATATTTTTTGTCAAATTCCAGTGCACCTTTTCCTGTATATTTGGTCATCTTTTTAGTATTTTATTTTCTTCTTCGAAGTGGCTAGTTGTCGCTTTTTTTTGTGATTTCCTTTTGCCTGTTAATTTTGGAGTGGTTTGAAGATTTAATATTGATTTTACAAAAAAATGGTTTTTTTTTTGGATTTCGTAGGATTTGATCCTAAGTATACTAAATGTCTGACATTTTACACTACTACACCAAAGAAAATTTGTTTGGGATCGTGGATTTATCGTATTATATTGAAACCGAGTACCCGTATAAATATTTTATTGCTATCTCATTCTAAAGAAGTTTTCACTTCAAGAAGAATTCTAGAAGTTCCTTCCGGGCAAAACACAACAAAAACCGTGTGCCAACGTTTTTTTTTTCAAATTTCAAGAAAAGTTCAAAACTTTATAAAAAAAAAAGTTCGTTGTATGAAAGTGTACCGATGAATTGTTAATCGGTATTGTGTTAAAGGAAATCATTTAAATCGGTCATGGCAAAATACTTTGTTCACTCCTAAAGTACGTAGAAAATGGATGTTAATAAACATGTTCCACGATTCTTGGATTACTTCTAGTTTTTAATTGATTTTTTAAATATATATTTTTTATAAATTATTGTTGGATTATGAAATCGTTATGATAGAAATAATGCATTATACGTACACAGTTATGAAATGCTTTTATTAAAACCTAAAAATAACTATCAAAAAGATTTTATCCGTTTAATGCATTTTGTTTTTTCATTCAGATAATAAACGTCATAAGGTGTTGATCCCAGACAAAATGGTTAAGTAGATGAAACTTAAGTCTTGTCTGTGATTCGGAATTTTCGCAGGGTATTTAAGCACTGGAGCTACAGCGCAATTTAATTTTTTGTTTCTCCGACTGCTCGAGATTTTAATGGTGACCATTTTGAATATTTTCCGACCATATTAAAAAAATCAAAACTCCGAATTTTAATATGGAGACATACAAACTGATTACAGTTCTATATAGCCAAATAATACACATATTTTTAGTCGATTATCACATATTCGTAGGATTTATTAAAAAAATATAATAAAACTAGCTGATCCGGCGAACTTCGTACCGCCTCAGAATCAAAAATTGTTGTCAACTTATTAGCTGAATTGATCTAAATTGTTTCTCCCTGCGTATCCTTTCCCCTCTCGCGTTCCCTCTCCCCCTCCCCCTTTCCCCCTTCCCCTCCCCCCTCCCCCCTCCCCCGGTTCACAGTTCAATATTATACCCCTTACAATATTGCTGCAGTTCTTTCAAAATAGGAGAATTCGTTCCATACAAAATGTATGGGAAAATAATTTTTCATCGGAGTGGAACACCCTTTACTTTTAGGGGGATGAAAAATAGATGTTGGTCGATTCTCAGACCTAACATATAAGCATAAAAAATTTCATCAAAATTGGTCCAGCCGTTTCGGAGGAGTATGGCAACAAACACCGTGACACGAGAATTTTATATATTAGATTGTACACTTCCACTTAATTACTTACAAATTATCAAAAGTTTGCCAAAATTGGCAGCAAAGCAATCCAAGGTATTTTCAATAATGCCATATTGTGGCAAAAAGCGCTCCAGTGGTTAAATAAAATCTCGCTCACTTAGCATACATATTGGCAAAACATATAGTTTCTGTTTTGTTACTTTCTGTCTTTCCTGCCCTCAATTAAACCTTTTTTAGTCTGGATACAGAATATGAAGTGGCTAATCTTCCATTACAACTTGAGTAGTCTGGTAATTAAGATGATATTAATATCTAGATACATGATTAACGAATCAGATTAAATAATTATTCTTCCGAGAAACGAAATAATTATTTGCAATCGGCGCACACGAACGGATATTCATTTTTATTTCCCAGGGGGAACGTTCCTCAGAAACAGATTTACCTTGAGAGTAGCTTATCATCCCATAGCAAAACCCATACCACCATAGCAAAGGAAATAGGATTCACGAATACGGCATTCACCCTGTACCATTCTCACAGTCCTAGCGACAAACACACGATCATATTTTCCCTCCAGCTGCTTAGAATGTGAGAGGATTTCTCTCTGTACATGTGCTGTGGATATTCTTTGATAAATCAATATTCTTTGAAGTGGAAAATTATTATTAACAGGCATTTTCGCATTTAACGATGCTTTCCATCGACGATTCCTAATAAAATAAATGCTTCGCTAACTAGCAAAGTATTATTTATCAAGTAACTACTTGCTCCACGCTTGAGATTTGTTATGACATTCATTTGTGCGTCGTGTTCAATTGGCGAATAAAAAGTAAATACGACGTGCAATCTCGCTACAAAGAAAATACTTGTTTTTCTCATATTATGTTTTAATAAAATATAATTATAATATAACTTACTTAATAAATCATAATGTTTATGAACCCGATAATTAATCTTTCAGGATTTAAACAAATGGGTTTTTATGAGAATGATATATGTATTAAGGAAATTTTAGTGTTTTTCTTAAATTTATTAAGCAATCTAGCCATTTTTGCTATATTATGGGACGTTTCCTAGAATATTGCCGTGGTAAGTAAAACCACAGTAGCTTCCCTGAGATTCTCAAAAACGACACTGTGTTTTTACTTACGTAATATTGGCATGTTACGGTAAGTTGGCAAAAGTCTTAGTAGAAAAGGTCCTATAAGTATAAGTACTACCTAGAATATTTCCGTGGTAAGAAAAACCACACTACCTTCCCTGAGACTCTTAAAAACGATACGTACGACAACTTATTGAAGTAAAACTTCTTTACGCACGCTTGACTTCGGGAGTAAGCTGGTGAATGCGTGACTAGAGCGTTACAAAAAGTGTGATCGAGCGAGGCGAACGGTCGGGCCTTTACGCACGCTTGACTTGGGGAGTAAGCTGGTGAATGCGTGACGAGAGCGTTATGAAAAGTGTGATCGGACGAGGCCAACGGAAGTTGAGAGGGAGAGTGAAGTTTTACTTCAGGTCTAAAGCACACTCGTTTATTTTTAATTTTATATTCATTTTTACGTACGTACTTTTTTTATACATTAACTCCACACAGGAGGCCCTGAGGAAAAAAATCCCTTAGGGCCTATGTCATCTTTGAAGATGCTGTGTGAAGGGTCTTTTTAAGGAGAGGAAGGAGTGAACACGGGTCTTGAAGAGACCCATGTTGTAAGAGGGAGGAAACAAACGATCGGCATATCATTCCAAAGCCGAGTTGTTGAACTCAAGAACGAGTCTGACTAATGTCAACCGTGTACACATGTTGGGCGCGTGTTAATTAACTTACTTAATAAAATTATGGGATAAACGGTGAAATCTAGAGGAATTCATTTGTTTTTTAACCGCATTTAGCATTTCGTATGCTTCCATATTAATATTTTATGAAATGATAATCAAATCGCCGATATGAATCGATAATTAAATTCGATGACCTCCGTAGTCCAGTGGGTAAGACTCTTGACTCACAGTCCGGAGGCCGCGGGTTCAAACCCGGCATGCGCAAATAAATTTTATTTGATTAACTTGTATTATTTCACAATTAATTCATTTAAAATAATATATAGTATATTTGCGGCATGTTCCAGAGTGGAAGATACTATCAGTATCGCCCTGGTGTAAGACCACCATTCAGAATTGAAACGTTGCTTGAAAATGGCTTTAGCCTTGTTTGGTGACCAGATCTGAATAGCCAGGTACTTCCCAACCTTCCTCTTCCCCACCTCCTTCCCCTACCCGCTACCTTCAGCCTCACAACATACCCCAATTGGGGATGCCATAGTCTCACTGGCTCCAGACGGGAGCAGTTGAGATTCTTGTGCGGTTATTCACTGTAAAAAAAAAAAAATCGAATGTCCATATTGAAAACAGAACTCCCAATAATTATAAATTCTTAATTAGTAAATTTAATTAATGCTTTTCACTAAAGTGATTTTATCTACCTTAGTTTTCAAAACACAAAGAAAACGACAACAAATGATACTCACTGTCCTTAGTTCAGTCTTGAATTAATTCGAGTACAATCTTTCAAGAAATTGTCAAAAGGGAAAGGTAGATACACAGGCGGGGTAGCGAATGGTAGCGGTGGTAGTTTCTGGGTAGGGCAAGACTCGATGAGCGAACCGATCGCTTGCACTTATCCTGATTGTGCATTTAAGCAGATTGATGTTTCACGCTGGGCGTATTGAGGAAAGTGCTTTCTGCAGAAGACAGGTAGCTACTTGCTATTTGCTACCTATCCACGGTCTAACTTATTTTTTGGAAACTTTCATGCAGAAGCTCGGATAAGTTTTCAGGCAAGAACAGGTTTCGTTTGAGATTTCAAAAGATGCCCCGAAAGTTTCGCGATGAAGCATTTAAGCCTGAACGCGCAATAAGCTCGCCGGAACCCTTTCATCTGGGTAAATAAAATGACAAGGTTTTATATCAGCCACCGCGTTTTTGGGACGCAATGAAAGTTAAAATGGATTTCGGGGTTTGTTCATTCGATGAACAATTTATTAGTGAAAGGAGCGGGCAATTTCAATGGCATTTTTAACAACCGGTAAAAAATGTCAGAACCACGGAGTAAATGAAGACAATCCGTTTTGCTGGGCTTGTAAGAAAATTTCTGTTATAATTATAAAGCATATAAAAATATATTCATATAATAATATTGAAGAAACTACCAAAAACTACGACGTTCAGTTCATGAAAATTGTGCCCCGCGAACGGAACTTCGGAATTTTTTTTAATACTAATATTATATATTTTGAAACATTATAATATTATGATAATGTAGCTTCACTGGGTACTTGGCCCGTGCTGAGATCCAATTGTAATACTAACGTTGATAGTTCACACACCAAATTATGACATTTAGTTAATTTAAAACAATGCCAAAGAAAAGGACCCACATTATAACAACGTCTTTCATCTTTCTTTTAATTACGGTATTTTCTAAATTTTTGCTAGGTGAAGGCTTGGAGGCACAGAATGGAGACCTGGAGAGCATCAAGAATTCAATCAACCTGAGAAAACAAAGTTTTTTTTTTCAATTATGAAACATATATATTTTTTTGTTATGTAGAGAAACAGTTTCTACTTTCTGCCAAGGTCATACGCAACGAAAGGCACGACCTAGTAGCGTCGTCCAATGGGATGGCTGATATCAAAAGTTGATAGAATGCATTGTCACCGACAATGAGTCTATCAGCCGAGTTTCTGATCGATCAAAATGTGAGAAGTTAATGGATGAATAATTCGATGTCTGAAAAGGGGTCATTTTCCACTTCCAAAATTTGAACTCATTCATTCAGGAAAACAAAATTGAAATTAAAATAGATGTACGATTGAGACGTTTTTAGATTTTCACGGCCGAAAGCATTTTCGTTATTTGTTTTAGGGCTTTTTTTTGCCGTGTTGCGCTGCCTCCTTCTTTAGCCAACGTTTCGGACAGCGTTACAGTTTCCATCATCATGTGTGGCATCTGTGCACATCTGCTTATGTATCTGATATGTATTATACGTTAATTTGGTCGGCGGGTATGGTTACCGCCGCCCCGGGAATCATTTATTGGATAACCAACAACTTTGCCATAGGTCACCCCAAATCGCTAAGTTTGGTGATTTAGCAGGGGTGCCCGGGCTTGTGGGGTGAGGTTTGTCCTGGGTCTTGACGGCAGATGCATCTGCCTATCTGCGCGAGAAACTGGTTGAGGAAGCCTTTTGACTTCTCCAACCCTCTCAACCCATCGCATTGCACCGCGATTGGAGGGATGGATTCATACGTCCGTCACTCCTGAACACTGACCTCCATATTCCTACCCACCCCTCGTACCCTTTTACTTCCTAGAACTTCCTCTCCGTCTTTTCCTTAAAAAGACACTCCGTACACATCCCCTAAGATGACGGAGGCTTTAAGGGAGATTATTTTCCTGAGGGCCTCCTGTGTGGAGCTAACGTAAAAATAAATTTCCAGATTTAAAACTATAAGCAACTTATAACATTATTTACACCTCTAATTATGTCAGCTGTTTGGAAATAAATAATGCACATATTAAAATATATTAAAAACTAGCTGGTACCCGGCGTGCGTTGCTATGCTATTTAATAAAGAAATTGTTTCTCCCTGCGTGTCCATTCCCATTCATCCAGTTCCCCTTCCGCCTCCCCCTCTCCCCTCCCCTCCTCCCTCCCACTCCCCCCTCCCGCAATCCATACATTCATTCCCGGTACATTTTTCAAACAGCTCGCGCGCCACCCATTGCAATTTTTTTCTACAAATTTCATAATGCCAGAGCTCACCAGTAATTTTATACAAACCTTATCTTGATAATAACAAACACCAAAAAAAAATTATCTAATTTGGTGCAGTCGTTCGGAAGTTATGCGCGTGCATACATTTCGGCGATTCATTTTTATTCATATGGATATATCATTCCGTGTACAACTTCAGGTCAGGAATATAAATTAAATCATTGTAACCAATTCAACAAAGCAATACTTTGTCCTCATCTTCCGATGCAGTTTGCGCTTTTTATCAAATTGAAAAAGTATTGATTTCCAACACGTATTTATTTAGTTTTCTCGGCATCGGAGATCCTTTGTTTTGAGTACACTTTGTTCTTTGCGATATACCTACGCAGAAAAGAATTCTTTGAGTTCCCTCTGTTATCGGGGACTGGTACCTACTCAACTCCTGGGTGCTTTTATTCCAGCAGCCTAGAGATTTCAGTGTTTGAGAAGAGCTTACAATAAAACGTCTTCGTAAAATGTCTACTCAAACTGCGCACATTTTTCTGTTATACTAAACAATTTTTGTTGTTTTTTTTTTTGTTTTTTTTTATCGTTCTTTTGATACCGTGTAATAGACAGGTAGGTACCTAAATATTGCAAATTCAGAATTAATAATATTATGATTAAATAATGTTTTTTCCCATTGTCGATATCCCATATAAATAAAAATCCGTTATGTTTATCTGAGAGCTTATCTACGTTACAAATAAATTCTTAAGAATCATTCAAAAAGATAGTCTCCGAAACATATGTGAAAAAAAAATAGTTGATGATAATATTGACAATCTTGAGGTTCCATGACAACTCAACAATGTGAAATTTCAACACCCCTTTGAAAAGTCATTAAAAGCGATGAAATTTAAAAAAAAATAGCCCATAATCTAACCTGACATAATAAACTAATTAACCAAGTTTTTTTTCGTGATAGAGTTATAAAGTTGTAAATTGTTTAGTTCACCAAACCTGAATTTGAAATATGATATCGACAAAAGTGACATAGTTTCAAACCAACGATGCGATGGCCAAGTTAGTCATTTAATATAAACCTTGTTTACATAATAAATTTCTAATATTATTTAATGCACTAGTGCCCAAATGTATATATCAGTGTTCTAGCATAAACTTTCTAATATAGTGTGTGTATCGTAAGGGACCTGCCAGGTAAGTATGTTTCTGTATCAATTTAAAAATAATAAAATTAGATAGAGTCTAAGAATTCATTATAAATTGTAAAGCGCCTTTGAGGTGATTTTTCACAAAAAATATCCTTCAGATACTTAATTAATAATATAATAAGATAATTCACTACAAATTATCCTTCAGATTTTATGTCCGGGTTAAATCTTTCCCACAGGAAAAACTTAACCCTTTCACACTCTTTTCCACAAATGATCATCTAGTCAATCCACGTTATGCAATTGCACTATATAAGTATAATAAATACAAAATAATACAAGAACAACATATCAAAGAGACCAAATGGGAAAATAATTTACCGACTCCAAATATTTTCATTTCAAAGGGTTCGGCTCGGTGGAACTCCTAATTGGACCTATAAATCCTACTGATCCCTCAATACAAATATTTAAAAAATCTTTTGTAATCCTACATATATTAAAAATGATTGATTTTGGCATTATTAGGTATATATAAATTCTTTGACAAATCTAATATGCCTAAATTTTGAATGAGAGAGCTATGCCAGTAGCCGAAATAACAAATGGTAATATTTGATTGAATTTTGCATTTTTATACATAAATTCTTTGACAAATCTAATATTTAATCTAATAATATTATTATTATTATTATTGAATCAAATAGGTCCCAATGGTTTAAAAGAGAAGAGCAAACGAAAAATAGCTACACTAAAAACAGTCATACAGCTACAGAATTTAGGTTTCGAGAGAATGATATAGTACAATCGGTATCTTCTTTGTGCGGTGCTTCGTAGCCTTCCCACTCTTGTCTACTTTAGATTTCTAAAGGTTTCACTTCTATCACATGTGAATTACACACTAATATTTTTTTGATTTTTTTTGCTGTTTCAGAAATTAATTTTTGTTTTTGTTGATACGAACACATTTTATAGGGAATTCAGCACCATTTGTTTCAAAACATATTGCATTTCCGCTTGTACGGTCAAGAGTAATCACACAGATGGATACAATCAATCATGGGTAGCCGCTACAATGGAATTCCCATTTTACACGGTTGAAGGTGTGATTTGGTGTTTGGGAATAAAAATGGGACCTTAGGTGAATTAGAAGTGTTCTTTTTCACTGGGATACTTTATATCGATTGGATCATTTTGTTTGCGTTTCATTTCGCGTGAAAATCGCTTAGATTTCTGCTACATAATGCCTTTGTTTTGGTAGTATGGAGGGTCATTACCTAAATTGAAAGGAAGGGTTAATATTTTTTTATATATATTGAACTTGTGAAAAACACTATTTGTTGATAATCTTATATATAAAAATGAATCGCTGAATGTGTTGCTAATGCATAACTTTCGAACGACTGCACCAAATTGGATAATTCTTTTTTTCTTGTGTTCGTTATTGTCAGGACGAGGTTTTTATAAAACTTCTGGTGAGCTCTGGCATTATGAAATTTGTATATAAAAAAATGGTATTTGTGGCACGCGAGGAAGCGGCTATTGCTATGGAAAGCGGGAGGGAGGGAGAGATGGGGGAAAGGGAACCAGGGAGGGGGTGGGGAACCTGGAAGGGGGGAGGGGGACCTGGGAGGGGGGAGGGGAACTCGGGAGGGGGTTCGCGGGACGGGGGAAGGGGGGGGGGGAGTGCAGTGGGTAGAGGGAAGGTGGAGGTGACGGAGTGGGAACGCGAGAGGGGAAGAGGACGCACGGGAGGAAGGAAGGCTTAAAGGGAACGGGACGAATGGGAAAGGACACTCAGGGAGAAACAATTTCTTTATTAATTGGCATAGAAACGCATGCCGGGACCAGCTAGTATTTTAAATATATTTAAAATATTAATTTTGGAGGCGGGTATGGGTTCCGCCGCCCCGTGAATCATTTATTGGATAACACTTCTGCCATAAGTCACCCCAAGTGGTTCGCATCGTTTGGTGACTTAGTAGGGGTACCCGGGTTTATGGGGTGAGATTTGACGAGGTCTTAGTGACGGATGTGTTTACCCATCAAATGCGTGGCAGGCAGAGACTGGTTTAAGGAGATCTTTTGACCTCTTCAGCTGGACTCAATGTCTTGCACCGCAGTGGGAGATATGGGAAGTTTTTCAATTGAATAATATATTCAGGACGATTTTTATTGAGGCTGTTTTAAAACTTTTTTCCTGGTGAATATTGAGATCAACCGAAACCGATCGACGTATAAACTAAATAAGGTGGTTATAAATTTGATATATATATATATATATATAACTTTATTCGACTGGAAAATATTTATTTTCAGTAGGACATTCATAAAAGTAAGTATGCAAGTACAATCAATGAAAAAAGGATAAAGAGTGTTAAGGTACGTTCTGATTGATCTAGTAGTAAGTCCAGTACCGAGTACACTCGCTACTTGACTCGCCGAAAACCATTCGCATACTTTCAAGTAGAGTACATTTGTGCCTGCCGCCGTTGCAAGATGACAGCGGATGACGGGGTGCTACAAAGCAAAGTAGATACGCTAATAAAGCTTATTTTCATGCTGATTTTAATGTTTATTTAAGAAGAGGTGAAAGAATAAATTAGTAAGATGAAAATAAATAAAATATGGACACGAAGAGATATTAATAGCAGCATAAATAAATGAATTTAGGGTAGCATCTTCGCTCTATCACTAGACATTTCCGCGTGTTCACAAATGAACACTGCTAAAATGGTCGGTTCGCGCCTGTCAGTACGCAGGGACGCGTGTTGGGGGTCGCGACTCGCCGAAAAAATAGAACGAAATGGATTGAATCTACTAAAGAGCTGACTCTACTATTCTACTACAATTACGGTGTTCGGACACGTTTAGCTACTACTATATTCTCCACTCGACTAAAATACTTGATTAATCAGAACAGGGCTTAAAAGAGGGTTTTAAGCTTGGTAGTAGCCGGGTACGACCTAACTAGTTTGTGGTCAATTGGAATATTGCCAGGGTGAAAAATCACGAGATATTAGAAATAATTCTAATTTTGAAAACGACACTTAAAATAATTTTCTTTTGAAATATTTTATAACACCTAAGTAGGTAGTTTTTCGCTATTCTGAATTAGAAACAATAAAGTTCCGAATTTAAAAATGTCACTTAATATCCAGGTAAATCCAAGTTCTTGAATTCATTGACGCATGAGTTACAGACAACCAACCTAAATTAGTATTTTCGTAATGAATGCGCATATTTTTTTAACAGCTTCAATTCTAAGAACTTATATGGATAATATTAATCCCTTACATGAAAGTTTGTTCAAATACCGAAGCTAGTTTGCGCCCGACGCAAAAGTGCACTCGGACTAAATGCAAAAACGTGCAAAAAGCCAGAAGCTAAGATAACAGCTTTTGTACAGCACGGGGAAGTCAATAATAATAATACCTAGTGTCATAAGTTAGCCTGAACCGCGAGATATGGAACCGAACTCTATGGCGCAGTGACTGGGAAATTTATCGTTAATATTTGAAGTTTGAGTGTGACTAAAGTTTTGCGGGAAAGATACTCGGATACGTCTGTACCTTTGGCCGACGATTGCAACTCTGGCCCGAGATTGTGTATCTCCCGATCGTCTTATTTTAGCTATTTAAACTTACAAAGCTGAGTTTTCAGTGGAACATATAATGTAATTTGACCCGATTCCATTGGCAAGATTCACGAGTTTCCGTTCACATTGAAATCAACTAACTAAATATTATTTAAAAAATGAAATATCTATGACGTTACATACATAAGACGAGGGGTAGAAATCTCAAAATGGGAAGACAAGAACAAGACTTAGGTACTTAAATTTCAAACTCAAAATTCCAATAGAAAACATTACTTATTTAAGTTTAATGAATCGACTAAATTTAATTACGCTGTCTGACAGAAGAATCATTTCAGACCTAATTTTATTGTACAGAATTATGAACAACCTAATTGACAGCCCTGCCATCGTTGCTACTATTAAACTTCATGTACCGACAAGGAATACTAGACAAAATTTAACATTCTTTTGCAACACATACACAACTAACTATCAATCACACTCACTTACCAATAGGATGCATTATTTAGGGAACAAGTTTGGTGGTATTGTAGATGTATTCGCCGATTTCCTTTACATTCTAAAATACAGTTTAAACCAACACTTTGTGGAATCCTACAAATTATTGTAACATGGGTATAATATATTTAACGATTTGATTTGTTATTGTAATGTTTATATTATATTTTGTTCTATGTTATTGTTAAATATTACATTGTTTAAAATATTTCACGGTTTTCCACAAGATTATACAAGTGGTTTTTTTTCTTTAAAAACTACTTGTATATTCTTAAAAGTTTTTTCACTTTTATAACTTTTGGTATAAATTCTATGTATGTGTAATCCTCGATATCTTAAATATTATTTTCTAATCTATGTATAACAACAATAAATAAATAAATAAAGACAATTGTAAGATCTCGATATCTAGTACTTTAGTACTAAACTGCTTCACGTCGAGTAAGGTTGCGTCTTACCAGTACTTACCAGTAAGTAAATTGCGTTTTAAAAAGTCTCAAAATGCCCTCCTGTGTGATGAGAAAATGTTTCAAGGCGAATGAATAACATTTAATTTGTAAGTACACGCAAATTACTTAATATTATCGATTATTATAAATATTTCAATTCATTTTCATGTTTCCCGCTCGCGGTTTTACATGTCATTGGGGAAAATTCAAGTCCTACTAAAGTAAAGGGTCTGGACGCGCAATAGCCAAATTTCTGTTGCTAAGTAAACTTCACTGTTTTAAAGTAGACTAATCAGCCTAAACACTTTGTTTATTTCTTTGCTTGTGGTAAAACAACACATAAATCAGTAGTTCTAAGAAGTATTGATGACAATCGCCACCATTTGAAAACTGTCGTTACCTTATTGTATTTATAAAACTCCGATAGGCAGCCGAACCTTTTATTCTAGTGGGCCTCAAGAAAAGAAGACGGCGAACGTTCCATCAAAAAATGACAAGCAATACGCCGCCCGCTCCTATATTTATTGCATTCATACACACACTTTATTTGATTGTCTATCTTTATCAAACAGGAATAAACTTTTGAATTAAGAAATTATACTGAAAATCGCTGAAAACAAATGAGTGTTCCTTACTTTCCACATTATATTGTGAGTATATGAGACTATGGCGAGTCTATTTATTTATGTAACGTCGTTGTGAAATATGCGAAATAATTACATGTGTTCAACTGCACGGATATAGTTATAAAAAGGCTATAATATCATACCTCAATCACAATAATCAATGTTAGGAATAATAGTGGTCGTCTGCACGAATTCTATATCATTCTTTACTACATATTTCAAACTACTTACTAAATTTATATTAAATATCAGACAGACTAGTGATAGTTAATGAATATATGATTTTTTTTCAAAATTGTAATTTTTAAACCAAAGTTATTATTGAATCTCTAATTGACAGCCCTGAAAAATTAGAACTAATTAGCAGTACCTGTAATCATTTCAAACTGAAGGTAACAATGACACCATTACTAAATTAATCCATTTATGCCAATTCCTAGAATCCAACGATATGCACAAATTAAAGTAAAGTATATTAAATTTTGACAATTTTTCTATGACATCACCTTTATTTACTTACTAGCTGGTTCCCGGCATGCGTTGCAATGCCATTTTAATTCTCAAAGACATTGTTTCTCCCTGCGTGTCCTTTCCCATTCGTCCCGTTCCCCTTTTGCCTCCTCTTCCTCTCCCGCGTTCCCTTCCCCTCTTGCGTTCCCACTCTGCATCCTCCACCTTCCCTCCCCCACTCCATTCCCCTTTTTCCCGTCCCGCGAACCCCAAGTTCCCCTCCCCCCAGTAGCTATATACAAACCTTGTCCTGACTATAAGGAACACAGAAAAAAAGGAATTATCCAATTTGGTGTACTCGTTCAGAAGTTAAGCGCGTACATACATTTCTGCGATTCATTTTTATATATAGAATAGATATAGAATAGATAGATAGATTTTTATTTTGCTGTATACTCAATACGAGCTGACATTCTTTTTTTTTTTGTTGTAACTCTAATTGTATATTATAACTAAATACTAGTTGTTATCATACATGTGTACTTTGTTTAATGTAGGTACATTCTTATTTTGTTATTTTATTACCCTCCTGATTCTATCACTATGTATCACTCGATTGTACGGCGTTCATAGAAATAAATAAATATTATTTAAAACCCAACCTTACCCCTGGTGAAGGCAGATCAATTCTTTTTTATAAATCACATTTCATTCTTCAATGATTATTTCGTGCAAGGTTACAAAATTTTGTAAAAACATTTTTTGCTTATATTAATGTTCCGGTGGTGATCGTTTTATAGGCTCTCACTGAATTCCTTTGAACTGGGGTTTCTCTGAAGAATTTGCTTGAAGAATAATAACGCTTCAATAAATTTGAACAACCTGCTAAACTACATTTTTGAGCTTAATTCCAAAGTTCATTCATCCATTTTTTTTCATTTTCGTTATAAAACTGAATTTTCAGCGTGCCTTTTGGTTGACCTTTTCATCACCGTTTCGATAGCGGCTCCATTACATTATAATCTGTTTCGCTCGGATATAAAGGTGAAAGAAACGTTAAGGAATATATTTATGACCAACTACTCGCCGGCATGGGGTGGGAAAACAAGTCAATAAAATTACCACTGGCCCCTTACGTTTATTTTACCTTTATTTTTTTCTATGGGAATTTTTTAAAACAAAAGATGAATAGGACCCCTTAGAACGTGGTAAACATCCATTAAATTGATACTTAGAAGAAAAAACTTGCCACGTTAGTAGTAGTTGGAAGGTGGATATTGGCTGCAATAAAAATGTGAAAATAAAGCAGTGAAAATAATATTTTTTGTGATCAGTTCGAAACAGGCCCGATCGTTACAGAAAGAGTTTACTCGTTAACAACTTAATTGCTGTTCGATTGCTCAACGAATTAAGTACTTATATTTAATTTCTAAAAAAATGTTAAATGGTTGAAATCAACCAACTGAAAAAAATGTTTTTCATGGGCGGGGTTGTTTACACTTCAAAGATCTGTCCAAAAGTACCATCTGGAAATTGTATTTCATAAAATGTTGTAGGTGTAAATTTAAATGTAATACAGATCTGTTTGTAGTTATAAGCAACACAAGTATATTAACCCTAGAAATTTAATCTTATTTTGACCGACTTTAAAGATAATGATACGTCTTAAAGACGTACAGAAGTTAAACAGCGTATATTTTATTTTACATGAGCTCCACACAAGAGGCCCTGAGGAAAATAATTTCCCTCAGGGCCCAGGGAAATTATTTTCCTCAGGGCCAATGTCATCTTTGGGGATGCTGTGTGGAGGGTTTTTTGAAGGAAAGGAAGGAGAGGAGAGTTCTGGGAAGGAAAAGGGTTTAAGGGGTGGGTAGGAATCTGGGGTTTTCTACTAAGACCTAGACCAACCTCACCCCACGAACCCGGGCACCCCTAGTAAATCACCAAACGTAGCGAACCACTGGGGGTTCCCAGGGCGGCGGTACCCATTTCTACCTCCCAAATTGTATATTTGACGTATTATCATACTTAAACAGTTTGAGTGTAGTTGAATAATTAGTTTAGGGTTTTATACTTTAAACAACACCAAAATATTTACAAAAATATATTGTATTTAAAAATTAAAAAAATACTCTAAACCATTTATAAATCAACCATTATATTCGCAAGTGTTTTTTTTAATGAAATATAGAGTTTTATTTTATGTCTAAATCATATTTTTTGTGTGCCATGATAGTTTAATAATAAAAGATAATCATACGTCTTTCGAACGTATTGTGTATGTATTTCCCCGTAATTATTGTACTTACTCTGCTCGGCGATTGAGCTAACTGAGATAGGCAGTGCGCCATGTTGCGAAATAAATAAATAAAAAAAGCAGCAATACTTGTGTCTCGCTTACGTCGCAAAGACATAGATTATCTTTCTAGGGTTAAAATAAAACGTCCAGTATCAAAAGTAAGTATACGGACATTAACGAAAAGTGTTGTTTCCCTGATTTTCTTCCTGAAAGTATGAAAGCCCTCGCTAGCCAATATTCCTAGACCCTAATCAAACTCTACCGATGCATTGCCGTTATCGCGGATCGTTATACCGCTCCATATCGTTAAAGCGGCGTTATTCTTGGGAACTTTGTACATCTTATAAGAACTTTCGTGTTTGTTCTGCTCAGTCAAACTTAAAACTTTACTCTTCTTCTGTTTATTTGGCTCCCATCGAACGGGTTACATTATAAGTATGGCACTTAAATCTAACTAGCCATTTGGATATTAGGGAATTTCTTAATGCATGTTTTGAGAAGGGTTTTTAAAAAATTTAACCAAAATTACAACGGTTATTTAATGTCTAAAAGTTTAAGAGGTTTCATCGAAAGCTTTTAGGATACTTTTAAACACCAAACCACTTGAATGTTATCAACCGCCATTAGATATTTTATTTATTTTGTAATTTAGTGCTCATGACTTTCAGGATGTATAGAGGTGAATAGGTAGGTACTTTCATAATTTTCTTTATTCACATACCCTACCGCAGCTACTTAACTGGACTGCTATGGCCCATTGACGGTAGATGGTACCCTTGCAAATGTACAGGGCAGTTTCGATGAGAAAGATTGATTATTTTATACCGATTTTATTTCACGCAAAATTTTCTGTAATGTATTCAAGTTAGCAATAAAAATGTCAAACGCGTGATGATAAAAATTTTAAAATTATAAACTTTTTGTAATTATCTTTTGATCATAAGTATTAATAATTTTTCAGTAATGTCTAAACAAAAAGAGCGTGTAATTTTGTTTGTGTTAGTTTTTACGGCCGTAAATAAATAAACTGAAGTCATTTCTGATATAATTTTTAATGATTTTATTTGAACTAACCTTAGAGTTACACTAAAAATAAACTTTATTTATTTAAATCATAACTTTTCTGGATAAACCAACAATTTTAGTTTTATGTAGAAAAGAGTCAATACGTCTAATATTTAATTTAAAAATGACATATTTCCGGTTGCGTCTGGTTATGTCGTATTAATATACCACTCAAATAAGTATAACCTTCCGATTGGGTTACGTGGCAAGGCGAAATGTAAAAATTATATTTCATGTTTTTAAAAAAAAAAAATTCCAAAAATGATGGGAAAATGCATTTTTTCATGCATTGTTGCCTACCGTTTTGCGTAAACCTAGCTTATTTTCGCCGCTGTTGCTTAATTTTTCGCCGTTGTTTATTTGCTGATGAAGCTTGGGTGCCTTTCTACATGCATATAAGCAGCACTGGTACCTATAGGTACTACACTTTTGTAATAATGTTATGTTTTTACGGGTGATCTGAAAACTCAACAAGGTGGTACTTCAGCACTCATTTGAAAAGTCATTAAAACTGATGAAAAGTAAAAAAAAGTGCAAGTTTTAATATATTGCGTTAGGTCAGGTTGTGGGTTTTTTTTTTATCACTTTTAATGAATTTCCAAAGGGATGTTGAAATTCCAATTTGTTGACTTGTCATGGAACCATTTTTAGGGCTGCTGTGGTTAAGTAGTTACGATCATTTTCTATGATTCTGGAAGTCACTGGTTCAAATCCCGGCGTGCGCAAGTAAGTTTTATTTGAACACTTTTGTTATATCCCCACTTATTAATTTCAAATAATTTATAGTGTGTTTGCAGCACGTTCCAGAGTGGATGCTTTCGGTATCGATCCGGTAAAAGACCATCGTTCAAAATAGAAATGGCTTCAACCAGGTTTCACAGATCTGAACAGCCAGGTTTTTCCCCACCTTCCTCTTTCCCAATTCCTTCCCCTTCATGTACCTAACTTTCAGCCTTACTTCATTAATTGTTAATTTTTAACCTTTATTTAGAAAATATTTTTAACCTTTTTTTCGAAGATATTCATAGATGCATGCAAAAAAAAATAGAGATGCCGTAGTCTCGTTGGCGCTAGCCAGTTAGACGATCTGGGACCCTAGTGCGGAACTCTTAAAAAAAAAGTTGTGTTACCGATTTATTGTGGTATTTTGTATAAAACCACTCAAGCAACTTGAGCATTTATTGACATTAAATTTATAGATTGCAGATGCAATTACATTCTTTCCACATCACGATGTTTTTTTCTAAGGCAGACAATAAAAAGCGATCACTATTTTTTTATGAAAAATTGAAAAAAAAGATACCGGCGCTTACTCGGATAAAATATTATTTTTATAATTTCTCTGAAAGGCGAATCCCATAGACATATGAATAATACTAGACCTGCCCTAAGTAAAAAAAGCGTATTATTTCCCCCTCCCCATACTGGTTCCATCGGAACCGGCTGGGATTGAGTATGGCTTCGCTTGAATCTAAAAAATGTGACGTCATCATTCTTCTGCGAGCCAGCGTCGAGCGCTCATCGGTGCA
Organism: Limnephilus marmoratus; assembly: GCA_917880885.1. Classification (NCBI taxonomy): domain Eukaryota; kingdom Metazoa; phylum Arthropoda; class Insecta; order Trichoptera; family Limnephilidae; genus Limnephilus; species Limnephilus marmoratus. The sequence continues at coordinate 65,062,576 of OU862906.1, forward strand.
TTTTACGAAATTACACCGCAAAAATGGTTTGTATTTTAAAAACGTGTAAATGTATACTACCACTCAAGGTGCATGGTACATGGCGTGTGCTCATCGATGTTTACTGGGGTATGTAAATTATGAAACATTTGTAAAAGTGACCTAACTAAATACAGCAAAAAAATATTGGAGTCTGAAAATAAACGAACTTTACTTAGGCGTATTTAGACTTCGCAAATCGTCGTTCATTACGCGGCGAGCAATTCGCGCTCCCATGTAAAAAGATCTATTCATTCAAAAGCAGAGTTTACTTTTAAGAACTAAATGGTGATAATGTAGTGTAATGCGAGATGCCTATATAGTATATACTGTCATATTGAGTTATTAACGAATCACATATCTCCAAAGCCATCTTTCCGCTCTGCGCCCCGCTGTAGTTGTTGTATACCCCTCACCTTCATGTTCTGGTCTAGTAATATTCATATGTCTATGGCGAATCCCTACAATTTTATTTAATTAATCTAGTAATTTTTCTTACTTTTGGATTGTAATATCATGATTAGAGGAAATTATAAGAAGTTTGATATGAATTCTAGTGCGCTTTTAATGTCTTAGACTAGGAGAGAGCTCATTCAAAGTTTTAAGGTCTGCTGCTCTGAGAGTGTGACCTTGGCACTCAGTATATTTTCATAGTTTTGGTATCAACCTTCCAATATCTGCTGATTTTGCGGATATAAGTTTTTATGATGTGTTAAGATGTAGCCTTGCGAATTATGCATTATCAAACAAAATTATTTGTTTTGGTTTGAAAATTTGATTGCTTAGAAATATTATAGACTCTTCAATACTGCAAGTAGAATGAATATTGGCCTTTTGTAAGTCTGAAAAAAATAAAGGATCAGGCCTTTAAAAAATAGTTCCAAGTGCAAAATCTCCTACAAATTAATATTAGGTCCTTACATATCCTCAAATATCTTCTCTTTGGTTAGGAATTCCAAATTCAAATTTATACAGCTATTTACTCCTGTATTTGTGTTTTGAAAATTATAATTTATTTGTTTTTTCCTTAATTGTTTTTTTTTCTTTGCGTCACTTAGTTTACAAAATGGAAAACTTGAAATATCGCGTTATTTATGAGTACGAGTTCCACCGTGGCACCAGTGCTGCAGAAACGGGTCGAAGGATTAATGATGTGTATGGTGGCGGCGCCGCAAAAGAAAACACAGTGCGTTTTTGGTTTCAACGTTTTCGTTCTGGAATTTCGACCTGCAGAACAAGCCCGTGGACGGCCGGAGACCAAAGTTAATAATGAAGAATTGAAGGCTATTGTGAAACATCTGTTGAGGCACCTCAAAACTAAATATAATTACATACACCAACGACATCTGTTAAAGGACATTAAAACTGCACACATAATCCTATATACCACAGAGTACTGAATCGTTATAAGAAATAGAGGTAAAGGTACATATCGTGAATCGAGTTGGTTAATGGTTGGTTAAAGCATCTGTCCGGAAAACGTAATATTTCCAGGTCATTTCTCGTTTTAATTTAATTATTTTTTTCTTATTTGCATCTTTCCTTCAATCCATATTTCTTCAATTTTACAAATATTATTTTGTGTAGGTACTTACTTTTTTATTTATTTAAATGTAACCTACTTTCATGCGTATAATATAAAACTTTAGCGTAGTTAAGAGGGCATTACCAGAGAAAACCAGAAATATGTCATTTTCTAATCAGATTTTAGACGTATTGACTCTTTTCCACAAAAAATTATAAATGGATTTCGAAAGATTGTTCTTTTATCTAGCATTCGCATGTAATATATTTTGAGGTTTTTTTAAATTATTAGTATAATAAGGTTATTCCATAGTCGTTGGCAGAATTGTTAAATTTTCAAAAAAGATTTTGTATTATACCACACCCATTTCAAATAATATAATCATGCAGTAAAATAAATCAATACATTATCTAGCAAACGCATGTTTTAGAATTTTAATTTTAGTTTCAATAAAATCATTAAAAAATATGTACGTTCATGTGTTTCTTGACGAAAATTGGTCCATTTGTGTATTTATTTGCGCACTTACAAACTAATGTATTTCAGATTTTTTTAACATTCTTATTAAATTTAGACATTATTGAAAAATGATAAATACTTATAATCAAAAAATAATTACAAAAAGTACATTATTTTAATAGTTTTATCATCACGCCTTTCAGCATTTTTGGATGACGGTATAAATTAAAGCTAATTTGGATTGAAATAAATTCGACATTGAGTTATAATTTTAAAAAGCTGGTACGGAGAATAATTAATCTTTCTCATTGTAACCGCCCTGCACGATCGTAAGAACAACTTTCGACGAAATATGGATTTTCGTCCGCTGGCTGGTTAAACGCTCTTAATAGCAGATCTTAGAAAGAATTGCACACTTAGTCATAGTTGTCGGTTCAAACTTACTCATATTTTTAAAATAACGACGTGGAGGGCGCAGTTTGAATTTTTTAATGTTTTTCTTTCTACTGCAATCGAATGTATTGTATCGAAGGCCTGCATGCCTGCATATCGCTCTTTATCTTCTTTATATTCAGTTCTCCAAACTGGGGACTCCAACTTGGAGAAACTCTTAGTCACAGCCAAAGTGTTTGGCAGGAGAGGCTGAGGAAGGTCTCTAATTTTCTTGAATCACAAGTATGTCGGTGTCCGCTGCTAGACTTGAGGAGCAAGGTCCCCAATGGAAATTAGTGTAAGTGTCAAAATTAAGAAAAAATTGTAACAAAAAATAGATTCGAGCGTAACTCAATGTTCGTCAGGAAACGTATAAACAACGTAATGAACATTAAATATTAATATTTTTTTATAAGACTTGCAGAAAAGTCAACAGATGTCGCATATTAAATATTAATGGATAAATTTACTAAGCACTATCCATGTAGATAGTTAATTCGAGGTTGAATCTTGCAAACATACATAGAGATTGCAGCCAATTAAAATATGCGTTAAGAAAATGAAGATAATGTTGGTAGTTCTTAGTCGAAGTATGATACAGTTTAAAATGACCGAATCGGAAAGGAACAGTTGGTAGAGCTGCGCCCCGACAAGGGGAAGGTCCTGGGTTCGAGTCTCAGATGTGACCGTATCTTTTTCTGTTTCAAATTTTCGATTCAGTTTCGCAAATATTGTCTTTATTAATTAAATAGTAAAATGTGTTAAATTAAACTAACCATCACGCCGTTTCACCGCAAGGGTAGGCAGAGAGGACGGTACGCCAAATAACTCGGTCTTGGCACACACTCCTTGCCTGGTTCACATTCATGCAAGAAAATTTTAATTTATCATACATTTCATCAGTTTCTTGAATTAAAAAAAAAATCACTTTTCATCTTTCTGATGTGGCCTCATCAACAATGTATCTCATTGAATCTAAGTTTGGTTCTCTGAAAGGGATGTGAAAGTTTTCGCCCTAACAGCTATTTATGCATGGTTGTACCTTCAAACTTACTTGGCGCTTCCACTATAATATATAAGTTATATCAATGAAGACAATATTATTGTCTTCATTGATATAACTTTCTTGGGCTCATGTTAGTTATGTTCGAATAAGTCAGTGTGAAGAAGGCATGGTACTTCTTTACACTGTCTTATTCGGTACTTCGAATAAAATAAACATATATTTTAATTTTTAACTTGAAGAGTAAATCCTCAAATTGTAACGTTTAATTAAATGAAGACAGTATTAGAGAAACTCAATCGAAAATCTGAAAACAGAAAAAAAATCAGAAAAAAAGATACGGTCACATCTGAGACTCGAACCCAAGACCTTCCTCTTGCCGGGGCGCAACTCTACCAACTGTTCCTTTCCGATTCGGTCATATTTAACTGTATCATACTTCGAGTAAGAACTACCAACATTCTCCACTTGAGACTTGCATTCACATTGCTCCACTTATGTTTAATATTCTGCCAGATTACATTAAGGGTGGGTTTCTTCATTCGCACTCTACTTAGCTTAGCAGTTTACAGTTCCTTTCGCAGTGCATTTGACATTTACGGCAAAATGGGTTTTTTCACAATGCCAACTGGTTAGGTAAAAGTAAATAGGGATGACAGCATAAAAACTAACCTAATTCCCACATTTTCGTATTGGGAACTGTGTATATATTTTTTTCATGTGGCAACCCACCAGCCCCGGATCTTCGTTTTTTTTTAGGCGGGGCAAAAACTGAAAAATGCCGCCCCCGCCCACTTAGGTATCTATATTTATTTTAACCTTGCTGGGGGGGGGGGGGCATATTCGAATCAAAGAACTGGTTTTACTGTAACTAATTAAGAAATTTAATTATAGCTACACCCAGAACATGCAAATGGTTTTCCTTAAATTCTGGCTGCATATAGTCTGCAACCAGAATTTTAAAACTGCACTTTGAACACGAGAATGGTTTCCATCAAAATGCTTCAGCAGATGAAATCACAACTGAAATTTATCTTGCTGGCTGCTTATTCGTTTTAAACTGCTACATTGCATTGTATTTAAATAAAAGCTGAAATAAAAAGGCTGTTTTACTTCTCAGTCATATGATGGCTGCCATCGTGTAATAAACAAATCATGACACGCATAACGACGTAAAAATTTTAAGTAAGTTTGAATAATGACGAATTGACGACGTAAGTGATTGCACGTATTAAATTGAGTTTAAAAAATAAATATAGTAACTTAAAAAGCATAAGATAGTTATATAAAATACTTACCCAGAAAAGCGATCGATGAACTGTGATAGATTTATTGATGCGACACTAATGACATCAGTATTGTACCTTCGGTTGATCAACAAGTACTAAAGAGTAAAAATAAACAACACACTTTTGACACATTTTTAAAACAAAACACTGTCGTGGAGAGAGATCGACGAGGGAGTTTTCGAATATAGCTTCATCTCTTTCGCACGCACGGTAACCAGAGCAGACGCGTGCTGCCGCGATCTGTGGTTCCTGCGGGCGAGCGGGTCGGGTGCGTATTTTGAACTATGCCTACGCGCCTCGCGAATAATAAATGTTCGTGCAGCACGTCTCACTCAGGGCTCTGGGTATCAGTCGAGTTAATATGGCCGTGAAATTTCTCTACTTGTACTATTATTTATTCCGTGGTCAAAGTTGAGTTTGGCCGCCCTCTGAACTTGCCGCCCGGGGCATGGGCCCCGGCTTGCCCCCCATTAGATCCGGGGCTGCAACCCACACAATAAATGTCAAAAATTTGTGTGCGAATTGCTTCATCTACGGTTGCGTTGTTGTTTGTTTCACGTTTTAACTAACCTAACTAACCATCACGCCGTTTCCCCGCAGGGGTAGGCAGAGAGGACGGACCTCCAAACAACTCGGTCTTTGGACACACTATTTGCTTCACTCACATTCGTACATCGTCTCATACATTCTCTTCTATTATTCTGACTGATCTGATTCACTTGATCGTGCCATGTCTTCCTCGGACGTCCCCGACTTCTTCTACCATTTACATTCGCGTCGTATATTCTTCTTACACTACTTTCTTCGTTCATTCGCTCTACATGCCCAAACCATCTGAGGGTCCCTTTCTTAATCTTATGCATTATGCTTACATCAATCTTACATTCTTTTCGGATATCCACATTTCTCACACGATCGTACATTGTTTTACCACACATACGTCTCAGGGATCACGTTTTAAATTGTAATAAAATTATTAGCAATGAGTATTTCTTTTGAATAACATATCATATCATATCTGCAATTAATATAGTCAAAAGTCGAGCAGTTTCTTTATTAACGCGAAATCGGTAATACGAAATCTAGGTCTTCCATTAGATAGAAATTCCTGCGTATATTATGTCGCTTTACACGTCGTGTCATATAATTAATAATCAGTTCATCGTCAGAACCTGATGAACTGTCACTTGTTGCGATCATAATGATAAAATACTAGCAAATACCGTAAAATAGATAGCAAGAAAATCTCTGAACTGTCACCAAAGTGACATTTAGACAACGGCCGCCATTTTGGTTACCTTTACTTTCGCATTTGCAGCACCATTCTGGGCCTGTAAGATGTAAGGTGAAAGTAAACGGTAAATGTCAAATGAAAAAACCCATTTCTATGTTTTTGACCGTTTACTTTTACAATTAGCATTGCATTTAGCATTCTCGGTAAATGAAGAAACCCACCCTAAGTCTTCCAACTCATTAGCTAAATTTAAAAAAAATGGTAAGATTTTTGTGTTGTCAGAGGATTGGCATACTATTTTTTCATCCTTGGCCTTTTTTAAATAATAAGATTTTTTTATTTTAATATAATAAGTTTTTTTTTTAAATATTTGTTTTTTAAATTATAAGATGTTTTATTTTAATATAATAATTTTTTTTTTGTAATATTTGTTTTTAAATAATAAGATTTTTTTTTAAATAACTAGATATTATTTCAGTTCCATTTGTCAAAATCGGAGTGTCACCCTAGTTGTTTTGAACTACCTTTGCTTCTTGGTGGGTATAGTAACTAAGGATTTGTTTTATGGTCTATATTGTTTCAAATAATTACCCATCTGGTCACCAATATAATATTGTTATTTCTTAATTTCTGCATATAATATTTTAGTGTTTTGGACGCAGTGTTTTTATATTTTAGTGATTTGTGTGTAAATGCAGCACTCAAATTTATGAATGTTAACCTCAATACAGGCTGTTAGTCCTAGTGAAGTTAATATTTTTGTATGTAAAAAAAAATAAGAACACATGTATGGTGAGAAATTATAAATAAATAAATAAATTATCTTCATTTTCTTAACGCATATTTTTATTGGCTGCAATCTCTATGTATGATTGCAAGATTCAATGCCAAGACTTTCGTCTTGCCGGGGCGCAGCTCTACCAACTGAGCTAATGTGTCCCTTTCCGATTCTGTCATATTTCACTACATCATACTTCGACTAAGAACTATCAACATTTTCTTCATTTTCTTAATTCATATTTTTATTGGCTGCTATCTTTAAGTTTGATTGCATAATTCAAACTCGAACTATCTACATAAATGCTATCTAGAAAGTATCTTGGATAATTATCATCCATTTTTATTTTAAATTTGTGACATAAATTGACTTTTCTACAAGTCCAGGACGAATATATATTTTAATTTTTAACTTAAAGAGTAAAATCTCAAATTGTAATATTAAATGAAATGAAGACAATATTAGCAAAACTCAATAAAAAATTTGATAACAAACAAATCTGAAAAGATAGGTCATTATTTAGGACTATAACGCATTTTTTTTGTTTTCAGATTTGATTGAGTTTCGCTAATATTGTATTCATTTAATTAAAAATAAATGTATTTAAATGAATAATAACTTGGTTTTAAACCACTTCATTATTCAAATTTACAAATAGTCAACTAGTTTCGGTTATAACTTACTTTTTTAGGACCGTAATAATATAAACTAACTTAAGTACATACATTTACATACATATTCTGTTACTAAATTGCTTGTCCCCTAGATATTTTTCTACCGTATATTCAGCAATTTAAAAATGTTATTATTACTAAACAAAATATAAATAACGTATGTTTTTTTTTACTGGTTACTAGCTGAAGCCTTTTCACACAGTTTTAGAAATCAAATGTAGACAGTGATCTTCCTCTTGTTTTGAAGGGTGCATGGGCATAAACCTCGGCGTAAAAGGTAGATTTGCATACAAATCAAATCCACACCACCCGCTTGCCAGCCCGCTCGTCCACCACATACAGACATTCTACTTTATATATTATATATTTCAATTAATTTACACAAAACCTTGACAAATTATATACCTAAACCTTATATAATTTGTCAAAGTTTTGTTTAAATTTTTTGAAATTCATGAATCACTTTATCTATTGGTGAAAACCGCATGAAAATCCATTCAGTACTTTTTGAGTTAATCGCGACCAGACAGGCGCGGTGGAGGACTTTCATTTATAACATGTAGAGATGTTAACATAAATATATATATAAAGTGTTAACAAAAAGAAGAAAGAGAAAAAGTATTAGAAAAATGTTAAAAATATTAGGGGGGCAGAACACCAAAGCGGGGTAAGTAAAGGATAGTGTTTACTTGGGGAGAAAGGGTTTATCTTTAAAAATTAACTTTTGGATAATTCCTTTTTTTTAATTTCAATAAAAGTATTATTATTTTTAGTTGCCTTCATAATTTCAATTTGGGAGGTGGGTATGGGTACCGCCGCCCCGGGAACCATTTATTGGATAATCAACACCTCTGCCATAAGTCATCCCAAGTGGTTTGCTACGTTTGGTGACTTAGCAGGGGTGCCCGGGTTCATGGGGTGAGGTTTGTCCGGGTCCTGGTGGTGGATGCGTCTGCCCATCAGCTGCATGGCAAGCCGGATCGAAAGAGAACGGTTAAGGGAGTCCCTTTGACTTCTCCAGCTCTATATTCTCGGAACATCGCCTTGTACCGCTGTGGGTGGGATGGATTCATTCGTCCGTCACTCTTGGACACACTGACCCCCAGATTCCTACCCACCCTAATAACCTTTTCCTTCCCATAACTTCCTTTCCTTCCTTTCCTAAAAAGACTTTCAAATCATCCCCAAAGATGACATATGCCCTGAGGGGAATTAATTTCCTCAGGGCCTTCTGCGTGGAGCTAATATAAAAAATATAATAATATTTTACAAGCAATGAATAGGATGGCGAAATACCCCCCCCCCCCCCCCCCCCCCCTCCCCAAGGCCACAAACATGGCGTACCTTATAACAGACCTGCTCAAAACTATCTAGTTGCTTTTTCAATATTATCTCCAACATTTTGATATGGGCATAGTAATTGTTTCACACCCTAGAATGTTTAACAATACCCATCAGCCTAACAGATATGCATCTGTTCTCCGTACGAAAGCACCGGCAGCCTTTACATACCCATTTCAATACCAAATAGTTTGCATACCTAAAAGTACCTAAATTAGTCAGTTAGCACGCAACAATGTCCCAGTGGGTTAGCGGGCTACAGACTGGGTGACTCCCCTCTGGTCACCTATAGTCCCACAGTCCTACAGTAATACATACATCGGGAGAAAAATCCAAGTCTCTGACGTAACGGCATGGCAGCGTGGTAATCCTATGATGTAAAACCAAAGAGGATCGGTACTTTTTGTAAGTGAGGGAGCTCTGCTGTCACTTGAAGACGAGCTTTTAATTTCAATGACAACTTACAGTGCAATAATGACCTTCAACTACGTGCAGAGAATGTTGCTAATGGATGACTCAAAATTTAAAAGATATATTCAATTTCTTAATTTTTTATTTATTAATATTTAAACCTGCTAATCCACTTAAGTATTGTCAGCAGGTACATAATGATAATATTTGAAACTATCACATGGTATATTTTTAAACAGTGTATATATGTATAATGTTGATAATAAAACAACAATTAGATAAATTGGTTAAATTACAGAATAGTATAAATGTAAATAGCAGTATTAGCCTTATGTAATAAACAAGTATAAATGAATGTAATTAAAATGGTTTAAGTTAATGGTTATCATTAAAAATGTATATTAAATCATTGTAGATGAAGATAATATTAATAATTCTAGACGAAACATGAAACAGAACAGGACACATAAAATAAAAAAGATAACGGTCGCAACTGGGAATCAAACCCAGGATCTTTGTCTTACCGGAACAACGCCTCTAACCACTTGGCCAATCTGGCATGATTTTTAAGCCGTTTTTGTCGATCTCATATTTCAATTCAGATTTTAAAATATTGTCATCACCTTTTTCCCGTATACCTATCTAACTTTATATCTTCTAAAGTTAGATAAAAAAAAGTTATTCCAATGAAATTAAAAATATATTTGTTTTGCCTTTGAGTTGGCATCCGTCTGGTTACGTCTGGGTGTCGCGAGTTCAATATCCTTGCTAGCTATGTCCTCCATCATGACACAAGCAACATTTTCAGCTTACTGTGATAGTAGTAGAAGATTTTAAAATTTAAAAGGTTATTTGAATACTGAAATTTTTTTTTTAAAACAAAAAAATAAAAAGTGATAAATTGGTATGCACATAGTTCTACACGTTTCTCTTGCCCTTCTGCTATTTCTTTCCTGCTTTCCTTCCGCCCACAATTAATTGTTGAATTGTTTGTGCTGTAGTCCCTCATATTCGGAATTTTAGGAGAAGAATTTTCTTTTCTATAATATTATTTATCGATAATAGTGGTGCAGAATTTGTCTACATTTGATAATAAATAAGATACCTCGATTCCTGTGGTTATCGAAATCTTATGATGTTTAACAAATAATATGTTAGGTGTGTCATTTGAAAGGATCGCTGCATCCGAAAAGTCCGCATGATCTAAGTGGTAAACACACTCGTTGGTGGCGGTAGGCGTCGCCATGGAAACGGCGAGGGGCGCAGGCGCGCCCGCCCTCGGGGGGCGGACCGCCCTGCAGCCTGTTGAACTGGAGACAGTCGCCCACAGACCGCCGGTGCACGACCACTGAGCGCCTGATCTTCCGCCCACAGCTCGCTGTCAAACCTAGCTCGCTGTCTCATCTCCCGACTTCTGACTCCAGACGTCAGATTAACTTACTTATGAGCCGGTCCGTTCCAAGCGTAGATTGTGTAGCCTGCGCTAAGCCCCGACTCGCGAAATCCCAGTCTCTTCGAGACCACTTTTGATCGCTCCGTCAGCTGATGACCCAGTGACGTTTCACCTGTGATTCGAAACTCAATTAACCTTACCTACATAATTGCTCATTGATAAAATCGTATATCAAAAAATCAATTAAAAAAAACATACCACGTGTATGCAAAACTGACAATTGAAAGCCTTTGACATACCGCAAGAGTTGTTCATAAAAGTCCTAACTTAATGTTTTAAAAATAAAACGTTTTGCCTAAAATTAAGTGCTCAAATTTTACGTAACTCCGTCTCTTAAAATATTTGACCCGATTTATTGTATTTCACTAATCTACTGAAAGACTTTAGTTGTTGGTAGATTTGATAATACGAAGGCGACGTCTATTTTTATCTCTCTATTAAGAGTAACATATTGTTTGAATAACGAACGCGGACGTTGAAGCTGATTGGTGGAACCCGTCGGCCAGCCCATAGTACTAGCGGAGCACGAGTGGTCCTTCCGTCCTTTTCAGCAGTACAGAAGAGCGCAGAGGGCATCCCTTTCTTCTATGCCTACGTTGGAATCAGGTAGATATAAGAACCTTATTTCATCCCCATTTGAAGGTTATATCCATAAACCCCAAATTCTATGAAATTTCAGGTGATTTTTTTCAGGCAAAACAAACAATCGTAAATTTTCATGTTATTTTTTGCGGAGAAACAAAACTACACACGATTTGTAAAAACATCAAATTTAAAGCTGAATTTCATAAAAGTTTTGTCGGACAACGATAAACATACATTATTAGATATTTTCTTTTATGAGACAACAGAAAAAAACGTGCTTTTCCTTGTTACAACGTCTAAATTATCGTATCGTTTAATGTCATGCTTTCGTTTCAGCCCCAGCTCTCTGATTATCATGCATATTAGTTCTGGCCATTTATTTTGATTACCACCTTTCCCTTTAAACGAATGGCTGCTAAAAATGACCAATAAAGTCAGGTTATTAATTTAAAAGCACGCCCTTAAGCTTGATACGATAAAAACGACAAAAGAAAATTGGTGTTTTGTAATTATACACTTCGTGGAAGTTTTTTGTAAAATCATAGTGCTATAAATTAGACGGGTTAAAAATATTTCAAATTGATAGCGACCCTTAAGAAAATTGTTAAATAATTAAATTCATTTACGTTAAGAAAATAAACAAATCTGTACTTACAGAAAAAAAATCAGAGTGTGTAATTCGCACGCCGTAGAAGTGAAACTAGAAAGTCCCTAGATGTCGCTTTCTTTTCTTTTGCTTGTGTTTTAAAGTGGTTTGAAGATTTGATATTGATTTCACAAAATAATTTTTTTTTTTGGATTTCGTGGGATTCGAACCCCCATTCGCTTAATTTCTGCCTCTCTGGCCGCTGAGACTTGTCAGGCATCTTGCCAACCACGCTGTGGAAGGCACGCGCCGAGGTGCCAATTTACCTCCTTATATTAGAACCGAGTATATGTGTAGAACTAAGTCGCTAACGGCACTAAAGAAGTTTCACTTCAAATACACTTGTAGAAATAGATTATACGACTACTTATTGGCGACTTTAACATGTCTTTACTACACATTCTATACTTAATACTTTCTCTGATCTCAATCGAGTATTAGCCATTGGGGTGGGAGGGGATCAAACGAAATTCCGTTATATTATGCTTCCTTAAAAATAAATACTATATTCACTTTCCCCGATATCGGAGATAATTCCGTACTTTATATTCTCGGTTAGTGGGTAGGTAGTACATTGGTAAACTTAGCGCTCACCTCGTAAGAATAATATATATCATCCCCCCTTAAATACTTCTAACTGCCGTATTTATCGATCAACTTATAAAAACTTGGCAATAAAGTTCTTCTTTATGATCGGTTTATGTACCATTAGCGTTATCGGAAAAGTTTTTACCGCGTTAATGCTTTGCCACACACGCCATCCAGGCGCGCCTCGGACAAGGATACCGACCCTTACACCTAATGCTACATAGTATCTACCTCGATATAATTGTTGTCAGATTTCGTGTTTCATCACAGAAGCCGGGTATTAGCTATTTACCTTGTCCTTTACAGACCCGCTTCGGTGTTACCTCCATGAACCTGCCGCCCGGTTACCCCCGGTAGAGGCTTGTCTTGTCCGGTAGATGTCGGTAGCAGACAATATCACACCGTTTAAATAAGAAACAGTTACACAACGCTGAATTTTAGATGCCCCAAATAAATAATCACATAATAATTGTTTTTAAATTTTATGTAAAAATTAAATAGGAAAGATCTCCAATTTTTTACTAAACAACAATATTATCAAGCAGAAAAAAATAGACGGTAAGTTGGAAGCTATTCTACGCGATATTATCTTACATCGAAAACATCAATGTTTTTTTTTTTAATAAAATGCTAGCCCAGTCAAGAACGGTTATAATAACGGTTGCTCCATGTTACTTAAGTGTGTGTCTCGAGTGCGATTATTTAGAATCGAAAATCATAAAATAGAGCAGCCATTTTATCACCTGAACCCACAATTAATTTGACGCATGTTTTGTGGTTACTTTCCTTTGTATGAAAACCTCTTAACACTATTTTATGTGACCGGCTAATGTGCCATTTTCCTATAAGTATTCATTTTGATTTATTTTGTATTTGTTCGCACAATGCAAGGCGTCGGACCAATTGGATTAAATGAAAATTGTACGTTACATTACCTTCAATGAATTTTATAATTAATATCATTTTGAACGAACGATGTTTGTGTGGATATGCTCCTACATCTCACCAGTCTTGTTTATGCGTTTATTGAATTGACATTCTTAAATCACTCTTACATGAGATACGCCATGATAATAAATCGAACTGTTTTTATTTGCTTTATCGCTCATATATTAGTTTTCGGGTACACATGTTTTCCCAAATCCTGCCATATTCGACAAACACGTTTTGAAATATTCGCCCATCATATGATTGAATTTCTGAAATATGTTTAGCTCTTCAAAAAATCCCAACAAACCTATTATTTGTCGCATTAAATATTTACGACGTCTTACGACGAATATTTTTCCTCTCAAAGGGAAGCATGCAAACAAATATCAAATTCGTATTACTTATTCGGCGACAAAACACTCTCTTTTGTTTGGCTTGGATCTTTTGCGGTTTCAAAGTAATAAATACCCTATTTACTTACGAATAGAATATGAAACATAAGTAAGAATGTTTTACGTTTGAAAAGTATTGCCAATTTGTTTCTTTTTTTATCAACACATTATACCCTACCATCTACCCTTTACGTTCTTGAAGGACCTAAATAAAAATTTTACTTTCCGCTTTTGTTAATGCTTAATTTTAAAAAGCCTACTGCGTTAAAAAAAAATTATTTTTATAAGATGGAAAAAATAAAACCAGGATGCCTAAGACTTCTTGAAAAACATGTGAAAAGAATTACATTTAAGAGGGAATAACCAGAGAAAACCGGAAATTTGTCATTTTTAAATCAAATTTTAGACGTATTGTCTCTTTTCCACAAAAAATTATAAATTGATTTCGACAGATTGTTTTTTTTTTTATCTAGTAAAGGTATGTTATAAATTTTGAGAATTTTATTTTATTTTTAGTATAATAAGGTTATACCATAGGTCGTTCGCAGACATGTTAAATTTCAAACAAAATTTTGTATTATGCAACACATGCAATAAAATAAATCAATAAATTATGTGGAAAAGTTCTTAGAATTTTAATTTTTGTTTAAATAAAACCATTAAAAAAATGATCCGTGCACGTTTTCAGTGACGAAAATACTTCAGTTTGTCTATTTATTTACGGTTTTACAAAGTAACATATTTAAGTTTTTTTATGCTTATTTTGCTTGGACATTATTGAATACTATAAATACTGAGATCAAAAAATTATTACACAAAACACATATTTTTAATAGTTTTATAATCGCGTCTTTCAGTATCTTTGGATTTAGGTATTAATTAAAGCAAATCTTTAATGTAATGAAATCGATTTTGAGTTATAATTTAAAAAAAGCTGGTACGGAGAATAATTAAACTTTCTCATTGGAACCACCCTGTATGATCGTAAGAACATCTTTCAACGAAATGAGGATTCTCGGTCGGTGGCTGGTTAAAGGCCCTTAAACATAATATTGCTTAGAAATTTTAGTAAAGTTTGTGCATCGACTATTGGAAATTGGCATTAGGAAATTTTCGGTAAGAATTGGCCATAGAAATATAATCCCACCCCCCCTCCCACTCCCTTTCCATCAAGAAAGGGGATATTTTAATTTTTTTTTTTTTATTTGATATATATACATATACAACAGATTTACATAAGGAAAATATATGGTTCTTAAAAATAATTACAAATAATAAGGTCATTTCTTGTTAAGAGGGCATTACTAGAGAAAACCAGAAATATGTCATTTTCAAATCACATTTTAGACGTATTGACTCTTTTCCACAAAAACTTATAAATGGATTTCAAAAGATTGTTCTTTTATCTAGCATTCGCATTTAATAAATTTTGAGATTTTTTTAAAGTTTTTAGTATAATAAGGTTATTCCATAGGTCATTGGCAGATTTGTTAAATTTTCAAAAAAGATTTTGTATTATACCACACCCATTTCAAATAATATAATCATGCAGTAAAATAAATCAACACATTATCTAGCAAACGCATGTTTTAGAATTTTAATTTTAGTTTCAATAAAATCATTAAAAAATATGTACGTATATGTGTTTCTTGACGAAAATTGGTCCATTTGTGTATTTATTTGCGCACTTACAAATTAATATATTTCAGATTTTTTTAACATTCTTATTAAATTTAGACATTATTGAAAAATGATAAATACTTATAATCAAAAAATAACTACAAAAAGTACATTATTTTAATAGTTTTATCATCCCGCCTTTCAGCATTTTTGGATGAAGGTATAAATTAAAGCTATTTTGAATTGAAATAAATTCGATGTTGAGTTATAATTTAAAAAAGCTGGTACGGAGAATAATTAATCTTTCTCGTTGTAACCGCCCTGCACGATCGTAAGAACAACTTTCGACGAAATGTGGATTTTCGTCCGCTGGCTGGTTAAACGCTCTTAATGAATCTACCCAATTTAGAACAGAAAAACATTTCTCGTGTTTAAATTGGGGAGTCGTATCATTACAGAAAAAGATAAAGAAATAAGATATATTTTTTTTTAATTAAGAAACAAATAAACTTATGAATGATAAAAATATACATAGATGTAGTAAAAAATATATATTATTGCATTTCTCTTAATAGGTAGGTGTTGGATGGTAGGTACATATAGTTGATTCTAGCAATTGGATTAGCTGACAATATTGCAAAAGTAGGTACATAATGTTATTTTATGACAATAATCGCTTCATTTCAGTTCAAATGCTGATGAAATATTTCAAGAGGACACGTGACATCAATAAGAGTACATTACTTTATAATTTATTTTTTTGTTAATTAATGATGAAATTAAATGATTAATTTTGAAATAAAGTATGTAGTATTATGATTAAGACTTGATCAATTTTTACTAATCGGTACAATGTAATCAAAAAATATACGTAGAAATTCGTTCTATGAAATTAAAACTTATAATTATTTACATTGGTTTCAAATTGCCTTGGATTGTGCATTTCCGTCTAAGCTATTCTTGAAAACGCAAGGGCAGCATGATAAGCGCAGCATCATCAACGATCGATCACACCAACCACACCTTGTGACATATTTGACGTTATTATTAGGCTAGTGACTTTGCGGTTGAAATTTAAGAATCCGACTTAAAATACATCTCTGACGCCACGCCTTATGCAAAACCATCTTCGTACTTGAAGTTTGTTAATAAGCTACTTTTGTAATGAAACCGAATTCAAGCAAATAGTCAATAATGCCAAAAAGATGGCGCCACTCACGTTAACATGTAGCATGAGGAACGTCGGCTGGCAGGCTTAAGTACTGTTGGATTTGTAATTTCGTAAATCTCTCCGGGTATGGAGAGATTGATGATAATATTGTAACTAGTAGTTGTGTATAATGAAATGATGTCATTGCCTGGACACTCTAACGCTGTCCGAAAAGTTGGCCAAAGCAGAAGGTAGTAGGTAGGAGGTCGCACGGCATAGTACCTACCCCAAAAATAAATCACTATTAGAACTGAATTAAAACTTTAAAATATGCTTCACGAAAACCAAAATCAAAGGGATTTATCATTATTTTAATTTTTAAATTTAACGTCGTGAAGAATGTTTTTAAATATTATAAAAATAAGCATTTTTCGTATTTATTAAATAAAAAATGTATTGTAAGTAATTCGTCGTTCATAATGATTGCATATTAATTTTATTTGGAGGAATAATCCCTTTCCTGGTCTATCGGTTTTTATGATTTCAAATTCAACATGTGAGTATTTCAAAATTGACTTTAAATTAAATTAAATTATTTTGTTACCTAATTCCATCATTATCGTTAATCTCTTTCTCTAATACAGCTGTCAACATAATTAATTAAAACATAAATACACATCATTATCGATGCTAATCGAATAGCTTGACATTGCATTATATTAATTAATTACATAATAATAACATTATTAAATTTGGTTTACAATAAATTTAAAATACATTTTGTTACTTATCGTACAAATACCTTTGTAGAGAATGAACATTTTTTTAACGTAAAAATGGATATAAAATAATTATTTTGTGTAAACATAACTAACTAACTAACCATCATGCCGTTTCCCCGCAGGGGTAGGCAGAGAGGACAGACCGCTAAACATCCCGGTCTTGGCACACATTCCTTGCCTCGTTTACATTCTCTTCTATTATTCTGACTCTTGACATGGCCCGACTCAAGTATCTGATTCACTTGGTCGTGCTATGTCTTTCTTGGGCGTCCTCGACTTCTTCTACCATTCACATTCGCGTCATATATTCTCCTTACACTCCTTTCCTCGTTCATTCGCTCTACATGCCCAAACCATCGGAGCGTTCCTTTCTTGATCTTACTCATTACGCTTACATCAGCATTGTATTCTTTGCGGATTTCCACATTTCTCACACGATCATACACGGTTTTACCCAAAGATATTCAAATACAGAAGAGATATGCTATGGTGTCCGCGCAGCTGTCGCCGGACTAGGCGCTAATTAGCGTAGTTTTCATACAAAAAGAATTTGTTCATTTCGTTGATTTTTTGAAAATGTGCATTAATATTGGTTAACAATATATTTTGAATAAGGAAATAATTCGTTCATTTAGTTTAACGTTCGTTTGGTTTATTCGTTAATTATTTGTTCTTTTAGTTTATTTGTTAATTGGTAAATAATATGGGCGACACCCGGAAGCGCAGACCCACATAGTAAAAACAGCAGATAGCACATCTACTTATATTTCAATATCTTTGGTTTTACCACACATTCGCCTCAGGGATCTCATTTCTACAGCGTTCAGTCTACTTTCATCCTTCCTCTGCCAGTTCCATGCCTCACTGTCATACATCAGGGTAGGTACCAGTACTCCAATATGGACGGATAGTTTCGCGTCTTTGGACAGTTTTTTGTTGGTGCCAACGACGTTTAGTCCTCCATTAATAGGAGTTACCTGCATTCACCCTTCTTTCAATATCTCTATCAGCCTTCCCATCTCTCGTAAACATACTTCCCAAATAAATGTAAACATACTACATTTAATATGTAAACTAAAATTTACAATCAGGGTATTGGAAACAAAATTGAAACTCGGAACTGTTTTCAAAAAAATATTTGAAATTCTACATCTGCTATTTCTGCATATTGGATACCTAAGGGAACGTACCCATACTACGTGACACGTTTAGGGGGGGGGGTCTTCAAAATGTCACGCTTGGTACAAATGAGCGGCGGCGGGCTCAGGTTTTTGGTCACCGTGGGGGGGGGGGGGGTTAAAAATTGCAAAAAGGTGGTCACGTAGTATGGGTACGTTCCCTAAGACATTTTTAATCCATGCGACTCTACTGGGAACATAAAATGAAATCAATTGCAATAATGCATGACTGTCAATAAGGGAATTAACGATTTTAATAGGAAAAAAAGACATCAGACGTATTCTGTCAGAAAGCGATATTAATTTTAGATTTTTTTAAACGGTTGTACGATTAGTTTATATTTTCAATAGGATTAGTTTATATTTATTTATTTATTAATTTTCAACGCCCTGATGGGCTTTTACATTATAAGTTTATAATACAGAGACATTTTTTTTTTAAATAAAAAAATAAACTATAAAAATATAACTACTAAACATCATATGAACGGTAGGTATACAGATAAATTTAGGAAAGATATTGCATTATAATAAAAGAGAATGTTTCTAAGTTGTAAATGGCATAGAAATAAACTAGTAGGTATGTTAGTAATTTAAATAAATTACAGGTGATTGATTAAATGTCATGAATAATACATGACAAAATGCAAGATACATAAAAAGAAAACGTTAGCAAGTTTGTACATTGTGGATTAATATAGAAATACACAAATATATGCAATAGACCCTAGTTGATGCTCCTTAGATATCAAAATATTCTACATAAAAATATTGTTCAGATATTTCTTGAATATAGGTAAACTTGTATTGAATACATCGATATTTGAGGTGTATTTGTTCGCTAGTGTGTGTAGTCGAGAAATTGATGCACGTGTGTGATAGTTAGTAAGAGAATTATTGTTGCAGAATAATATGTTTTGCCTTGTCGCTCGAGTTGGTACCTTAAAGACAATGAGATGCAGAAGTTCGCAACAGTCTAATTCGGAGTGAATAATTTTAAACAAAAAAGTTAGGTCGTTTATTTTTCTTCTGTTTTCTAAGGAATGCAATTTAAGTGTATTTAGTAAAGATGTGTAGTTAATGTGTTGAATAGGTATGTGTAACTTGAAGTTATAATTAATATGTCTCTTTGTGCTGAATTTGTTTCAAATACGACCTCCGTAGTCCAGTGGCTAAGACTCTTAACTCACATTCAAATAAATTTGCATGCACAAATAAATTTTATTTGATTAATTTGTGTTATTTCACAATTAATTCATTTAAAATAATATATAGTATATTTGCGGCATGTTCCAGAGTGGAAGATAGTATCAGTATCGCCCTGGTGTAAGACCACCATTCAGAATTGAAACGTTGCTTGAAAATGGCTTTAGCCGTGTTTAGTGACCAGATCTGAATAGCCAGGTACTTCCCAACCTTCCTCTTCCCCACCTCCTTCCCCCTCCCCGCTACCTTCAGCCTCACAACATTCCCCAATTGGGGATGCTATAGTCTCACTGGCTCCAGACGGGAGCAGTTGAGATTCTTGTGCGGTATTCACTGTAAAAAAAAATAAAAAAATAAAATAAAACAGTGAACCGTATACGTTAATATAATTATGTAATAACTCCTTTGTTCTCTTGTAGAGTACAATTTTTATTTTATTTATTTTGGATTGATATAATTTATATCTATTATAATAAATAAAATCTAATAACAGATTTTCATATAACCAAAAACTTTCTGATTTTTCTGTCTCAAGATTTTCGATTGAGTTTCGCTATTCGTTAATATTGTCTTCATTTAATTAAATATTAAAATTTAAATTGTTTACTACTTTTCTTTGGATGGTTTCAATGCGCTTTAGGTAAATATTATATTGAGGATTCCATATGACTGCGAAAATAAGACAAATTCAATATTTTAAGTGTTTGAATATTATTGAATTCTTTTCCAAAAAAAGTATCCTAACATTCTTCTAGCTTTCTTCACAATCATATTAATATCTTGAATGTAAGTTTACTGTCGAATAGAATACCTAGATAACGAATTTGTGTAATATTTTTTAGTAACTGGGTGGCTTTAAGGTAGTTATGGTCAAATTTAATTTTGTTTCTAGAGAAGATATTCACATAACATTTAGAGGTGTTCATGTTTAGATGATTGATGATAAGTCATGAGTCGATACAAAATTAATTAAAGTCTTATTGAAAGATGTAGGTTCTTCAAATCACAGTGATTGTTTATTGACGTATCTATTATATAATTGTACTACAAAGGACAAACATCTTTCCTAGACGGAAGCTAGGTTTTATCTTCGGAGCTCCAGAATTATAATGACACCTCAGGCACAACTCGGCAACGAGACCATGTGACCCGTGGAGCCCATAGACAAATAAAGTAATGTGAGAACTAAATCATGGTCTAACATGGTATATTATTCAGAAACTTTACTGAAAATCGGATTGATCGAGTTCAAATCCCTCACCTAATACTGATTTACTTTTTGAGATAAAATACCTATAGGTACATAATAAAACAACGAAAAAATTCCGTTCATTGGTTTTAATTTGAAAGGTGGGTATAGGTACCGTTGCTCCAGGAACCAGTAATTGCCATTGCCTTGCCCCATAGAGGAAGAGGTGAATTCATATTCTTCCGTCACTCCTGGACGGGTATTTACAAAACCTATACCGGTTCAGTCACGATAGTGACAATTTACATTTTAAATACACCTCTATATTATTTTTTATCCCTTTGAAAAAACAATAATTGTTCTGAAATCTAGATAAACTAATCTTTCCAACGTGTAAATTAAAAATAAATAATTTTATTTAAAATAAATAACTAAATAACCGATATGGGTTTTGGAAATACGTCTTCTGGAAACACTATATTCTAAGTATGAGATCTTGCATTGGAGGGGACCCCACCACTTTCCCAACGGCGTTATAAGGAAACATATGGTTTCCTCCTTCACCGCACACGTCAAGACTCTATTTTTTTTTGAACGAAGCTACATTTATTTGAACGACTCTAGACCCTCCAATGTCCATGCATACGGGGTTAGTAAGCAGTATGCAAGTACTTACATTAACATTATACAAAAGATAAATAAAAGTAGCAGCCCGTGGAATGATTCTTCTGAAATCTATAGAGAAAAATATATACAGATAAAGGTGTTAGTAAATAAAGAAAAATAAGAGCTGCGCCCGGTTGAGGAGACCTAGTTAAGATATATAACGAAAAAGTAACAGTAATAATATAATGCAAGTATTTGCAAAAATAACTGAGAGAAGAAAAGGCATAAAAATAAAATATCTATACAGAGAAGGTATTCCACAAACCACCAGGCAGTCCCAATGACAATGTGTATGGCTATCGGCCCAACCGCAGACGAAACCCGGAGTCCGCGCCCTTTAGCCGACTCACCGATTTTGCCACGAAGAAATATATTATGTGGGAAAGAAGAGGAAGTTTTTGAAGACTCGGGGAAAAGATCAGCGTCGGATTGTCGGAGGGGGGGCGGAAGGACGTCGAGACCACGCGGCTGTTCCTCAGGCCTACCCATATCATTGGGGGAGGCGCGGGAGGATCGCAGAAAAACCGCTCCAGTATGGGTTCGCCTGGCTGTACGCACGGACGGGGTCTATCCCACCCCCTTTTATGGGGTGACGACGATACATAAATATGTACAGTTCAGCTGCACCACCAAAATATGGAACTAAAGCTAATGTAAAGTAAAAAAAAATGAAAAAAGCAATTATATATTAGAAACATAATTGTTGTATGATTACAGAAGTCATAATATATTGGGCGATGGCGTCTTCACCACCATCGCCCTCCAAGATAGAACATGACCTGTTGAAGTAAAGCATAAAACAGTTTTAGCAGAAACGTTAGGAGATCATGGATGCCTGTAAACGGTGTGAAGTTAGAGCTAAAAGAAAATAATTCAAACAAGAAAAGAAAATGTTTCAGTACATACATAAGTCAAAACGAAACCAGTAATTTACAGGTCACAAAAGTAATTTTATAAACAGTTCGAAGCGTATACACTAGTGAAGAGTAATGGAGGATATACCAAGGGAGACAGGAGCAATACGTGTAGCACCTGAAACAAAGATGAATTTAGTCTAGATCGGCGACTCTAAGTACAGACCATCTCTCCACCCAGGACTTGACAAACTTTTTCAGGCACTCGAAATTCTCTTTATTCGACACAAGGTCAGCGTTCCACGCTGGTCTTGTTGTTCCGCGCAAGCCATCCAACATTTCCTCTCGTGCTTCTTTCATCAACTCGCAGTGCCACAGAATGTGCCTGGCATCCTGGTTAGTATCACCACATGCACAGTTTGGATGGGGAGAAAGGGTCAAGCTATGTAGCCGACCCCTGAATTCCCCATGTCCGGAGAGCATCTGTGTCATGTAGTGATTCAGTTGCATGGCAATCTTTCCCAGCATTATGAGATCTTGCATCTCATAATGCTGGGAAAGATTGCCGGAAGACGGGGCGCTGGAAAATGAGAACCTTATGGCTGAAAAACCTGAGACAGTGGTTTGGCCAGTCTACCGTAGAGCTGTTCCGGGCCGCAGTAAACAAAGTCCGCATAGCCAACGTCCGTTGAACGGACAGGGCACAAGAAGAAGAAGGAAACACTTTTCCAGATTTCTACCCATACCAAATCATATTATATTTTTCCTTAGAATTCCTTTCTTTGAAAAGACCCCCCACGCAGCCTCCCCAAAGATCGCATTGAGGGAAATTATTTTACTCAAGGCCTCCCGTGTGGATCCTCTTTTTTTCAAATATAACTAGAAATGAATCAGGAAGTAACAAAGTTTTGACTTATTTTAAATTAAATATAAATTTTACTCTTAGGACTTTTTTGTGAAAACAAGATGATAAGTCGTGTGTGTCTTTATTATTCAGATAATTTCCTAAAATTTGGTATTCAATTTAGGGTGAGCGAGAGAAAAGACCTGATGAAAGTGGTGATAACTGGATACGTTTGCGGCCTCCAATCTCCCCGTGAAAGACACACAATAAAGTGCCGATAATTTGGTTTTTTGTGTAATTTCCCATTTCATTGGAAGTCTTCATCGGGAATCCTAAAGGCGACTGGGCAAACACGATTTCATTTCCCTGTCACTTATTTTTTTCATTATAACTCCTCGGGTCGCTTTTTGCCTGGTGTGCTTTCTTCAATATTTCCATTTGCAATCCGTTTCGTACTTTGCGGATGGCAGGTGTAATCATTTCGTTTCATTCAATCCCCTTTCATATTTTTCACCACTCTGGCAAAAAATTTGGCAGATTTCGTAGCAATAATATTATAATTAAAAATGCTTGTGTAATCATTTAAAAATGATGAATGAAATGGGTTTAATTATTACTTCCGTTGTTTAAAATTTACAAATTTATGGACATTAGCGTAACACATTTACCAAAGTAAATCACAAAATTACCATCGAAGAAGAAGATAATAAAATAATCTAAATAAAAATATGAAAGAAAACAAGACACAGAAAAACAAAAAAGATAATGGTTGTAACTGGGACTCGAACCCAGAACCTCTCGTCTGTCCGGGACATGCGTTTATCAATTCCGCCGTTGTGCCCCACTGTCAAGCCATCATAATAGTCAATCTCATATTTCAATAGTCAATCTCACATTTCATTAGAATTAACAATATTATCTTCAACTAATTTATTTTCCATATCATAGGCAACTACCCTTTTATTGGAAATAATCATTCTAAGAATTGGTTTGTAACCTAGATAGCGTCACGGATAAATATATAAGATTTTATTTATATGGAACTATTGACTTTTTATACAAGTCTAAATGAATATTCAATTTTATAATAAAAACTCTCTTTTTATAACTTTTGAAGGTTATTTCCATTAATGTAGTGTATCATTAAGGAGATAATAATAATAATCTAAACGAAAATATGAAAGAGAACAAGACACAGAAAAACAGAAAAGAAAATGGTCGTAACTGGGACCCGAACCCAGAACCTCTCGTCTATCCGGGACGTGCGTTTACCAATTCCGCCATTGCGCCCTACTGTCAAGCCATCATAATAGTGAATCTCATATTTCAAATTTTAGAATTAACAAGAGGTTCTGGGTTCGAGTCCTAGTTGCGACCATTATCTTTTTTTTCTGTGTCTTGTTCTCTTTCATTTTTTCGTTTAGATTATTGTTATTATCTTATTCTTCAATGATATATTACATTGATGGGAATAACCTTCAAAAGTTATGAAAAGAGAGTATTTCTTATAAAATTGAAAATCACAAAAACTACATGTACTTAAGGCTGGCCGCAAAAGCACGTTTTTCGTGTTCGATTTCCTGATGAGACTAGCGCAAACGCTCGTTTTTCTTCATTCGGAATGTATACACGTCAGTACAGATAATGATAGCGTGGTGAACGCACGACGATGGAGGACGACGATTTATTAGCAATTGCATTTCTGTTAATAATGAAGAAGAAAAAAATAATGGAATGATGAAAAATAATGAATTAATAATGAAAGTTTCTGCCTCACACATTATCGTGTTGCGATTCTATGCGTAACAAATACAAAGAATACGTCCGATGCACGCGGTGCCAATGCGATACTGAATAGAAATTTCCGAACGTATGCGCCGGCACAAACAAAATGTATGGAAGCGCTGCGTTCCGCATGATGTCATTAGGTTTTTTCCGTTCGGTTTCTCCGAACGCGCCGGCTTGCATTCGGAACGTACGTACGGAATTTTTTCGAAAAAAAGCGAACGTGTGCGTCAGTTAATGTATTTTCTACTGATTCCATGCATTCCGATCTCCGAATACGGAAAACGAATTCGGAAATCGAATAAGGAAAACGTACTTGTGCGGCCAGCTTAAATCAAAACTTTCCGACTAGTCGTGTCCGTAGGCGTATTAAATTAAGGAAAAATAATGATTACTTACTTGCATTTTTAAGATGTGATTTGGTGAATTATAGTTATTTTACTAGTAAATAATATTAGCTGTAAACACAACATGTTCAGCAATGAATCCACGTATGAAATCTCATTCAGACTGTTTGCCGTCGCGAGTGAAAGTAAATACATGACCCAGACTTGTTGTGCCCTAGTGCGCGTGTCTGTGTGAACCCATGCTCCCGCGTGCTCGGGTGCCTTGCTGCTCAGGTGCTCGGGTGCCCGTGGGCTCAAGTTTCAGGGTGCTACACCCCTGCATCCCTCAGAATGAAAGGATTTGCAAAATCCCAACCTTTTGGGAGGAAGGTTAAATCTGCGGGATTTATTCACTTTTTTACAGAATGTTTTAAAATATGTATGAGGTTTGTCGTGCCACGAAGTTTGGGGTCGTTTGTGAGTGCGTTATAGGAAAATATTTCATTTTTAATGTGTGATTTGGTACAAGACTGGATTTCGGTGGAATAATTGAAAAGGTTCGATTTTTTCCATGCCTGTCTAATATTTTTGCCTTATTTACATATTTACTTTCCCTGCTCTCAAAATTTTGTTAGAAATTTCTTATTCTAACTGTAGCCTTCATAAATATAAGATTTTACCCAGATTTTTTTCGAACGTGGATGATACTCGTAGAAAAATAATTCTTGCAAAATTGGCTTCCAGCAAGAATAACCTTTCTCAACTTTTCATTGCAAATTCACCTTTTTTTACACTCGTAAAATACTTTTTTTCTACTTTCCTAAATTTTGTTAATTTTATGAACAAAAGCATTAATTAATAATTGAGGGCCTTTAAGGGCCCGCTACCCGAATTTCTACCGATTTCTTACATATCTCCCTAAAACACGATAAGTTTTAAAGCTCTTATAAAAATATACGTTATTCTTGAAGATAATATCTAGACATTGCCCGCGCCGAAACGCAAATTATAAAAAATTCCCTCGATAGAAAAAAATCGCAAAGTACGCTCGAAAAATTATTATAAACACGTTTGTTTCAGTTATTTTACAAGTTATATGTATTAAAAAATTCACAGTGTTTCTTTAAATACTGTTTAAGACAATGCCCGCGAGATTTTTTGTCTATTTTAAACGAATCAAATGTCGTTGTAAATGTTAGCGCTCTCCTCTAACATTCGTTATTTCGTATCTCCCCATCTTCTTTGGGTCGCTGCCGATTTTCGGCCGAAAATCGGTCATTGGCTGGTTAAAGCGTCGCAACCGGGCTCGAAAAGAAGAAGATGGAGAGATATAAAATAACGAATGTTATAGGAGAGCGCTAACATTTAAAGCGTCAAAATCAATGCGAAAATTGCGAAAATGTTTAATAAAACACGACTCGTTTAAAATAGAGCAAAAATCTCGTTGGGAGCATCTTAAGTATCATTTAAAGAAACATTGTGAATTTTTCACTAATATATTTTATAAGATAATAGAAACAGACTTGTTTTTAATAATTTTTGGAGCATACTTTGCGATTTTTTTCTATTGAGGGAATTTCATATATTATGCGTTTCGGCGTAGGCAGCATCTAGACATTATCTTAAAAAATAACATATATTTTTTTAAGAGATAAAAAACTTCAAATTTTTAAGGGAGATATGAAAGAAATCGGTAGAAATGCGGGAAGCGGCGGCTTAACGTTACCGTGAAGGTAGCTGGAGGGAAGCTAAAGTACCTAATCTAGACGTGAAACACGAAACACATGAAATCCGTCATATTAGGCCAAGGTAAATATCTATTGCCTCACAGACGAGCCATGCTCACTTTATATTCATTTAAGTCTGTGAAGGTGGGGAATATAGTTATGATAAATAAGTGCCATTAGGCGAGTCCGTCTGTGAGTGTGAGATGGTAGTTGGGAGAGGGAGAGGGAGGAGGGTTGGGGCAGTTGGGAGAGTTGGGGAGTCTGGGGGTTGTAACAGAGTATTACAGAGTAACCAGAGAGAGAAAACTCTGGGGAGGGGAAGGATTGACAGAGATAGAATGTTCCCGTAAACCAGAAGGGAGGATAAAGTATCCCCAAAAAGTTTTCCGTGGGTCGTCATAAATCTTCATCAAAAATTATTATTTTTGATTGGTTAACTTTGCAATTCGTTCACAGGATGAAAAGTTAAACACTTTCAATTTCATCTACGCAAAAGGTTTCGCTGAAAGATTTTACTGCCTTAAATTCAATGAATTCAATGCGAGTTTCAAAGAGTGCTTACTTAGCTTTCTACACGAAATAATTATTGTTTACCTATTTGTGAAATGTTGAATGTTTAACAATATGGATTTCGAAATATCCAGTTTCGGAGAAACAAAGTTTCCGAATTTTAATGAAGACCTCCTTAGCATAATGGTCTAAGCATTTAGTTTTAATTTTACTAGTTTATTTTGTTTTTCGATTCGTTCCACATTTCAAAATCATTAAGTTTTTGCAAATAGTAGGAACAACTCCCAGACCCCACTTATGTGTTAAGCTATACTTCAATATTGAATCAAGCAGATGTAATGTTAATATAATAACATTACATGAGAATTATTGACATCGTTGAATATAATTTAATGTAATAATGAGGTTACGTAGCATTGATTTAGCACCTATGGGACAATACATTAGTAAAGAAAATGCCTTATAGCCAGGTAGTGTTTTCACCAAAATACGGATTACGTGCGACAAATGTTTCCGACGTTCCCTACCTTTAAACCTGAACTATCGCTAACAAAGTACAAGTCTCGCGACTTCGTACAAAAATATACGCAATTCCGAAACCCGTGTAACCCGGTTTAGCCATAATCCCCACCAAAACTCTTGGGATTCTCGTAATGGAGATCCGGGAGATAGAATAATCCCGCATTGTGCATACGGCCAGGGGTCTTGTATGTAATAATTCGGCGTCGTGGAGAGCACATGGCTGAGAGGAAGAACACGGCACTAGGTAAAGTTACGCCGAACATTGAGCAGAATACTATTTGGAAGTTCCTAACTCGTATCTTGTTTCACCTTGTGCAATAACAATATACTAAAGTTTATTCAAGGGTGCGCCTGAATGTGTATTATAATGTTCTGCTTTGTGGCTGAAGTGTTAGCTCCAATACTGCCATCTACGGTTTGATACCGTGTTTAGCTAAATAGAGAATTGCTTCACTGTCGCCAAATCGGCGCCTTATTACCACCAAATTAATACTTATAGTAATAGTATACTCCTTTCCTTTTACACTTCAAATTTGTACCAGTATCACTTTAAATAGACAAACTTTGTAAACTACGAAGTTTATTTACTTAACTCACATAATGTTTTTATATCATGAATCACGGCAATAGCAGTTTTAAAGTACTTTTTTAAATATTTCCATGTTTTTAAGGAGGTTAAGCATTAAAAATAAATCTGACATTATTTTCATTAAACTCTTTGAGGTTTTGTTTGTAAATTTTTAATATCGGTTCTTAAAGCCAGCTTATACCAATGTTTTTAATTGCATGTCAATCACTCATTGAAAAGCGTGTATTTAACAGCTTGAAATATTTGGTGTTTAACGTCCGCAGCAGCTCTAAAAAGAAAACAAATTTAATGGAAATATGCTTTATTTAATTTCACAGTTTAAAGTGTAAAAATGATGTAATATTGCAAGTGACATCGCTGACGATAATTCTCTTTGAAGTTTAAAATAACGCGATGAAAATCTAGCTCATCTCCTCACACTTTAAATGTCTATTATAAATGGATTTCCAATTCCACGAATCCAGCGGTAGTCGGAATCGACTTAAAAGCTGAAAACATTAATATATTAGCAACGGTGAAATGGTTTCCAGTTGCATCTTCCTTTCTTGCGGTGCAGCGGTACCCCAAGCAGCATGCAGCCGGGGGGTGGTTGCAGCGTCGCCCTGTCCTATAGGACTCCACAGCTATAGGACTGTCTGACAACTAACCTAATAATAAAACCTCTTCTCCCGACTACGTCATCGTGCCGGGACCTTCTCTCCGCGCCAACTTCTTGCCACGTCTTTTATCAAATAATACTTTATTTGGAGCTTAAATTCCACGTACTGGCTTCACAAAATTAAGCAAAACCACTGTCTTCTAAGTACGAAAGTAAACAAATACCGTATTTATTTTAATAGAAAAGTATAAAACGATGAATTACGAGTATTTTGTTAAATTATTTGAATAAGCATTTTGTCATATTTATACTTGTTACCAATTCCCATTGGTTTAACATAACTCTGACAGTCTTTAAGAACGCAGATAGTTTACCTGTTTCAAGTTAATTGTTAATAATACTAAATAGATATTATTAACTTTGACACAACATTTTTTACCATTTTATCTGTAACTAATAATAATAATAATATGTAAATATACATAAAAATAAGCTTTCCAGGTAAATGAAAAGTCGTTATTTATTTTTAACTTACTGTGTAAAACCTCTAATTTTAATATTATTTTTATTAATGAAGACGAAGTGAAACTCAATCGAAGATCTGAAAACAGAAAAATTAGAAAACAATACAGTCACATCTAGGACACGAACCCAGGACCTGCTCTCTGCTGTGGCAGGACTCTACCAACTGAACTAATGTGTCCTTATCCGATTCGGTCATATTTGACGGTATCATACTTCAATCGAGAACTACAAACATTATCTTCATTTTCTTAAGGCATATTTTTATTGGCCGCTATCTTTTTTTTTTTAAGAAAGACAAACATTCCCGGATTACGAATATCCCAACAATATTCGAAAAATCTCCCACTACCACCACACTAAGCAGAAAATGTTGCTTATGACGTGATGGAGGACTTATCCACCCGAGGAATCGAACACGCGACGCCCGGGTGGGACCAAAACGCGATGCCCACTCAACCACTGACCGGTCGTTTATGAATGATTCCAAGATTCAAACAATAATTAAACGCGAGATGTGACTGTATCTTTTCCTGATTTTTCTGTTTCAGATTTTCGATTGAGTTTCCGCTAATATTGTCTTCAATAATTGAAAAGTCATTAAATATTCATACTTTTGAATGTAGCTATAACTTTGTGGTTATCCATTATAAATAAATTAAACAATGTTACTTTGTTTAAAACAATGTTACTTATCAACAAACAAAAAAATATTGTCTTACAGCCCAATCATGGATATGTTCCCCTACCCACCCACTCTTCATTAATACCTAGCAACGGCTCCACCCCTACCATAATAATACATTGTTCTCAACCACTATTTTGTAACTGTCAAATCAGTATACGTTTGCCCTGAAGAAGGAACGGTCGTTCCGAAACCGGTCGGCTTTACTCAAATATATAAGTGGTTCAAACAATGTAACATTGTTTCATTTATTATATACTAGCAGACCCGGCCACACGTTGCTGTGGCTAACGAAACACAATGCTATTACCCAACCTTCATAAAATCCACACCACCCGCTTGCCAGCTGCCCGCTGCCCGCTGCCTGAATTGAATATTTGAATTTATCGGCTTTTCTCTACTATAATAAGCGTGTATTATACATATAAACCTTCCTCTTGAATCACTCTATCTGTTGGTGAAAACAGCATGAAAATCTGTTTCGTAGTTTAAAAGATCTATGCGCACATACATTTTGAGCGACTTCATTTTATACTATGTAATAATAATGCAATTCGAGCGATGGCCACTAATTATACAATGCTTGCAATGCAACACTGGATATTTGAAAAGGGAATATCAAATACCTACTTACTCTAGGACATCTATTTTCTAATTTCTTCCATAGGACGAATTTCAAAACTGACTAAGTGCTGCCCGCCAGCCGTTTTAAATCGCACAAAAATATGTTTTCTTTGAACTTCTCGGCTTTTCTCTAATATAATTTACATGTATTATACATTTAAACATTCCTCTTTAATCACTCTATCTATTGGTGAAAACCATATGAAAATCCGTTGCGTAGTTTAAAAGATTAACGCGCACACACATTTTGAGCGACTTCATTTTATACTATGTAATGATGATGATAATGATTCAGTACTCTCTGATAATTCTCTCTCTTTTTAATACATCAATTATTCTTACCATCAAACACCAAACTATCACAAGATGCAAGATTATGACTTCAAGGCGGATTCGAAATGAAAAAAGACGCCATTGATTTTTCGTAAAAATAATTTAATGTCAGCCCGCGTTCAATGCAAATGTAAGACCTGACAGAAAAAAAATGGCGAAAGAGCGCAGCGGGTAGCTAGTGAATCCTAATTTTCTACTCTTTTGAATATCCCGATATTCTTTTTGGCATCACGAGGGAGAAAATTTTAATTCTGCTTCCCTTCGGGGGAGGGCAGGGGAGGCAAACCGGCGGCTCGGGAAGGCTAAGCGTGACTTTCCGAGTCTTCGTTTTGGTTTTGCGGGACGCAAAACACACAGTGTGGATGGAGGTTTGCACGAATAATAAGTAATGCTTTAAAAATGGGCACCTAACACATTTTTCGTTCAATTTTTACAATTTATCTACATAGTACTTTTAGTTACTGCTAGTGCCGCGGCCAAGTATAAAAGAAATAGGTGTTTGTAAGGTAAGGCAGGACATGTTCGGGATTTCATGTTGAGTTTTTTCTAAACGCCGAAACTCGGCTGTCATGCTTATTTCTTTTTAAATTCTTACCCGCTGGACGACCTCCGTAGTCCAGTGGGTAAGACTCTTGACTCACAGTCCGGAGGTCGCGGGTTCGAACCCGGCATGCGCAAATAAATTTTATTTGATTAATTTGTGTTATTTCACAATTAATTCATTTTAATATAATATATGGTATATTTGCGGCATGTTCCAGAGTGGAAGATACTATCAGTATCGCCCTGGTGTAAGACCACCATTCAGAATTGAAACGTTGCTTGAAAATGGCTTTAGACGTGTTTGGTGACCAGATCTGAATAGCCAGGTACTTCCCAACCTTCCTCTTCCCCATCTCCTTCCCCTCCCCACTATCTTCAGCCTCACAATATACCCCAATTGGGGATGCCATAGTCTCACTGGCTCCAGACGGGAACAGTTGAGATTCTTGTGCGGTTATTCACTGTAAAAAAAAAAGTTAAATATGCTTTTTTTATTATCCGCAGCTTATGATAATATAAGTAACTAGCTGACCCGACAAACGTTGTTCTGCCACATAAATTATTTCTAGTGAATATTTTGGTTGCTAAATAAAAAATAGCGAATGTATTGTAAGTGTGTGGGGATGGGATCTATGATAGACAGAGGAATGGAGCGCTGTAGACGATGACCGCCGATAAAAACAAACAAAAAAACACCTAGTAAAGTAGGAAAATGAAATAAAGAAAATCAACGTGGATTTCGAAGAGCAATTGAGTGTACGATATTTTTTGTCAGTCCGTCTTTAGAGATTAAATTTAATTGCCACGCCGGGATTCGACCCCGCGACCTTCGGAGTGCGAGTTAAGAGCCTTTTTAAACGACTTCGAAAAGGAGGAGGTTCTCAATTCGACTGTATTTTTTTTTTTTTTTTTTTTTTATGTTTGTTACCTCAGAACTTTCGACTGGGTGAACCGATATTGATGATTCTTTTTTTATTTGAAAGCTGGTGCTTCCCGTGTGGTCCCATTTTGATTTGGTCCAGTTCTGACAATGGCATCCATGAGGAAATTATATAAGTCTTAAATTTGCATCAAGTATGTGCGCGACAAATGGACGAATAACTCAATATCACGCCAACCGATTTCGATGATTCTTTTTTTATTGGAAAGGATGTACTTCAAGGGTAGTTTGATGAGAGTTTGGTTAGGTTCTGATTATGGGATCCATGACAAAGTAACGGAACTCTCCAATTCTGAAGAACAAATTTACGATACTCGGCCGAATCTTAATCGAATTAATTAGTGTACTTCAGATTCACTAAAAATCAAAAAATAAACAAAAATTTTAACAAAACAAAAAAACGACTTCAAAAAATGCACTAAAAAGTAAAAAAATAATTTCGTATTCTTCTACAACTTTATAATCAACTTACCTTTTCTACTCATCAATATGTAGGTACGATTGTTATTTTTGGAGTCGGTGTCAACCAAGGTACCCGCGGCCCGGCGTGTTCACTTGACAGCTCCTCACCTGCCGACACCGACTCCAAAAATAACAATCGTACGTACATATTGATGAGTAGAAAAGGTAAGTTGATTATAAAGTTGTAGAAGAATACGAAATTATTTTTTTACTTTTTAGTGCATTTTTTGAAGTCGTTTTTTTGTTTTGTTAAAATTTTTGTTTATATAGTAGCTGGAACATCTCGTCGTGTTCTGGTTACCGTACCAACTATTGATATAGGTACGTTTTTCAATTAGCTTTTTAGCTAAACTTACACTGGTGAAAAAATTATCAGTTGTTGCATTTCGACCAGTATCCAAGTATGGATCCATTCCTCCACACAGCATCTCAGATGACATAGGCCCTAAGGAAAATAATTTCCTTCAGGGCCTCCTCCACACTGTCAAATGTCTTTCTAGGTAGGTAATCATTTTTAATAAATATTTATCTTGCTATTGGTATGCAAATTAAAATAATGTAAATAATAACGCAATATTAAAAGTCAAAAAACGACAATGACTACAATGCAATGGTTTTAATAATATGATTGATCAAAAACTTCACTGGGATCATTTGACCACTCTGGTCTTTCTAGTGTTTATTATCTTCTTCTTCAATAAGATGGGTATAACTGTGGGTGAGTATTTTTTCAAACGGAAAAATTAAATATTTTTGTTCGTTTGTGGATATCTCGGCCTTCTTGACTAGGTATCAAATATATTCACAAATACGAAATAACTTTTTTTTACACGGGTTATTCATTAATCTATGTAATTCATGCATTAAATTTGCTATTGGTCATAACAAAAAATAATGATATTCAAATGAATTTCTGCTTCTACCGGCAGACAATCCATCAAATGATGTGTCCGAAACATTCAACAATCCACAGCGGGATGCAGACAATACAATAAGCATATGAATTTAATTAGTTGGGAATTAAATAGCTACAAAACAAATCTAAAAACTGTATGCAAACAAACCTTATTTGTTGTCAGAATAATATAACGAGAGCATTGTGTGAAAGCATTATTAAAATTTGTTCATTATTATCAAAACTTCGATGAAGTTGTTTTGCATCATAATATTATTGTATTATTTAAATTATGGCATTACTAGCTGGGGTAACCGGCTTCGCTCAGGAAGTTGATATGAGATAAAACTGACGTTCGAACTAGTCCTGGGTCGATCGATCATTTTACACGACCCGGGTCGCTCACGACACACTGGCGTCACGAGCGGGTCGCGAAGACCTGCTCTTTTCGCGATACAAAATATGAAACTCGATTACTACTCCAGTCAAGATGTACATCCGTGCTTGCAAAAGGTCCGGTCATTCTGAATTTTTTATATGTTGTTAGGACCTAAACCAGTATTAAAAAAAAAATTTGCAACTTCGAAAATGCTGTGCGAGCGGCGGTAGACCCAAAAAACCAGGAAGTTTTCGGATTTTTTTCAGTTTTTGCTCAATATCTCAGTGAAGGAAGGGTCTGACTGGTATTGTCAGTATAGATAATTTTAAAGAAGACTAAATTTGCTACAATTTGACACCAAAGCAAGCTATATACAGTCATTGGTTTCCAAGATACAGTTCTTCGAAAATAGGCCACTTTTTTCAAAAGGTGAAATTTTTTCAAAATGTTCACTTATTTTGTAAAATATTTTCTAAAACACGCATCCCACGTCAAATATTATATCAAATAAAGTTGTAGTAAATTCAATTAGCTTTCATTTAAGACTAAAATGATATCTGTAGATCTAACGGTTCTCTCAAAAACGCCAGATAACCATAAATAGTCATAAGTGGGTTTTGGAGGAAATGCAAATAAACTGTTCTCACGTCTTTGTGCTGTGAAGTAAATCCATGAGACTAATCCATGAGACCATTTATTGTGCTGTGAAGTAAATCCATGATGCGATCCATGAAAACCAAGGAAGGGGAATCTCCGACAGTGTTCTAGCAAGGTGGACAACAGGAACGGTGTTTATGTTGAACATTTGTGAAGAACTGGAAAGTTTTTGCAGCATCTCATGTCCTACTGGAGAGCAGCATGTAGACATGAGACCTTCTCGAATCATCCAAGATAATAATGATGTGGAAAAACTAAAAAACTGGTTTGCTCTCCACTCTCCACCCTCCATTTCCCAAAACTGACAGTTTGATTTCTATCAGTAGTGGTTTACTGGCAGGTCCTGAAATTAATTGCCACACAGCCCAGAGAGTTGGAAGGGAGGGACTCATGAAAATTGTGGGGCAAATGTACGACAAGGAAGTAATAAAACGGAAAAATAAAGTACCACGCTGGCATCGACCACTTCAACCGTCAAACTGCCGGACAAGAACAGAAGAGTGGCTGTGGATCCGCTCACAATTTTCCAGCGAGCGTGTATTCAAAGCAATGTGAACAGGATTTACAGGATGACTTCAAGTTTGAGTTGGCCCCGTTCCCGATGTCTCTGGTCAATGAACGGGAAAGATCTCGAATTTCTTCAAAGTTACTTTTACTAATCGAACCCAAAGTGTCAAAATCGAAAACAAATTCAGCCAACCCCTCCCTATAACCTATGGAGTTCCTCGTCTTAGGCCCTACTTTGTTTCTCATATACATAAACGATCTTTGTAACCTAATGATAGATGGAAAAATTGTAAGTTTTGCTGACGATACTGTGCTACTCATTCAATCTGACACTTGGTTAGATGCATACAAAGTGGCTGAGAAATCAATTAACTCTGTTAAAAAATGGCTAGATATTAATTCTCTTGCACTAAATACTACCAAAACAAAATACATTACTTCTAGTATAAATATCGTTGGCCAACCTAATCAAGATGTTGAAATAAAAGTACATGAATGTTCTTGCTTTCACGATACATTCTGTCAATGTCCTTGCCTAGATCGAACGGACCATATCAAATACCTTGGTCTAACATTTGATCAATATCTTAAGTGGAATACACATTGCCTACTTATCACGAATAAACTTAGAAAACATATGTATTTCTTCAAAAACATTAGAAACATACTAGACTCCAAATCTATGAAAATTGTTTATTACTCTCTTTGTCAATCAATCATTGAATATGGAATAATCGCTTGGGGAGGTGCAACACAATCTGCTATAGATTCATTATCGAAGGCACAAAAATTAATTATGAAAGTTATTCTTAAAGTTCCCATTATAACAAGTACTGTAGATATATTCAAAAAATTCCTTGTATTAGATATACGACAAATTTACACAAAAAAAATTTTAACTCATCTGTTTAAAAATAAAACACGTACATTTTATGAAAATACCCAAAATATTGTAAACACACGGCACAAAACCAAAGAACTCATGCAAACACCTA
Source organism: Limnephilus marmoratus (assembly GCA_917880885.1). Taxonomy (NCBI): domain Eukaryota; kingdom Metazoa; phylum Arthropoda; class Insecta; order Trichoptera; family Limnephilidae; genus Limnephilus; species Limnephilus marmoratus. The sequence continues at coordinate 65,099,422 of OU862906.1, forward strand.
AAACAAACACAACATTTGGTCAAAGAAATTACAAATACATTGCGCCTAAAATATGCAATAACCTACCTGATAAAACAAGACAATCGAATAATATTAACAAATACAAAATCCTGATTAAACAATGGATCATCGAAAAAGGTCGTGCAATAATTAGTCACCTCACCCAAATATAATCCTCTATCTCATTATTGTTACCACTAACCAACCTGAAAATTTGTCAAATATTTTTGCTGTATTGAAAAGTGTACTCTATTAATATTTATAAAATATTTGTAAACTAGCCTGTCTCGAAACAGGTTTTCCTAGTGAGACAGGCAAGGCCAAAAAAATATATGTAAACCTTTTTATATAGATGCAAATAATAAATAAAAAATAAAAAATGAACAAGGGATGCGCAAGGGCACAAAATCTACTCTGTAATCTGCCTTCACTCCTCTTTCCAGCCACACGCCGATAGATGCCAGCACTCACGTCATTTTGGATGGTGGCTACTTCTTGCACAAGGTCGTGTGGCAGCGAAAGATCACGGTTCGAGCACTTTTGGAGCATTATACCACCTACGTCCGAAACCACATTGGGAAGAACGTCTCCATCGGTTTTGACGGCTACCCCGAAGATGCTACAAAAAAAAAACACCAAAACAGCGGAACGACTCCGGCGCTACGCAGCTCATCCCAGCTTATAACTCTTCTCTGTGACGCCTTTCAGAAGGAAAGAGTAGAAGTGGCTGTTGCCGAAGAAGATGTGAATCGAGGGATCGTCATGATCGTGGGAGAAGACGTCGACCTGCTCGTTCTTCTCTCAATGGTTTAGGCGCTGAAGGGACAAACATCTTCAGAAGAGCACGAAGGGTGAAGCTGGTTGCTGACACTACTCTACGACCTCCTGCAACCACCAGGGCTCCCGGCGATTACCAGGAACGGCACTATTCACCCACGCGTTTACCGGGTGCGATACCACCTCAGCATCGTTTGGCCAAGGAAAGACCAAAATCACCACACTTCTGAGCAAGAGTGAACCACTTGCTGAGCAAGTGGAGGTATTCCTTCAGCCAGACTCCACCACACAAGCCGTGAGTGAAGCAGGCATCAAGTGCTTTGTGGCTCTATATGGGGATGAGATCGCGAGGGATACTTTGGATTTCCTGAGGTATAAGACGTTTGCCACTTCAACAAGCATAAACCTCGCCCATTTGCCACCGATGGAAGATGCCACAGGCCACCATGCAGCAAGGTGCTACCTCTAAGTGCAGAAGTGGCGGGGAGTCAACTTGAATCCCACTGAATGGGGGTGGAAGCTGTCTTCTTAAGGACTCACCCCCATCCTCACCACGATGGATCCCGCACCTCCTGCCCTTCTGTGAACAATTTCATGTAAATGCAAGAAAGGGTGCTCTGGGAGCTGCTCGTGCAGAAAGGCTGGGCTCCACTGCTCAGTCCTCTGTCAGTCATGCGATGACAAATTGTGCATTAGCATCCCGGATGTGGAGCTGAAATGCTCGGACGATGAAGATGACCCGACTACAGACTGGGCGCCTCTCTCAGCGTCCATCACAGATATTGAGACACCTTCTTCGTGCGAGCCTAAGCCCGGGCCATCTAAGATAAAAAGAAAGACATGATTTGGCAACCAAGACACAATACCTACATGATTTATATTAGTTTTATTTTTTGGGTACATATAATTTATCCTTATAGTTAGTACCATGATGTTTGTACAAGCATTTTTGTATGTAGATATATTTTTTTTTTTTTTTAAGTATGTTTATTCAGTTTTTTTTAATTTTACAATATTTATCATAAAAATCTTACAAAACTGATCCATCAGTTTGATTGTAAGAAATCTCTCATTTTTCATATTTAATTAATACTATTATACTTTTATGTTTTACATTGTAATAACTGTGTAAAATTTAAAATACTAATTATTATAAACTACTAATTACGAATACAGTGTGTGATAGTAATTTCCAGGTATTTGATCAATATTTGATTTAGGTATTTGTATACAATATTATTTGCTTTCATGTTCTACGGAGATAGAATGATTTAACTTTTTTTTTGATATTTGAATAAGATGTCTCATTTTTAATATTCTCAGGTAATGAGTTAAATATTTTCGGAATTCTATGCCTCTTTGTTCTATCACCGTATACATTTTGAGACTTATTAATAATAAACATTTGTGCTTCTCTATGCCTAGTAGGGTAGTTGTGGTTTACAGGTTTTTTGAATTCTGTATTCCAGAATTCATCTAGCGTTAATTGATAATCTACCTTACTGTGTATAGAGAGGACATTACACAAGGAGAACATTTTTTTATAATCGCCTTCACATAATTGAACTTTTTTTTTGCCTGATATCAATTTTAGGAAACGGATTTGTAATTGTTCTATTTTATTTAAGTACGTTTTGTACGTTAATCCGTAACTATTTATTCCGTATCCTAATAAAACCTATATAAAACAATGTTTGAAGATGACGTAATTCCCGATAGATTTATTATCTTTTCTTTTTTTCATCAAAAATTTTTTAACAAAAACAAAACAAAATTGTAACAAAACCATAAAAAGACGTGAGAACAGTTTATTTACATTTACTCCCCAAAACCCACTTATGACTGTTTTGGTTATCTGGCGTTCTTGAGAGAACCGTTAGGTCTACAGATATCAATCTAGTCTTAAATGAAAGCAAATTAAATTTACTACAACTTTATTTGATATAATATTTGACGTGGGATGCGTTTTTTAGAAAATATTTTACAAAATAAGTGAACATTTTGAAAAAATTTCACCTTTTGGAAAAAGTGGCCTATTTTCGAAGAACTGTATCTTGGAAACCAATGACTGTATATAGCTTGCTTTGATGTCAAATTGTAGCAAATTTAGTCTTCTTCAAAATTATCCATACTGACTATACCAGTCAGACCCTTCCTTCACTGAGATATTGAGCAAAAACTGAAAAAAATCCGAAAATTTCCTGGTTTTTTGGGTCCACCGCCGCTCGCACAGCATTTTCGAAGTTGCAAATTTTTTTTTTTTAATATTGGTTTAGATCCTAACAACATATAAAAAATTCAGAATGACCGGACCTTTTGCAAGCACAACCCCCTTTTCATGTTTAACTTGACTGGACTATACGCTTCACCCAGCTACTTTCTACTACCTGAGTCGAGAGAGCGGGTGGCGAAACCCGGGTGTTGACAATCCGTTCGCTCTCTCATACATCTATCTATCGTCGCTCGCCCCGCCACATCCGCACCCAGGTTACAGTTTAGTAGTAGAGCGGTTGCGAGAAGTGGGTCGCTACACCCGGGTGCTTACGAAAAAATGACCCGCTCGCTCTTTGGTGGTCCGTGAGCGGGTTTCAACGAGCGAGTTATTCACGACCGACCCAGGACTGAATCGAACCCACGACGGATCTTGCTTTATATACCCCTACCGATGGGTAGCACCACACATTCAAAACAGGTTTCAAATGGTCCACAATGTTCCAGAACATTCAACAATATTCGAGAGTGTTCTGGAATATTTCACAATGATGTTTCCGATTTCCTATTTCTGGATGTTCTGGAATGTTGCGGAATGCTCTCGGATACTCTCGAATGTTCTGAACCGTTCGAGAGTTGGGGGATAGAGGGCTACCACACCATATAACTCGCTTGATCGTACCCGGGATAGTTTCTGAGTTTTAGCGGGACGCACACTTTTGTATACGTTCTTTTATAATATATATTGATTAATGTCTCTTAGTAGTCGAGAATACAAATATTTTAAATGGTAACTGGATAAAACAGAACACAATAATAATTGATAATGGATTAGGTTAGTTAGATTTTTTCTTCATAATTTAACAATAAATCATGTCACTTTTCAATCTGGAATTGTTTTATCTACTCAGGCCACGACAATATTCGCAATTTTTGTGAATGTATCCGAAAACAGCCTTGGAAAGGTGATTAAATACACTTTTTAATTTTATTACTAGAAATGTGCGTTTTAAAATGCAAACTCTTAAAAGTTTTAAAAATGGTTCATCCTACGATTTTTCTAACTAAAATTACTGGAAATCAAAAAAAAACCCACACACATTTTACTAAATAAATTTACTATAAATGTGTATTACCTCGTTTTTTTGTCATTTTACGCAGAAATATATTTTTTTAATTCACAAATTTTCTTTTTATTCTAATTGCGTTCGGTAACTCTGATTTCATAAAGGTGTACATTTAAATAATTTTGTGGTTAACTTTTGATATGAATATATAGTGTGGTGCCTTCTCTTTCCAATACCTTTTAGATCATATTTCTCACAATGATATTAAGGGAGACACAACGATTTCTATGAGACCTATGTGAGTTGTTCGGAAAAGCGAACAAATTAGCCTGAGGCGTAAAATGTTTCAAGTATTTTAAATTGTTCTAAATAAGGGAGGTGGCTATGGATATCGCCGCCCCGGAATAGATAGATAACCAACACCTCTGACATAGGTTAGCCCAAATGGTTCGCTTTGGTGACTTAGCAGGGGTGCCCGGGTTCATGGGATAAGGTTTGTCCGGGTATTGGCGCGAACGCGTCTGCCCTGCTGACTCGATCGAGAGAGGCTGTTTGAAAGAGGTCTTTTGACCTCTCCAGCCAGATTCTCAACCCATCGCCTTGCACCGCAGTTAGAGGGATGGATTCATACATCCTGGACATACTGACCCCAATTCCTACCCATCCCTCATACATTTTTCCTTCCCAGCACTTCTTCTCTTTCCTTTCCTTGAAAGGATCCTCCATACAGCTTTCCATAAGATGATAAAGACCCTGTTAGAAAATGTTTTCCTCGGGGTCTCCTGTGCGGAGTTCATGTATGTAAATATATATGTACTCGTATATGAATTAGGTAAAACTTAATCAGGCAATATTCATTTAGCACGCGCTGTCTCACTTACACTTGCCAGACATTGTATGTCACCATCCCGTGTGAATTTCGTAATGATGGTGAAGCACAGTTCTGCATACATGAAATTTAGCAAAGAATTAACATGTAAATTCGACATAAATAATACCATTATAATGGTTCCAACTTCCCCTCCCCACTACCTTCAGCATCACACCATACCAAAATTGGGGATGCCATAGACTCACTGGTTGGGAGCAGTTGGGACTCTTGTGTTATATTCAGATATAAAAGTTATATTATATGCAAGTAGGAATCCGACTGCACGTATAAACATGTTGTATTTTGTGATTGCCGCATGCTACTTCGCAGAGTCTAAATTATTAGTAAAAATATTTTTACAGCGAATTTTCACTCAAGGTGACTTCAGATATAAGTATATTGACTTTGGTTGTACGGCCGTATATCCTCTTTGCATACCTACTTGAAGAAAACATCTTCTAAACTTTCGGCCGGACCAATTGTCGCCGGACCAATTGTCGCCGGATCAAATGTCGGCCGGACGAACTGTCGGCCGGACCAACTGTCGCCGGACCAACTGTCGCCGGACCAAATGTCGCCGGACCAATTGTCGGGTCACCGGTGTTATCATTGAATTAAAATGTATTTTATTCTTTTGTTAGTTGCGGCGCATCCTCTACGCACATCTTCGAGAACACTTACATAGTTGTTTTTGTATAATTAGGTGTACCATATTTTCCATAAACTAACTGCTTAATTTATATAAGAACGTCGACAGACCAACTGTCCGGGGATCGACTGCCATGGAATCATTCCATGAGCGTGGTATTTATTTTAAAATGAGTCATATCACAGTACCTGTGTGCGTAAGCATAAAGCCGCGTCCAAATACGTGGCAAGCCTCTGCAAGCGTCCACAAGCCCCAACGTCTGGTGCCGCGCGTGTGGCTTGGCTTGCGTAGGCTTGCAAGAGCTTGCGAGAGCTTGCCGCCGATCCGATCGAGGTCGGATATTTTGGCCACAAGCGGCAAGCGCTCGGTCGCGCTCAGTGGAACTTCGGAGCTGGTGGCGAATGCATGCCTTTTTTGCTCCGTGCGGTCTATGATAATATTACGAGAAATATGAATATGAATGGCGTATGAGGCGAGCCTGACTTATTATTCTTATTAAAATATTTAAGTACATAAATTTAATGCACTAACGTAATTTATTGCGACTGGATTTACCTAAAGAGTCAAAATAAATAAATAATATTTTATTGATGATTTATACAGTATTATTACAAAAAAAACATGATTTTTGTTAGAATAACTTTTTTTTATAATACAAGGCAATATTATATAAAGACAAGTGATCTTTGAGTTCGAACTTCTTTGGCACCGTTGTGATTTGAAACTCGATGAAACGAAAAAAGTGGCACTAAAAAGAGACAAAAATCTATAGGATTTAGCCTGCAAGATAATGTCTCCTCTTTGTGCGGTGCTTCGTAGCTTCCCCACTCTTTTCTACCTTAGTTTTCTGAAGGTTTCACTTTTACCGCGTGTGAACTAGACATTGTATTTTTCTGTGTCTTGTTCTTTTTCATATTTTTATTAGTATTATCTTCTTCAATGGTTCAATGGTATTAAAAATATATTATCTCCTTGTCTTTTATTTCGCGTTAAAATAAAGGTGACCGGCCAACTCAGAAAGGTCACGATAAAAAAAATGATTAAGTTAGGTTAGGGTTACCGGCAATTTTAAAATTATTTTTTCATAGCTTTTAAAGATCTTTCTGAGGTGTTTCTCAGTTGGTTTCATTCTGAGTTGGCATGGAACCAAAATAAAAATAGATTAACGCAAACATAGTATAGCCTTAGAGTAACAATATATACTCTAAGGTAGACGTCCGCCGCGCTTGGATGCTCCGAACACACTGGCGCGCTCGCAAGTGTGTGGAAGCCAGCCATTCGTTTGTCAGAGCTTGCCTGAGCTTGCGGCAAGCCGTTTGTCGCAAGCATGTAGCGGTACCATAATACGCACGTTTGAAATTGCATCAGCTACCGAATAGGTAGGTATGTACTGGTTATTCATGTACGGTGGGTGCATGATATTAACTCAATCAGCTGCACTCCACTTGACGACCACCGAATCGCGATCAATTTCGTTACTCGTAATCCAATTCCCCACACTTGACGATTATTTCACTCGCAATATGAATAGGCTTTGATTATAAACACATGGTGGATGCTATTTAAGATGTTAAAAAATGCACTAAAAATAAATATGTAGGTACCTACTTGAAGCCATCTCAGATCTAAACAAGTTTCATTTACTCACAAATGATTGCCCAAGTTGCCTCTGAAATCATGAAACATTAAAATTCTTAATGGCCTATATCTTATAATTTAAAGCAAAAATAAATAAAGTAGCTCATACCCGTACTAGATATTTGATATCCCTTTTGATTACACAAATAATTTTTCAGTTTGGTTGATTATTTTGATCCCAAATCCAAAATTAAGATTTATGTAAAACGGGCCAAAACGGGCCACCCAAACGTTCATCCTAAATAGGTTCTTAGATTTTCATTTGCAAAAGCATTATAGCTTCCAGCCTGCGGTATCATAAGAAAAAATGATTCTGCAAGCTGAAAGCAAAATCTGTACAAATTCCTGCTCAAATTCAACGGTTATCTTTCTAGCGCTTTGCAGAAGCTTGTTAAGCAATCAATTAAAGATTTTAATCGACTTTCATAATAATACTGATGGCGGAAATTTGAAATGCTGTGAAAGACGAAATGTTAATTGTCCAGGAGATGGAAAGATTTTTTTTCAAAAATCATATCTCCTGTTTTTGTAGATCTGTAATTTTGAATTTTCATTTTTAAATTAAGTACATTGAAAAGATCTTTCAGAATACTTAACATTTTTTGTCATTTTCTTTAATAACAGTATTTCAATTTGGGAGGCGGGAATGACTACCGCCGCCCCGGGAACCTTTATTGGATAACCAACACCTCTGCAATAGGTCACCCCATGTGGTTCGCTACGTTTGATGATTTAGCAGGGGTGCCCGGGTTCATGGGGTGAGATTTGTCTAGGTCTTGGAGGCGGATGACCAGGACACACTGAACCCCAGATTCCTACCCACCCCTTAAACCCTTTTCCTTCCCAGAACTCACCTCTCCTTAATTTCATTAAAAAAAACCCTCCACACAGCATCCCCAAAGATGACATAGGCCCTGAGGGAAATTATTTTCCTCAGGGCTTCCTGTGTAGAATTAATGTAAAAAAAATAATTTTAAAATTTAAGTCGTAAAGGACATACTTATTTTCCTTGAAATATTTCGACTACGCAGATCGAAAGAGAGAAAAAAAACATAGAAAAATTACATATTTTACTCTTTTTGGACGTTTGTCCTTTACAGCATTTTAAATTTCACATAAAATGAAAATCGTGGAAAACAATCTTATATTAGGCTTAAAAATGTTAAATGTCTTTATTTTTTTTCGACGCAAGCATTAATTATTTTTACAACGCCTCCATATTTCTTCAGTCTCTTTCGTACGTGCATCGCTGCAGGGCGCATCATGGTTTTGCAGTGTTTTCCAGCCACTGACACGTTCGTTATTCGAATATAATTTGCATATTTGCCACCGCCGCGCCGCCTGCCCGCCCGTCGCTCCGCTCTCCGCTCGCCGTTCTCCGCTGGCACCGCGTTGATTTCATTTGCAACTAAACATGGCGAAAAATTGGAATGACGCCGAAATGGATTGTGCAGATTAATTGCAACGTAATCGCACTACACGGCGCGGAAAGCCAATGCGTTGAAATGATAAATAGATAGTATTTGAAATACAAAATTTTTGAATTTTCCAACGTTTATGTGTATACTCAGTAATAAAATGTGGATAAATTTAAATGTAAAATGAGGTAAAAAATAACAAACAACATAATATCTAATCTGGCCGCAACATCAACTCACCTTACCTAACCTGATTTATTATTTTAGCTTTTTAGGTTTTGTCACTATTCTTTTTTTTCCGATCACCATTCTAAATTTTGATAATGTCAGGCAGTGAAAGAGTGACAGAGTTCTCATTTTTGATTTATCTTGGTCCAATAGTCAAAAGATTTTGTCATTTGGCAACATTGGTTTTCTTTCGAATCGCCATGGAACGCACGTCAATTTTGTATTATCTCTTCTGTGATTCGGACTATATTTTATCGACTCCAGATACTAATATCTACAGCCCGTATGTTTGACGAATATCTACAGCTCATATGTTGAACTAATATCTACGAACTTCAGAGTGTTGATTAATATCTACAGAGCGTAGGTTGAACTAATATCTACAGAGCGTAGGTTGGACTAATCAGCCAAATGTGTCCAATAGTCCAATATTAGGGATTTTTACATACATACTTACATAAATTAAGTTTTTTAAACTGCATACGCAATATTACGTTATTCCAATATGCTATACATAATTGCAAATCCAACCTCTGACAGTACTGTAGATATTCGTCAACACTTTGGTTCTCATAGATATTAATCAACAGTTTGAGCTGTAGATATTCGTCAACACTTTGATTCCCATAGATATTAGTTCGATTTTTTCAGTTTTTGGAATTCCTGTAGATATTAGTAGACGCCTCCTATTTTATCTATTCTACCTGGACAATAAAACAAGATCTAACATGGAAGATGTAAAGAAACTTTTAAAACATGATTATATTGGCTTTTCCTCAAAATATCTTGGATGGATGGAGTCAATTTAATTTGGTATTTAGTAGAGGATATACACATTATATATTTGTAAAATTTTTTGACTGTCCAATTAAACAGGAGGAATTCCCGGTTTAGGACACTTGAGGTAATCCAACTGCTTTCGCGCCCTGTAATACATGGTTACTCCTTCAGGGCTCTCACAAGGACTGTATTTTTTTTTACATAAACGAAGCTAATTTTATGTTGAATGAAGCTAAACCCTCAAAATAAATGTCCCTGCGAATCAGAAGTTAATCAGTGATGTGGTGATGGGTTAGTTTTAAGATTGATGAAAATAGCATGAAATAATACAGAAAATACAGATAATAGTACTATTGATAGAATAATAAAATAAAAACAACAAAGCCATTGTCCCAAACAATGCAAAAATTATAACACGACAAAATAAGAAAAATAATGTCACCTGTAAAATGCAGGGACAGAGGTAAGGTAAACAATACAAATATAAAAGTTCAAATGAACTATCGCAACCAAAAGTTTACATATGCAATTCAATGCATAGCAAAATCACGATAATCCCATTTTAGGACATTGGAGGTTATCCACCACTTATGCGCCCTGGTATAAGTAACAGATGGTTACTCCTTCAAGGCTCTCGCAAGATTCTAATTTTTTTTGTTAAACGAAGCTACATGTATTTATTTTGAACGAATCTAGACCTCCAGTGTCCCTGCATACGTTGTTAGAAAGCAGTATGCAAGTGCTTAACAGGAAAATAAAACATAATACAACAAATCAGGTTAGTAATTCAAGCAAAAATAATAGTTAAAGCAAAATAAAACTCGTTCAAGAAGCTCACGAGGCAGCATTGCATCATGTGAAAAACCATATAAGCACCTGTAAAAATAGATAAAGAACATACTATAAACAATTAAGTCTCAAATTATTTGGCAAGTACCAATAAAAAATGTAAATTGCATTCAGCCTGATATAAACCACACTCAGCATCCGTGTTCCTTAGCCAACCACCCAGTGAAGCCTCAAAGAAAGTTAGTGAATAATAGAGGTAAAATACCTGAAGACTTAAAGAAAAAAAATCGGAGGCGGGAGAAAATAAAGTTAAGGCCGTTTAAGCAAGCTTCAAGCCTTCACATATTGGGGTGGCTATCCGCTTTAGAACAGTCAAATTTGTAAAAAATTAACATTTATATTTTGTACAAAAGAAAAAAAAGGTAGTAAAAAGAGAAGAGAAAAAATAAAAAAGAGCCAACTGATGTTTGCATTGAATAATACAAGTACAAGAAAAAGAGTAATATAAAATAATAGATTTTATGTTTTAATCTATCATTTTATTTTACTCTTTCTCTTGTACTCCAATATGCATAGCAATTTTCGAATATCCAATATTTGTGTAAGTGTGGGTAGGTATTTACTATTATTATTGAAAGAGTAAGACATCAATAAAAAAATCAAGATTAACCACTTGATTATCCAGATGGGAGACCAATTGAGGACGTTGTAGAGAAAGATGATTTAATGGATGGTTTCAAAATCTGCCTAGCTGGTACCATGCTGCAAAGTTATGCAACTTCACCCTATAGACGACTCTGTACCCTGCACCAGTTTCCCAACATTCCATAGGATGCACCAGAAGAATAATAAGATTAGCTGGACGTCTTCCCTCTAGAATTATTGTAACAATTTAGTCGTAATGCTGGCACTTTCAGCACTGTTGTCTAAGCTTCCTCATGTGGGATTTGTCTCTAACGAGAAGCGGGGATTAAAAACTAAGTGCTTTTTCTTGAAACTAGGTTAAATGGTATGATTACCGTCACCCCTCATGCCAATCATATTTCGGCAATCCAAATCCTAGAACCACTCTTTCGTTAACCTTTACTAGCGAAAGCAGGAATTTTTCTCGAACTTCTATGGAGTCACGTTTTGTATGGAGTTAGTGACTACCATAATGGTGTGATAGTTGAAAAACCTATAAAAAGCTGTATAAAAGTTATGTTTTGAATATAAAAAAAAAACTTTTTAACTTCTTTCAGAATCGCCCTAGTGAAAGTCAAATATTCATAATCCAAAGTTTGCTCAAAATATATTTGCTGTGATCGTACTTACCATATCAGAATAGCCAGTTAGTTTATACCCTCAGGGCCTATGTCATCTGGGATGCTGTGTGGAGGGTCTTTTTGAGGAGGGGAAGGAATGAACATTGGTCTTGAAGAGACCCATGTTGTAGGAAGGAGGAAACACAGAGGCCGGCAAATCATTCCACAGCCGAGCTGTTGAACACAAGAACGTGTCGTAAAAACGACCCGTTCTCATGTGACAAATGTCAACCGTGTACAAATGTTGGGCACGCGTTTGGCGTGTTTTCCGACTATGCGCCGGTGCCGAAGGGATTAATGATGCTAGTTCCTCGGAGCATCTTCCATTGTAATACCGGTAGAACATGGATAGCATTCCCACCGAGGCATGTGTTCTAAAGATTGCAATCCGTCTGTTAAGATGGGAGAATCTATTTAGTGGACCGCCCGTTTCTGCACAGAGTCGAGGGAATTTTTCAGGTATTTTGGAGCTCCAGACCAGAGGTGGCTGCCAAATTCAACCGTGGGGTGCATTTGTGATTTGTACAGGGTTAGCAGTTGTGTACTATTAAAGTATCTGCGGGCCCTGTATAGTACGCCCAGTTTTTTTTACGCTACTATTTTAAGCTCAATACTATTTTATTCAAGAGCTCGTGAAATAAGAATGGAGGAACAGATAGTATGTTAACATTCTTTTGCAAATGTTATAAATAAAGTATTCAGTAATCCGAGTAAAGTAGATTTTTTTTGTGAACAGTAGACCTCGCATACGTTTTTTAGATTTTCACGGCCAAAAGTATTTTCGTTACCTATTTGTTTTTGGGGTGTTATACCGTGTTGCGCTACCTCCTTCTTTAGCCAACGTTTCGGACAGCATTGCAGTGTCCATCATCAGAGCAGATCCGGTAGATGTGTAATTATTAGTGGTTTTTATTAGCTCACATTTCACCACATATAAATTACACATCCACCGGATCTGCCCTGATGATGGACACTGCAATGCTGTCCAAAAAGGTAGCTAAAGAAGAAGGTAGCGCAACACGGCATAACACCCCAAAAACAAATAACGGAAAAGTAGACCTCGCTTCCAAAAAAGCATGTTTATTCATTTTCTCTTATTTTAAGTGATAAACAAAATTTTCTCTCAAATCATGAGATTTGTAAGCAGGTCCTTACTTAAATACCTACCTTCTTAATGGTAAACCATGAATTTTATGTAATTTTTTTTATTTCAAATAATGAATTATACAATTTATACAAAGAGACTTTACTTTTTCACGTTGACTTTCTTCGGACAAGTAGGTACAATTATTTAAAAAAATGCGAACGGAAAGGTTAAAATAAACACGATAATTTCAAATTTAAAAAAAAATCTTTACTGAACCATTAAAGCGGCTACCATTTTGAAACGGAAACGAATTGAACAAACAATTTTACAGACAGGTGAAATGCAAAACGTTTGAGTTAAGACAGAACTCGCTCCGCCCACTCATTAAATGATAACAAAGACGTTAATCACGTGCTTAAATTCTTGGCGGATTAAATAATTTGGCTTTGTGGGTTCTTTGTAATTTTCGCAGCTAAAGCTTCACCTACCACTGTCAATGGGTTAACCACGCCATAGAGCAAGTCAAGCGACCCCCTACCCCTTCCCCCAACATCCAATATATCCCATCTACCTGCATGTCCCCTTGGCCCCGATCTCCCCTTCGATAGGGCGCGTTCAGACGTTTCGATTTTTGTTGATCCACTTTTATTTAACGTAAAAAGTTGAATAAGATTATGTTCACACGTTTCAATTTAAGTAGAACCGAATTTGACATTCAAGATGGCGCCAACTGAAATTGTCAGTGCGTGCGTCTCTCTAACTTCTGAGGTTCTGTGAGACGAGCTCGAGAAAAGCATAAAAAACGTCATATTTGGGCGAGAAAATGGATCATGAGAAGGAGTGAATTAGGCGCATCCAACACAATTTTGAAAGAGATGGCCCTAGAAGACTCCGAAGGATATAGAAATCACTTGAGGATGACAGAAAAACAATTTGATTAGCTGCTTTCCAAAATTGGCGATAAAATTTTTAAATTAATAATAATTACTACTAACTACAGTAACCGGCAAGGAAATAATGCATATTTCGTTAAAGTTAGCTTTATCATAACCTAAAAACGACAACGCCAAACGTAAAAGTTTGACATAGGTAGTTATTGTTATAAGATTTGTACAAATTGTTTTTTTCTTTTAATTTATGCGTATTAATAGTGACGTATGTCTCTGAATATTTACCGCTATTTTCTGTCATTATCATAATATATTGGGTAGGTATCTAGTGTAAATGAAACACATATTATTTATTGCAGTATCACGGGCATTTCTATTTTTGTACACTTCTTGCTTTTGATCCCAAAGACAGGGATGCATAAATCTGAACATCAAATCATTCAACCATTTCAGATATTTTTTCGTTGAAACGGATTCCATGACGATAGAAACTAGGAATGTCTAACGAATATTGACATAAATGTTTGACGTCTACTTGTGACCGCGAGTAACTATGGTAACCAAGATGGCGCGGTCATACTCGAACGTCAAAAGTAGACAGGCTATCAACTTTAGCTAGTCAACAAAAAACCTGTTCAACTTGGTTGAAAGAAGGTTCACACCTGTCAATATGCTTTCAAGTGTCGAGTTGATCAACTAAAATTGAACCGTGTGAACCGGCTAATAGGGAAGCGGCGGGGAAGTCGGTAGCTACATAGAAAGTCTTTTACCATAGTTTTTAAGCTTTGCATATTAATGTAGTGGCCACCCAGGCCACCTAACACTCTCCCCTATGAAAGCGGCAATATTGTCAACTTAACCGTTGTTTAATACGTTCAGCTTTATATCTGCTGGGATCCTGTTACATGGTCCGTGGGAAAAACAAGCTTTCGAGAATATTTCCTGGGATTATTTTGGCCTGTGTGAAAATAATCTCGGTTATTTGTATTAATTACGCAATTAGCGGTTTAATGTTTAATTAGGGTATATTTTTGAAGTTAAAACTTCTTTAGCACGGTTGTGATTTGAAACTCGATGAAACCAAAAATAGCGACACTAAAAAGAGACAAACACATACATCTATAGGATTTAGCCTGCCAGAGAATGTGATAGTATAATCGGTCTTCTCTTCGTGCGGTGCTTTCACTTCTATTGCGTGTGAATTGGGCACTCTATTTTTTATAATTTCTTTCAATTATTTACCTACTATGGTCAGAAATATGTGAAATATTGTCACATATTGGGGATACTGCACCCCCAAATTTAATATTTGTGACGTGAAAGGAATAAGGAATTCGGAAACGAATTAGAAACTTCTACAATTAGAGGGAAGTTACTATTATGTTAGATATGGATAAGCTTAGGTTAGGTTAGATCTAAACTTCAATTAGATTAGGTTACATAACACCTATACAACGTGTCCGGAAACTCGTAGTACAAGCGGGAAACTGGTGAATCTACATCACGTAGAGAACCCAAAAAACTTATTTTTTTCGATCTAAGAATTTCGATTTTAATATTATTTTTTTTCTATTTTTCCATTTTTTCTGCAACTAAAGGGTTAAAAAAAATTTTGAGCCCGGTTTACCCTTCGTTACATTTTATAAGACATTACACAGCTGAAATCAACCCCCTAGTGAAAATTTTTTTCAAATTTAACCTAAAAAATTCCAACTTCGGACCCGATTTACTCGAAAACGAAAGCTCAAATCAAAAAAAGTTAAACCACAAAATCGACTCCAAATGTGATGTGGATTCTCCAGTTTCCCGCTTGTACTACGAGTTTCCGGACACCTTGTATAAAGCCATTTTAAGAAACAGTTAATTTCTGTGTACCTACTGTCTTCAATGCCGATTTAACAACACTATTTACTCTGACAAAGTGCTGCAATGTAAACTGTATTTGAACCCATGACATGACATCTATATGCGTTTTTCAACAGGTTCATTGTTTTTTTCTTTTTTTTTATACGCCCATGAGGCTTTTACGTTAGAAACATCATGTTTACATTTTTTTACGCAATGGTTAGTAATAAACAATAATTTGCTACAAATAATTTCTTACATTATGTAACAGTAGTTTAAAATAGTGGTTACAAATTTGAAAAAAATATATATATTAACAATAATGAACTGAAATTATCTGAAATAATATGTTGATACCGTTTAAGTATAATTGTAACTTTCAAAAGGTAACTTTGTAACTTTCAAAATGTCGACTTTATTGTTATTTGTTTGTGAATGGTGATAGCATCATCATCATTATCATTATAATCATCTTCATTAATCATTAATCATTAATCATTATCATTAAATAGTATAAAATGAAGTTGCTCAAAATGTATGTGCGTGTTAATCTTTTAAACTACGCAACAGATTTTCATACGGTTTTCACCAATAGATAGAGTGATTAAAGAGGAATGTTTATATGTATAATACATGTAAATTATATTAGAGACAAGCCGAGAAATTTAAAGAAAATATATTGTTGTTTGATTTAAAACGGCTGGCGGGCCGTACTATAATCACTTTTGAAATTCGTTCTATGGAAGAAATTGGAAAATAGATATCCTAGAGTAAGTAGGTATTTGATTTGAAATATTTTATTTGATGAAGTCGCCTAAAATGTATGTGCGCATAGATCTTTTAAACTACGCAAAGGATATTCATGCGGTTTTAATCAATAGAAAGAGTGATTCAAGAGGAAGGTTTATATGTATAAAAACATGCTTATTATAGTAGAGAAAAGTCGAGAAATTCAAATATTCAATTCAGGCAGCGGGCAGCGGACAGCTGGCAAGCGGGTGGTGTGGATTTTATAAAGGTTGGGTAATGGCGTTGTGTTTCGTTAGCCACAGCAACGTGTTGCCGGGTCTGCTAGTTAAATATAAATATATGCCTAGTGGGTCGAGTATGTGCTCTTATATTGACTGTACTTAAGAGTTTGTAACGGTTGAGCTACAAATTAGCAATTTTAAAAAAAACTTAGGTCGCTTGTCTTTCGCGATCTTCAATGTATGTATGTTAAGGTATTTAACAAAAAAGTGGAGTTAATTTGTTCTAACGGTATATTTAACTTAAAATTAATAAATCGTAGAATGAATTTTTTTTGAATTTTTTTTTAATTTCGCTGAATTCTTTCGACATTTTCAATGTGAATGTTTGGGTGACCACATGACGGAATTATACTCTAATTGGCTACGAACTAATAAAACAAATAAATGTTCAGGACAGGAAGTGAATAAAAGTTTTTAATGGTTCTCCGTAAAAATCCTATTGATTTCATACATTTTTTTGTAACGTGGTATACAAATTCTAGCTGTTCAAACCTAACTCCGAAGTTTTTTTATTTTCGTTATAAATTATTACGTTTTTCTCGTGTGGTGACTACGATTTTTGTTCGTCGATCGTTTTTATACTTATCAGATCGCTCGAACACGTGTCAAAATCAATAACTTCGGTAAGTGCATATGAATCCGCATCGTAAACTGAACGTTTTCATTATGAAAGCTTTAGTTTAGCATAAATCGAACATTCCATTACTTAAGCGTGCACACATGAGTCTTTGTCTTTTTCTGGAGCACAGTCTCTGCTGTATCCAGTATCCAGCATCCTGTCCTGTGTATCCCTGGTAGAGGGATAAGAGGATAGCAGGACTTGTAAGGGAGTAAGCGCAGATCTTTAGGGGGTCAGGAAGCCCCAGAACCTTCGCAAACTGAAAGTTTTAATCCTTTATTCGCGCGCCTTGGACGCTCAGGAAATGAAGTTTTAAGCCACAAGCCTAACCTCAGGGTTCGAACCATGAGCGCTGGCGCGGTTTTTTAATGATAGTGGTAATAGGCATTTTTATTAGTAATTATTTTTTACGATTTCTAGCATAATTGTTTATTAAAATTTTCTTGAATTTAACGGATCGCCACCGATGCATAGTCACACACCCAACATTTATATACGGTTGACATTAGTTTGTGACATGAGAATCGATCTTGCTGCGACTCGTTCTTGAATTCGATAGCTCGGCTGTGGAATGATTTGCAGGCCTCTGTGTTTCCTCCCTCCTACAATACGGGTGTGTTCAAGACCCATGTTTACTCCTTCCGCATTAGCGCACTTGCAGTGAAATAACACTAAACTGCGCTATATAAGTATTATGTTATTATTATTATTCCTCTTTTCAAAATGTTCCTCAACACAGCATCTCCAAAGATGACAGGCCCTACCCAAATATTATCTACCTATCGAACACTCACTGGATTTAATTTAATTAGTATTTTTAATTTTTAATAAAATTTGATCACAAGGCTTTGGTACCACAAATAAAAATCTGTTATTCCAACGAAAATAAATTTAAAAAACTACGAACCTTATTTGATAAAAAACCCTATCAAAGTTTATTAAAACTTCATATAGTATGAACCGGTCAGTGATTGAGTGGGCATAGCGCTTGGGTCCCACCCGGGCGTCGCGTATTCGATTCCTCAGCTGGCTAAATCCTCCATCACAACACGAGCAACATTTTCGGCTTTCTGTGGTGGTAGTAGGAGATTTTCAAACATTGTTAGATTATTCGTAACCCGGGAATGTTAGACTTTCTTTTAAAAAAAATAATAATAATAGTGAACAATTCCTGACTCCAATGCCTTGGATCTTACGGCTTTTCCAATAAGGTCAATTTTATTATTTTTAATTTGCTTAGAATTACTGTGCAATCCGTCATTTGTTCTTACTTCATAATATATATTTTAAAAAAATGCGAATATCCCAGCATAGGTTCTTCTGGTGAGGTATTCATAAAAAATAACTTTTTAAGTTTTAACTATTTATCTACAGTTTCTGGCGTATATTAACAGTGACATGTTTTAATTAGGGACATGTTTTTTATTACGTTTACTAATCATCTGTATAATTGTAAACATAAATGCATAAAATTAAAAAAATATACACATACATAAAAATATATAGTGCCTAAAATATACGAAAGGGTTTATTCTGTTCTGTCTTGTGTTAAAATTTGCTTTAAAATTTAGATCACTATAAACGATTTTTTTTTCCTGTTTCTTATTTTATATGTCTGCAAGAATTAGTAAGCAAGCGAATTCTACGGTAAATATTTTTGTATTGTTTTGTAAGTGATTACTATCTGAATTTTCTTTTGAAAAGTGCATTGGGTTCAAAACACCCGTGGATTCCAACAAGAAAAATTAAGTCTCAAAAAACCACCCTATTAATCCTTTTTTTTAATTAAAAATCATTTCGTATAAGTTAAAATCACGATAAATATTGTGTCAAGTACTCGTTTTATTAAAACCGGGAGAATGACTTAAATTTTCACATATTGCGAAAATTTTGTAGGTTTCGATAATTATAGTAATTTCATAAAATTTCATTGTTTAAATGCAATTTTATTAGAGATCTTTAAACAACCGGTTATGGTTTAACCTAAAACTTAATCAGAGGTTTAAAAATTTATTATTTAATACACCCCTCGGATTTAGATGTAAGTCTTTAATTTTTTTTTCTTCTACCACCACCTGCTGATAAAGTACATCATATTTTAATACTACGTTTCTACTGAAAAATCGCGCAATCTTTTTACCTTGTTTGGAAGTCCGCTGGGTTTAGTTACTTTTGTCAATTAAGTGTTTGTCGTGAAATCTATTAGATTTGTTCATATTTGAAATCATGGTTGAAAAACCGGCAACAACAAGTGAAAGTTTCCCGCGGCAAATTCCATTGGCTGGCCGTATCCCGCTGGTAATCAATAGCCTCCTAAGATCCGCAGCAGACGTGCTACGTGATCAGAGCCAAACTCCATAGCGGCACATCCACTTCATAACCGGGCGGACAACAGAACTATCTCCCGCCTGTTTTAATTTCGGCCAAATAAACTTTTCATCCCTTTAACGTTGCGCACGTAGGTCCCTATACGGGACCGCCGACGCATAGTAAGTGGATTGTCGATTCATTGTTGCGTTTTTTGCCCTGTGCTTCTAAATATTTTCCCCCCAATCCAAATTTCTACAGAAATATAACATACGTTCCTTGATCAATTTCCCCTTTACTTATAATGTGTTTTAAATTTTAAACATTTTAACAACCATTTACCATATTTAATTGTTATTGTTAATTGTGTAAAATTTAAAATACGTTTATTAGTGAGCGCAGTTTTTAAGCTAAATGTTGTTTTTTTAGACAATATCTGTACGTTTGCCGAGTTGAAAAAGATATTAAGCATCATGAAGTTCCCGAGAAAGGAAGAAACAAATGTTATTCTGTGGTTATGTTTTTCAACGTATGTTTTTTTTACGTTAACACCACATGGGAGGCAATGACGAAAATAATTTCCCTCTGGACCCATGTCATCTTTTAAGATGCTGTGTGGAGGGTCTTTTTAAGGAGAGGAAGGAGTGAACATATTGTAGGAGGGAGAAAACATAGAGGCCGGCAAATCTTTCCTAAAGAAGAAGTCGTAAAAACAACTCGTTCTTATGTGACAAATGTCAACCAGGTCCAAATGTTTGTCGCGATTAGTCATCACTGAGCAGTGATCAAAATATATGTATCAATATACCCGTAAGATATTAATATAGGTTAAATAATATCTATCACTCGGATATTTAGGTAAAAAATTGTTTATTGAAGGAGAAAAAAAATATTTTGTATTACGGAACCATCGCTATGTAATTACAATAGTTTATTCCTCGCATACCTTGTGATTGAAATATCAATCTAAATTTAATATCAATACCGATTGTAATATCAATCTAAAAATAACACCACCGAAGAATAATTTCAAAATACCTACGACTCCCTGTCGAATTCCGATGCCTCGCTTCAAAAACTTACATATTATAAATGCAAGTGCAGACCAACAAAGGTAAAAAGCAATGCTTCTTCTGATCTTTCGACTGCGAGAAAATATACTTTCCTTTTGATAAATATTTTCTGAAACCAATATTTTTTGGTTCGGGTATCAATTCTAAGATTTACACTTCCTGTCCGATGAACGGAACTCATACCATGTTTCCTTCGTTTTATCATCAAACCAAATTTGAAAATACTTTTTAATAATATCAAAATCTTCCTCCCGGGGAACTTTGGAATAACGTCGCAGAATTTTCACCAAGTGGAAGTACGATCATTGTCAATTTCGTATAACGCTTTCCTATTTTGGCTTTGGACTGATTCAATACTCCATGGAAAATTTAATAAAGTAAATAAATGCCGATGGATCCCAGAGAGAAGAAGCACCATAAAATGGCGCATGCATCCTGCTACCAGTGGCGTAGCGATAACCTCATACAAAAATATCCTGTGTCTAGTTTTGAATTTCTAAAAATCGTGTGCAAGATAATTTTTTATGGCTTGATTGTTAGGAGTTGTTTTAGTTTTTTTAAATACATAAATATGAGCTCTATGTGGGAATCACAGCGTTTCTTTAAATGCTGTTTAAGACAACCCCTACGAGATTTTTGCTCTATTTTAAACGAGTCGTGTTTAATTAAACATTTTCACAATTTTCGCATCGATTTTGTCGCTTTAAATACTAGCGCGCTCCTCTAACATTCGTTATTTCATATATCTCCGTCTTCTTCTTTTTGAGCCCGGTTGCGTATTTACAATCCCTACCGCGTTTCAGTGGCTTTAAATTTTTAATATCAAAATTTAAATATTTAGAAACAAAATTATTAATTTCTAATATACACATTGGAAAGATTATTTTATCTAGATTTTAGAACAATTTTTGTTTTTGCAAAGTGATAAAAAATTATCAATATAGAGGTGTATTTACAAAATATGGGAAAAATATTAAAATTAAATTATTTAGAAATAAAACTATTAATTTCTAATATTCACGCCAGAAAGATTATTTTATCTAGATTTTAGAACAATTTTTGTTTTTGCAATGACTCTTGCAAGGACTCTAATTTTTTGGGTAAAAACGACTCTACATTTGATAACGAAACTAGACCTCCAATGTCCCTGCATACGTTGTTAGTAAGCAGTATGCAAGTGCTTAGCGGGAAATACAGATACAATAAAAAATAACCAATATAGAGGTATATTTAAAATGTAAATTGTCATTACCGCGACTGAATCGGTATAGGTTTTGTAAATACGCAGCCCGGTTGCGGCGCCTTCAGATATTTCCGATTTTGAGAATGTTGTGAGCATGAATGTAGTGGGGAGGTGGAGGATATGAGATGAAGGAAGATTGGGAAGTAAATAGTGGTATTAAACCAAGGTGATAATAGGCCACTTGCATGGATTTCATAACGACTTAGAAAAAATCGTGTGGATAGATTTTTTTTACTAAGTTTACGAAAATGCTAGTAATTTTTTTTAGAAATGAACAGTTTTTATTTTTTTTTATTTTTTTTTTTTTTATTGAAAATTTTTGATACAATACATATAATACATACATGAAATAATGAAAAGTATATAAAAAAGCTTAATATAATAAATGCATGAACAAAAAAAATCCCACAAAGGCAATGCCTGTGCGTGGGTATAATATTGATTTTTTACTTTTATTTTTATTTCTATGGTATAGTGAATATTTTCATAAATTGGAGATTAGGGATTTAAAAAAAAGTAACTGAATTAACATTTAAAAACTACAGCATAATAACAGTTTGCACTGTTATTATTGTATTTGTAAGTTTTGTAAGAATAGATGTTACAAGTGCAATTTAAAAACAAACAAAATAAAAATTGCAAACAAAATTATAAATCTTCTCTAAAAGCTGTCTAATGATACATATACTTTACGGCTTTATTTAAACTTATAAGAAAAAAATATCTGTTTCAGTGTTTTTTGGCCAAATTTTGGTATATTTTTTATAAGATTGAAGATTTTGACATATGTTCTCTTTAAAGGTTGTACGTAGTAAATAAAAAAAAACTAGCTTTTTCCCGCGGCTTCGCTCGCGCGGTGTAAGGGGGGTTCCCACAGCGCCTCTTCCACCTTCCCCCTCTCCCCTTCCCCCCTCCCCCCTCCCCCATCACTCCCTCCCTCCCGCTTTCCATACATTCAGTTTTTAAACCTCGCGTGCCACCAATAGCAATTTTTTTATACAAATTTCATAATGCAAGAGCTCACCGGAAGTTTTATAAAAACCTTGTCCTGACAATAACGAACACAAAAAAAAAGAATTATCCAATTTGGTGCAGTCGTTCGAAAGTTATGCGCTTAGCAACACATTCAGTGATTCATTTTTATATTATAGATAAATAAATCCATTATTTGGGCTAGTAACATCACTATATGAAAATGTCCCGTCTCAGAAAATATTCCTTTTAACTTTGTTAAATTCCACACAGATTTTTTTTTTTTTTATATGGCAACACTTTGATTTCAGGCGAATTTTTTAATTTGACATTTAACGTTCACTAGATTTATTTGTTGTTCTCTGCAAACTTATCATTTGGTTTGACGTTTTGACAGATGTTATGAAGAGAACCCCGTATATTTATGCTCTCTGTACTTATTTTAGAGATAAAATGGTAATGGTGCTGATTTTAACAAAATCAAATTTTACAATGTTCTTATAATTATTTTAATTTACAAGCACAAATATATTACATTGCATTTAGTAATATAGACGTTGAACATTATAATGATTCACGATCAATAAGATGGATCAAGGAAAAAAATATTTATGAGATGTAATATTTTTGGTATGCCTGGTTATTCTCCTGAGCCATTCGTGTGGAAAACGTTATTTTATTAAAAATGATTTTCGGCTATGTAATTATCGTTTTTTCGCACCCATAAAATTATGTCCCGTCTTTCTGTTTTATATAAAATGGTCTGATTTTTCATATTGAAATTGTCAAAAAATCACCAGGGTTTCAAAAATACAGAATGTCTTAGAATATTTGCCTAAACCGGAAGTTTTTTTTTTAAATGTGATGCAAGTGGCCTATTATGGTAGGTATCTACATCTTAAAAAAAGGAGTGAGAAGATGTTTGGGAAATACATTTCCATCAATAAACTGGTCACCAAGCACGGTTAAAGTAATTTTTTAAATGTAAATACCGCTCAAGAGTCCCAAATGCTCCCAACTGCCTGGAGCCAGTGAGACTAAGGCATCCCTAATTAGGGCACGTTGTGAGGCTGAAGGTAAGTAGAGATGAAGATAAAAGTGGGGAAATAGGTACCTAGCTATTCAGATCTAGTCACCAAACACGGCCACAGAGTTTTTTTCACATTTTTTTTACATTTCAAGCAATGTTTTAATTCTGGGTGGTGGTACACCAGGGTGTATCTTCCACTCTGGAAGGTGCCACAAATATGCCTTATATTAATTTAAATGATTGCGAATACCCAAATCATTCAAATAAAATTTACTTGCGCACGCTGGGATTCAAACCCGCAATCTTCAGATCGCTAGTCGAGAGGCTTGCCCCTTGACCACGGAAGCCAAGGACAAAGTTATTCAAATTTCATTTCAGACAGACTTTCAAAGCGACACTCAGGGTGTCTACTGTCTACGGCTCCAGGCTTACTTATGTTAGTTGTGAGGAGTATTTTGCTTGCTTATTTAAGTTGTAAGAAGTATTTTGATTACTTATGTAAGTTATAGAGGCACTTAACTTATTTATCTTTTTTTTCTTTCTTTGTTTTACAATTTTTTAGAGAAAAAATGTGTCCTTGATCGGTACACCATTCTAGGATGTGAGGATATTTTAGTTGCTTATGTAAGTTGTGAGGAGTATTTTACTTACGCCACTGCCGCCACTCTTCCCGCCGTTTTATCAGAATCAGAAAAGCAGGAAGCTTGCTACTTTGCAGTAATACGGAACTTCCGCTGTCGCTCTGCCGTAAATTGCAAATTCACTCACCGGATACATGTATCCAGTATCTGCCCTCCCGTCGCCCGCTGCTCCATCCACTCTCCGCAGCAACTCGCTACCTTGCTACCAGGCCTTGCTACTCGCTACCCGCTACCCGCTGCCGCTGCCTCGCTGTTCACGTACACCGTACACTGCCATTTCTTCCCAGTCACTAATTAAACGATGGTATTTTTTTCAGCGTGAAGCGCGACTTTTATCAAGACACTTTTTGGCATGGGTGTTCCCACGTTTGTTTAACCACGGACCCAAACGCAAAATAATAGACTAGAACAAATGAAGCCACAAGTCGTGGTACTTTTGATAATGATTTTACTGAAATATTATATTTTTTTAACATTCTATTCATAAAGGAGGACCTGAGGAAAATAATTTCCCTCAGGGCTTTGGAAATGCTGTATGGAAGATCTTTTTAAGAAGAGGAAAGATTGAATTTGGGTCTTGAAGAGGGAGGAAACACAGAGGCCAGCAAATCATTCCACAGCCTAGCTGTTAAACTCAAGGACGAGGTCGTAGAAGCAACCCTTTCTCATGTGACGAATGTCAACCATATACATATGTTTGTCTCGCGTTTGTCGATGCGATTTCAAAAGGATCAGTGACGCTAGTTCGTCATGTGCAATCCACTTAAATAAAACAATATAAAACTTTATTCCATCTAATTTTATTGACCGCAACCGGTTTCAGCTCGTTAGAGCCATCTTCAGACTGTTACAAATAATTCTTACTCTACGGTTTACATACATTACATATGGGGAGGAGGAGAGGGGTGGTCTACAAGGATTTTAATCAATTGTGTTTGTTACTAAGTCGTTTCAGACTGTCGAATTTCTAAATATTTTGGTAATTCCAGTAGGCTAATTACCTTGAGTTTGTAGCTCACTTTAATGTTGTTTAGGGAAAAAACCTTGCAAGTAATATGAATTATGAATTACAAAAAAGTGCAATAAAGTTTTATATTTGTTTTATGATAATGGAATTCTACCACGAATTTTCAGTTTCAAAAACAAAAATATTAAAAAGTGCAACCCACTTGTTAAGATAGGGGAATCTATCAAACAAACCGCCCATTTCTGCGCAGGGTAAGGGGTTTTTCAGTAATTTTGGAGTTCCAGACCACATGTCAGACCACAGCCACCTATATAACCACATGGTCTGGAGCTATAGGTGGCTGCCAAATTCAACCATAGTTTTAATTCTTACAATATATATATTATTTTATTTTTTATGTTGCATTTTATATATTTTTCCTGCCAGATTTATAAAAAAAATCTTGCATACCTACATATAAATAAAGAACCAAAAAATCATTCTGTAACGCAAATTTGGTTTCAAATGCTAGTTTCAGGAGTTTCTCCACCAGTGCCACTTCAAATGTATTTTAAATAAATTTTTAACCACTCACGTAAATGTATTTAGTAGCCCACGTTAAGTAACTATGGTAAGGAAATTTCACTTTTGGGGACGGTTGATGATGTTGAAAAGATGAAAGATTTCTGTAATTTTCCTTACTTGTCTTGTAAAGACTGAAAAAATTATTCTTACCAATGTACAAAGTTTTTCATGAAAACAATTTTGTAAGTAACTAAACAAAATTTAACAATAATTCACCACGATTCTTCTTTCTTTTTTAAACATTTAAATAATTAATTGAAAATCGGACTTTCAGTAAATATGTTGTTTACTTTAGAAGATCCAATAGGTCAGCGTCCTTAATCCTATCTCTACCGATTGACTACGAAGAACTGTGCTCCCTTTTTCATACTCCTATAATATAATTAACTTGTAAACCAACAGATGATGAGATTTCTCCAATGCACTACAGAAAAGTGCTTTCCAATTTAAGAAAAATGTTTTTCTTGTTAAACCAACATTATTTGATTTAGAATTATTACTAAGCCCCGATAGTAAAAGTAACTGTAAACAGGGTCGCGTTTGTAATGTAACATCCTTGACTTTTGAATATTGACTATTTTGATTTTTGTGATTTTGGGAATCAGGATAATAGTCAACTGTAATATAATATATCATTGAAGATGAAGATAACAATAATAATCTAAACGAATATATGAAAGAGAACACGACACAGAAAAATAGAAAAAGATAATGGTCGCAACTGGGACTCGAACCCAGAACCTCTCGTCTAACCGGGACGTGTGCGTTTACCAATTCGACCATTGCCACCTACTGTAAAACTGTCACATTAGTCAATCTCATGTTTCAAATTT
Organism: Limnephilus marmoratus; assembly: GCA_917880885.1. Classification (NCBI taxonomy): domain Eukaryota; kingdom Metazoa; phylum Arthropoda; class Insecta; order Trichoptera; family Limnephilidae; genus Limnephilus; species Limnephilus marmoratus. The sequence goes on from OU862906.1 coordinate 65,126,256, forward strand.
TAGAATTAACAATATTATCTTCAATATTTTTTCCGTATTATAGGCGTCTACCCTTTTATTTGCAAGAATAACATTCAAAAGTCATAAAAAGAGAGTTTATCTTATAAAAATTGTAATATAATATCTCCGAAAACAGGTGATAATAAAGACGTATTGGACAACCAGATAATATAGTAGTTGATTATTCTCTTCATTTTCATACGTCTTGTATGAAAACGAAAAACACGGAAGATACTAGAACGATGGTGTCACACACGATCTTTCTCTGGAACTATTATTTAAGCTCTTTATTGTATAATATCTTTAAAACCGTCCCATTTTCATGCCGTCTCTCTCATGCAAGACTCTTGTATCACTTTCATTAAACCAAATAAGGTGGTAAATCACTTCATTGTAATCAAAACATGTGTTTAGTGAACCTTCGAGGGTAGCATTCTTGCATTGTTTCTTCCGAGTCCATTAGGAGTTTGGGTAGGAGGGATGAGAGGAAGTAAGGAAGGGCCATGTCCCTTATAAAGATGCAGATAGTTCCGGCGATTAATCTGACTAATGAAGACTATCATTTATCCGGGAGCATTCATTACACTGTCGCACGGTCGGTTGCTGCCTGAACGACTGAACGAAAGGACAGGAAGGAGGGGCGAAGCAGCCTGATTCCTGGTGCCTACCCACTGGATTTAATGTCAACTCCGTTCTTATGTCGCACAGACACTTCTTCTTAAATGAATTAAGTTTGTAAGAAGTTATCTGACCTTTGGGAAAATTATTTCAATTCAAAAATCATAAAAATACTTCCTCTCAAACAGCGTTGATTTTAACAGGGTATTACCAGAGAAAACCAGAAATATGTCATTTTTTAATCAGATTTTAGACATATTGACTCTTTTCCACAAAAAATTATAAATGGATTTCGAAAGATAGTTCTTTTATCTAGCATTCGCATGTTTTAAATTTTGAGAAATAATGTTTATTTTTAGTATATTAATGTTATACCATAGGTCGTTGGCAGATTTGAAAATAGATTTATTTTATTATTAAACCCCAACATTTGCCGATTTCTGACCGAAGTTATCAAAAATAATTTATTTATTGGATAACCAACATCCCTGCCATACACTAAGTGGTTTGCTACGTTTGTTGGGTCCCCGGGTTCATGGGTGAGGTTTGTTTGGTTCTTGGTGGCGAATGCGTTTGTTCACCTACTGCGTGGCGGACCGGATTTAGAAAGATTGGTTGAGGGAGACTCAACTTAAACCTTTTCAACCGGACTCTCTCCACCCATAGCCTTATAGTCATAGTCACTTCTGACCACACTGACCCCTAGATTACTATCTATCACCTTTCATACCGGCCGGCGTAGTTCAGCGGTAAGGCTTTTGAGTCGCATTCCGAAGGTCGCGGGATCGAATTCCGGGATGGCAAATAAATATTATTTGATTAATTTGTGTTATTTCACAATTTATTAATTTAAAATAATATATTCTACATTTGCAGCAGGTTCGAAAGTGGTAGATACTTTTAGTATCGCCCTGGTGTAAGACCACCATTCAGAATTGAAACGTTGCTTGAAATGGCATTAGCCGTGTTTGGTGACCAGATCTGAATAGCCAGGTACTTCCCCACCTTCCTCTTTCCTATCTCCTTCCCCTCCCCACTACCTTCAGCCTCACAACATAGTCTCACTGGCTCCAGACAAGAGCAGCTCAGACTCTTGTGAGGTATCACTATATAAAAAAAACCTTTTTATTTCCCAGAAATTCCTCTCCTTCCTCTCCCTAAAATACAAAATGTCTTACGATTCATATGCCAAAATGCTTTCGAAGGCTCTTGAATTCATTTATAATATGCAGATTACTTACGATTGTTCGATATTACATTCAAGAAACGTAAGAATTTATAACAACGTATCTAACATTGTGTTACGAGATAGATATACGAAATCTTTATTCAATAGAAACGTATATATTTATGCAAAATGGTTCATTAGCGAATGTGTCGATAAGTTAAATTTAAATTTGGGCGTATTTCGGAATGAACAGTTCTTAGCAATAAGATGGAATTTATGTCGTAAACTGATTTGAATACATTATTACACGAAAGTAACGGGAAGGAGATGGAGAATTTAGGTCTATCAGAGCAATCGGGATGGTACGAAGGTACCATCCCGCAATTAAGTAATTTGTCAAAAGGATGTGCTTTTACAATGTAAATATAAGTATGGGCGCGTAATATTAAAAATATAAAGATTATTATTACGGACACACAAAATGATCTAAAATAATTTTAAATCTGTTATCATCATCATCACTATTGGCTGTACAACCCCTGGTGGGTCGTGGCCTCCTCAAGAGTCTTCCTCCACTCATCTCGGTTTTGTGCCAGCTCTCTCCAGTTTAGAAGCTCCAAGATAGATATGTCTTTGAGGACGTTGTCGCTCCATCTTAGTCTTGGTCTTCCCAGGCTCCTTCGCCCTATTGGTCTTGAGTTCAGCAGTGACTTTGGTGCTTGATGCTCGGTCATTCTCTCCGCATGACCCAGCCACCGAAGTCTTCCCAATTTTATAAATTTTGCGACGTTTAGCTCCTTAAACAAAGTATAGAGCTCATTGTTAGAACCGGTCCGAAGATGCGCCTCAAAATTTTTCTTTCAAAAACGTCCAGTGCTCGCTCATTCCTCTTAGTTAGTACCCAAGTCTCAGTTGCGTACGTAAGTACTGGTCTGATAAGTGTTTTGTACACTAATATCTTCGTGCTTCTGGACAGCAGTCTGGACTTTAATCGTTTTGTAGGCGGAAATAACAGCGATTTTAAATCTGTACGCTTAATATAACAACTACTCATATTTTTTCTTATAGGATTAACACACACTTTCTTTAACATTTGTTTTTGTAATTCTAATAACAACAAAGAAATAATGTTAAACTGTATTTAAACTTAGAATTTATGTATGTACTAGCTTTTGCCCCCGGCTTCGCTCGCATAGTATTAGGGGGGTTCCAACTCCGCTTCCTCCACCTTCCCTATCCCCCCTCCCCCACTCCACCCCTCAACCCACCAATATCCGTTACATTCATATTTTAAACAGCTCCCGTGCCACCTAAAGAAACCTAAACCAATAACAAAATCATAGCGCATGCCAAATAATTACTCATAGTTACCAAGCAACGATTTGTTTTGCTGTTCGTCTGGACAATAAACGTATAATAAATAGTTTTATAACACCAGAGCTAACCTATAGATACAGCCTATATTACTTGCAAATAATGTAGCTTTCTATGAGTGAAAGAATTTTTAAAATTCACTCAGTATTTTTTGCGTGAAAGAGTAAAAAAGAGTAAAAACATACATACATCCATACAAGCTTTCGCCTTTATAATATTTTTTTTTATTTTTTTTATTGTTGATACAGTATTATTTTTCAAATTTTTATAGTACAAACCAGTAATGTTGGCCTCACTGGGTTGTTTACCCGTGCTGAGGCCCCCATTTTATAATATAATACTTTATACATTATAGTTTGAAAAAAAAGAAATATACAAAGTTGGTGATAAAACAAACAAAAAAATCATTTAAAATAAAGATAATTTTAAACTAAAAATAGAGAACAAAAATTAAAATTATTTTAAATTAATAAACTAAAAAAATAAAGTAATTAAATGAAAATCGGCGTATATTATGTTTTATGTGTTTGTGAGTGTTACGTGTTTTATATTAGTTTTGTGTGTTCGTTATACGTTTTATTCTTTTATGTTATGAAATTTTGGTAAAATTGTCTATTTTGTTCTTTAATCCATTTTTTTATTTTGTGTCTGAAATTATTTTTGTTTTCCTCAATTTTTGTTTCAAGTGAAAGACTGTTGAATGCTTTTATAGCTTGGTATTTATGGTGTCTTTTTCCAAAGGTAGTGTTTACCGTCGGAGTTTTTATGTTTTCTTTGTACGCTTGTCTAACTGGTCTATTAGTGATATTTGGGGTTTGTTGGAGTGTGTTTTTTTGGTCAAAAATGTAGTTCAGTAGTGTTTTTACATATAATTGGCGTATATCTAGTACTTCACAACTTTTATATATTTGATCTGTATCGGTTAGTCTATGTTTTTTAAGTATTACTTTTAAGATTTAAGATATTAGTAGGATATTTGTACGGATTTATATTCCTACTACATGTGTCTCGACGCAGTTATATACTAGTAAGACAGGCATAAAAAAACACCTGTAACCAAACTATATGTAGAAATGTAAATAAATAAATTAAAAATGATATAATCGCCCAATATAAAGTAGACTCGTGATTTCAGTTTACGTAATCTTTTTGGTAATTCGCAATTTTTAATATTACTTGGTTATATTCATATCTTGGGCACTTTATGATCCAGGGTTTGGTATCCGTAGTTATTGTTATGTTCTGAAACAAGCATGCCTTCTTATTTGTGAACCTAATACTTTGTTCATGTTCAGCTTTCCTCTTATATTCGGAGTCCGATGTATGCTGAATCACTATTTTATACCATAATAGGGCCTGCACCGAGAAGATAGTTAGGTTCCGATGAAACAAAGAAATGTTTAGTATTTAACAATAATTTAATTCAAATGTGGACAACGAGCAAAACGTCGTTTGGACATTTTAAATAATTTTAATTTTTTACATAAATGTTATGTAAAAATTAAAATATAAATTAATTAATGTAATTTATGTATTCAATGTACCTATAATAAATAAAATGCATAAAAAATGTCAATACTTTAAGTATATTCAGCTAAATAACTTACAATTCAACATATCAACAAGATATCATAATAATATTAAGATCCCAAAATTGAATCTTCTTCCTTACGCTGTCCTTGCCTAGGTAGGCTGTTGGGGTCGGCTCTTCTCGTTCTCAGGTTGTAATTTCTTCTGTTCTGAGTATCGCCTTCATCCAGGCCGTTTCTCTGAAGTATTTTGGAGCAATGAGTCATCCAGGAGTTCTTCGGTCTTCCTCTGGATGGCTGTCGATGAAGCTCCATAGACATTGCCTGTTTCACTGTGTGGTCTGACGGTCTCCGTCTTATGTGCCCATACCATCTCAACTGTCGTTCCTCCGGCTTACTGTTTATGTCTGTGACACCCAGGCTACCACGAATGCGTGAACTTTTAATCTTATCTTTTAGTGATACTCCTTCCGACCATCTAAGCATTCGTATTTCTGCTGTTTCGAGTTGCTTATAGTAGGAGTTGTACATAGTCCAGCATTCGGAGTCATACATTATCGTGGGTCTTACAATTGTCTGGCATATCTTTCCTTTAAGTTTTATAGGCATTTTGGAGTCACACAATATTCCTGTTACGGATCTGAATTTAATCCATCCCAAAATTTAATATCATATTCAAAATATTTTTTAGTAAAATAGTTAATAGAATATTTAGGTAGGAATTTATTTCTACAACCTCCCATTAAATCTAAAAATTTTCGAAAAAATTCATCAATCAAAACTACTATAAGAGTTCATATCTATTATTATTATTTCTTTTAAATCTTGAAATCTATTTTTATAAATCTTGAGTTTTTCTTATATATCTTTTCGTTATTATTTGCAATACTTTATCATTTACTCACTTACATGATTTCATGTAATTGAGCATGAATTCCCTTCCCGAAAACAAGAACCTTATCTCTGTATGGTAAGGAATTGCTATTTTTATATTTGTTTATAACACTGTACAATATATAAAAAATGTAAACTTATTGTAAAGTAACAGACAAATATTAAATAAATAAATAAAATAATTGTTATTGTGTGCTTGTCAAGTAGACTGGGGTTTTCTTCAAAAAATAAAAGGATCAATAAATGAGATGATAATGGTATCTCTCTATTTCATACGTTTCGTAGATATAGTCCTGAGGGTATCGTTAATTTATTCAGAATTAAATCACAGACCTCGTTTTATATCCCTACATTTGAGACTAAATAAGTAGATATGTATTGAAATTCGATTAAATAATTGGGCTAGAATTGGAGTTGAGCTGCCATTTCTAATCACAAAACTTTGTCAAAATTGACTGAAAGAAACTATCCCTACAACTGTTGTTTTCTAATACAAATGCTTAAGAGGTAAACACAACCATGTAACATGTTAAGGGGACACAGAAAGAAATGAAGGGTCCACCATGGTATTCCAAATTCTTTGGGTAGCACATATTGAAGTTATGTATCCAATTAAAAAGCCATTTATCTGTCAGCTTTCTGAATAATGCGGTCACCTGGGTTGCTGAGCACGTGCGCTGCGGTTTAATTGTAAAACAATTTAAACTTTAAACGGAAATACTGAAATTCCGACCAAATTCACAATTTTAAGTTGCGACAACGGAGGACAAGCCGGCAAGACCTTGCCTTATAGCTTATAGGGTGTTTAGGAAATACTATTTAATTCAAGTGACAAAAGAGAATTTTTATTATTCTTGTCAAAAGCTTTGAAGAGAAATTTCATTATAATTATGGTTAAATATATAATAAGTATATCAATGTCCCAGTTTCACACGGCATCATCTCAAAAATCAACACCCGGTGTGGCAGCACAATAATTCTTTAGTGAAGTAGAAAACTTTTTTTGTTTGCAGCTGAAAATTTTTTCGAGTGATTCTGGGAAAGTGTTCATCTTTTTCTTTTGTATTTTTTCTGGGTCAACGTCACATTTTTCAGATTACAACGCTACTTTCTTCGTGAGCACTAAAACATTAAAACCCAAAATAAGATGCCTTTTTTATTCCATATGTTTCAATTGGAATTTGTTGAAAAATAAATATAAATATGTATAGAAAAATAAAAATATGCTTGCTTGGGTGTATGTTTATATATGAATATATATATGTGTATATGAGTTGTCTATGCGTTGCTAAAACATTCATCCAATTGCGATGAAGCTCTAGGGATTTGATGTGTGCATGCCCGCGATGATTTCTGTATATAATAGTGAGCTCTGGTGTAATGATATTATGCGTTGCTAACCATTCATCCGATTGCAATGAAACTTTCAGTATTTGATGTGTGCACGCCCGCGATGGTCTATATATAATATTGAGCTCTGGCATTATGAAATTTTGGATAAAAAAAATTGCGGTACGCGAGCTGTTTGAAAACTGAATGTACCGGGACTGAATGATGGAATGCGGGAGTGGGGAGGGGAACTCGGGAGGGAGGGTTTGCGGGACGGGGGAAGAGGGAGAAGGGAGTGGGGAGAGGGAAGGCGGAGGGGGAACGCGTGAAGGGAAGGGGATGCGGGAGAGAAAGAGGAGGCGGAAGAGGAGCGGGACGAATGGGAAAGGACACGCAGGGAGAACTCATTTCTTTATTAAGTGGCATAGCAACGCATGCCGGGAACTTGCTAGTTCGTTTATAAAAATGGAAAAAACTGTCTTATAATATTATTTTCAGAAATTTGGGCTTACTCTAACCCACAACCTAAAATCAAAATCTTATGCGTACACCGTAGCAAATAACATGAAAAATGTAACTATCCCTTTAAGTAGGTACGTACTAAATATTCCTTTAAGATAACAAATGTCAACTCTCAGTATTAAAAAATTATTTTTTTGCAAAAGCTCTTTTTCTTCTCAGTCCTGACAAAACACAAAGCAAGCATTGTACTGTACAGACTGTACTTCCAATACCGTCTAGGGCTGGCGGTGAGGCGGTGGTGGGAAATGGAATTCCCGTAACATTTCTTAATTGCGTCCTGGTAATGACGGGGACCTCCCACCAGAACTTGACTGTACAGGTTAAACTAAATAGTGTACCTACTGTACCCACCCCCACCCCGACCTGGGCTGTTATGGGCGGAAATATAACGCAAAGGGCTGTCCGGCGTTTGTCATTATTTCTTCATCAAGGTGGAAGAGGGTTAATAGTAATGTATTGTACTTGAAGTAATGATTACTCACTCGTACTTAAGTGTACTTTCTACGTACATTACTATGTTTTTATAATGTTAAGTTAGTGCGGATTCATTCTTAACATAACATTTGCCTTGTACTGTAATTTCTCATTGAATTTAATGCTTAATTGGCACTTAATATGATAAGTACGACGATAGCTTAAAAATATTTAACGACAAATCCCTATTGTGTATAATGCTTAGTATTGATGTATTTGTCTATCTGTGTGAATGTCAAGCGACGCCCACAAATCCGATAAGGCTATCTGTCTTGCTTACGCCCACTTATTGTAACTAGTTAGAAGAGAGGCAAGTTTAACGACACCCTTTTGAGGCTGTATTTACAGGATTTTCTATTCTATTCATTCGGTTCGTAATTTGATTTAAACATACGTGCACCTACATTTCACAAGTGACCGATAATGACAAATTTATAAATTTGAAATAATAAATAGTGTTTGTAAAGTGCGCAAGTTTAATATTTATTACGATATCATCAAGTCCTGTTACGAAACGGAACGTGGCTAATCACTGAATGGACCAAATCGTGAAATTTTATTCCGTATGTTTAATTATTTTACTTATTCATAATGAAAAAAAAACGGTGGTCAACTTTTAAGCATAAATGACTTGTATTGACGTCTAAGGCAACTGGAGTATCACAGACTAGTACCTATTCAAAGTTAATCTTTTGTACCTTTGTGTTAGTAATCTGTTATATTTTAGATAATATACGTATAGATAGTTGCTGATGATGACTGGCACATAATTAAATAATTAGTGTTGCTGATGATTGCGAACACATAAATATAAAAAATAAATAGCCCATAAGCAGCCAAATTTGTAAGCCCAGGTTTTGGAAATCACACTTCATTTCAACATTAGGTTCTTAGTTTAGGTAAACCAAGTAATTCATGCGTATTGAGTTTTAAACGAAACTTTACAAATGTCAAATCGGTAAAAAAATGGCGGCAATGGAGATGTTTTACATGGGAAATTTTAAACTTTGAATGAAAACCGAATTTAAATGCAAGTTTTACAGTACTTTTCAAAATCTATACCTATTAAACGTGTAGCGGCATGTGGCGGCTTGTCGATTATTTAGTTTATAAGATATTATATAAGTATGAATATAATAATAAATTAATCTTTTTAAATAACATAATATTTTTTTAACCTTGTTGCTATTTACGAATACCCCTTTGAATTCAATCCTGAAGATTATCGCATTTAGTTAATAAACTTATTTTTCTTCCTAAACCTTCAGTATTTCTATAAAAATGTTGTAAAACAACATTAGTTTTATGTTACCGAATTAAACACGCTTTGGATTCGAATTCTCAATTGTAAAATAATTATTAATTGCTTTTTGTTAAAAGCCCAAAACGAAACACGCTGTATGAAAGTTTTGCATCTGTGTGAGTCTGTGAGTACTGTGATGAAGTCAACTTAACTTGAGAGACCTATACGAATAATAAAATTTTTCAACATGTTTTTTTTCAGATTTGACATATTTTGTAGTTGTGTGATAACAATTATTGGACTTAATATGTAATAATACATCGCTTTCACTTTGCTGACTCAATATTTTCTAATCGACATGTAAATGTTAAATGTATAACTTTGAGTAATATTTACAATTACTTTAGCTTTTCTCACTGAACCCCATAGCCAGTTTTTTTTTTCATAAATGTTGGGTTGTAATAATCCCACCCAAGTTACCGATCTTAACAGATCTACAAACGACATTTATAGGTATCCAAAAAATATATTTTTTTAAACCTTGTCATATCAAATAATTTTTATAATCGCTTTAGAAAATATGCAAATCCTAAACGTGATAATAATTAGCTCATACAAGTGGAAAAAATAAACAGATAATTGTTATGCATATAATAATAATAATTGTAAGTTTTTATGATGTTCAAAGATAAGAAGTAGTATAACAAAGCACACATTCATTTTGATCTATTTCTACTATTACTCCCCTGAAACGAAATGTTTTGGTCTAGCTCGCCAGCCATCAAATAATTCTTCAAAAACACTTTATCAATTTAATGTGAAAAATAATTATTTGTGTTCGTAGAATGTAATATCATGATCAAGTAGGATTGATATGCAAAAACAATGAAGGGAAGGTTGGTCGTAATATGCCCAAAAATTCCTCAAGCGACATCGACAGTCTACGTTTTTTTATTACTCTTGTTGTAAGTAACCAAGCTTCTTTTAATAATGGGTAGTCTTCTTTACTTCTGTCTGTTATCATATGTAATAATTCTGTTAAACTAGAATATTGTTTAGTCTTGCTCTTATTGTCTAATCTTTTAAATAAAATCTATTAACTAACTTGACCAGCTTTTGGGGCAGGACACGGAAGACAATGGCTGCATCCGATTGGCTCAACACCCCACTTAATGAGCAATGGGTGCATATGACGCGGCGAACTCCCTGAAAGACGATCTTTTAATTTCATTTTATTTATCGGCCGGATCGAGAGAGACTGGTTGAGGGAGACCTTTTGAACTCTCCAGCTGGACTCTATTTATCCATCGACTTGCACTGCAGTTGGAGGGATCGTTCTATTCGTCTATTATTCATGGACATACTGACCTCAGAATCCTGCACCACCCATCGTACATTTTCCTTCACACTCTCCTTCCTTTCTATAAATAGACCCTCCAAACAGCATCCCATGAGAAGACATAGGCCCTAGGAAAATTATTGTCCTCAGGGCCTCTTGTCTGGAGCTAACATAAAAAAATATTTATGTTGTGCTGTCATTACAAACTTATGTTTTTCTGCTCCAAAACTGGGCCGATTTTAAAGTTTTTTTCACCAACAGTGTTGAAAAAAATATTGTTTCACTGCACGTTTTGTTTCATTTTTAAAAATGAGTACATTGTAAAATTTGAAAACAGAATATCTATCTGTTGATGGTATAAAAAATTAGGCAATTTTAAGGATTTTTTAGTAAACTACCTCCCATAAGAAGTAATTTATCAAAAAACACTAGGGACGTGCCAGTGATTGATATGTAGGTACATTATATTAAATATTTTTACTAGTTAGTGTCAAAATACAGAGAGGTAAAAGGGAAACACCATGGAAATGACTGGATAAAACGCCGCCCGCATTTCCACTATCTTGATTTATAGTATTTGACTACGACATGGTTTTCAATAAAGTAAGCTGTTAAATATTTCAGTGACTTTTCCGAAGATCACTTTATCACAAGAATACGTACCAATGTGAATTTACGAACAGGTTATTTCAAAGAAGTTACTTTTCTATACATTTTCATGCTAAGGCCGATCGATTGGCAAGCATCTTCTTTTGATTAATTTTTCGTTTACTTTAGGTACGTAGTGTTTTAAAAACGATGAACTAACGTGTCTAGCTCTGAAGTCGTGGCATTATAAGATAAAAATCGGTTTTAGATTGACTGAATCATATTGTGACATTTTACGGTACTAAAAAAAGTCTACAATTTTTGGGATGGTGTGTTAGAGTTTAAAATATTTTGAAACATGTCACAGTCTAACAGTTAGATTGTGAGATGTTTCAAAATATTTTCGCGCATCCACCGAATAAAGAAAGTGAAACCTTCGCCGTCACAATATCTACCAATAGCCTTGAAAAGTGAGGTCATAATTAAAGCGGCCAATGCGCTAAGGTTTCATTCTATCAAATTCTCTCGAAGAATAAATCCTATAGATGTGTGTGTTTGTCTCTTTTTAGTGTCGTTTCAGTTTTATCCAAGTTTGAAATCAAATCACAAAACGGTGCTTTCACTTTAAAAAGTATTGTGAATCCGGCAGTTACAATATTGTGCAATAAATTCTATAACTTTTAATACTGTTCACATGTTCATTCACAAGTACTGCTACCTATACAAATAAGTGTACCTACTGTCAACTCGGTCAAAATAGGAATAACCGGCGCGGCGCCTATATGTAGTGTTAGTTTAAACATCCATTTCTACAGGCGCCTGTACAAAGTTGTATTGTTCTGGGGCGCTCGGTAATACCGTAAGTCTCCCTTTGTTTACCTTATAAATTAGAATGTGACTGTTTCCTTATTAATGGCCGAGCTGTCAAGTTGTCCGTCTGCTGAAGTGAGAATGGCCTACCCTCGGTTAAACGCGGTAGACATATTTATCGTTTAATTGTACAGTTTCTTACTCGAACGGTGATTAAGTTATGGCCTGGAAGTATTTACAATGGAAATTGAGATTTCTATCGTACAAGACCGATGAAAACTACGTTGTAGAGGAAGTAGGTAATAATTATTATAAGTTTAGTTTGACATATTACACACGTACTGCTTTGACACATCACACACATACGGGTCATTTTTTCCATTAATTTAATTATAGATAAACTCTTTTTTTTTCGTATATTTGATTTTTAAATAAGCAAAAAGTAGTGTTGTCGATTAATGTATTAAACTGGTGGGGTTTAATGATTTTTTTACCGATTATTCCCTATTAACACATTAAACAGATTAATACATGGTGGGACAAGAGATGTATGTTTTTATTTATCATCGTGCTGTCGTAACAATTTTATAACCATTCTGTTATTATAGGCCATTTAAGACACATAATATTACTCTGTCCAAGAGCGTGGAGTGTTTTTTTTTTCAAATGAACACATATGTTTATGTTTTGCGTGACGTTTCTGATTACCTAATTTAATTTAACCAGTGAATCCTGAATTTATTTGGAGTAAAATATGTTGATGTCATTTTGGTTTCCATTTTTTTTTAGATTTATGCTTATTTCGATATTATAATCTTTAGTATTTTCTTACTGATAGATGATGATATGAATACAAATATAATTCAAATTAATAAATTACGTTGTATTAACCACTTAATTATTTATAAAAACCGACATGTTTCGTCAGCAAAGCTGACTTCCTCAGGGTTTTGACAGAACTAATTTTAAAAATAGACATACATAGGTAATAGAGAAAAATAATAGACATAAACAATAATAAAATTTTGAAAGAAAATAATGTGTAAGGGACTGCCTATTATTAATGATATTTAATATGGAATTTATAAATTGAAATGTAATGATTGTGATTTCTTTTATATAGGTAAAACTTCTAGAAACTTTAAAATAAGGATTAAAGAGCATATGAAAGCTTTAAATAATAATAGTTTCTCGGAGTTTGCCAACCATTTAGTAGAAACTAGTCATACCTTTAATTTTAACAGTGGAATAGAATTAATATATTGTAATGTCAATGGCTTTCAGTTGGATAAATTAGAAATTTTAGAGATCAGAAAGAGTGTTAATGCAAATTTAAATATCATTAATAATCAAAAATTGTTTTTAAATGACCCATTATTAAATCTATTCCCCTTTTAAATTTTTAATTTTTTTTAATTGTTCTATATTGCCCCTCGTCCCTTACACATTATTTTCTTTCAAAATTTTATTATTGTTTATGTCTATTATTTTTCTCTATTACCTATGTATGTCTATTTTTAAAATTAGTTCTGTCAAAACCCTGAGGAAGTCAGCTTTGCTGACGAAACATGTCGGTTTTTATAAATAATTAAGTGGTTAATACAACGTAATTTATTAATTTGAATTTAAAATGTTACCACAAAATAATTTTGCACTATTAGAAGAATTAACAAATATAATTACTATCGTGGTTTCATTTGTTGTTTATATTCGTGTGTGTATATTTATTTATTTCTATTCTTGAACATACACTTTACAGATTATTACATTGGTTTACAATAGTTCACATAGATAATAAGTTTAGTAATAAGTAAAAAAAAGATGTTAAGGGCCCGCAACCCGGATTTCTACCGATTTATTACATATTTACCTTAAACACGGTAAGTTTTAAAGCTCTTAAAAAATATATGTTATTCTTTAAGATAATATCATGACTTTGCCCGCGCCGAAACGCAAATTATATAAAATTTCCCCGAAGAAAAAAATCGCAAAGTATGCTCCAAAAATTATTATTACTACGTTTGTTTTAGTTATTTTACAATTTATATGTATGAAAAAATTCTCGGTGTTTTTTTAAATGCTGTTTAAGATAATGCCCGCGAGATTTTTGCTTTATTTTAAACGAGTCGTGTTTTATTAAAGATTTTCGCAATTTTCGCATCGATTTTGTCGCTGTAAATGTTAGCGCTCTCCTCTAACATTCGTAATTTCGTATCGCTCCATCTTCTTCTTTTCGATCCCGGTTGCAGAGCCTTAATGATCCGTAACTGTATGTAAATAGGTTAGTAGTAGTATTTTGCGAACACCTCATTAGGCGAACCTGTGCTGAGGTGTTCCCATGTTTGGGAATAAGTACTATTCTGTCGACATAAGTAGAAACCTCCTTCATGTTGTCAAAAGGGCACTGTGGGTCGACCCATGGCGGCATTATGTATATTATGTGCGCATAATGTGAACATTGGTTATTGGGTTGTAAACTAATTTTTGTTATTTTTTTTTATATGTATATTACATTTTATCTACCTGTTTTTCCAAATTAAAAGAAAATTAAATAAAATGAACATATTAGGTATATACAAACATGCATACCTTAATAATTAAAATAATTTTAACATCCATGATCAGGTACTTTACACGTGTATTGGAAAACCACAAAGTTTACGTACGACGTATTCGTAAATCTGAACTCATCAGATCAAAAATTCTGCGCACTCCACAAACTGTACTTACACAGACTGACACATAATCAAACGTGCTCCATCCCCTGGTCCGAAACACCCCTAAAGTAAATACCTCCTAGCAAATACACGCGTAATCCTGCTTCTGTTTTTCAATCGCAGTTAGCCTTGCGCAATATGATGTGGCCCCGGGCCATGGTGTACAAAGCAAATACAGCCTTTTTTCAAACTCCCAAACAGACCTGCATTTGGTATATACTTGATTACTCGGTGGTGCTCTTGTATTGAAGGATTGTACAGTAAGGGGTTGTGAGAGATTATTTTGGAATGTTGTTTTAGAAAGCAGGATAAATGTCATTCAATGAAAGTATGAAATATAAGTTTTTTTTTTGTTAATGCTTTATCAAATAATCCTAAATATTATATAAAAAAAGCTGCCCAATAAGACTTTTCTAACAGAAAATTTTTACAAGCTTAGTGCGCCACTTTCATCGATTTAAAATCTTTATTTTCTTGCCCCACTTCTACATCATCCATTTTTTAACATCACCCGTGGTATGTCCTATCAGTTACACAATCTTAATGTATGAAAATGAATATTTCTTGTTTGTTCCTTTCCGGTGCCGAAACCATATACATCCGATTGAAAAGTGAAACTTTGGTGATTTGATATGCGCACGCTCGCGACGGTTTCTATATATAGTGGTGAGCTCGTGGCTTTATAGAATTATTTCCTATACTATTCACCCAATTGCGATAAATCTTTGGTGAGTTCTTGTGCGCACACCCGCAAATGTTTCTGTATATGCTGGTGAGCTCTGGTCAAATTATGAAATTTGTATAAAAATGTAATAGGTGGTACGCGAGCTGTTTGAAAGTTGAATTTATGGAACGCGGGAGGGGAAGAGGGGGAACGCGGAAGGGTGGATCCCGGGACGGGGGAAGTGGGAGAGGGGTGAGTGAAGACGCGGAAGATGGAGATTGACGCACGAGGGGAAAGTGATGCGGGAGCGGAAGGGGAGGTGGAAGAGGAACGGTACGAGTGGGAAAGGACACGCAGGGAGAAACAATTTCTTTATTTATGTGACATTTTTTTCTATTTTTCATTTATCTACTGTTCATATTTATATTTTTGTCTGTTGATATCCTTTTGTACTTGTGTAATTTTAAACCACTGTAAACATAACACTGAAGAACTTTTTTTTACGCACCAGATTTAAATGTCCGGGTTAAATTTTCCCCCAAAAAAAAAAAAAAAAAAAAAAAAAAAAAAAAAAAAAAAAAAAAAAAAAAAAAAAAAAAAAAAAAAAAAAAAAAAAGAAGGAAAAACTAAACCCTTTCATACACTTCCCCAAATGATCATCTAGTGAATCCACGTTATGCAATTGCACTATATAAGTATTATAAATACAAAACAATACAAGAACAACATGTCAACCTACTAGAGACCAAATGGGAATATAATTCACCGACTCCAGATATTTTCATATCAAAGGGTTCGGCTCTGTGGCATTTCTAATTGAACCTATAAATCCTACTGATCCCTCAATATAAATATTTTTAAAAAAATCTTTTGTAATCCTACATGTATTTAAAATTACTGCTTTTTGCATTTTTATATACAAATTCTTTGACAAATCTAATATGCTTAAATTTTGAATCAGATTCCTAGGTATTATGCCAGTGGCCGAAATAACAAATGGTAATATTTTTATAGTCCGAGAATGCCAAATTCTTTTAATCTCATTTCCTAAATCTGTGTATTTTCTAATTTTTTCAGAAACAGTTTTTTGAATATTACAGGAATTTGGAATAGCTACATCAATGATATAAGTTATTTTTTTAATTTTGTCATGTAAAACTATATCAGGTCTATTATGACTAATTGTTCTGTCTGTTAGTATAGTTTTATCATAATATATTTTATAAAATTCATTTTCTATAAATGAATTTGGTTCATATTCATAATAAGGTACTACATTACGGCCATCAATCAAGTTATGTTTAATTACCAAACTTTGGTGAATTATTTTTAAAACCTGATTGTGCCTAAATGTATACTCGGAAGGCGCTAATATAGAACATCCCGATATAATATGTTCTATAGTTTCGGGAAAAGCCAAACATTTTCTACATAAATCATCAATTTGATTTATATCTTTGATTATATGCTTTCTATAATTTTTAGTATTAATGACTCTATCTTGAATTGCAAGCATAAATCCTTCTATTTCTGCGCTCAACTCTCCAATACTCAACCATTTGTTTGACGAAAGTTTGTCAACATACGTTTGGTTGAGATAATTGAAGTGTTTTGCGTGAATAATTTTATTTGACCAGGAATCTAATAATTCCTGGTTAGTATTTATAAGAATGTTGGCATTCTCGTCATATAAATTTAAAGGTGTAATATTTCTATCTGCCTTGCAAATTATTTTGTGCATTTCTGAGCTATTAGCTTTCCTATGGAAAAAATTTCTAAGCATTTCTACCTGATTGTGTTTCAAAGATGTTATTTTGACTACACCTCTACCTCCTAAATTTCTAGGTAAATTAATTCGTTCTATAGCTGAATTTGGATGATGGCAATTAAATTTTGTTAACGTAGTTCTAATTAATCGTTCTAAACTATCTAAATCTGTATTGCACCATTTAATTATGCCAAATGAGTACGTTAATAGAGGTATTGCCCAAGTATTTATTGCTTTTACTAAATTTTTAGCAGATAGATTGCATTTTAAAATTTTTCTGATCCTAGTTTGAAATTTAATCCTAATATCATTTTTAATACTGGTGTGATCTAATCTATTCGATTGCGGGTATCCTAAATATTTATAAACCTCATCCCCTTTCATACTTTGAATTTTGAAATTTCTAAATATACCCTCGTCTCCATCTACAATTTTGCCTTTCTCTATATGGATAGTTTTACATTTATCTAAACCAAAAGTCATTTTAATATCATCTGAAAAAATTTTAACTACCTTAATCATTTTCTCTAAATTTGATTCAGAATTTGAAAATAATTTTATATCATCCATATATAATAGATGTGAAACTATACTACTCTCTCTTGTATTACCCTTAATTTTTATTCCAAACTTGCTTTTAATTAACATTTTAGAAAGGGGATTCAATGCTAAGCAAAACCAAAGAGGGCTCAATGAGTCTCCTTGAAAAATCCCTCTTTTTATTGAAATGCCCGGTACTACTATTTTCTTACCTTTTAAATTAACTAGCAAATCTGTATTCCAAAAGGACATAATATTTTTCAAAAAGCTAATTATAATTGGGTTAACTTTATATATTTTTAATATTTTGATTAGCCACGAGTGCGGGACACTATCAAAAGCTTTTTGATAATCTATATAACAAGTATGTAAATTACGCTTTTGATTTTGAATTTGTTTTAAAATTACAGAATCAATAACTAACTGTTCTTTACATCCCATATGTTTTCTGCGACAACCTTTTTGTTGTTCAGATAAAATATTTTTTTCATCCAAATGAGTATATATTAAATCTGTCAAGCAAGAGGTTAAAATTTTGTATATTGTCGGTAGACATGTAATGGGTCTATATTGAGAGGGATTATTAATATGTTCGCTTTTAGGCAACATATAAGTAATGCCCTTAGTTAGAAAATTAGGAAAATTTTGAGGTTCTCTGACAAGTTTTGAAAGATTTTTTGCAAAAAGAGGATGTAAAGTAGTTAGACGTTTGTACCAAAAATTATGTATCCAATCGCAACCCGTGGCTTTCCAATTATGAGTATTTTTTATAATTTTGGCTAACAATTCAACCGATATATCAGAAAAACTCATTTGTTCAATGTCTGAACAATTGAGTTCTTCATTTTCTATCCAGTTACCTGCCTCATTATGTTTTATATCTTTACTCCAAATGTTTGTCCAAAAATCGCGCATATCTGATTCAGATGGCAACGGAATATTATTATTCGAAATAATATTCTATAATATAATATAATATAATATGTTATAATCTTGCAAATTTCATTATTATTATTATTATGCTGGGAACTCGCTAGTTTACAATAGAAATTATTGTTAATTGTGATCACTGATCACATATAAAAGAAATGCTGTTTTTTTTTACATTTCCGGGTTTTAAAACCCTTGATATCTGTATTAATGACCAAAAATATTACCACCTATGACAAAACAACCTTTAATGTAACCTTCCCATTAATTTAACAGTGTAGATTTGAACCAGTAATATTTGAACCACTCAATAAATTTTCACCAAATCCGCGAACGACTCCGTGCGATGACATCTACCCTCTAAATAGCATCAATGCGAAAAAAGAATCTACAATTTTTATAATTTGGATCGTTCTTGTCAGAAGTTAATTGAATATAGTATAATGTCTAATCCGCCCCTGACATTTCTTAACAGGATGCAGGGTGGAACAGGACGGTGAAATCAAAGTGCAGTCGCGGGGGCATACTGCACAGTGCACAGTGCCTCGGGCGGTGCAGATTCAGGGCGTGCTGAACCATGTTTGAGTCGGATGAGAGACGGACGATATTGTTTGACCAAGTTTACATGGGAATTTGCATGAACCCAAACTATTTACATGTGAAATTTATGCTCCGTTATTATGTTTGGTTTGTTCATGCATGATTCAAACTTGTT
Source organism: Limnephilus marmoratus (assembly GCA_917880885.1). NCBI lineage: Eukaryota > Metazoa > Arthropoda > Insecta > Trichoptera > Limnephilidae > Limnephilus > Limnephilus marmoratus. The sequence continues at coordinate 65,145,478 of OU862906.1, forward strand.
TTTAATTAATATTTATCTGGTCTGTAGAACTGTAGACCAAGTTTAAATGCCTATGCATAACTGGGAGTCAAAGCTAAAGTGGAATCAGTTTCTAATTTTGATTTGAGTGATGTGAAAAATGAAGTATTATTGTTTGACAGTACTCGTTACGAATAAATCATTTTATTGATGTGATCTATAATTCACTATTATTGTCTTTATTATTATTATAGCTTAATCACAATAACTAGTCACAAAAACATGGCTTTACTCCCCGGCTTCTCAAGGCAAAAAAGCTCTGGTTCAGAAGATTTCAAAAAATCTTCCTTCGGAAATCTTAATGCCGATAAAAAGTGGAATAAACAAAATGGCTAGTACTTATGTCTTCTAAATAGAATGGCGTAGGTACTTTGCTGTGCAAACCAAAAAATAAATGACTGAGGGGTTACCTCGTGAAATCTAGATATTATGAGATGATTCGCTTCCCCAAGTGGTGCACTATGTTTGGTGTCTTAGCAAGGGGTTCCAGGGTTCATGGGGTAAGGTTTGTCTAGGTCTTGGCACCGGATGAGCTTGACTATCTACTACGTGGCGGGCCGGATCGGGGGAGATTGGTTGAAGAGGTCTTATTGACTTCTCCAGTCGGACTCTCTTGAACTCTTGACCCATCGCCTTATCACAGTGAGAGGGACTGGTTCATAAACCCGTCACTCCTGGACGTATTGTCCCCAGAATCCTACCCCAAATCCCCAAAGATGACATTAGTCTTGTGGGATTTTTTTTAAAATCAAGGACTCCTGTGTGCTGCTAATTTAAAAAAAGACGTTGCGAACAAGCCTAATAATATTTTCGAGGATGTCATTTAAATTCAGTCAGATAAAGCAGCGCATTTTTCATGACTACAGAGTTCGTAGTTTTTGTTGCTGCAGACGAAACCAAATATATCTAACGTATCTAGTTGAAATACTGCTTGTACCTAGATACTACGCAAAAATATACCACAATATTGTTTTAATTGTTCAATTAATGGTTGTAATTCGGTACCTATATGATATTTTACATTATGTACACGAATTAAAATTTTATCTCTAATGTAATTTTATCTCTAAAATAAAATACTGCGTACCTATTCTTTACTAACTATTATAATCTTTTCTCTTTTCAGGTGAGTTCGAACTTCTATAATATGGTTATATTATAAAATCTTCTCGTTCGAGTAAATTCGACGGATATTGGTAAGTTTTAAACATTTTTCATGATGTGATGTCATTGTTTTGATAAGCTGTTATAAAAAGAAAACTAGAAATGAAGTTGCAACGTCAATTTTTTTCCATACCAATATTTTCCTCTACTGTTTCCACCGATGAAATGTTTTTAAATGACTTGAAATTCCGAGTAATATCAAAAGCAAAATAACATTTCATTTCTGGATCGGCCGGTCGGAAACATCAATGCTTCTCTTCACTGTATTATTTGGTCAAACGTATCCATGTCCGATGTGCACTGTTTGGTTTCATGCAAATATCAAACAATTTCATACCCAGTTGCCTGTCAATAAAGCATATTATTGATCGCCAATCATGATAAATTCCGAACTTAAATTAATTTAATGCATTTTTATTTTGATCTTTAAAAATCCTGTGCGTGGAATTTGATTATTGTAGATTGTAGAGGAATAAATTTAAAGCTTTCATTATTTTGTTTCCTCGTAGTTTTGGTGATTTGCAGTTTCTTTGTGAACTTTGCAAAAACATAATTTAAATCGGGTCTTCGAGAAAATAAATAAGAAAATGGTCATATAAGCCGACAGGTGTGACCGGTGTAACAATGATGAAAAAATACTTGCAGAAATTATGAATAACATTATTAAATTTGATTTAAATTAAATTTTTAAATAATTAAATGAAAAAGAAAATTTTTGCTGTTGATTTTTTTTTGGCTGAACCATAAGGAATACCGCATTTGTTTGAATTTTTTTTAACCTTTTTTTTTCAAATTAAAAAAAAAATATATTTATTGTACAAAATAAAGAGAAAAAGCAAAGAGGACATCGTATTATATTTCTCATTATATTTTTTTATATATTTTATTGTATTATAATATTATATTTCTTATTCATCATATTTAGCCAACGCTGGAACTTATCGCGATACTTAGAACGGATCTAGAAAATTTAATTTATTGTTATTAAACAGAAATAAAAGCAGTGTTTCGTTTTTGTTCCCAGTAAATTTCGTCTTTTTAAAGTTAATTTAATATTTTGCTGTCTCCGGTGATTTAGGTGGCCAAGTTAGAGAATACCATATTTAAACTGTTAAAAAAGTTGTATTATAATAATGCGCAATAAAGAAACCAACAAGCATACATCGAGAAATGTAGATATGTATGTTAGATTCGACAAATTTGCTTTTTAAGTTTTTTTTAACCATTTTATCTGTAAAATGTTCTAGCACCAGGTCACGGACGCGCGCTGTTCGTAAAATGCGGACAGTGAACATTATTGCTATAATAAAACGCCATTTTCCATCACCATAAAAATGTCCAGATCGGTGGAATCGCGTGATAATTCGATACTTATAGACTGTTGCTATTATTTTACCAAAAATGCATTAATTCTTGTGCACACTAAACTATGAATTATGGGGTTGCGCCAACTTTTTCGGACAACAACGAAGTCGGAAAGATGCACCATAAAATTTACTTTATGGAAACGTTTGAATATTTGGGCTGTTGAGTACATAAAGTTGTTTAACCTTAACTTATATAACTTTTTTAAATGTTGTATTTGCTGCTTGTGAAGCCAATAACGAACCATCCACGACGTCATTTTTCCTCAGGGGTAGGCAGAAATAATGAAACCGTAACTAACTTTGTTTGACCGCCTATTCCTTGCTTCATTTGCGTTCACACATCGTGTCATGAAAACTAAACTATTTTTCTGCTCTTTTCACCATCAACTCATGTAAAAAATACCTGATTGTGCCTTTATTCTTCTTAAGAGCGTTTAACCAGCCAGCGGCCAAAAATCCACATTTCGTCGAAAATCACATACGATCGTGCAGGGCGGTTACAATAAGAAAGATTAATTATTCTCTGTACCAGCTTTTTAAAATTATAACTCAATATCGATTTTATTTCATTCCAAATTTGCTTTAGATGATGTATGAATGTGAACGAGGCAAGGAGTGTGTGCCAAGATCGAGTTGTTTGGCGGTCCATCCTCTTTGTTAGTCAAATTTGCTTTAATTTATACCAAAATCCAAAAATGCTGAAAGGCGTGATGATAAAACTATTAAAATAAGAAACACATGCACGTATATATATTTTTAATGACTTTATTTAAATTAAAATTCTAAAACATGCGATACCTAGATAAAGTATTGATTTATTTTACTGCATGATTAAATAATTTGAAATGGGTGTGGTATAATACAAAATCTTTTTTGAAAATTTAACAAATCTGCCAACGACCTGTGGTATAACCTTATTATACTAAAAATAAACATTTTTTCTAAAAAATTTAAAACCTGCAAATGCTAGATAAAAGAACAATCTTTCGAAATCCATTTATAATTTTTTGTGCAAAAGAGTCAATACGTCTAAAATCTGATTTAAAAATGACGTATTTCTGGTTTTCTCTGGTAATACCCTCTTAACATGCTTTTCAAAATTTTTGGGTCTCAGTTGGTATGTAATCGACGACATTCATTTTTGCTTTGCTTATAAATTATTTTCGTTGGAATACGAATCTTCTAACGCTATTCTAATAGTTTTGTGTACTTACAGCACATGCGACATTAAAATGCAGTAATTTTTTCAAGGACCACGTGTCAGGACCTCGGCGCTCGACAGCGCGTCCCGACGTCTCACCACGTCGTCGTTATTCAATTTACATGCAAATCCAAAAGCCTTAGCGTGTCAATAAGATGCTACCTTCAACGCTGGGTCGATATTTTATACCGAATTCAACTTTTGATTCTACGTAAACAAAAATATTTAAAAAATCTTATAAATGAACTTATTACAATTTTATATTAATGAAAAATTCACTATTTTTCTGATGATCAAAACCGGCAATTAATTTTAAAAAATTCAACAATCGGTGGTTATCATCCCATCAACAAGATAGGCCTTTTAATGCAGTCCTACACGCATAAATTGGCGAAAAGGGAGGAAGCTGTCGTGCACGACATAACGATAGTAGGTGTCGTTGCCAGATTAAAATTTAAAGATATAGAGTTAGTTAATGGTTACGCCACCGCCAACTTATACGTATTTTACTGTCATCTAAAATCATTCGACAAAAATAAGGAATAATGTTTGTGGTTTGTTTTTATCTAAAGAATTAGTTTTTTTAATATGAATACCTCACAAGAAACTCAGCTGATCCCGTCTGGATCCAGTGAGACTATTGCATCCCCCAAGTTGTGAAGCTGAGGGTATTGGGGAGGGGAAGGAGGCGGGGAAAAGGAAGGTAGGGAAGGACCTGGCTATTCATATCTAGTCATCAAATACGGCTAAAGCCATTTTAAGCAACGTTTCATTTCTGAATGATGGTCTTACACCAGGGGAGTACTGAGAGTACCTTCCACTCTAGAACCTGCCGCAAATATACTATAAATTATTTTTAATTAATTAATTGTGAAATAACACAATTTAATCAAATAAAATTTATTTGCCCACGCCGGGATTCTATCCCGCGATCTTTGGATTGCGAGTCAAAGGTCTTATCGCTAGACCACGCCGGCCGTCAGTTACATTATTTTTTATTTTTTTTTATTTTAGCATATAAAACCATCAAACAATTTAACAAAACAACAGCATGAAGATGCAAATCAGATAAACTTTAAATGAAGCCATATTAGGGTTCATTCCCGGGAATTCTCGAGCCGAGAATTCCCGGGAAATCGTTGGGCTTTGTTCCCGGGAAATCAAGCTCGAGAAAAGTCGAGAACTCGAGAAATGTAGCAGTAGAGGCGTTGAGTAGGCAAGATGCCGATTTATTGACTGCAGAGGCTATAATAGACGTATTGCTAAAAAAATTAGAAAGTATCAATGATCCTTTGGCCCTCAAATTAGTAGATCCACTTAAGTTGAACATATCAGAGCGCCGTAATACGTCTCTAATATCACTGCTAAAATACTTGAACAGCCCTGACAATTTCATGCATAAAAGTAACTACTTCATTGATAACAGTAAGACATTTTTGATCGGATACGCTGAAAGAGAATATAATCGTTTATACCCTGCCATCACGTAAGTAAGCCCATCAGAACACGAACCCGAAAGCTTCGACATTCAATTAGAAAAAGCAATTAAAGGCATTTCAACAAATGAGGAGGCAAGTGCAGTGGCACTGTCAAAATCTATAGTAATGAAAGAGTTCTTAATTTTTGAACAGACTGGGAAGAGGTCACCAAATTTAGAATCCATATACAAAGCATTGCTTTTAGTTAAGCCTACTTCAACTGAAAATGAAAGAGTATTTTCAATTTCAGGAAATATAGTTAATAAAATAAGAAATGCTTTAGTTTTTGTAACGGCGTATTTCATAAGAGTAAGCTGACCTAATTGTTATGTATCTGTCAGCTCCAAAGTTTTCATTTGTTTTTATTCTAATTAACATGCCATAAATGGTGCTGTGATTGTAATTTAATTATAATTTACATTTATTTTCTACCTTAAGATATTAACGTTTTCTTTCATGTTGTTTTTTTTTTGTTTTATAGAAGCTATTTTTGTTTACAAGTTTTAAGTTGATTTTTTTTCTAAATAGCCAGCCAAAAATGGTGTTGTGATTGTAATTTAATTATAATTTAAGATATTAACGTTTTCTTTCATGTTGATTTTTTGTTTAGTTTAATAGAAGCTACTTTTGTTTATAAGTTCTAAATAACCAGCCAAAAATGGTGCTGTCATTATAATTATGAGACTGAATAATATTTTTTCTGTATTTAAAAAAAAAGTTAATTAGCTTATTCATAAGATTAATGTTTTTGAATATAATCAATAAAAGTTTTATAATTAATTTGATATTTTATTTGAGAGGAAAACACTGAATTTGTTGACGTTATTGGAACCAAATAATATGAGAAAACGTACGTACATGTAAATTTCTCGGCAACCCGAGAAGCCCCGAAAAATTAGCCTCGAGAATTCTCGAGACCCGAGAAATTGAAAAGCTCGAGAAATCATGAACCCTAAGCCTTATTCAACATAAACAAACGTTTTATTTTCCTGAATTATTTGTTTTCTACAACACCGTCATTCATTTTTTAACCTTTTAAACTTTTATCGAAATAATTATCGAAAATCTTTCTACCCGTAGTTAAAAAAACTTAATCCCATTATTACAAGCATTGACATAAAAATATTCGCAAAACCATACCCTCTTAAGCCTAATACAACAGCAGTAGGTGCTAACAGTGAACAAAGTAAGGGAAGCACATTTTTGCATATAAATCCAACGGTTCGGGATTTCCAGGAGAAAACAATGCATCATTTGCGCGGACAAATTTTAGGGGGAATTTTCTTCGAACAAAACATGGATTACTTCAATTGTATGGGTAGTCGAGGATCACAGGGCTTCGTTCACATGATTCGTGGCCGTGTTCACCAACCATATGCATATTATGGGGCATGAAATATATTACGGTGTTTTTGTACGGCATAACGCCGAGTAAATTCCACCTGTCACTGGCAGACGAGCCCAAAACAATGGTTGATGGCGTTACAGATCATTCAACTTACAGCGAATTCTCTCACTCACACGCTACTTTCATTTGAACTGCAGAGGGGGTGATGGTTTGCTCTGTTCCTAAAAAAAGTGTCGTATCATCAAATTTTTTTTTCTGTCTGAAATTTGCTCATTTCCGCCATTATAGAAAGAAATACATTTTTTAAAATATATAATTGAAGAAGAAGATAACAATAATAATCTAAACGAAAATATGAAAGCGAACAAGACACAGAAAAATAGAAAAAGATAATAATCGCAACTGGGGCTTAATCAATTTCATTATTGCCACCTTCTGTCAAAAAGTCGTATTTGTCAATCTCATATTTAAAATTTTAGATTTAACAATATTATTACAGTGTTAATTATTAATTATTTAACAATATTATTATTACAGTGGCCATCATCTGCCCTGATGATGGACACTGTAACGCTGTTCGAAACGTTAGCTAAAGAAGGAGGAAGCGCAACACGGCGTAATATCCCAAAAACTAATTACAAAAATAAACTATTCATGTTTACAAAGTCGTCAGATACTTTAAAGGCAGTTGCAAAGTCTTCTGTTTATGTTCTTCAAACTACTCTTTTTCTCAACATTAACAAAACAAACACGGAGCAAATTTATTCTATATTATAATGAAAGGTTCACTTCGATATACATCGAATCTGTATTTTCCCGAATCCAAGTCAATAGAATATAATTCCTTGAAAGCTGCTGGTGAGTGATTAATTCACTCCAATCAAACATTTTAATTATTTTAAAAAAACATTGATAACAGAAAGATTATCCATATCTGCAAATCCTGTTATAATTAAAAATATAAATAAATTTTATGCAGCGTTTTTATCTAGTGGTAATTAATTAAACATAAATTCAACCCCAAAGGCCTCTAACGAGGTAAAGACTCACTAATGACCTTTTGGGTCATTCTAATATACATAATATTTCTTTAAGCATATCCGTCCCTAACTGTGGTTAAATGAAGTTCAGGATTCTGTACATGTATAAACTGAAAGTATCATCTTGCTCAGTTGGTTGAAATAATTTGGAGTACGTGGATTTTGAATAAGATTTTCTTTCATAAGTTTATAGGCCTTTACTAAACTTGACTTTACAAAGGTACACATTAACTCTTAACTAATGTCCTGGTCCTTTCATATACGCATCAGTTTTTTTTTCCTAGAATTGATTATTTTACATTAATCATCTGATTAAGTTATTATACCATAATCACGTTTTTTAATAAAGAATTTTTAAGAAATAAGATTTTTTAAGAAATAAAATCTTGGTGCAACAATTTTATTGTAATAGACCTATTTTTATGGGATATGATAAGTGCAGTATCGTCAGCGTATACATAATATTAAACAAACGAAAATATGTTTGTCAAAATATATACAAAATTTAAGAGTCATAAGAGATACAAAGACTACATAAAGTGCTCATCCCAAAATTGACCCTTGTGGAACTCCATATTTGACATTTTTTATTTTATTAATTTATCAGATATTTTGCGATTTTTTCATTCAGCAGTTGTTTAAGAAGTTTTTGAATAGTTTAAGTACGTTTCCTCTCACGCCTATTGCCTTTTAAATATTTCGTCGTATCATTAGTATGCCTTCGAATTAGTCTATGGACAGTAGCAAAACATTATAATATGTTTTTTGTTGTTCAATTTGTTATTTATATAGTTACAAAAATCCTGGAGTAATATTTCGGTACTTTTTTTGCAAAAACCATATTAATTGGGATCTACGAGTATTATAGAAAAGCAGTCCAAGTATTTAGTCAGTATGTATTTCTCGAGAATCTTTTCTATAGCAAGTGATATACTTATCAGTCTATATTTGACAATATTGTAAGTTTTCTTACCTATTTTAGATATAATATCAATAGGTAGAAAATTAGATAAATAGATTTTAGATTTAAAAATTCAATTTTCAAAATTAAACCGAAAATTAATTACCCTAATTACAATTAGAAAACCCACATCCATTTTTATCAAGTCGGGATTATTTTCAAGCGTAGCATTAACATTAAAAGTTACCTGCAAATCACCAGGCGTCACCTTCGTTAGACCGTAAAATTACCAATTCCCCCGCCCACACTGCCAACCTCAGTCCGCGAAATTAAAGAGCAATTATCCAACACCAGATAATCCAGCCTGGGCCGAAACCCAACGTAACTGGGGCTAAGACCCCCCGATCTGAAATCATATTAAAGCTCCATTCTGTAAAGCTCGGTAAAGTTGCATTTTTCGGCAAAATTAAACCTTTGTCAAAGAAAAAGCTCTCTTTTGACACTAATTTGCAATGCAAAATATCTATTATGCCGAATTTGTGGCGGTTCCAGCACAATATTTTATCAAATGTTTTTTTCGGGATTCTACAACCTTCATAAAATCACGAAAATGTTTTTTTTATTTATTTCGAAGACACAATCTTGAAAACTTGATTCTGTTTCTGATTGCTGATTGCTTTAAAATGTAAAATATGTTTTTATACCGTTTTCATATACATTTTCAGACATTTCGCGGTGCTATGCAAAATGAAAATTTGAAGAGTCTTATCTTAACTAAAATATAGTTTATCTTAACTAAATACAAAACATCTGTATTTATTTCCTATTACAACTCTCGGAGCTTTCGCGTCAATAAATTTGCAACCCTTTTGGTATTCATATCCGTCATGGGCTTTGAAATGTCGCATTAACGAGATAAAATTTTGTATATTTTTTTTCTAGGTTAGTAAATACCATCAATAATTATTTTTCAGTAACTGAAAATATTTCTGAATTAAAGTGCCAAAATTCATTCAAAGTTAACAAAATAGCTAGTGAGTTGTTAATGAGGTTGAAATGATCGTGAATCTTTTTTCAGGCTAAGAGTTTTGATTTATTTTATTTTATATTAGTAAAAAAGAGTTAGTTTGCGTCAAAGCATTTAAATGATTTAGTTGCAATAAAAAATAACATTTCTGCTCTTAAAAAAATACCATGGTGTTCTACTAGTAACTGCGTAGAGTACGCATAAATGGTTTAAATGAATGAAATATTACATTAATCAGTAAAGACAACCAACATTTTACAAAAAGGTTAACGTTCATTTATGTGGCATATTATTTTTGTAAAATTAAACAACGGTTCTAACGCGTTGGGAGTCAATTTAAATAATGAATCCGAATTTCCATTGCCCAGTGGTTACCAGTAACCAGCAAACCGAAACGTTTTGTTCAATTTGCAAACATGTCTGATTGCTATTAAGATTTATCCAGCAAAATATTATTCAGTTCTGCGTTCAAAAGAGGATTTTTTTCATTTTGGAACGTAGAATTCAACGTTTTTTTATGGGGTAAGGCTAATAATATTTTAACTGACCTGATCTCGATGTGACCTGATCTCAATGTGGCATCCCTTATTTTGGGGGAATATTGTCAATATTTCAAAGAAAGCTTCTTTTAAAAGCTTTTCACTTTAAGGGCCATTGTGATATTATTCTTTCTTATTAGTAAATTTAAAAAATTACTAATCTGCCATGACATACGTGTGAAGTATTTTTAGTTCTTAATTTTTATCAAAAGTATGATCACTTTTCCGTAAATTTCAGATTCACACTCAGTTTCACTATCGCCATTTAAAGCTCTGTGATGTTTTTTTTACCTCAAAGTTTCGATTAGTTCTGCATCGTAAGTGTGAGAAGGTGAGGAAGAGATAGGCTTTTTAGTACCTATACAGGGTGTTCGGGGGTAAAGTGCATTAACTTCCGGAGGTGATTCTGCATGATGGTAGGAGTAAAAAAGATTAACAACTTTTTCCGAAATTCCAACAAAAAGACTTACCTACTGAAAATCCTTAGTGTGAGGTACGATCTTACTTGCTGAGCGCCCGCCGGGCAGCGTATTTACAAAACCTATGATAGTTTATCCATGATAGTTTATCCTGCGACAATTCATCCGGCGACAGTTCATCCTGCGACAGTTCATCCGGCCGACAGTTCATCCTGCCGACAGTTCATCCTGCCGACAGTTCATCGCGCCGACAATTCATCCGGCGACAATTCATCCTGACAATTCAACCTAACCTAACCTAACCTAACCTATAAGTATAAGTATGTCGTATTTTGTTATTCACGCATGCTTCTTCGGAGAGTCTAAATTATTGTTAGTAAAATTATTTTTATAGCGGATTTCCACTCAAGATGCCTTCAGATATAAGTATATCGATTTTGGTTGTACGGCCGTATATCCTCTTTGCATACTTACTTAATAAAAATCTTATAAATGATCAGGCAGGATGAATTGTCGCCGGATGAATTGTCGGCGGGATGAACTGTCGGCAGGATGAACTGTCGGCAGGATGAACTGTCGGCCGGATGAACTGTCGCCGGATGAATTGTCGCACGACGAATTGTCGGGTCACCACAAAAATGTATAAATTGAATGTAAAACTGTTTGCAATAAATTATCATATAATTCAAAATAAATAAAAGTCGGAATGGTGAAAAGAGTAGCAAGCAAAGGGAGAGGTTGTCAAAGAGAAAGCGTGCCGGCCGTTGCCATAATCGGGCGTACTCACTTTGTGCTCGATTCCGTGAATCGGCAGCGGTAAACTGTTACCACTGTCAACCGCTGGCGCTGTAAGTACGGGCTACAAACCCTCACAAACCAGATCACCAGCAACACTCGCCTCGCCTACACCTCTCTTTCTGCTCTGCCCGCTCTACTACTGACCCTCGCCTCAACCTGGACTACGGACTTTGTTACCTATAGACCAGACCCGTCTACGTCAAAGGAAGTATCGTATCGGACCAGCTCTACAGTGGCAAAAAAGACTACGTTCTCCCTTCGCACGTTATTGTGAGCGACATCTTGCGCCTCCGTGGATTGGGACCTACAGCTTATTTACAGTACTTGTATGTCCCGATCAACCTACCTAAATATATCTAACAAAAACCGTGTCTGAATGGTGTTTTTTTTCTTGAAGGAAGTCTTATCGTAGTATTATCATATATGATGGAAATAATATTTGGAAAAGATATGTTAAGTTTAAAATCATAACCCAAAATAAATGCAATCATTTTAGCAGCGATCCTTTTGATCGCGTTAAAATGCATGCATCGTTTATTCGCATCTCGGTTCTGTCTTTCGTTTGCGGAGCTCGTTTTAGCCATGCTAATTACACCGCACTCCTGGTACAATGATTTCCCTCCGGATGTACACACGAATCTCTTATTTGTACCTTGTAGGACCACGACTCTCCGCATAGATGGTCCGGCGTCGGAAACTGTTTGATAGGGTGGTGTACTGTATCTATATGGTAATATTTCACATCTATCCTGGGCCAGAGACGTAACACCAATAATTGCCTTTATACTGGTCGCACAGCGCACGTGAGCCTCTCCGCATCAGCAAATAAATAATTTTTCAGTCAATAAGATCGAAATATGGTGCATGAAATCAATTATGACTTCAATTTTATTCTCTTTTTTATATTTATGTTTCGATTTGTTTTAGTGAATGTAAATCTTTGAATTGAAATTCAACCCACTTCCCGTCATCCGATCGCGCTGAAATTCGACAGATACTCGTTTTGATTCAAAATGAAAAAAAAAAACTAGACAGTGACCGAGTGTCGTGTTTACACTCACGCGTTGTGTGTTCAAATCTCTGCTAGCTCAGTTCTCTAACATTATAAGAGCAACATTTTCCGCTTACTTTTGAGGAAGTACGAAAAATTCTAATATTGTCGGATTATTTATTACCAGACAACGTTTGCACATATTAAAAACGATAGTAATTTAAGACAATAATTTTAAGTCGTAATATAAAAAAACCCAATGGACACTGCATCAAAGTTTTCAAATTTATCATAAAACATTTCAAATAAACATTTAAATAGCACAAAATGTTAAATGGCTTAAATCCGGCCGATTAAAACCAAGGTTTTCCACACAAACAGTGTTTGCTTGGGATGTAATTACAACCAGTCTTAACTTAATCGATTCCGGCATTCGCAAGTGTATGGATTTCGACCTGCCACGTATTCTGGATATTCCGTTCCGTATAGGTAAGGATTCCTTGAAATTAATTTCCTTGAAAGAATATCTAAATACTTCAAGGTTATTTATAACGATTGCAGATTCATGAAAAATTACTGGATATTTTAGTTGTAGATTTTAAGAAACCTGAAATACTGTTAATTGATAAACTACTGAAATACACACTTAAATATTATGCATTATTTAAAATGCATAAAATAATTTTGGTACCTACTTCATCACTTGACTGAATCGTTACTACAATCATTTCCAATTTTGAAAAGCATATCACAATTTTAGAGTTTATAAAATTTAAGAGTTGATAAACCACCGAATTTGTAAATACATCCAATTTGGGAGGCGGGTACTGGGACCATCGCCTCGAGAAGGTTGAAGTTTGTCCGGATCATTGCGGCGAATGCATCTGCCCATCAACTGCGTGGCAGGCCAGACATGGAGAGACTGTTTGAGGTAAACCTTTTAACCTCTCCAACATCGAAAAGGTCAGAAGAAACGTTGGGTCTACCAAAACACTGCTGTGCACCGCAGTAGGATGGATAAATTCATACGACATCATCACCCTTCGACACACTGAGCCCAGATCTGTATCCTTCCAAAGATTCCTCTTGTTCCTTTCCTAAAAAGTCCCTCCACACAGCAATCCCAAAGATGACTTAAGCTTTGAGGGGAATTATTTTCCTCAGTTCCTCCTGTGTGGATCTTACGTAAAAAAGTATAACAATTTTATTTTCTTGATTGAATTCAAAACTTGCCTCAAAATTCCGACTTCTATCAGGCTGATACTCGGCAGATAGACTCGCAGTAAAAGACAATCCATTCTATCAACTTTTGGTGGCATTCAACTACACACACGCGCACATACATGCATTTTTTTCTGAAATTGGCCACTGGTCGGCCAAAGTGATGACCCATCAGGGTCGAAAACTGAAAATATACATATTATAGTAAAAAAAAAACTTTGTGTTAAACGGGCTCATTTTTAATAATTACGTTTTGAGAAGGAGTTTATATGTGCAACAAGTCATTTCAAATTATTAAAGAAGATTATTTATATGTAGGTTTAAATTTAAAAGTGGAAAGCATGCCCTAAAATTTAATATCTCATATAATATTATCAAAGAGATTTGTTTGCTTTGGGATTCCCGTCTGTAAAAGTAGGAAAAAGTGCTTTCCAATTTCGACTTGTAACCCTTCGTTTAACTTGTAAATGACAAAAGTTCTATAGACATAGCCGTAAAAGAAATAAAAATCTTCTTATTAATATTTTATGATCTCATAAATTTCATTTTCTCGGTGAAATTTCCTAATCAATATTTCTTATACAATCAAAGTTACAATAAAGCTTCACAAAGAGGAGCGAACGAAGACTTTTAATTACGTGACAAGAAAAACAAGTTCTTGTTTGCTGAAAAAAAGTTACAAAGGTACGCGAGTTTGGCGGAAAGTTTATATATTGACTCATTGACCCAGGTTTGTTATTGACTCAGTTAGGCTGTGAAGGAGTTAGAAGCTTTTTGACAACAAAAAATAAGATTGAATTTTTTTTATTGTCATCAAGTTTAATTTGTAGAATTCCATTTTAATTTTATTTTCTTTTTAATATTAAATATTTGGGAGACGGTTATGGGTTCCGCCGCTCCGGGAACCGTTTATTGGATAACCAACACCTCCGCCATAGGTCACCTCAAGTGGTTCGCCACGTTTGGTGACTTAGCAAGGGTGCCCGGATTCATGAGGGGAATTTTGTCCGTTCCATATTTCGGAATATCGCCTTGCACCGCAGTGGGAGGGATGGATTTATACGTTGGACACACTGACCCCCAGATTCCTACCCACCAGTAATACCCTTTTATTTTTCAGAACTTCCTCTCCTTCCTTTCCTAAAAGACCCACCGCACAGCATCCCCAAAGATGACATAGGCCCTGGGGGGGGGGAATTATTACGCGCATTATAAAAATATATATATTATATATATATATATATATATATATATATATATACATATATTTTTTTATATGAATACCGCACAAGAGTCCCAACTGCTCCCGTCTGGAGCCAGTGAGACTATGGCATCCCCAATTGGGGTATGTTGTGAGGCTAAAGGTAATGGGGAAGGGAAGGATATGGGGAAGAGGGAGGTGGGGAAGTCCCTGGCTATTCAGATCTGGTCACCAAACACGGCTAACGCCATTTCAAGCAACGTTTCATTTTTGAATGGTGGTCTTGCACCAGGGCGATACTGAAAGTATCTTCCACTCTGGAACGTGCCGCAAATATACCATGTATTATTTTCAATGAATAAATTGTGAAATACCACAAATTAATCAAATAAAATTTATTTGCCACGCCGGGATTCGATCCCGCGACCTTCGGAGTGCTAGTCAAGAGCCTTACCGCTGGACTACGCCGGCCGTCAAAATTTAATGAAAACAGTTTATTTATAAATATATAAAAGAAATTTATAAAAATATATATATTATTCCCTTTTTTTGACATTACACTTCAAAAAACGGTAGTTCAAGCACGAGTTAATTTATTTTTGGTATGACTTCATTTTTATCTTTGTGTTATTTGCTTAGAGAAGGGAAAGAAAAATAATAAAGAAAGTGAAAATGATTTTGTCTGCTTATTTTTGGGACAGAAAAGCTGCTTTGTATTTTACAGAGTTGCTTTCATAAACCTTTTGGAAAAGCATTTGACCCATAAAATCTCTCTTCTTGTTCCCGTGTTATACTGTTTTGTTACAAAGTAAAAGTTTTTTGAGCCAATGTCGTTGAACAGTCCTATTATTTTGCTTAATTTTGCACATTCAGAAGATGATAAAGTTTATTAGGAATTATGAAAGAGTTAACTTTCAAAATTTATACGTATTCAATTCAGGGTGAATGTACATTATTATATCTATGTAGCTGGAATAAAATATTGATGATCCAGAAAATCTAAAACTAAACAAATAATCGCACAACTTTGTTTTTATTTGAGACACATGCGAACATTGTTAAAGTTGATCAATTAAAATAAACATGTTTTCGTACATTCAATGGATTAAAAGTTGTTTTGGTGACCTTGGGAGCAATATGTGCCTAACAATGTATTGACTTATTATTTTTATTTTCGCGTATTGCTTGGCTTTTCACGACGGTACCTATTATTCATAAAAAAATAGTTTCTTCGCACTGACAACTTTTTACTTCATTAACTTTAGATTTTAAATCAATCACTCCAATGAATATAAGTTTTGCCGAGAAAACGAAAGAAATTCCACAATTAAAAAATCGGCCACGAAAATTTTAAATGCTTCAATCAGGGGTGTTACGGATTTTCGTATCAGCATCCCCAAATGTGGAACATCCGCATTAATTCAAACATCTGCATCCGCATCCGCAGATGTGAACCTGTAATAATCCGCATCGGCGGATGTCAAAATTATGCATATCAGGAGTGTTAAGGATATTCGCATCCGCATCTGCATCCGCAAATACGGAATATCCGCATTAATTCAGACATTTGCATCCGCATTCGCAGATGTGAACGTCTAATAATCCGCATCTGCGGATTTCAAAATGTTTGCACCCGCAACAACCCAGCTCTGAAGGAAAATCGATCCAAAAATTAGTTTTATGTATGTCATTTATCCCATTTTTTTCTCTTTCGATCTTTTTCGTGGAAATATTTCTATGAAAATACATGCGTCTTCTACGATGTGCGATTTGATTTTTTTTTTGAAAAATTAAAATAAATTCTGTCATTAAATAAATTTACAAAGAATGTTAAGTATTCTTTTTTATTTTATTTTTTATTTTTGTGTGAAAATCTCACAAGACTCCCAGCTGATCCCGACTGGAGCCAGTGAGACTATGGTATCCCCAATTCAAGTATTTTGTGAGGCTGGAGGTAATGGAGAGGTGAAGGAGATGCGGAAAAGGATACCCACGCCGGGAAACGATCCCGCGACCTTCACATTACGAGTAAAGAGTCTTACCCCTCAGCCACGCCGGCTGAAATGTTTATTAATAAAAAAATTATAATTATAGGCTCCTGAAAATTAATATTTGGTCCTTTACAGCATTTTAAATTTTGATCGGTATAATTCTCATTTGATTCGTCTATGTATCCAAAAGGTACCACGTGTCAAACACGCGTTCAGATTTTGCAAACAAATGAAGGCGCTTCAAGGCAACGTTAAGAATCAGTAGGGGTAAGTCTTCCCCAACAATAGCAAGTAAACTTCTAAATGTTTCAAGACTAGTGCCCGTTGGCTCTACTGTTATCCTATTTCACATCTAGGAAAACTTTGGGAAATTATTTCTCATATAATGCGCTCATTTTCCGGCGCCGTCTATTGAAGAATTCCTCCTAGGCGGATATGTTTTTGTGTGTCTTGGTTGTTGAAGCCTCGCACTGATGCTCAACTAAGTTTGTAAGCTAACAAGGCGTCAAGCCTCTCCTCATTCCAGTATCATCGTGTTACATACATTTGTTCCGGGCAGAAGACAAATGAAACAATGTACCTATGATGTATAATTATATTTCCGTATATTAAACAGTGTATCCAGTTTCTATGTGAAGTTTGTGCGCATTCAATGTCGATAGGTGGGTATAAGCAAATTTTATTTATTAGTGTTTTTTTTAGTCTCTTTTACAAATGTGTATGATGCTTCCTAACTGAATTAAAGAAGCTTTTATACTTTTTAAAATTGATTTTCATCCCTAAAGAGTGTTCTAGGCAATTTCAAGTAGAGGTGGGGGGTGGGGGGTGGCTTTTATTGGTGGTGGTCCTCACTAGAAAATAAAATTATAATTTTTATGTACAAATACATGATATATAATTAAGACATTTAAGATATATCACCATACCAGGCGTATATTTATATCAGCTATCTGTTTCATCGTGATCAATGGACCTCCGATTTCTACCCACCCCTCATACGCTTTTCCTTCCCAGAACTTCCTCTCTTTCCTGTCCTAAAAATACCCTCAACACAGCATCCCCAAAGATGACCTAGGCCCTGAGAGGAAGTATTTTCCTCTGGGCCCCCTGGGTGAAGCTAATGTAAAAAAATTATATTTACTTCATATGAAGTCTAGTGTAAACATGCATAAACATGCTGAAAAATTGAGATAATTATAACGGAAAGTAAACTAACCATCACGCCGTTTCTCTGCAGGAGTAGGCAGAGAGGACGTACCGCCAAATAACTCGGTCCTGGCACATACTCTTTGCCACTCACATTCATACATCTTCTCATACGTAATAGAAAGTAGAAAACAGAAAAATGAATGGAAAAGTCGAAACAACATGCATATACACATAATTCTTTTTTCTAGTTTTCCATGGACGTATACATGCGCATATATGCACATATACGCATATACATGCATACGTATGCATACAAACAATATATAGGTACACCTTTACATCTGAGTACAAGAAACAGGCTACTAACACTACCACACTCACTCTATAAATTAGCATAATAATTTATAAATTTAAAAGTCTTGACCAATCTCACCATCAAAAGTGTCAGAGCAACAAAAAACACACTTTCAAAAATTAAACATCAACACCAATCGCCCCCTATCATAATTCGGAAAGAAAGCAAAAAGTCAGTTGGCCATTGTTGCCTCGCCATTTCTCAAAGCCTCGTCTCGCGACTGTTTACTTCGCACATCCAGTCCCTCTTCCCGCTATTTGTTTTTATTTAGTCGGTGTTCTCGTGCCTCGCAGCGGGCCACCCTGCGCCCGCCCCGAAACGAAGACAAATGATCGGGCATTATCTCCGGGGTTGGTTTTCGCACTTTTACGGCCTTTGTGTCGTTTACTTCTCCGCGCTCCGTGCCGGACGATCCTAGTTGTGTACTGTATGCTGTCGGATTCAGACTGAACTAAGAACCACGAGGTGCTAATATACATATGCAGTTTGAATTTTGATAAATTTAGAAAAATTAACTGTAATAAACAGAACCATTTGGTGTCGCGAAACTGCAACTTCACTGTATTAATGGTGTTAGGCTGCTGCAGAGCCAAGTCAAGCCCTATGCCACACATTCAAAGGACCAGTTCCAAAACTACATCAACCACTATGTTTTCTTTTGCGGCACCGTCGCCATTTAAATCATTAATCCTTCGAGCCGTTTCTGCAGCACTGGTGCCACGGTGGAACTCGTACTCGTAAATAACGCGATATTTCTAGTTTTCCATTTTGTAAACTAGGTGACGCAAAGAAAAAATACAATTAAGGAAAAAACAAATGAATTATAATTTTCGAAACACAAATACATGAGTAAATAGCTGTATAAATTTGAATTTGGAATTCCTAACCAAAGAGAAGCTATTTGAGATCATAGTTGCCAGTACGGCAAAACGCCAATTTCATATGTAAGGACCTAATAAAAATTATTTAATTCTTATAAACTGAGTATTTTTTTGAGTCGTAATTATATTTAAATATCGAAAAAATGTGTTAAAGCACATGTTTTTGTCGTATCATTAAATCGCATAAAAGTTTTAAAACAGAAATTTTTACTTAAATAAAAGTAGGTAGGTAAATAAACCCTAAGGCCAAGTCCATCCGCTCATGGTGCAACTGAAAAAAACCAGTTGGCAACTCAATCGCTATCCACAGGAAAGTAAATTTCATTGGCGGTCCGCACGCAGGCAACTTGTTAAAAACCATTTGTCGAGGGTGACGCTGCAATTTGCAGTGGTAGTCGCGTTTCAGTTGCCTAGTTGACAGGGTGCCATGGTTACGCCTCACGACCTGACAAGTTTTCGAGTAATTTGCGATATGTCAGAGCAGGAAAATATTGATTTTGTTCAGGAGGTTGGTAAATCATTATTACGTATTATGGTTGATAATTTAATTTTTGTTAAACAAGCTGACATTATTACTGAAATCGTTAAGTTGAGTTGCGCCGTAAATTGTGTTGAATTTCAGTTTTCGGTTTCTTCACGAGGGAAGGCCCTTATATGTAGATACTTAATACAAGAATTTTCTCTAAACATAAATTGTGTTGAAAGGGGAGCGACTAGCAACCTTGTGCGTAGTACAGCTCAATGCATGTGAGGGTTAACAAATCTTGAAACCCACCGGAAAATTCGACAAAATATTTAATTTTACATAAAGAAAACACTTGTCCATAAACACTCCGTTATTATTATTTATTTATTAATTTTTCGGGAAATCGACAGTTTATATTTTTTTCAGTTTGTACATAGTAATAATAGCCAAAATAAAACCAATTATGGATTTCCTCCTTGTGACTTTACTTCTACTGAGACAGCATAATAAGAATAAGTAAATTAATTTTATAAAAAAGGAATATGAATCGAAAATTATATAAAACAAAATATATATATATACTCAAAACAATTTTTTTAATGTAAAATGAAAAATTACAAAACAAAAAAAAAAATAATTTGCGTAAACAGTTAGTAATAATAACATAACAATTTAATAAAAGAGTTATTTTGACGGAAGTCATGAAGTGGTAATTTCTTCAATTATAGTGCCACAGACATTTCTGTTAACATAAACTTTCTGGTATGTTGGAACCTCTCTATCGCAAGGCACGTGATCTCTGTTATTTCCCTTACGATTGGCTCGCTCTGAATTTTTGACGTATGTAAGGATTCCGCAAACCCTCCCCCATACTGTGTTTAAGCATAAAAACATAATTTATCTCCGCCGCAATTGTGATTTGTATAAATTTTACATTCATTCACTGTTGCTTTCGCTCCATATAAAATATGTTTATTAAGTGAAAAGAAAAACGTTCGTGTTGAGATTTTCGTGCTCAATTTTATCAAAGCTTCGACGATAGTTTGCTAAATGTTTTGTGGTGTGAATTCTGCCCGGTGTTTTAAGAACAATTACAGGATTTTTAGCAGGTTCTTTCAAGAGTATCGATTAAACGGAGTATCCATTTAATTATGTCTATTTATATTTCTATAAAATTTTTAAAAAGTTCGATATTCCAAGTATACAAAAAATCTATGCAAAAAGCATTCTGGTTCAAAACACACAAAGGCAAACACCTCACACAGTTATAAAACCAGAACCAAACCAACAGAATTAAATTGACCAAAGTGTAATTCTTCATTTGGACAAAGAAGCTCTGAATTTTTGACAGTTTAAGTATTTTACTAACTCGCAGACGACATCAAATAAATTAAGAAAAAAATAACTACATTAAGGATATTATGTATATCTTGGCTTAAGGAACTATCAGAACAATTACCAATTAACTTACTAGTATGAAACATCGTCATAGAACTTTATGAGAACACCTTTCCCAAACGATGAATTTTTTTTATTTTTTTTATTTATTTTTTGAATGAATCTAATTGCTTTGTAAAGATAAAGCAATTAGATTCATTTGCTAAGTACCCGCTTTTGTAACCAGTGTAATTTTCAGAATAATTTCGATATTAAAATATGTAAGCAATAAAAAATATCATACTTCATAAATATAATAACGATTTGACAATAAAATTAGGTCATTAGTAACTCATATTACATGTAAGGTATTTCCCTAATCATTATTGAAGTGAGCTGCAAACCCAATGTAATTAGCTTACTGGAATTACCAAAATATTTAGAAATTCGATAGACTAAAACGACTTAGCAACGCATATAATTATTATAGTTGATTAAAATCCTAGACCACCCCTCTCCCCCTCCCCAATATGTTGTGTATATAAACCGTAGACTAAGAAATATTTGTACCAGTCTGAAGATGGCTTTAACGAGCTGAAACCTCCGACCTATGACCTCCGTAGTCCAGTGGGTAAGACTCTTGACTTACAATCCGGAGGTCGCGGGTTCGAACCCGGCATGCGCAAATAAATTTTATTTGATTAATTTGTGTTTTCACAATTAATTCATTTAAATAATATATAGTATTTGCGGCATGTTCCAGAGTGGAAGATACTATCAGTATCGCCCTGGTGTAAGACCACCATTCAGAATTGAAACGTTGCTTGAAAATGGCTTTAGCCGTGTTTAGTGACCAGATCTGAATAGCCAGGTACTTCCCAACTTTCCTCTTCCCCATCTCCTTCCCCTCCCCACTATCTTCAGCCTCACAACATACCCCAATTGGGGATGCCATAGTCTCACTGGCTCCAGACGGGAGCAGTTGAGATTCTTGTACGGTATTCACTGTAAAAAAAAAAAAAAAAAAACGGTTACGGTCGAATAAAATTAAGTGAAATAAAGTTTTATATTTGTTTCATTATAATATACCATAGGTTGCATTATTTTTAACATTAAAAAAAAATGTTTATCACAAATACATTATTTAAGTGAAAAAAATTATTACATTAAAAAAACAAATCACGAACAAAATTGGAAACTAAATTACGTACGTTTATAATTATCTCAAAATAGTAATACCTACGTAAATGTTTGCTTTAAAGAGATGAAGGAAGAATGGACGAAAATGTAGGTTTTCTTAATAAATTTTATTTAAATCACTTAATGAACAAACCGCTACAGAACAAAACTTTGAAATCTGAAATAGTTGAATTACTCTGCTATCTTCAGACTTATCAGGTTAAACGAAACCAGAGATTGAACCAGATGGTGTAATTTTGACATTATATTAAAATTAGAATGCAGAAGGCTCCGTTTCATACGGGGAATGGAGGCTGTGCAGGAATACGAACCTCGTACGTAACACTTAGCGACCGAAAATGGCGCCTGGAGACCACAGCCTTCAAGGCGTTATACTGCAAAGGCGCCGTCAGACGTCACTGAATAACGGTGCGAAAAGGATGCTCAACTATTGTAAAGAGGTTAATTTTCAGAAACGCGCACTTTACAGTGAAACCGTTTGAATTTCAAATAATTAAACCTTACAATAATTTTAATTGTTTTTATTCAAACACATTAAATACCAATCTATCATCTTAACAATAAAACAGTAAAGCTTGCGTCAATTTAAAAAGAAATTGATCTAGAATTTCTTACGATTGTAAGTTTGCAGTCATTTTCATAATTAGCTAAGAAGCTATGAAATATGTATTTTACTTTCTTGATGTCGGCCGTAGTGCTTGTTTAATTTTCTTCAATCCAATTCACGGTAAAGCCGACAAATAACACACGACATATGTGACCCTCGGAAATGTTGGCATTTTCTTGAATTTTAGACAATATTTGTTAGTTTGCTTAACCACTTTTGAGTGATTATATATATCCATAAATTAATGGACTGGTTGTCTCTTTTGACATTACGTGACTGAGTTGGAAAAATCGAAATTTTATAATGATAAATTGATTCCGTGGAAGTTTGGAACGCTCACAATTTTTTTTTTCTCCACACAGGAGGCCCCGAGGAAAATAATTTCTACCAGGGCCTATATCATCTTAGGGGATGCTGTGTGGAGGTTTTTTTAAACGAAATAAGGGAGAGAAAGTTCTCGGAAAGTAAACGGGGTTTGAGGGTTGGGTTGGAATCTGGGGGTCAATGTATCCAGGAGATACGAACGTATGAAACTATCTCTCTCACTGTGCAAGGTGATGGGTCGAGAGAGTCTGTTTGGAGAGGTCTAGGTAAGGTCTCCTTTAACCTGTCTCTCCCAATCCAGCCCGCTACGCGGTAGGTGGGCCAGTGCATTCGCCAATAATCATGATAACATATATCCCCAGCTTGCCGCTAAAATCACAGAACAACAACACGGGTTTGTAAAAGGCAAATCTACCATGAGTAATTTACTAATTTACTCAAATTTCTTATTCACTATCATGGATCGAGGCCACCAGGTAGATGCAATATACTGCGATTTCAAAAAAGCTTTCGACAAGGTTGACCACCTTATTCATATTAAAAAAATAATGTTCAACGGAATTAGGGGAAACTTATTACGTTGGTTTGTCTCATATTTGACAAAAAGACAGCAAGCTGTATCATTACGAGGACATACTTCTACGTGGGAACCGGTTACTTCTGGCGTGCCACAGGGGTCAATCCTGGGTCCGCTGTTATTTATACTTTTTATTAACACTGTTACTAAATGTTTCATGCATTGTTTATTTCTTTTGTACGCCGATGATATAAAAATATTTGCCATTGTTAGAAATTTAAACGATTGTCTGCTCATCCAAAGCGACTTAGTAAGGTTCGAAGCATTTTGTAATGAAAACAAAATTTACCTAAGAGACAACAAATGTAAACAAATAAGCTTCACTAAAAATCACAACGCTATTATACACAATTATTGTATTGGTAACTATTTACTCGAGCGCGTTTACTGTATAAAAGATCTAGGGGTACTTTTTGATTGTAAACTCCATTTCGATGCGCACATTGAGAATATTGTAAATAAAGCTTACTGCATGCTAGGATTTGTCATCAGAAACAGCCGCGAATTTCGAAAACCGGAAACTTATCTTCTACTTTACTACTCGCTGGTCCGCTCTCAAATGGAATACTGCACCTCCATATGGACACCACTTTACGGTGTCTATAAAGACAACATTGAAAGTATTCAAAAAAAATTTCTGCAATACCTTATCGCACTTAAACGGGGGTACATAAATAAGCTCTCGAATTATAACGTCTCCACTCTAACTAACCGGCGAACATTCCTTGACCTCATGACTCTATATAAAATCTGCAACAACATTATTGACTGTCCTGACCTACTGAAACTAATAAACTTCAAAATACCACCCAGAGTAACAAGGCTTAACGACTTATTCCACATTAGCCGGACGCGTACAAATGCTGGTGTCAGGGATCCAATCAGAAGAATGTGCGAATCGTTTAATCAAAATCAAAACCTCAAGGATTCCGACTTATTTTTTGATACACGCACACACGCAGTACCTTTAGTAGAAAATTGAAGGCTGTTTTCCTACAAAATACAAAAACTTAGACATTACTCGGTTTATAATTTTAACTACCTTTCTTTTTTCAAATTTGTGTATTTTTTTTATCTATATTTATATATTTTTGGTCTTACCATCAAAATTCCAAAAACAATTTGTAAACTTTTATAAGGATATTGCGCACATTTTTTTTTATCTCTCTATTTGTAAAATAATATTCTTATGTATATACATACGTCTTTTTCGTATTTAAAAGTAAAAATATTTGCATATGTTTTTATCTGCTGTTAATGTCTAAATATTACAAATGTCTTCTATTTGCAGATGACCTCAAACTTTTGATGGAAATAATCTGTTACTATGATTGCTTAAAAATGCAATCTGACCTTGATGCTATTGCAGAATGGTCAGTAAAAAACAAATTAGAATTCAATATAAAAAAATGTGTAACTATGACATATACCCGCTCCCAGAAGTCCATAGTTTTTGAATACAACATTAAAGGGAAAACATTATGCCGAGTCAATAGCTTTAAAGATCTCGGTATCGTCTTTGATCCCAAACTGACATTCTCCGATCATATATCACGGCTCACTCCAGCGTGCTACAAACTCCTGGGTTTCATCATCAGAATATGTAAGCAATTTGATGACCCAGATGCAATGATAGCCATGTTCGATGGAGTCATAAGAAGTAAACTGGAGTACGCTAGTGGTGTGTGGACTCCGCACCAAGCTAAATATATTAATATGCTAGAACAAATTCAGAAAAAGTTCCTTAGGTATGTCTATGTGCGGATGAATGGAACGTACCCGAGATTCATGCACCGTATGGAATTACTTGAGGCAACAGATAGATTTAGCTTGGAAACTAGACATTATGCAAATCTTGCAATTCTTAGTTTTAACATAATCCATAATCGTATTGACAGCCCATTCCTCTTGGAATGTTATGGCTTATACGTGCCTGAAAATTTCAGCCGTAGTCGTCGACACGACTTGTTCAAAATACCATACGGCAGAACAGATGTTCTAGCACAGCATAGCATGACAAGAGGAATGGTGCTGTTGAACGAAATATCGGAAACACTAGACATATATAACTCTTCTTTAGATAGCCTTAAGATTTGTTTGTATAATAATCATCTTCCTAGGTGTTAAGACTGTCAAAATGAGAAAATTGTACAGTAATTGGATAAAAAATCTGTTGTACAATTAAAAAAAAAATTAAAAAATGTAATTCGTGAGAAATAGTTTGGATGCAGGTGAATTCTCTATTAATTGTTTTGTATATTCTTGTCAATTGACATCTGTATCTGTATTTTCTCCTTAATAAAAAAAAAAAAAAAAAAAAAAAAAACCCTAGACAAATCCCACCCCATGATCCCGGGCACCCCTGCTAAGGCATCAACTTGTCT
Source organism: Limnephilus marmoratus (assembly GCA_917880885.1). NCBI lineage: Eukaryota > Metazoa > Arthropoda > Insecta > Trichoptera > Limnephilidae > Limnephilus > Limnephilus marmoratus. Next base: position 65,171,502 of record OU862906.1, read on the forward strand.
TAAACGGATGCTATTTAAAACTTTTTCAACAAATATAATTTTATTGTTTTTCTTGATTAAAATACATTTTGAATGAAAATTGACGTATTTAGTTAGTATTCAGTCCATCCGTAGACCCGCTACAAGCCGTCACCGCGGTATCATATCAACACCGCTTTAGACAGGCATTGTTAATCCGAGCTTCAGAAAAGCGACTTCCCATATAAGTATAAATGAAGTGCTTTAAGCTCGGAACCCACATGTCTATTATTTTGTCGCCGTAATAACGTAATAACAGCCGCGACTCGACAGCCCGTTAGACGGTTAGAAGAAGATACTACGCTTGAGGTATCCGTCTACGCCGTAGAGGGACAAATTCAATTTGTGAACATTCGGCGTATACGCGAGCGCGGTTATATTATGTTCTTTATTTAATCAATTCTCGATTTCATTTGACATTCGCATGAATGTATATTTATTGAGATTTTTTTCGTAGCTAAATGCATTGGACGTGGCGCCGTTTTGACGAGATCATTCTGCCATCATTTTTTTCCTTTATTCATAAAATAACTTTTTTATGTAGTATTTTTAAGCGGGCTACAGACCTTCAGTTTTAACTGTACAGTTTAACTGTACAGTCGAACTGTACAGATAAATCGTAGGTCCATACAGCCTACACACATTCAAGTAAAACTGCGAGATCTTTCAGTTTTTATCAACAATGGCCGCCATAGACGACCCTTTAGCCGTTACAGGGCTAAAGATTTATTAAAAGAAACTGAGTATATTAAAAGAAAAATAAAAGAGAAATTAAAATTAAATTAATTATTTGTATTAAAAGAGAAATTTGTATTAATTTAATGAGTTTATTAAAAGAAACTGCGACAAAACTGACGAAACTATACAGTTTTCGACTACACACTGTCAGTTTTAACTGTACAGATTAATCTATTCGAATTTTGATTAGATCTCAGTTAAACTGTTCAACTTTTGTCCTACACACTTAACGATTTACCTGTACAGTTCGACTGTACAGATAAACTGTACAGTTAAAACTGAAGGTCTGTAGCCCGCTTTACAGGTTTTTCGACTACCACACTAGGCACGGACCCGTATTATGGCACTCGAATGGTATTCATTGTGGTGTTAGATTCTCTTTTTAATTCGTTTGAAAAATCATTTCGTCAGCTTCATCAAATCATCAAATGTTGCATAATATCAACTCATACAATTTTTTATTTTATTTTTAAATTTACTTATACATACGAGTAGGTGTGTTTTTTTAAAATGGATGACCGTTTTTGGGTCGGGTACGGGTACCACCGTTCCGGAAACGATTTATTGAATAATCAACACCGCGCCATAGGTCACCTCGCTACGTTTGGTGACTTAGCAGGAATGCCAGGGTTCATCGGATGAGATGTTCTCAAGGCTTGTGTGACGGGCTGAATTGGAAAAGTCCGGTTTGGAGAGATCCTTTGACCTCTCTAGCTAGTCTCTTTTAAACCATCGTGTTGCGCCGCAGAGGGAGGGATGGATTCATACGTTCTACACTCCTATACTCCTGGACACACTGAGCCTTCCAAAAACTCTTACCGCTCCGTCATGGAACTAGTGAATACCATTCAGCTTAACAGAAGATCACCAACAAGGTGTTATAACCTAGTCGAAGAATTTATGATTAAATGATTTACGCCTTCGAAATTTTGCCTTTCAATTTATATTAATAAATCTCAGGTAAATGTGATTAAAACATCGATTTTGTTGTACCAAGTATATGACTGCTGTTCAGAAATAATTTGGAACCACGATGAAAAAAAATATTAGCGAAAGTTAGAAACGCAAGCAGCAATATTAATAACCAAATCGATTTCTGAATGCACAATGTTTTGTCATAGGAATCATCGTAAATCAACAGCGTTGCTATTTTGAGGGAAGGAAGGCGTCAATAAATAAAATAAAAATAAAGCATAGATATAGATCTGATTTATAGTAAAAGTATTAGGTTGAAATAAGCATTTTATTGTGGCATTGAACTTCGTAATAAAAGGGCAGGCCATTTATTTCGACACTAATCGATTTGTCAAAGGATATCTTTATCAAGTCATTAGTTGCATGTTCCCCTACGCCCATCACCGCCAAACATCGAGATTTTAGTATTTTTTCTCAGCATTCGTGGCAGACACTTCAGCTTTATTATTTTCATATCTGAATTTATGAGGGCGGTACGTGCGCCTGCAGGGGAGACGGTGGAAGTGAAAGCAAGGGTAGGTTTAATACGTTTAAAATGTGTGTCACGCACCCACCGACAAGATGAACTCCACACCCCCCCGCCCATACATAAATCTGCCGCCCTTTGTATCAGCCGCCCTGGCGATGTATATACAGATTGTACCGGAATATGAACAGAATTATGTATGCTCCGAATGCTACGTTAAACACGTATTGCGGTTATTAATAAGGTTAATTGAATTATTCTGCGGTGTTTTGAGGAATGAAAGTTTGAACTCGTCGCATTATACCTGACATTATTTTCTTGAAGTTTGAACCAACTCGCATAACATATAATTCCAACACAGCAGAGTTAATTTTTTTTATTTGAGTTTGTTTCGGTTAGTAGATACGTCAGTACGTAGATATGTCACATTTTAATGTTCTTTTGTATAATATTATAAATCATGAGAAAAACAAAGATACGAGTGCATATCTACCTGCAGTCCTTTTTAAACTGTGCAGGTGACCATAAGTTGTTCGAACAATCGGATATGTAACCACATTGCTTATAGCTGCATTGCCTCACACTGCACAAATTAGTTTTTACACCGTTAATTATGGGTTATAATCGTAAACCATGTTTTTAAGAACACCTTGTTCGTTACGTTTCTTTGACAAATCAAATGATTTTTTTTACATTAGCTCCACTCAGGAGGCCCTGAGGAAAATAATTCCCCCAGGGCATCTTTGGGGATGCTATGTGGAGGGTTTTTTTAGGAAAGGAAATAAAGGAAATTCTGGGAAGGAACATGGGTGGGTAGGAATCTGGGGTCAGTGTCTCCAGGAGTGAGTATGAATCCACCACTCTCACTGCGGTGCAAGGTGATTCTCCGTGAAAGTATAGCTGGAGAAGTTAAAGACACTCCCTCAACACTCTCCCGATCCGGCCTACCATGCAGCAGGTGGACAGACGCATCCGCCACCAAGACCAGATCAAATCTCACCCCATGAATACGGGCACCAATGTTAAGTCACCAAGCGCAGCGAACCACTTGGGGTAACCTATGACAGAGGTGTTGGTTAACCAATAAATGGTTCCCGGACGGCGCGGTACAATGATGATTCCTCGGCAATTGTCTCGAAAAGTTACAAAAAAAACCAAATCTGAAATAAAGCTAGAGAAGAAATATAAGTAGAGCAATGGTATGCAAGTATATCACTAAGTAATGGATATTTAAGAGGAAAATAATACGTTTTTAAACTAACTACAACTTGCACAAACCCCAATAAGCGAATTTGCATTGTATGTGTAAGGCTTTCAATTGAACGCCCTCCCTCCAGCTGAATGTTGAACGAACACCAATATAATGTTTTATGCAGGGGCCATGAAAGCTGCATTTACCTCTCCAATTCAATTACTCTCTTATTCATCGTCCACACTGCACACTGGTACGGCAACCGGCCACTGCCCACCACTGCACTACAGACTACTGCAATATACTTTAGTCAGAGTGTTTTGACCGGAAACTGAGACTTTTATTTAGAGCTTTTCGATTTAAAATCAACGTAAGCCAATCATAACAGATATTTAATCCGTTAAAGCAGGAAAGCTTGGCTTCATGGAATCATTTATAAAATTTATTTTAAAGATTTCAATTTGATTAATAGCGTTCTATAAATTCAATACCTGCTGTATCCGATTTTGTGACAAAATTATCTGAATATGACATCTTGTTCACATTTTTGCGAGGAAACTAAAATTGAGTTTCAAAACCTCCCTTATCACGACCAAAAACCATGTTAAAACTGCGAGTGTGAAACGAAACTTGCTATATAATTCAAAAAGTTACCATCAAAACCCGCTATATTGGAATGCAACCAATCATGAACAGTTATTTTGTAAATCGAATTCAAGATGGCGGGTTTGGAAACTCGCGCATCGGGTCAGTTGCGTTTCAAAAGCCTCTACATGGCAAGTGAAATACGAAGCGAGTATCAAAATCGGCTATATCTATTTTATTTATCGAAATTACTAAAAATATGCGAGACAAAAACAAAAAAAAAACAATTTTTGAATATAAGTCATCCATTTCATTATTAAAAAAATTGAAATGCAATCACTTATTTACGCTGGAGATGTGACAGTTTTTGCGGTTTTCTCCAAATCAATGAAATTTGATATGGCGAATATAGAAATTTAATCACTCGATAATTTGAAAAAAGTAAGAGAATTAATATTTTATGCGTAAATCTTTATACCGTATTTTTATTTATTTATTTGTAGCATGAACGAGACTTACGATGATATAAAAAATAAACTATAATATAAGAAATTAGTAATAAAGAGCTCTAATGAGCGTATAAAACAAAAAATAATGGTAAATAGAAGTTGAGAACATGTGTAAATAACAAAGCAAACACTGAGATCTTGTTTAAATATTACAATTGTAATGATAAAAAAGAAAATGAAATTATTTATCAAAGCAATTAATATTATACTAAATAAATTACAAAAAAAAAATATATTTAATGCAGAAAGAATAATTAAGTAATAACCCGTACATCAGATTATAATATATTATATCATTAAAATGACATTTTTAAAGTAACCCAGAAATTTTCAATACGGATTTATATATTTGTATAAATGTTTGTAACTATGTGAAAAAGATGAGGCACATAATAAATAGTTATGGGTAGTTATTAGGTACGTCATAAGTAAAATGTATTTCAAGGTGAAAAGATGTCTAAATGAGAATTGCGTAAGTTATAAATATCCCCTATTAGTATTTCAGATATTCCCAAACGAATTCCTCCGAAAGCTATTCATTCATCGTCTAGAAAGCTAAAATCGGGTGCTTACAACTAAATTTATATTTGAAAATGTTTTATAAAATTTTCAAACTATTTTACGTAAAATATTTTAATTGCAATGAACTATTTTTATTAACCTTATAAATATAGATCACTTGTATCAGTGGGTATCGGTTTGAAAAGAAAAGGTTTTATGGTTACGAATTCGTCTGAATTAATTAAAATGTACGCCTTGAGCAAACTCCCATTATTAGAGTTTGTATGAACCTAGTAGTTTCGGCATTACGCGTTTCAAACCAATAGTGAACGGTTTATTACATTTTTTTACGATTTGCCAGTTGGGCTTTACATAATATTCAATGTAACCACCATTTACATTTTTCAATCGAGATATTTTAGATCGACGCAAATGTTAACTGGCTGCTCCATTTCCAACAAAATCCGCGGAGCTTTTAAATATCTATTCATTTGTTTTAAAGCATAGAAAAATCCGTTGTTGTTCATTTAATAATATTTTTATTTAGGAAAAGATTTCTAACCAAACGACTGCTGAAACTCGAGCAACACCGGAATTGTTTTAACAAATTGCATGAGCGCCCTTCCTTACATTATTAAAAAAAAATAACAAGAATTTACGGTTTTTATTTTTATATTGGAAGGGCATTTTTGGAACAGGTAGAGCAATGCGTTAAAATAAAGTGGTTCAAATAAATGTATGTGTTTATATTGAATATTAAAGTAAATGCTATTTTCCGGATACGTAATATTTTTTCTTATTGCAAGAGCAGTATTGATTCCGCGTGGCGACATTATGAGAAATAAAATATTTCATAGTTTTAAAAGGAAGTAAACGTTAAGCTTTAAAGATTTGATCTTCGACCCCGTTGGTCGGAGGCGCAGCGACGTCCTCCACACGAGGCTTCGTACGTGCCCAGAATAATTCTTTCAAATTTTCATCATTTAGGAGGCCATAGAGCGGACGTTCGTAGCGTAACAGCTAAAAATATGAGCTGTAATAACATAAATCCCTTTGGCATATAAAACACTAACCGTTTAAGCGGAGCAGCCTTCCTACAGCCTCCGGCATATCCCATTCCCATAAAAGAATCGTCGACCTTATGCTCCGACTCACTATGGCTTCTTAAACTTTAAAGTTGAATTGACAACCTGTCAGCGAAGTGGTTTGGCTCCAAGGATTTCAAATAAAACTTGCCTGCTTTTGTTGCACTTTAGTTTAAGTTTTTCGAAATCTGTATGCGTAATCATAATTCAAAAATTATCAGCCCTGAACTACTCATATTATACTTGATTTCTTTACATATACCTCGCAAACCAACATCGAGGCAATATCTACCGTTTTGTTGTGATAACTCCAACACAGAATCACAATTGTATACCCCCATTCGCCGCGTTTACAAAATTTGGGTAATGACTGTTTTGTTTTCTAGTTAAGTTTCAAACCAATGATGGATTACAAAAAATAGTGATAATTATTATCAACAAGTTCATTCATTTAGACCAAAGATGGCGCCAGTAATTTCAGATGTCGCTGTTGTGTGATCATTTTTTGAACTTCCTCCCTTCTCTATATACAAAGGAATTTAACTATAAAAAACCCACGCTAGCTAAAAATTAACACTTCTCCAACTAAACTTGCACAGAAAACATAAAGTATTGATTAAACTTTTGTCCGTTGAGTGGGGAATAAGTTACGCGTCGGTAACTTGTAACTTTAAAAACATAGCAATAAAAATGATGGATTTAATTTCTCAAAGGATGCTTTATTTAAAAAATCAACACAACCACTTCTTCTTCTGTTAAGTCCTAACTTTTTTACAAGATATTAATGATAATTCAACACATCATTCAACGTATCGCAAAGAAGAACGTAAATTAAATTTAAATTTAATAAACAAACTACGTAGCTCGGCTTTGACTTATCTTACCAATTGTATTGTACTTTTCCGAGTATTATATTTTTTCATCTTGCATGGTGGAGTATTTAGTTTTGATTTTATTTCGTTTCTTACTTTGTTTTTGTCTTAAATTTTGTTTTTGATTTCGCTTTTTGATTTGGCTTTGATTTTTTTTGTGCTTATTTAGATGATCTTTGTAATAAATAAATAAATAATATTAGTTGTTCATTGATATCTTCCCTTTATAGGGCAATCGTGAAAAAAGGATACAAATGTACCCATCTACAATAATGGTGATATTTCACGAGAGTCACTTTGAAAAATATTTAATACTTTACCCAGGAATGCGCAATCAACCAAAACGTGCTCAACGCTAGTGAAGTTGGAGTGGACGGCAGTGAGGTATGATGTTTGTGCAACGATCATGTTAGAGGGGACGCCATGCTAATTTTTCAGTGCATGCTCCTGAGTTATATTAATTTATTTAAAAAATATGAAAAATTAATTTGAAAATCATTCTTAATACTATAATTTCTTTAAAACGTTTCGCCCAATGTTTTTTCGCCACAATAGAGAACTTCAGTCTAATTTTTTTTTAATGAATAATGACCTTCTGACTTAAATAACTGCATTTTTATTTTTATTTTTAGAGTTAGTTTTAATAGTTAAAATAATTGTCAAAGTTTTAATTTTTCAAGACCCCTCGAAAACCACCGTGTGTATGGTGAATCGTGTGACGTCATCACTCCTGAAAAATTAGTATAGGATGGGGCAATCAGTTGATCTACTGCCGCCATTTTGAATTCCTTAATACGAAGTATTCTCCCTAGAAATAGCATTACTATTTTTTTTGTGTGGTAGTTTTTGAATATTTTCAATAATAGAGATAAACTAATAAGAGATACCTTTATTTTTTAAACATTATTTAGGCCTAAATAACGTTTTAATAAACACAACAACTCTATAAACAGTATGTAAATAAACGAATAAATTAATACGATGGCTTGTCATATCATACATTCCTATACAATGACTTTACGGTGACGTCACCTTGACGGCGTGTTTTTACGACCCGATTATAAATGGACTTTTCAATAATTTTTTAAAAACTCTGCGTTTAACATTATTAAATAAAACTTATATGTTCAGAATCAGCGTTTATTGGTCTATATGAACATATTTTTTTAAAGCCAGAATATTTTTCACTGGAGTTCCTTATTGTGACACCAGCAATAATAATTAGAATGTCCCCACCTGGAAATATGAATATTCAAAAAAATTATTCGTCTTTTAAACGGTTAATCTGGTGTTGCATTGATAACTCGAATTGTGTATTGCGTTGAAAATTTGGCGAAATGGTTTTAGACCAAGCACTTGAACCAAAACCGCGCTGATTTTATTGTATTTGCGGCATGTTATTTCGAAGCCTGTGCAAAATAATGACGAATTTATTAATACTTTGGTAATGGTTGATGGTCACATGCTTGATTACTAAAATGGTTTATATATGGAATACTTTACTTATTGAAGTAATTTGGAACCAATCTTTTGATACAAAATGGCTTTTCAAATGCCCACAATTATAATTATAATAGGGTAGTGCAATGAAAAAGTTTAATATTTCGAAATAATAAAAAAAATTAGATGAAATAAAAATACAACACAAACCTCGGTAGAATAAAAACAGAAAAGAAGTGAACAGATACGTTTTAAGATTTTCACGGCCAAAAGTATTTTCGTTATTTGTTTTTGGGGTGTGATGCCGTGTTGCGCTACCTCCTTCTTTAGCCAACGATACGTTGGCTAAAAAAGGAGGTAGCGCAACATGGCATAACACCCCGAAAAGAAATAACGAAAAAGAAGTGAACAATTTTAAATACGAGTATTTATGCAAGTAGGGGGTTATGGAAGATTGACCATTTCCCGTATCCGGGTCAAAATAGCACTGCATGACAGTGACGGTGTTATTCTTCCATAGCGTAGTCCTCCGTGCGGTAAGCAGTAAAAGTCGTGGCTTCCCGTGCGGTGACGGTGCTCTGAGATACTGCACTCGTCCCTCCAGGAACATTTCAGGAGCGCTGCAGTATCTCGGTAGGCGGAACACTTGGCGATAAGCATTATTGTAAGCGAATTTTAGCTTATGCCATTCGAATGCAGTGTATCTACCCAAAGTTCTGATATGCGATGTGCAGAATGAGTTGAGTAGTATTCTTTTGAAGTTTGTACTGCAAAAGTGAAAACAACTTGACAGCTTACCTGCCCTAACCGATATCGCTCTTCTTTGTTTTTCGGTAACCTCGATTTCTTTTTAACTACTAAGACTAAAATAACTACATTTTTACGTTTGAAAATCATGCCAAAATATAAAAAAAAAATCGAATGCAATTTACACGCGCAAGAAGCGAAACTTTACCAAAACAATCTCAACCAATACTTGAAAGGTGAGGTCATGACCAATGAGCACAGACCTCGCGTAATTTTATTTTCATATCTCAACCAATAAGAGCCTTTGAAAGTGACATCAGCAGCGAGAGACCTCGCGTAATTTTCTTTTCATATCTCAACCAATAAGAGCCTTTAAAAGTGACATGAAAGCGGTCGATGAGCTCAATTGATGCGTCGCATTTGCACTAATCGTCATTTCAGTTTCATCCGAAATCCAAATAACAATCGTGCTATAGAAGTTTCACTTAAAAAAATAATAACGTATGCACGCGACATATGTGAAGGGCACCGCTTTAAAAAACAAATTTAAAAATCGTACATAAAAAAAACTGCCAGGCTGCTGGTCGGCAACTCTCACTACAAGTAGTATGTATTCATGTAATTGATGACGTAGATTTTTTCCACCAGGGATCCTGGCCTACTAACCCCTCAGGCTAATTTGTTCGGTTTTCGGAACAATTTTTACAGGTCTCATAGAAATCCACACTTCGTGCATCTGATTCACGCTTCAGTTCATCCAGACCGTGATTATCACTACGTGACAATTACCGGTCAGTGTCTGAGTTGGCATCACGTTTGTATTCCACACAGGCGTCGCGTTTTCGATTCCTTGGCTGGACAAGTCCTCCATCACGATACAAGCAACATTTTCCGCTTACTGTGGTGGTAGTAGAAGATTTTTTAATATTGTCAGATTATTTGTAACTTGGGAATGTTTGTCTTTCTTTAAAAACAAAGGTAGATATAGAGGCTAATAAAAACGTAAACTTCTTCCAATCCTCGGTGCATGGTGGGTTCTCAGGTTATTTACCAGTCTCACTCTTACAGGAATTAGGTAAGGTAGGTACTCCTGTCTAGATTCATACGATTTTACCAATATCTGCAAATGACGATTCCAGATATTAAAAAATAAATAAATAAACCGATTTTTTGCACGATTGTGAGTAAGGTTTTTGTTCACTTGATTTGTTCAATGGTCCGGAAATTGTGAATCATGACCTTTATCGAAGTTTGATGGAGCTTACAAAAAAGCCTTCAGAGGTGTTAAGAGAAACATCTGTCAATGATGTGGTTGTAGTAATATTAAATCACCTAATAATCTGAAATATTTGCTTTATAAAAAGTATTTGGTGGTCGACTTGGGTGACATTGGCTATGGCATTTAAGCCGGCTCCGGTCAGCGAGGCTTCTTGGGTCACGTGGTACAGCTACCAATACCAACCCCAAGGCAGGAAACTCTACAGATGAAATGGCCTGTCACGAAGATTGATTTTCTCCTCGAGAAACACAGATGGAAAGAGATAGATACTCGGGAGTCTGTGACATGTCCTAATGGAGAAAGGGTGGGTTTCAGGCTGTGTGTGTGCGCGCCTAATACGGGACGTGACCCGAAGGCGGTGCGGCGCATTCCGTCTCATTTGGAGCGTGGGATTTACGACGTATTCCCTTTGAATAATAAGAAAATATTGATTAAACAACCCGCCATTTTGCTAAAACGCACTCTTATTTTAAAAAATTAAAAAATATTTTCAAACCTGAAACTTAAAAAAAGAAGGAATTCAACATAATGAGAAAGGGTATGTACTTATTTCCCAGCAGAAAAGTGACAATATTATTTCTATCATTAAAGAAGAAGATAAAATTAATATATATTCTTTTTTTAAATTGTACAACAGATTTTTATCCAATTACTGTACAATTTTCTCATTTTGACAGTCTTAACACCTAGGAAGATGATTATTATACAAAAAAATCTTAAGGCTATTTAAAGAAGAGTTATATATACCTAGTGTTTCCGATATTTCGTTCAACAGCACCATTCCTCTTGTCATGCTATGCTGTGCTAGAACATCTGTACTGCCGTATGGTATTTTGAACAAGTCGTATCGACGACTACGGCTGAAATTTTACGTGATAAGCCATAACATTCTAAGAGGAATGGGCTGTCAATACGATTATGGATTATGTTAAAACTAAGAATTGCAAGATTTGCATAACGTCTAGTTTCCAAGCTAAATCTATTTGTTGCCTCAAGTAATTCCATATGGTGTATGAATCTCGGGTACGTTCCATTCATCCGCATATAGACATACCTAAGGAACTTTTTCTGAATTTGTTCGAGCATATTAATATATTTCGCTTGGTGCGGAGTCCACACACCACTGGCATACTCCAGCTTACTTCTTATGACTCCATCAAACATAGCTATCATTGCATCTGGGTCATCAAATTGCTTACATATTCTGATGGTAAAACCCAGGAGTTTGTAGCATGCTGAAGTGAGCCGTGATATATGATCCGAGAATGTAATCTAAATATATATGATCCGAGAATGTAATCTAATCTCAACGAAAATATGAAAGAGAACAACACAAAGAAAAATAGAAAAAGATAATGGTCGCAACTGGGACTCGAACCCAGAACCTCTCGTTTAATCGGGTAGTGCGCTTTTACAAATTCAGCCATGCCACCTTCTATTCATCAAACCGTCAAAATTGTCAATCTCATATTTTCAAATTTTAGAATTAACAATATTATCTTCAAATTTATAAGAGGTTCTTGGTTTGAGTCCCAATTGCGACCATCATCTTTTTCTATTTTTCTGTGGCTAGTTCTCTTTCACATTTTAGTTTAAATATTAGTGTTATCTTCTTCTTAAATGATATTTTATATTGATGGGAATAACCCTCAAAAAGAGAGTGGTTCTCATAAAAAATTGAATATTATTTTAAAATTACAGTTAAAACTTTCTATTTAAAACACAAAAGTTTATTTATGTATAATTCAAAGTTAACTAAGTTGTCGTGCACAACGAACATCAATTTCGGGACAAAAAATTGTTAAGTGTGCTCATAATATGAATAAATATGAGGTGAAAAGTTCACAGTTGTATGTTTATTTATTTCGCCAAAAAATCCATAAAAAGCGGAAAAAAGTACCTTCACACTGATGACACCCTTAATAAATTATTTGTTTTTTATGGTTCTTTTTTTTTAATTTTACAGATTTCTTGAAAGTATAATTTTTATGTTGTTTTTCTACCATACTAAGCGAATTAATATGTTAGTGAAATAATATTTTATTTAACTTTAAAAAAGATTTAGGTCGTGAAAACAATTTCCATAAAATCAGAATGCATTCAAATTGCTCGTAGCGTAAATAGGTTAAGAAGATCGCATTACAATTCTTCTAAAACTTCAAAAGCCTTTTTCGTTATAATACTTACAAGGGTCCTCTGCGAAAAGGTTGTTTTCCAGAAATTCAATCTCATTCATGTTATAGAAGATATGAACCATATGGAATCCCTGATAATTGCATTGAAATGTTATGAAAACATCCCTAGGCCATGACATATTATTACGTTATCTTTCAGAATAAAATAAATTGATGGTTCAGTAAATTGTATGATATTATCTTTGTAGCATCTTGAGAAAGTTTTCAGGGAGGTACCTAAGGGCTATAAGTATCAGTTTGGGTTAATCTTAATCTTAATTTTAAGTTATTCGAAGATTTCCGCAATTTCAGTGTTAAGTCGTAAAAGTATTTTATTCCGAGACCGATTTTAATATTTAAAATATTGCAATTTCAGTCATGACTGAGCCTAAAATTGAAAACAGAAATTGAAAAACATTTTCAATAATTGATTTTTGGGAGATTGTAATGTTAAGCCTTAAATTTTTCATTAAACAACAATCAATGTGTGTATGTATGTATGTATGTTTTGGTTCCATGACAGTTCATCCTGCACAATTTATCCGGCCGACAGTTCATCCTGCGACAGTTCATCCGGCCGACAGTTCATCCTGCCGACAGTTCATCCTGCCGACAGTTCATCCCGCCGATGAATTGTCGGGTCACCGTATGTTTCATACGTATTATATCCAACAAGAGATACCATATCAGTTAAGATATTAATCTCAATAAAGATATTATCTCACTAATAAGCATAGAAAATTATGTATATAATGTTATAAGTTTGTACAGCGCCCTTGAGGTGATTTTTCACAAAAACGGTGCTATACAAGTCACCCAAATATTATTATTTTTATATTTAAATGTGTATATGAGTGTGTAATATGTACATTGTACATGTACATTGTATTTTAATATTCTCTGCTTCCAGTAACTAAGAAGGAATGTTGTTGGATATAATAAACTCTAGAGAATGCTTTTTTAATATTTTGAAGCATATTATGCTACATTATGTTATCAAAATTGGTTTTTGTCTTGAATTAGCGATGGTATCCATCATGTTCTACCTAATTATATTCGTGAGCGTTTTGATATGAATCACTGTTGACAAACCTTAAAGTAATAAAAATTTCTTTTTTACTTTGTTTAAAATTTACTATTGAATTATTGATGGTCTTATTTACGAAAGGAGAAGTAACCTGACAAAAATTACTTCGAAGGGTAGTAAGAATGGTTTGTGAATGTTCAATTAATAATTTGTTTGACGCGTAGGCAGGTACAACAATTTTAAAACTTCAAGTCCAATGAAGTCCGTGATTCGCTGGCCGACAATCGCATTAATACTTTTATTCCAAATTGAAAAAGAGTCAATTAAACATTTTGAACATTCGTCCTGTGATATGGTCTCATAAAGCACCGTGGACAATTGAATTGCCGGGGCGGTGGGCGGTACTGTCACGGCGTGACGCGTATAAAACTGCAACTGCGCGTTTTTGTACGCTTTTATGAATTATATTCGTAAAGGGTGGAATGTGGCAGCCCGGTACTGCAGATAGTAGATACCTGTAATAATTATAGTGACGTGAAAAGCTATATAATTAAAGGTCGTACAAGTGCAATACGCAATAAACCCAGTAGCTTTTAAGATACACAACGATCTATCTCCCAGCGCGCATATATGTGCAAAAGTTTAAATATGCGTATTTTAAATGGAAACTTCTTCAGCACCGTTGTGATTTGAAACTCAATGAAACGAAAAAACGCCAGTAAAAAGAGATTTTATTTCATTTATTTATTTATTTGGGATACCAACAGTTTACATTAATAACAGCATATAGTAATTGAGTTACAATAATTGAATCATTTACAGGTTTCCACATAGGTATTGTATACAAGTGTAGTGATTCCAAATAAAATTTACAAATGAAAAATTACATTTTAAGAGCCGAGTTATTTAGGTAGGAATGGGGAGGGGGAAGGATGGGGGGATGGACGGGGAAGGATCGGTTAAGTTGAGGTATATTAGTAAAAATATGCGTGACAAAAATTAAAAGAGAAAAAAAAGAAGTTCATAGAGTGGTGGTTGTATTAGAGGGTATCTATAGTTATTGTTATTGTAGAGTACCGAGAGAGCGTCTGTGTGATTTTAATGAGTGCGGATGGAATGGACACATACATCTATAGGATTTAATGCGAGAGAATAAGAAACACTAATCAGTCTTTTTGTGCGGTGCTTCGTAGCCTCCCCACTCTTTTCTTCTTTAGTTTTCTGAAGGTTTCGCGTATTTTTTTTTTACATGAGCTCCCCATAGGAGGCCCTGAGGAAAATAATTTCCCTCAGGGCCTATGTCATCTTTGGGGATGCTGAGTGGTGGGTTTTTTTAAGGAAAGGAAGGAGAGGAGAGATCTGGGAAGGAAAAGGGTTTAAGGGGTGTGTCTTGGTCATCCGCCTCCTAGACCTAGACAAACCTCACCCAATGAACCCGGGCACCCCTGCTAAATCACCAAACGTAGCGAACTACTTGGGGTGACCTATGGCAGAGGTGTTGGTTATCCAATTAAGGTTCCCGGGGCGGCGGTACCCATTCCCGCCTCCCAAATTTAATGCGCGTATGAACTGCACACTTGTATTTTTTTTTATATTAGCTCCACCCAGGAGGCCCTGAGGAAACAATCTTATTTAATTACCTTTGTCATCTTTGGGAATGCTTTGTGGAAGGTCTTTTCATGGAAAGAAAGGAGAAGAAGTTCTGGAAAGGAAAAGGGTATGAGGGGTGGTTAGAAATCTGGATGTCAATATGTCCAGGAGTGACGGACGTGTGAATCCATCCCTCCCACCGCGGTGCAAGGCGATGGGTCGAGAGTCTGGCTGGAGAGGTCTGGGTTAATAATAATAATAATAATGATAATGTTTTAGGGAGGATAGTGCAATCCCAAACGTCCCATATAATTATACATATTTACAGATTTTTTAATTAAAGAATCGTGTACCAAAAAACAAAACAAGAAAAAAAATTTACAAGAAAAAATAAAATAATTAAATGAATTAATAAATAAAATAAGTAAATAATCAATTGTATGTAGGGCGTGATCTAGGGTGAGCTCGGGCCCAGCGCTCACTCAGGAGTCGTGTTTGGTGCTGGAACGCTGCGGTCACCACTGAATTGTCGGAGGCCATTAGCCGCATCCTGGCTGCAGTGATTCAGTGTCTCATCAGACCGGCGAATCCGTGCAGTTCTAGTTCCGTAAACATTGTCGATGCACTGCTATATCTTTTGAATCCAAATACAATTTAAGTCTTCCTATTAAAAGTTAAATCTTCCTCGACCAATCTCTCCCGTTCCGGCCCGCCACTTAGTAGATATACAAACGCATTCGCCAAGATCTAGACAAACTTCACCTTATGAACCAGGGCACCCCTGCTAAAGTCACCAAACGTAGGGACCGACTTTGTGTGGTCTTTGGCAGGGGTGTTGGTTGTCCAATAAATAGTTCCCGTGGCGGCGGTACTCATAAATTGAGCACATTTTATTATTTCAAGTATTCGTCGTGATTGGTCCGCGACTTCAATTCGAAAGCTTTTAAATAAAAAATAGTAATTGGATAATATTTTAAAGTGTCGTTTTTGTGAAAAATTACCTCAGGGTTGCAGATCTGTGCACGTGGAACCAACACATACTTGTAATTTTTACTGAATCTAACACACAGTGCACATAAAAAAACATGTGTTTAATGTTACTCATTACTTCTCGTAGTTTTCATCCGGCCAATGATTTAATGCAAAAACCTTGAGCAATGAAAGATATGACTCTTTTTACTTATACTACAGTAAAATATAACACGGGCATGTGCCTTACATAGTGTTCGAACAGTATTAACAGTAGTAACAGTCAAAGCAATGAATAACGAAAACGTAAAAAAAAGAAAAAAACATTCGATCTACCTGGAGGAAAGCAGGTATGTGTCATCACCAACTGGGCTTACGATGTGTGGCTGAAAGAAATGGAGAGTAGATGGGAGTGTCGAAGGTTGGTAATTACTTGACTCATTAGATGTGGTCACTTAAAAAGAATTCAGCTATTCGTTTTATTTTAACGACTATTTAAAAAAATACAAAAGTTTAGTATTTCATTTACATTCCTCCTCACCAGGAATTCCTGTTCCGAGGCGGATTGTAAGTAGCATTGGTGTTACATCATATTTTCCTCATCTTCATGTTTGTTGACTATGTTCGTTAATTTCCTCAACTTTATATTTGTTGATTTACACGTGTAAATCAATGGATGGGTTGTGTTAGTATTAGGTACTTCTTTTCTTAATTTTAATTATTTCCTAACGTTCATATTTACATATATATTTCGATGACCTTTATTAACTTGTTTCTCTGTGGTGATTTAAATTTAATTTGGAAGGGCCTTATATTCGAACAATTTTGTAGCATTGAATTTACGGTTTTCTGGGTAAAAGATGTATTACATGTTGACATGTTCAGTAGATTTGAAGTTTTTATTTTTGTAATGAGGGTGTGTTGGTCAGTAAGACTCTCATGTTTTCATTTAAATTTGAGAAGAGCATTTTTTGAAGACGGGTGGTCTTTCACATAAACAATCATCCCTTTTTTTGTTGTTATCATGTTTAATTTGTAACTCCATTTTTATTTTTATTTCTTTAATATATTCAATAATATTATAATTCAATAAATAATAATAGTTTATTTAAAAAGAGTTCTGCTATTCAACTATTTTTACGCGTGACAGCTGTTTCGCCTTTTGAAGGCAGTTGACAGTTTTATAATGCTTTCAGAAGGCGAACCAGCTGTCACGCGTAATAATAATTACATTGCAAAACTTGTTTATACATCCGTTTGTATTAATTTAATAATAATATTATTGAATATATCAAAAAACAACAACAATCATGCCATTTTCTATACGATATCGATAAAACTTTCTTATTTCATCGGTCATACATTACTTTCCGACCTCCTTATTCGTAAAAATATCGCATAATATGTATTGTACATGACACATATTCCTCAGTTAAATTTCAGTCGGTAATCGCATTTTTATTTTATTTTTGCCTTCACGAATAAATTTTCTATGATGTTTTAAAACGTGTCATTTTAAATTTCGCCAAAACGACAGGTATAATGGTGGTGAAAATGGCGTTGTTGACGTCACGCCGGTCAACATCGGTGACGGTAGTCTTATCAGTGAGCAGCGTTTTTCGCGTCATATTGTGGTTGTAGCTAGTTCGAAACGTTTAGAAATTAGCATTTTAGATTGATTTTAAAATCAATAAAAATGACGTTTTAAAATTGAACATTATTTTTAGAATAATGATTAGGGATGGAAAAATTTACTTTAATAAGGCCATCTCTTGGGCCAACTGGTAGCCAATTTCAAACCCATATGTGTATGAGAGGGTGTGTGAACGTGAGTACTACTAAAAGTTAGCTCGATCGGACGTCGGAAAGTGGGTTAATTTCCACTCCCCGTGATTTGCATTAATTTATTTACGAAATCAAAATTGAAATTGAAATAGATATTTTAAAAAATTAAAAGTAATATATAAAATATAATTTGCGCACAATTAATAAAATGAACCTAATAAATTCATATTACGCTTGCCTCTACGAGTACCTAAGCATAGATTGACAAAACTTTGTAGACGGCCAAGGGAGTGCATAACAAACGAACTTATATTTTTCGAGTCAATAAATTAGGCACCTAGACACAAAATCTGCACTCTGCAGAGTATATCAAATACTCGGAATGTTATTTCCTACACACAAACCACGAGGAAAAGGGGAGAATTCGGATGTCTCTTATCATTTCCCCACCAGCCGACAGGATCATTTGTTATAATTCCTCACCCCCGATCCAGCCGTACGACCGTATAGCCGTATACACGGTAGCACGACTAGTATGACAAGGTATGTGTATATACGGTAGCCGTATATGCGGTGGTATGACAATGAATGAGTCGGCCTATTAACAGCCGGGCCGGGTTTTCGTCCTGCCGAGTAGTATGTCCGGCGACAATCGGGTTGTGATAAGAACGAACATGATTACTAGACTAGTTGTCGGACTGCTGCCCGCAGTTTTGTCGTTTTTACGAGTGTGAGTTATTGACTTTTCACTTACCGCTCAACTCCTAAAACGTTAAAAAATGAAAAATTGTCTTTTCATTTCAAAGCACCGAAAATCATCGTAATTATTTATTTTTTTATTTACATATTTCTTCTTGTATTATTCAATTGAATGAAGAAAAATATTTCAAGTGTTGGCACCTGTAATTATTATCGTTGTTGCATCTGAGACTGTTTCGAAATTCAAAATTATAGCCTAAAATGCAACTGGCGAAATATGGACTGTAAATCATGAAAACAAATACGAAAATGTTTCTCTGAAGTTGGTTGAATATCTGTGTGGTTAATTATGGAATGCAAGGAGAAGGAAAACCAAGGCACTTACCAAATTCGAAGGCGAACACATTAAAAACAACTAGTTGCTACAAAATGTCAGGTCATCTCACTGTGTTGGTTGTTATTGTTCCCTGCTTTTTCAGCAAGGTGACATTGGTTGGATGTGGGTAGGATAGATAAATGACATTCCGGTAGGAACTGTGCACATTATCATTTCAAAACCAAATAATCGTAATGTGTATATTATTGTGTATTCTACTGAAATAATAAAAAAAAAAAAATCCGTTAAGTGAGAGGCTGAAAAAATATTGAAAGGTCATTAATACTAACGACTTATTTCTATCGACTTGACAAACTTTCCATGTTTGTACCTTTAAAAAAATAACAATATGTATGTGTTCACAAATTACTTATAACTATAAAATGCTATTTTTTATATTAACCCCACACAGGCCTTAGGGAAAATAATTTTCCTTTTTTCCCTCCCGGACACATTTTTGTTGACCGTATCTTTTTCTGGTTTTTCTATTTTATAATCATAGGTCCTGGGTTCGAGTCCCAGATGTGATCGTATCTTATTCTGATTTTTCTGTTTCAGATTTTCGATTAAGTTTCGCTAATATTGTCTTTTTCTGATTTTTCTATTTTATAATCATAGGTCCTGGGTTCGAGTCCCAGATGTGACCGTATCTTATTCTAATTTTTCTGTTTCAGATTTTCGATTAAATTTCGCTTACATTGTCTTCATTATTTAAAAGGTTTTTGCCGCAGCAGATATTTAACCAAACTAATCGGATGACTACTTTAGCCACTCTAGCAATCTTCGTGGACACTATGGCCACAAACTTGGTTTAAACTTTAAACACCAAATCGCTGCAATTATTTTCTCTTTATGGTGCAATCCCAATCCTAGCCGAGTGGATACATTTTGACATAAGCTTTCTCTGCTTTCCGAATAATGTGACGCATAACCTCACCTGAAAGAAGCGGCAATAAAATAATAATGACCTTCGCTGCATCAGTCCCATACATTAATTAAAACATCGATCAGAATTGAATATGAGGGAACTGGGGACGCCATCCACTCCCCTGGTTATAATATGATATTCCTTGCGGTGATCGGGGATTTGATGTGCCCCTCCCCTTTCTTCCTCCACTCGAGGCTTTGGGCTTTCTTCGCCGATAATAAATTGAACGGAAGCGGTCTTTATGAGGCCGTAAAGATTTTCCGCCATATTATCTTTTTGCAAGTACTTCTCAACACGTATCATATTTCCAAAGGGCACCGCTGTATATATTTTATATTTATATACCGCTATTATGTTTATTGAAGCTATAACGATGGATAAATAGTTAATGTATATGACTGTTCAGCCGCTATCGACGTTTTTATTTGTGCAGCGCTTTATACTGGACGCTTTTCATGGCAAATCCACTGGCGATCACTTTTTTATTGTTTATTTCTGATATGACATTTTATTTTCATTCGAAAAGTTTTATGAGTATTACTCGGCAAAGGGATAAAGAAGGACGGTTCTGATATAATAATATTTTGAGGCAAAAATATCCGTTATAAATCTGGATAAAATATTATCAGAATATTTTTTATTAAATTTCTTTACGAAGGTGAAGTCTAGTGGTTATCACAAAATCCAACAGTTTTTAAAGAAAAACATTAGAAAATGAAGGTTATATTTTTTTTTTTTTTTTTTTTACATGAGCTCCACACAGGAGGCCCTGAGGAAAATAATTTTCCTCAGGGCCTATGTCATCTTTGGGGATGCTGTGTGTAGGGTTTTTTTAAGGAAAGGAAGGAGAGGAGAGTTCTGGGAAGGAAAAGGGTTTAAGGGGTGGGTAGGAATCTGGGGTTCAGTATGTCCTGGTCATCCGCCTCCAAGACCTAGACAAACCTCACCCCATGAACCCGGGCACCCCTGCTAAATCACCAAACGTAGCGAACCACTTGGGGTGATCTGTGGCAGAGGTGTTGGTTATCCAATAAAGGTTCCCGGGGCGGCGGTACCCATTCCCGCCTCCCAAATTATTTATATGATTTATTTTTGATACAAAACCACAAACCGCATGTTCTAAAGCTTTTTTTTACAAACTCGAATTGGGTGGATACTTACCGAATAAAATAAAATAATAATACCTTTTTAATCTATCATAATAATTGGGTTTGTCAACCAATAACCCTGTATTTATAAATATTAGCTACAACGGATCCATCCTTAGCTTTGAAGAGACGAATGTTGTCGAAAGGAGAAAAAAATCAGAGTGTGTAATTCACATGCGGTAGAAGTGAAACTAGAAAGTCGCTAGATGTCGCTTTCTTTTCTTTTGCCTGTTTATTTTAAAGTGGTTTGAAGATTGCATATTGATTTCACAAAAAAAAAATTTTTTTTTTTGGATTTCGTAGGATTCGAACCTCCATTCGCTTGATGTTTGTCTTTCTGACCGCTGAGACTTGTCAGGCGCCTTGCCCACTGCGCTATCGAAGGCTCGCGCCGAAACGCGAATTTGCTGTATTATATTAGAACCAATGACCCGCCAAATAATGAATATGTGGCGCATTTCCTTTTCATCCGACCGGCGCTAGAGAAGTTTCATTTAAAAAACAAACACGTTTCGCAGCTAGTCTTTTTAGGATTAGAGCGAATCGTTTCTATGTCACGCATGTCAACTGCGTACAGATATTATGCAAGCTTTTCCATGTCTCTTAATGTACGCTGGTGCAGAAGAGATCAGTCCTTCCATTTCCCGAACATATACTTTAGAAAAATATCAGTTAAACGGCCAAGTACTATCACCTGTCACCTGAACTCCAAAAATTGCAGTACCTTGGTAAATTTCGTGACAAAACTCATTAAACTTTTAAAAGCGTTTTTAATAAAACCATCTACTTAGCATACTGTTAGAGATGCCTATCGATCTTTGAATATAATTCGGGCACTATTAAGGCTAATGCCCGAGGCCTTTCATCGCTAAGTTATCATGCTCATAAGCGTTAACTTCAATTAGATATTATCGACGGAGTTTTACGGCCCGCTTCGCCGAAGATAAATTTTAATAGGGACCCTCATTTACGAGTTTCAAAAGAGTCTTAATGAAAAATTTTGCACTTTTTACGACCGGCTTCCCGGCATCAGGCAGTGGCCATTTTGCACGCAGCACACAAGATGGAGGCCCGCGGAGGTAGATATTATTCCACCGATAAATGTTCACAGTGTTTCGACTGTAAGAGCTTTGCAAGCTCTGTGACACGCGTTTTTATTACGTTTCAATGCTCAAACGAAAGGGGCCATCCCTCGTGTTTTATGCCGCTTTGAAATTTACATATTTCACGTCTCTCTCTTTAATATCACGCTTGACGTGATACCATTTCTTTTCGCGAATACATCTATCAACTTTGAAAGTGTACCGAATGCGTTGTGTCTCAAATTCCATTCTCTCGTTGTTTGTGTGACTAGATAAGTATAAATTTATTCCGCGAAAAGCGTTTCGATACCTTTCTTTGTTTGGGCTTTACCGTTTATTTGCCGTTGTTTCTCTCTTTGCGAGCATGAAGGTCAACCTTCTTATGAAATATTTCTTTCTTCGAGAACATTATATCCTTATCCACTAATGGTAGGTTCATATTTACTCTACTATGAGGCAGGGATATATATTTAATGAATTTGGGGTAAGAACTTTTTTGGTAGATTCCCCTCTTCTTTGAATGTATTCCATTTTTAAGAAATATCATTTTTATTAGTATTGAAGAAAAGCAAATAAGTCGTTTTGACGGATCGCTCATTTAAGATGAGTTTGGTGGGGGAAATGGTAAGGAAACGGTATAAAAGAGTAATTAGTTGGAGATTAGAATAATCTGTTGATTTAATCAGAGAAATTTTAGAAGAATGTGTGGGAGAAAAACTGAATTACTTTATTAAATTTTATAAATATAATGTTGATATTTTTGATTAGGGTCGTGTACACAAAACAAACAACACTGTGATGTTGATATTCAACAACGACTCGTTTTATGGAACCACACCAACATAATATTATGAAAATATATTGATAACTAGCTGGTCCCGGCATGCGTTGCTATGCCATTTAATAAAGAAAATGTTTCTTCTTTCCTGAGTGTCCTTTCCCATTCGTCCCGTTCCCCTTCCTCCTCCCCTTCTTCTCCTGCGTCCTCTTCCCCTCTCGCGTTCCCACTCCATCACCTCCACCTTCCCTCTCCCCATTCCACTCCCCTCCCCCTTCCCCCGTCTCGCGAACCCCCCCCCCCCTGAGTTCCCCTCCCCCCTCTCAGGTCTCCCTCCCCCCTCCCAGCTACCCCTCCCCCACCCTGGTTCCCCTCCACCATCTTTCCCTTCCTCCTGCTTTCCATAGCAATAGCCGCTTCCTCGCGTGCCACCAATAGCAATTTTTTTGTACAAATTTCATAATGCCAGAGCTCATCTGAAGTTTTATAAAACCTTATCCTGACAATAACAAACACACAAAAAAAAGAATTATCCAATTTAGTGCAGTCGTTCGAAAGTAATGCGCTTAGCAACACATTCTGCGATTCATTTTTATATTACCAATAGATTTTTACTGACAATAATTGTTTTGATTTTCAAAACAGATTAATTCTTTAACTATTTAAAAAAAAATCTTTTAATATGTGGAAATTCTGTAGATATCAAGATGAACATTTATCATAATATCTATTTGGGAGACGGATATGGGTGCCGCCGCCGCCTCGCAAATCATTTATTGGATAAACAACACCTCTGCCATAGGTTTGGTGACTTAGCGGGGATGCTCAGGTTCACGGAGTGAGGTTTGTCTTGTCGGTGGATGTGTCTGCCCACCTGTTGCGTGGCGGGCTGAATCGAGGGAGAATGATTGAGGGAGGACTTTTGACCTCTCCAGACGGACTCCCTTGACCCATCGCCTTGCACCGCAGTTGAAAGGGTTGATTCATACGTCACTCCTGGAAACTGACTCCCAGATCCCCACCCACCCCTCAAACTTTTTTCTTTCCCAGAACTTCATCTCCTTCCTTTTCTTTAAAGACCATCCACACATCATCCCCAATGCTCCAGGGAAATTATTTTCTTATTAAAAAAGGGAAGTTATTTTCCTAAAAATAATTCTAATACTATTCTGAAAGAATCTTAACACAGCTCAAGTGATAAGAGATATTATATAATATTAGATTTATAACAAGGTTATGAATCTTATCTTATAAAGAACAACAACGAAAAACATTCGCGGGTACAGCATTTCCAAGAGTCACCGCCATTGTCAAAGAGCGTCGGGGTTTTTCCGTGAATTCACAACAGTGGTCCAGAGAAGCACAGCACAGCTCGCGTCATAAAGAATACATAAGCCACGAGGACGAGCAGAGTGCATAACAATATAAGGAAAGTCGGGCTGCTGGCTGGCTTCAAGGGGGACATGCATTCACTACTTAGAACTTAAACCAGAAAATATTGCACTTAGAGGCATTGTGTGCCGGGCGGTGAAAAGCCGCCGAGGGTAGCGAGGCCTTGTGTCAAGAGGATATACCAATCTTACCACGGGTGCTTGAAATAACAGCCACTATATGGAAAGTAAATCCTTCTTTCTCTGATCCATTCAATTATACACATATTGTGATTGTAACTTCTTTATAAATTGTCTATTAAAAATATTAAGTAATAACAGGGACGTAGAGAAGAGTATTTCGATCCGACTCTGATCTATGCAATTATCGATGCCTTTTTGTAATCTGGCTTTATTATTACCCTAACGTCTATACGGTTGAAATTTAAGAATCTGACTACTAGTACAACTTTGATGCCACACCTTTCGAAAAACCGTTTTCGTACGGGAATTTGTTTGTTTGGGAATTAAAGCAATGTCAAAAGATGGCGCCACTCACATTAGCAGCTAGCATGAGGAACGTCGGTTGATAGGTGTAAGTAGATACTATTGGATTCGTACTTTCGTGAATCTCTCCGGGTATGGAGAGATGGATGGTATGATTATTATTGTAACTGGTATGATTGTATGATTTCTACCATACCTCTATATTTTATATATGATGTCATTGCCTGTCGCGGTTACTTTGTCCCGGTGACTGGCTATCACTAGATCCGAGGAACGGGCTATTTTTGGAATCCGTTCCTATCGGATTTATAAAATGGTCACCAACACTTAAACTGGGTGAAGCCGAAGCAAAAGCCGCCCGCAGGACCTAGGCTTTTAATTGCTTATTATTATTATTTTGGACCGTAAATTTCTAAAAATAGATGTAGTATAGATAATAAAGCATTTTTATTATTACATATTAAACACAAGAATGTTCCTCCTACATATACAATGGATATAAGAATATAAGAAGAATATATATTATGATGCTAATGTGAATGGTCGAAGAAGACGGGGACGCCCAAGGAAGAAATTGCACGATCAAGTGAATCAGATACTTGAGACGGGCCATGTCAAGTGTCAGAATAATAGAAGAGTGTGCATGAGAAGATGTATGAATGTGAATGAGGCAAAGAGTGTGTGCCAAGACCGAGTTGTTGGTCCGTCCTCTCTGCCTACCCCTGCGTGGAAACGGCGTGATGGTTAGTTAGTTAGCTAGTCCTACTACAATTAAAATATTCAGGATGTAGATATTTCGTAAACCACAGGATATACCTAATATGTTTTTCTTTAAATCTTGTTAGTTTATGTAAGGTTAGTTTAAGTTAAGGAGTTGCTTATTGTGAGAATGGTTTTGGTGGCACGCCTGCCTTTTCAAATATGCAAAAGCGAGACGACAGAAACAGTGTATAAAAGGTGATGGATGTTCCTGCTAGCTCTCCTTACTTACAGACAGCTCCGATAGCTAGCACGTAGCAATGGACTTATATTGTGCAAATAAATGTTCATCTCGTCCACGCGCGTAGTATTTAAGATCTGCAAGATCACCTATCACGCCTACACACAAAGTCTAAATAACACTTATTTTTGTTTGGCTGTTTTTCGTAAATGATCTGTGATTGTGAACATAGACATAATCTTTCATTTGATAATGTATTTTTAATAGTTAACAGATTAAATGTGCAAAACCATAATGGCTTAAAATCGTTTTGTTGAAGTAGTTCTTGGAGGGTTAATTCCCATCAAAATACCCTTAAGTATGGAGCCTCCAGTAGCGAGGGTTCTGCTCAAAGTTTCCAAGTGTTACTGGAAGTGTTCATAGTTGTGCGGTTTCTCATAAGCACAATACATTATCATAATAATAGTTCGAGTATGTTTAGTACGCGATTATCTGGCAAAAACTACTTTGCTCTGCCATCGTGGTCGCTAATCTACATTGTCGTCTTATTCTCTATCTTTGATAGATCGCTGCTTAGTATGTTTCTTGTTTGACAATAGATTAAATAATGTCAATATTGATTGAATCGTGTTTAAGAGGGGTAAAATACTATAAACAAAGATATTTCTTACAAGAGATTAATTTCGATATTTTTTCGACTCTATTTGAACGTTATCAACTATTATATTACAAGAGGAAAGAATCAAAGGATGTAAAATAAAGTAAATCTAAGCTTTTATAAAAAATATAAGAGATAAAAAGTATGCCAAAAATAACGCATTCCCTTTTCACAAACTGGAATGTTCTTCTTAAGACAATAATTAATAAACACTGAAATATGTAACGTAAAAATTATAAATTGATTTCGAAAGACTGTTCTTTTATCTAGTAAACCTATGTTTTAAATTTTGAGAAAATATGTTTATTTTTAGTACAATGAGGTTTTACCGTAGGTCGTTGGCAGATTTGTTAAATTTTCAAACAAAATTTTGGATACAATATGCATTTTGAATCATATAATCATGAAGTAAAATAAATTATTTGGGAAAGCTACTTTTCAGAATTTCAACTTTAGTTCAAATAAAATCGTAAAAAAAGATCGGTGCCCTTTGATTTTTGACGAAAATACTTCAGTTTGTCTATTTATTTATGGTCTTACAAACTAATTGGTATATATAAAAAAAATTACAATAATATTTTGCTTAGACATTATTGAAAAATTATAAATACCTACGATCAATAAATACTTACAAAAAGTACATTATTTTAATAGTTTTATCATCACGAGTTTGAGCATTTTTGAATGTAGGTTGTTATTATGTTAAAATGCTGGTATGGAGAATAGTCAATCTTTTTAATCGGAACCGCCCTGTACAGTATCAAGGGTATGATTGCAAAATCATCGTTCGACGAAATTTAAATTCTCGGTCGCTGGTTAATGGCTCTTAAATAGCTTGTCTTGAAACTTGAGCTAAGAGTTATTTTTGCATGACTTCTGGATTTTTCAAACGATAAATCAGTCAATAACAATTTTTGAAATGTACATTGGTACCGACATTAATTAAGTACATACATTCTTGGTGGGGATGTTTTTAATTTCGAATGTATAAAATTCCGTAAACGAATGTTTGTATTAGTTTTATTTTAAAAACGTTAAAGCTTGTTTTCTGCAAATAATCCACCGGAGCAGACTTTGGGGCCCGGACTGTTATTTTCGCAGTGTAAATATGAGCAGCTCCTCGGGTAAACATTGAAGCATCCCTTCGGAAGGCCCCGGGCCGACAGCCATTGGAACCTAAACCCTCCGTATCCCCACCCCACACCTATCCCCACCCCTCCCTCGCTATCGACAGGGGTGGGAAAACTTTTAAGGCATATCATTATTGACGAGTGCTTAACATCATAATACTTGTGTGTCGGAACTTTCTCAGAATATCTCTGGGCGCCTAAGCACATTCAAATTTATAAGTACATAATGTTACGCTACCTAGTAAACGCTCCAATTAATTTGTACATAATACATATTCTACCCCGTAATTTTATCGAGTGTTTTTAACAACGTCATAATGATCATGTAGCATAATTATTCCGTGCCCATGATTTATTTCTATTAAATATTAATGATTTCATTCTTGTTTATCTTTTTCATAGTATGGTACTATCCGTATAATGTTTGGTGTGATTGAGTGGTATAGTTACTGCCCTCTACCGGTCTTAATCTGTTTTATTTACCGACAGACATGTCGGACATGTTATAATATGTCGATAATACGGGTTTCTATTGTGCGTTAAGATGGCGCTTGTGTTGAAACTGTCAGATTGTCGAGAAATGCTTTGTTGTTAAAAAGGCTGGTTCCTGTAGATTAATTCTCTTTTCCTTGCTAATAATCGAAAAATAAATAAAGCCTTGTTTTGCCTATATTTCTATCAGTTGAACTGGGAACCGGTCCCAGGTGTAGTTTATAGGCTGTACCAAAGATATTCAAATACAGAAGAGATATGCTATGGTGTCCGCGCAACTGTCGCCGGACTACGCGCTAATTAGCGTAGTTTTCATACAAAAAGAATTGGTTCATTTCGTTGATTTTTTGAAAATGTGCATTAATATTGGTTAACAATATATTTTGAATAAGGAAAGAATTCGTTCATTTAGTTTAACCTTCGTTTGATTTATTCGTTAATTATTTGTTCTTTTAGTTTATTTGTTAATTCGTAAACAATATCGGCGACACCCGGAAGCGCAGACCCACATAGTAAAAACAGCAGATAGCATATCTACTTATATTTCAATATCTTTGGGCTGTACCGACTAATTGTCACATTTAAAAGTGTCCAGTCATGTTTTAACCAAAAATTTGTAACTAAAAAATTCAGTTCGAATTCTCGGAGTATTTAAATAAAGAAGGGAACCCTACTAAATCCTAACAAAATCTACGCTTTATCCAAAAACTTTTATGTTGATTTCGAAAAAAATTATTGCATTGTGCAACAAGCACGTATTTTAATTATAAAGATTTTAATTTAAGGGAAGAAAAACGCAAAATTTCTTGACGAGATCACTGATTAAAATTTTTGATGGAATACGCATGTATTGTACGATGTAACTTACTAATATTATAAACGCGAAAGTTATATGGATATATGTGTGTTTGTTACTCTTTCACGCCAAAACAACTAAATGGATTTTAATGAAACTTTACAATAATATAGCTCATACATTAGAATAACATATAGGCTATAATTTGACGCGGGAGGGGAACGGGGACGCGCGGGAAAGGTGATTCAGGGAGAAACAACGTATTTCTTAGAATAAGGCATAGTAATGCATGTCGGGAACAGCTAGATACTTTATAAAAAAGATTTCCATTCACAAAAGAAAATACATTTGAATTCACGACCAGCATCACTGGAGTTTGTGATGGGTCAAAATTTTTAGATTACACTCTATATTATCCATTGAATTCACCTCTCACGAAGTGAGTGAAAAAAATGACCATTTCTCAAAAATTAATTCAGTTTTCACAATAAACATTTATCCCGTACCAGGATCCCAGAAGATTGAGGAGCGCTATTTTAGTTTATAATGGGTTTTCCGGTGCTCTACAAACTCATCTCATCCGACCGACTCTTCCTCCATTACACAGCGCGTACCGGATACTTGGCCAAAACTCTGAGGAATCTTGCGCATACAACGAACGCTGTTTTTTTTTCACCGACACCAACGAAAACATCGTCCAGAGTTGCTGTTTTGATTAGAACATTTAATTTATTCTAAAAATTCAAATTTCATGCCATCTTTTTATTTTTTTGGGTTTGTTCACGTGAAACATTTCCCATCAAATATATTCACAATTTGGTAGACGTGTGTGTACAATGTTAAAAAATATTGTTTTTAACCTAGGTAAAAATACATTTTATTTTTAAGATACTCGAAGTTACCCAGCTTCGATTTGGGGTTCATTTTAACATTGAAACAAAATTGTTGATGAATCACATTTATACAGAGAAAAAAAACCGTTGAACGAGATTCTGTTTCTTTTTTTAACAATTGAAATGTTTTTTCAAAGCCGCTTAGTTCATTACATTACAATGACGCTGCTACCTGAAATTTCACGATGTTAGTACTCAGTGTTGAAGAGTTATTTTGCTGAAACAAACAGGTGGATTTGCCACTTTGCAGTTCTCATTAAACTCTGTAACCGCTGTAGATTGATTGCGTAGTTTATTAAATGCAAAAAAAAAACTTTTTTATGGTTATGGTGAACGTATGTCTTGGTTGAAAGAGGCGGGCGTTTATGAGTGAGAGAGCCACACCATCACAATAATTTAATTTTATAGTTTTCAAGTAAGTTTTTTTTATTTATGTGATAGTTTTCCAAACTTGTGCTAGTTTCGTCGGCGGGTACGGGTACTGCCGTCCGGGAACCATTTCTTGGATTACCAACCCCTCTGCCATAGATCATTCCAAGTTTATTTATTTATAAAATATAGATTAGACATTTACATAGATTAAATACATTAAATCACCACACTAGGCGGCTGCCTGTTTCAAGTGGTTTTCAAGTGGTTCGCTATGCTTGGTGACTTAGCAGCGGTACCACTAGCGGTATCTTGGCAGCGGATTCGTCTGCCTACCAACTGCGTGGCAGAACGGATCGAGAGAGACTGTTTGAGAAAGACCTCTCCTGCAGGACTCCCTCGGAACATCTCCTTGCACCGCAGTGGGAGGGATAGATTCATATTACCGTCACCGCTGGACACACCGGCCCCATAGATTCCTACCCTCCCTGATGGTTTTTCCTTTCCAAAGAAAGGAACAAAAGGAAAAAAATGTAACGGGGCCAATTTATAAAAAATAGTTCGATCAAGATCAATCCCTCTTATAGTAATTTTGTGCAACCTCTTTTCTCTGCGCTGCACGCCTGCGCCTGCAATCTTGATGAGTGCTTTGTAAAATTATCTGCTAAACGTTTTCATCATCGTGGCTGGTTCAGTAATAAACTGGAGAGCCTAAAACACCTGCACGCCTTCCGCCCCACCGACGTCTACCCCCTGTAATACAATTAGTCTATGAGAGAGTCGCTAGCGAACAACAATTTATAATTATGAGGTACCTATCTTCTCTTCTTGAAGGCAGGTAAAACAAGTAAAGGAACAAGGTAATTGTTTTCTTAGAGACTAATTAGTTTACCTATGCGGGTACGGTGATGCTATAGAGGTATAATATGAAACAGGAATTCTATTAACACTTGATTTTTCAATTTCGGAGTAGCTAGCTTTCAGTAATTCCCGACAAAGCCCGCTCCACGCGCCTGCGAACTTCTCGACCCACTGAATCTAATCAGCCGAAAATTGTGATTTAATTTGTTACCAAAATGGTCTGCGTTGGTTAATTGGTTACGAAATACAAATTGTAGCAATAAATTAGATCTGGAACTGGTTATGCTTGATTGGTTAATTTAGGAACATCAAATAAATCTTCTCTTTGGCCTATCGATCCACTGCGCGTTTTATATTTTCCGATGAAGATGATTGCTTTATGTTCGTCTAAATTTGAAAACATCTGAAAAGAAATGCAATATACACCTAGTACCTACATACCTTTATATAGTATCTGTTCGTTTTTTATTCGTTGCGAAAATACACGGCTTTTGAGTAATGGGAATTTCGCGGAAGGCAGGTCGACTAATAATGTTATTTATCGTATACGAGGCAATATATTTTTTTCCTCCTGACGTACAATTCTACAGTTTAGAAGCGTTTTATGAATTTATATTTGCGAGGGGAAAGTGCTGGGAGAAGTAAACTCTCGGAAAAGATTCATACTTATTAAGCAATATATTTCCACGGCAACACGCCCTTTGTCAATGTCGAGTTGTTATGAGTTACGGCGAATGTTGAGACTCCATTGAGTTTACAAACCGAAGATTTCTATTGTAATTTTAATTTTCAACAACTTCTTGATTTATTTCATTCTTGTATTTTGCTCTCCGAATCTACGTCACAATATTTTGGCAAGGGTTTCATTTGAAAAGAAATCAGAGTGTGTAATTCACACACTGTATAGAAGTGAAACTAAAATGTCGCTAGATGTCGCTTTATTTTTTTTTATTTGTTTTTTTAAAGTGGTTTGAAGATTGGATATTGATTTCACAAAATAATTTTTTTTTTTTTTTTTTTTTTATTTCGTAGGATTCGAACCCCTGTTCGCTTGATATTTGTCTAGCTCTCTGGCCGCTGAGATTTGTCAGACACCTTGCCCACTACGCTGTGAAAGGCACGCGCTGAGGTGCGAATATAGCGCATTATATTAGAACCGGGTATTTGTGTAGAACTGAGTTGTGACGCATTTCCGTTTCAACCGAATTTCAAGTCACTAACGGCGCTAAAGAAATTTTACTTTAAAAAAACACAAATAAAAAGAAAGAGGTTATGGTGAAGATCACTGATATTTATGGTGATTTGTAAAAACTGTATCAATTCGTGTTCGTATACTCTAAATGCGAATGCGAAACCTGTGTCCTAAAAAGGGGGCAAGCAATTCAAAGCTGTCCAGATGTAGATCTTACGAAAAGCGTTTAGGGTCAAATGGGATTCCTCCATCGATGCTCATTTTTCTAAGATTGATCTTCGATAAAGAGATCTTTGGAAGACGAGCATCGGGAAAAGAAACTAGAAAGTGGACAGACGACATCGAAAAGTAAACCAGCAAACCAAATAGAGATTTTAAACGCGTCGCAGATGACAGAAAGAAAATCAGATTAAATGTCTACAAGCTTCAGCTTGAAAACTCTACATATGTATGTGATAACGACCAATAAAAATAAGTCTCACCTTGGTCTCACCTCTGCCTGACGCCAACAAAGTAGCAATATTAGGGTTTTAGGCTGATCGACAACCCAACATACATATAAATATTTTTTTCTGAAATATTTTTCTCTTTGGGATGTCAACCAAGTATTAATACTCGGATTCATGTTTTGATGTTGAAAGAGTTTTAAGATGGGTTGTTTAAAGAAATATTAACAATTCATCAAATATTTAAAACAAATGTTCATGTTCTGTGAAAGTTCTATTTAAGTTCTGGTAACATTTCAGTTTTATAAAGTAACTGGCTGATGATAAGTAATAATAATAACAGATGATAAGTATAATAATAATAGATGATAAGTAATAATAATAACTTTAATGATAAGTAGAACTTACACAGACCGTGAAAATTAAATTAAAATATTTGATGAATTGTTAAAATTTTTTGAAACAACCCGTCCTTAGTGTTTTTGCGAAAATTAATAATAATAGTAATATTCATGTTTCACCTGTTTGATAACTGGATTGCGATAAGTGATGGATTTTCGTGGTTCTGGTCAAAACCGCAGGCCGCTATTAAAATCAAACATAAAAATGCATTGAGTACTAAAATAAAATAAAATAATTAAGGATTATTGAGTACATGCTAGTTGTGGATGATGTTACAATCAGGTTATATTACATATATTAAATACTAGCGAGTTCCCGGCATGCGTTGCTGCGCCATTTAATAAAGAAATTGTTTCGTCCCGTTCCCCTGCCGCCTCCCTTTTCTCTCCCGCGCACCCTTCCCCTCACGCGTTATCACACCGCCTTCTTCACCGTCCCTCTCCCCACTCCCCTTTCCCGCTTCCCCTGTTCAGCGAACCTCCCTCCCGCCTTCCATACATTCAGTCCCGGTACATTCAGTTTTCAAACAGTTCGCGTGCCACCTATTACAATTTTTTATACAACTTTCATAATGCCAAAGCTCATCAGTATATAGAAACCTTCACGGGCGTGCTCACAACAGCTCACCAAAGTTTCATCCCAATCTGATGAACGGTTTAGCAACGCATAATTTCATGATGCCTGAACTCACTATTGTATAGAAACCATCGCGGCCATGCTCACATCAAATGCACAAAGTTTCATCGCAATCGGATGAATGGTTTAGCAACGCGTAGGCATCTCAATACTCACACATATATCCAGAAACAAGCATATTTTCACTTATGTAAAATACAGTTTATAATATAAAATACATTCATTTATATGAAATACAGTTTTATCCGTGAATAATAATTGAACCCATGGAATGGGTGGCGAATTTCCAACTTCAAATGAGACGTATTCAGATGACCATAATTTGTGTATTTTTAGAATTGAATTTTATCGATATTCATCAAAAAGAAGGTGTCATTTCTGTTTCAGATTTTATTTTTTTTTATTCGTAAGCTTTTACAAGGCACCAATGGCGATAAATAAATCCACATTGTGCATTCTTATCCCGACGCGACGCGCTGTTCGGCTGTTCGGCTGCTCGGGGATGGGTATAAAACTTTCATTGCATTGTATTTATGTTTTTGTTCATGATAACGGTCGGATAGTATCAAAATATGCCAACAGCACCTGGCTTCCACTAATAAATAAAAATTACTGTCAAAGCTCCGTGCCTCGGGAAGAATTTACGCAATCCGCTGAACTTAGGGCAACAAGGGGTTGAAGAATGCGCAAAGAACTACGCGGGATGTGTTACTTTCATCAACTAAGGTTACTAAAGCTGTAATATCATTGTTTCAAGGTTCAAATATTTAAAAATTCAACATTTAAAGACAAGAATTACGTGATCAATATTTATTATTATATTTTTCACGTCGCTTTTCTTATTTTCTCTTCAGGTCTGGTCACTTTAACCACTAACATGGTCTTACTAATTTTGATTTTTAAAGAAGAAAAATCGTAATATGGGAATCGAGTCTCTAATCCATAGATGAAACCAAAATGCTTAAGTCTTATTATATATTATTAGTATTATATTATGGAGGAAGGTGGGTACCGCCGCTCCGGGAACCTTTATTGGATAACCAACACCTCTGCCATAGGTCACCCCAAGTGGTTCGCTACGTTTGGTGATTTAGCAGGGGTGCCCGGGTTCATGAGGTGAAGTTTGTCTAGGTCTTGGAGGCGGATGTCCAGGACACACTAAAGCCCAGATTCCTACCCATCCCTTATACCCTTTTCCTTCCCAGAACTCTCCTCTCCCTCCTTTCCCTAAAAAAACCCTCCACACAGCATCCCCAAAGATTATATAGGCCCTGAAGGAAATTATCTTCCTCAGGGCCTCTGCCTTCATTTATTTGTTTATTAAGACACACGCAGTACATAAGTTTGCAAGTTATAAGGAATATTAATGATAATATTGCAATAATACTGAATCATTGTTTTTAATTGATAAACTAATTTTTAAGAAAAGATTTTTATACATAGTCTGAAACACTCATCTATATTGAAAAAATCTCCCGAGAAAAAATACATGCCGCCGATGGGACCCGAACCCGCGAAAAAAAAAGTTTGACAAGTTAAGAGGGCATTACCAGAGAAAACCGGAAATACGTCATTTACAAAAAAATTTTTTAGACGTATTGACTCTTTTCCACAAACAATTATAAATGGATTTCGAAAGATTGTTCTTTTATCTAGCATTCGTAGGTAATAAATTTTGAGAATTTTTAAATTTTTTTATTATAATAAGGTTATTCCATAGGTCGTTGGCAGATTTGTTAAATTTTCAAAAAAGTTTTTGTATTATACCACACCCATTTCAAATAATATAATCGTGCAGTAAAATAAATCACTACATTATCTAGCAAACGTATGTATTAGAATTTTAATTTTAGTTTCAATAAAATCATTAAAAAATATGTACGTACATGTGCTTCTTGACGAAAATTGGTCCATTTGTGTATTTATTTGCGCACTTACAAACTAATATATTTCAGATTTTTTTTACATACTTAATTTTTTTACATACATAATTTAGACATTATTGAAAAATGATAAATACTTATAATCAAAAAATGACTACAAAAAGTACACTATTTTAATAGTTTTATCATCACGCCTTTCAGCATTTTTGGATGAAGGTATAAATTAAAGCTAATTTGGATTGAAATAAATTCGATATTGAATTATAATTTAAAAAAGCTGGTACGGAGAATAATTAATCTTTCTCATTGTAACCGCCCTGCACGATCGGAAGAACAACTTTCGACGAAATGTGGATTTTCGTCCGCTGGCTGGTTAAACGCTCTTAAAGTATTTTACTAAAAAAATGTAGACATAATTTGTCTCGACGCCACCTAGCGGGAGATTTAGCACTTACAATGCCTTTCCCATGTAAAAATAAAGTTGCCTGTTTGCAGGTGGAAAAATGTAATAAACAGTAATTGTTGAATGAAACACTAGTATATATTGAGTTATTTAGCGGGTAGGAGATAAGCCGACGTAGCTCAGTGGTTAAAGAGCAGCTGACCGAATATCAGAAGGACGCGGTTTCGAGTCTCGTCCGCGGCATGTATCTTTTCTCGGAAGATTTTTAAATGTAGATGAGTATTTCAGGCTGATAATTATTGCTTGTAATAATTGTTACCCTTTGTGCTATGCATAAAAATCTTGTCTAAACGTTAGTTAATAAATTAAACAAA
Source organism: Limnephilus marmoratus (assembly GCA_917880885.1). Taxonomy (NCBI): domain Eukaryota; kingdom Metazoa; phylum Arthropoda; class Insecta; order Trichoptera; family Limnephilidae; genus Limnephilus; species Limnephilus marmoratus. Next base: position 65,207,817 of record OU862906.1, read on the forward strand.
AATTATAGTTAATATACTGTCTGTTCCTCCATTCTTATTTCACGAGCTCTTGAATAAATAAATCTTTTTTCAACAGATTGTTTCAATGTAGATGAGTGTTTCAGGCTGATAATTATTGCTTAAAATAAAATAATCATTTAGGGGGTAATAATTATTAGTTATTCAATTACATGTGATTGAGTTATTGTAAATTAATATATAGGTAGGTCCAAAGTTTTTAAAATACTTAGTTTTAACCACTTCAATTAAAAAAAATATAGACAAAAAATGTGGTTAAAACTAAGTGTGTTATTAAATTTTTATATATTTATCATGTATCCTTGGTATATATCCCAGTTTATGTATCTCTTACAATATTATATATTACGCTATAATGTAAAAAACAAAGCTTTCATCTTTACTCTGCATCCCTTATCAAATTTACTCTTTTTCGGCTGCTCCTGGACGCCCCTCTAAATGCTCGAACCTTTTTTTGCGTAAATAATTAATTAAGCGATTCTTGGCACAAATTTACGTTTACGGAGAAGTGATTACGCTTATGGTGCCATGAAAGACCTTTTGTTACTTTGACAACATTTTAAATTGGGTAGTTACTTGTAAATATTACGTAATTTTAACGCAACCAAAGAGGTATTGAGAAATGCTTAAGAAAATTTTTCGAAGAATTTTTCTTTATATTTTAATTGTAGCCTTCATTTGTAATACTTTGGTCGTTATAATAAAGTTAAATATTTAATCTGAAGTAGGAAAACGGCTTAACTCCTCAGGTCTCTGTTCAAAATATTTCCGTTTTTCAATAAAATCTAAATAAATGTAGTATTTCTGAATGTATCCCAAAACTATAAGCTGTTCTCAAAAGGTGATAAAATATACTTTCAACTGTTATTATTTGAAATAAACATATTATTCTTTAAATATAAAATTTTTGCATGCAAACATAATAAATTTAAAAAAATGATTCACCTTATTTTTCTAACTAAAATAATTGATAACGAAAAAAAGATACGCGTACACATAATATATTAGGAAAATGTATTTTATTCGTTATTGTCATACACTCTTTAGTAGTTTTATGTAAAAATAATTAATAAAAAATTCTCAAAGTTTCAAATTTTTAAAAAAATAATAATTAATAAAAAATTCTTAGAGTTAATTTTTTTTTTGTTTGGAAACTTTGGATTCATAAAGAGGTTGATTTTATTTATTTTTATATTTTAAAATAAAGCGTGATATTTTTCTCTTTCTTACACCGTTTAGATCACATTTCTAACCTTCATAATAACTATTTACATGAGACCTATATAAGTTGTCCCGAAAACCGAACAAATTGACCAGACATGACGGGTTAAACCATAGCTTCTCTGGGCGATAACGCCCTTCGCGATTTAGACCTTCAGGGGGCGGTAGAAGACCAAGAGAAAATTGGGGGGCGTTTCAGACTTTCAGGGGGGCGGTAGGAGACCCGGAGAAACCCATACCACCCCATCCTATATTGCATCATCCCATCCTATTGGGGGCCATCCATAAATTACGTCACATCTTAAAATCTTTTCCCTATCCCATTACGCCCCCTCCGTTGTAGCAAATTAACCCCATTGTTGTATCCCATTACGCCCCCACCGTTTGCTGTTTCAGATTCTCACGAGGGGGCGCTAGAAATAAAAATATTCTCACAGTGGGCGGTGGGCAAAGAAAGGTTGAAAATCTAAGGGTCTGAATCTGAAAGTCATTAAATTTGAAAAATTTTTCTGTGATTTTTAACATAAAACTATTATCTGTTCGCAACTTCTATGGCAACTTGAGCCACAGATCTTTCAAATATGTATTTAACAGTCAAAAAGAGCAAAAAATACGATGCTCTGGATCCATTTAATAAACATTTAAAACTCAAACCTTTCGTAAAAAGAGTAGCTAAAAATAGTGAATAAACTAAAGCTGCTAATGTTTTCAACAAGACATTCTAAACCTGCATTTTACGAGCTTTAGCTCCATTCGTGAGCTTTAGCTGTTTCACACAATCATTATTTTCTATTTTTTGTTAAGATTGATTACTATCATTGTATATTGTTTTCCATTATTTAATCATTTGAAGTATCTTGCTTCTTCTAAAATCGTGTTTCTTTCTTTACAGGTAAGCGATGCTTTTTCATCTCCTAATCCAGAATGTCCATTATTCTCCCGCTCAAATGTAAGTGTTGGTCTTTGTTTATACTGCTTCCTAAGCTTTTGATGCACTTTTTGGTATGGAGGAAAAACGGCGGCTATTCATTAGTCTTCCAAGACACATGATTAAGTATTATGTTAGAAGAGTACTTCGAGCAAAGTGGAACATAATATTATTGTTCAACTTTTCCACCTAGAAACCCAAAACCATTAAAGAACGTGGATACCTACTTTGTGATTAAAATATACCAAATCAAATAATTGAAAAACTATTATAAGTTTTATTAGTCGTCGTAAATTTATTTAATCTTCCATGAAAACAAATTCAATTTACTAATTGAAAAAATATCGCTCTGTGTAAAAAAAATATGGCTGAATTACATTCTAGCATACTCCTACAAATTCCAAAGTAAATATTTCTTTTATATACCTACTTGCTGTTGCCTTTTTCGTTAAATCATAAATTCTGCTTTCGTACTTGTGTATTCATATAATTTGTATAATTATAGCTTAGTTTTCAGTAACTATACTTCAGCACATAACTAGCGCTTAAATAACTTTAAAAAATACATTTGATCAAATTACGTACAAACTTATTTTTGCTCATAATTTTACCCGTACATGGGCCTCTCCTTAGTAGGTTCCCATTAATTACATTAATATTATTTATTACTTTGTTAAAAAAATAATTATTGTACTTAAAATTATATTTACAATGACAAACATAAATATGTTGTATTTAGTTTGCAGGTGAAGAAGATATCTTGTGAATAATAGTTTTTCCGTCTTCCGTCAATGAAGTAAATGCTTTTGAATTATTTTTGTCTTTAATTCGTGGAACTCCATTATATTTTTTTAAATTTAATTAATATTAAATTTGATAATGTTATTATCATGTTCTGCAAATATTTTAGTATGTATTTTTGATATAGCTGTTTCGGTTTACAAGACCATTTTCAAACTGTGTTTGAACCATTTGAGACGACGTATTTATACGAATCTGAATGTCAATTTTTGAAGGTGTCTAAATGGATTATTACCGGTTAAAATTTTCTGAGAAAACTAAGTAGAGACAGTAGACACTTGATTATGTGGGAGATCTGTTTTCCACTGAGACCACCATTACCGTTAACAGAACAAGACAAAGAAAAAAAGGTAACGGTCGCAACATCGAAAAAGAACATAATATTTTTAATCTTTTAGCCCCGCATTATTGTTTCCACAAATATAGCAAATTTATAATTTTTATTGCATAATTTTTTTTCTAATTTAACATTTAATTATTTTGTTTTATATCCAAATCCCTATGAAAACAGGCCAGTTAAGTCATATAAATTGATAAATCTAGTTCAATAAATACAAAGGTTCATACACGTGTCATAAAAAACAATATAAGTAAAATGGATAATAAATCGGTCATGGCGAACATGAACGCGAGCCGAGCCACGAATTATGGTAAAAAAATGAAGCAACTGCAAGCGGCGCACAGTGATTCGTTTCATACATGCTAGACGCTAAAAACTCTTACACACGAATTAATTATTTTAACTATCTATTGGTGTAGTCAATGCTAATTTTATGAAAATTAGTGTTAAAAATGAATTAAAAATTTAAAATTTTAAAAGTTTTTTTTATTTTTCATTTTTTTTTTATAATTTTTAAATAATGTATTAAAAGAGTATTTGAGGTTTATAATAAAGCGATTATATGTAAAAAGTAAAAAAAAGTGTATTTTGAGTGTAATAAATTGCTAAAATTGCGGTCCATTTTCTGCTTATATTCAAAGATATAAGCCTTATTTGGTTTTTCACCTTTTTTTCACCACTTGCACTGGCGCTTATCAAGTTCAAATGTACTTCAAATTTTGTTAAACATTTCGTCAAGCTTTTCTTTCTTCGGCAAACTCTTCCATGTCACGAACAATTCCAGCCTGGAAATCTCGTATGTGGTTCCTGTAAAATGAAAAACTAATAATAATGTGGATTGGTGTGGGTAAATATCGAAACTGATATGAATAGAATATTAGTTGCATTATTTAAAAAAAAGAAAATTATGGTGCGATTTTGATATACTCTCTGAGATAAACTCTCGAGAAGTTAGAAATTTAATTTATTTTTTGGGCTAAAAAAAAACACAAAACTTATTTATTATTTAAAAAACAACTAAAATTATTTACACCAAAGTATTAAGAAACTTTTAAACATATCTTCCATAGTAGCCACCATTTTACAAAACCGAAAAAAACACTTTTCAAACTTAGTACATAATTTTAAACGTCGAGCTGCAACAAGCGAATAAATGCAAATGATAATTTCAAAACACATTATTCGACTTTAGGCCTCTGGTATGAGTCAATGCGTGCACTAATCACCCCAATTAAGCATGCATTTATTATTCTATCTATCTGGTAATGTCGCCATGACGTCATTGTTTTGGGATTCAAAAATGACTTATTAGCGTCTAGCTTGTATGAAACGAATCACTGTGCGGCGTTTCGCGCCGTTCCCTGTGTTCCTTTCCCATAATTCGCGGCTCAGTTGACGGTAACGCTTACCTGTTTATACGCGCGCTAAGAAAGTGACTATTAAATACATATGTTTTATATTAATGCCCTACTGACGAACTAGTGTTAAAATTAAAAATTACGGCTGATAATAACTTATTTTATTGTACCTCGTGTACCCGTATCTGAAATGAGACGGAGTGCTGATCAGTGAGTTACGCAGCTAGGCTCAGTTGCTTATAATTATAACTATATTTTATTCCATAATAATCATGTTGGCGTATTAACAGGTATAGATTTACGCTTATGATGACGAAATTAACACGATTACAGAATTAATCGGTTTAGATTTACATGTATGATGACAGAGAACAGTATAAAATACAACGATGATTAAGCTAAAACAGTGTGAAATATAATTTTGATTGAGCCAAAACAGAATAAAGTGTAATTATTATGAAGCCAAAATTCTTCCCCTTGTCCTATTCTGGTCGGGGACACCCATTGCAACGTCAAGACGCCGTTGAATTCGCTTCCAAAACAATAAATGCTATGTTATTTGTAAAATTTGAAAATATAATGTATGTTTCTATGCAACAGAGGCTAGAACATTATGAAGTTTGTTAAACATCGCGTTGATTTTTCAATTATCAGCTAGTCCAAACACTTTTCGCGTTCCGCGTTATCCATGGTGTTAAGTGGCTGTTTAAAAGGGCATACAAATCGCTGTTCGTGTTTATGAATTATTATCATACACATTTTACCGAGTTTGGCACGACAAAACGACCTGTTGAGCCTTTTCACTTAATGGCTATGTCAAAAAAATAAACATAAACCTCCTCGAAGAGATGACATTTGTGTTATTTTTTAAGTTATATGGCACGTCATATAAGATGTTTAACGACGTCTCAATGAGGGAACTAGTACAGTTATAACATGCTTATAGATAAATTTATAAATTATAAAATAATAAACGATACAATATTTCGGTCATGTGCTAAAACATGGCTTATTTAACTGCTTTAACCCGGCTTTCTTAGTGATTTAGATATAAAAAAATCGAGTGCAGTTTTACACGCGGTAGAAGCGACACTTTACCAAAAAAATCTCAACGAATACTTGAAAGGCGAGGTTATGATCAAAGCGGCCAATGAGCGCAGTTGATGCGTCACAGGAGCAGTAATTGTCATTTCCTTTCATCCGAAATCCGAATTACAGCGGGCCTATAAAAGTTTCACTTCAAAAAGTAAGAATGCGTAATTCACACGCGGTAGAAGTGAAACTATAAAGTCGCTAGATGTCGCTTTATTTTTTTTGTTTGTTTTTTTAAAGTGGTTTAAATATTGGATATTGATTTCACAAAATAAAAATGTTTTTTTTTGGATTTCGCAGGATTCGAACCCCCGTTCGTTTGATGTCCGTCTCTCTGGCCACTGAGACTTGTCAGTCACCTTGCCCACAATGCTATGGAAGGCACGCGCCAAGGTGCGAATTTGCCGCAATATATTAGAACCGAGTATTTGTGCAGAACTGAGTTGTGACGCATTTCCGTTTCACCCGAATTTCAAGTCACTAACGGCGCTAAAGAAGTTTCATTTCAAAAATGAAACAAACAGTAATAAATGACTTGTATTAGTTTGTTGTGGTAATTGGATGCGCATGTTTGAGAGCCAGCAATAGTTTTGAAGATGTAAGTCGAAAACAATTTTCTAGTGCTTTTGGATTTCAGAGAAATCGATTTACTTTAGGTACAATTTTTTTGATCGCATGAGGAAACTACTTCATTGTGGATAAGTGTAGTTAAAAAATACACGTTTAACCATTTGCCTGTGACATTATAATAATTGTATTGGGTACTTCTACTTGAATATGACTGTTGATAAACACCAAAGCCTTTTTTTCGAGAATGCAGTTTTTTCCCGGCGCCTTTGTCGAGATGTTTGCAGAGAGGGCTTGTTTTTATACCTTCTGGTTTAAGTTCCCAATCTCTGGTTGCCAGAATTTATCAAAGCAAACGGCACGAATATTAAACGTAGATATTATATTACGCTCCGCTTCCAACATCCAACGTGGGTAGAAGTAGGAATCTGCCATACCTACCGTACCTATGTTTGTAGGTATGTACTTTCCCAGACATGCGGTTTTGTGCTACTGATTGCTGAAAATTGCTTTTAAATTTTTCCGTTTTTTCTCCTTTTCCGGCGGTTATGTTTTCCTCTACCGCCTTCAGATGTCAGCCACCCGCTTTTCTACGTTGGTTGCTTCTGGAATCGTAAAATAAATTATATTAGGCGTGAAAATGTTGTGATGGCGGGGGAATTATAACGTGATGGGAAATATATTACGCCTTTATTTCAATGCCTCGCTGCGAGCGTATTTGTAATAAGATTAAGGTGAGTTATTAATTTCCCGCTTTTTCTTGAAAAGTGACGGCATAATTATAAACATTTTGCATCGCTGTTATTAAAATTGCTTTTCTAAAATGAACTACATCTAATTTAAGTTGATCCTTATCTCCTCTGTTTGCTTCGAGTTTCATCTTTGTAAGTCAGTAGTATTATGTATTTCTGAACATACAATATGTTATATTAAACATAGAATGTTCCTTTGACTTTTAGTCGAAAGGTTATGAGTTCAAGATGATATTTTCATTATTAAAATACCATGAAAATGGAATCCAGAAATGCTGAGAACTTGTGTTTTTCGCTTATCCAATTTTCGACCAACTTTGTGGTTGCGGATATTTATTCAATATGTCGGTATATTTAGGTAACTGGATAACTACCAATTCATAACGACCGTCAAAATAATTCGTGTTGCAAGACCGAATTTTATTTTTTTAAATTAGCTCCACACCGGAGTAAATATATACACACCGTGTGAAATTTATATATATATATATAATAATAATAGCCTTTATTCAGACAGTAAATTAGATTACATTATGTATAATAATAAAACATTTATCATGCATCGATTCCCTGTCTGCATGTCACTAGTTGACAAAGCTGAAGTGGAAATGGTCAGGTCATACAATCAGAGGAAGTGAAAAATAGGTCAAAATTAGTCGTGAATTGGTTCACAAGTATATACATACAATGAGGAAAATAGTTTTCCTCATGCCCTACAGGATGCTGTGTGGAGGGTTTTTAGGAAAGGAAGGAGAGGAAGTTCTGGGAAGGAAATAGGTATGAGGGGTAGGTATCTGAGAATTGTGTCCAGAAAAATCTCTCCAACCGCAGTGCAAAGCGATTGGTTTAGAGTTTCCGGCTAGAGAGGATAAAAAAGCTCCCTTATCCAGTCTCTCTCGATCCACCACACGGCAGGTGGGCAGACGCATCGACCGCCAAGATCTGGTCAAACCTCACTCCGTGAACCCGGACACCCCAGCTAAATCACCAAACATAGCGAACCACTTGGAGTGACTTATAGCAGAGGTGTTGGTTATATAATAAATGGTTCCCGGAGCGGCGGTACCTATACCCGCCTCCCAATTTGTAAATATAATTCAAAATATATAATATAAAATATATCTATTCGTGGCGTGAATGGGGTGAATGCCGGTAACTCCATTAATGGTGGACTGAATGCCGTTGGCGCTAATAAAAAACTGTCAAAAGAAGTGAAGCTAGCAGTCCACAATGGAGTCCTGGTACCTACCCTGATGTATGGCAGTGAGGCATGGAACTGGCAGAGGAAGGATGAAAGTAAGCTAAATGCTGTTGAAATGAGATCCCTGAGACGTATGTGTGGTAAAACAATGTATGATCGTGTGAGAAATGTGGATATCCGCAAAGAATGTAAGGCTGATGTAAGCATAATGAGTAAGATTAAGAAAGGGACCCTCAGATGGTTTGGGCATGTAGAACGAATGAACGAAGAAAGTAGTGTAAGAAGAATATACGACGCGAATGTGAATGGTAGAAGAAGTCGGGGACGCCCGAGGAAGACGTGGCACGATCAAGTGAATCAAATACTTGAGTCGGGCCATGTCAAAAGTCAGAACAATAGAAGAGAATGTATGAGACGATGTATGAATGTGAGTGAGGCAAAGAGTGTGTGCCAAGACCGAGTTGTTTGGCGGTCCGTCCTCTCTGCCTACCCCTGCGGGGAAACGGCGTGATGGTTAGTTAGTTAGTTAGTTAGTCTATTCGTTACGCACAACCTTTTCCAAAAGTGAAATATTTCGCTTTCCAATATAAGACAAATAATTTGATTCCATAGTTACAATTTCTAAAGTTAGTATATTATGCTTCACGATATTCTCATTTGTAATATGGAATAATGGGATGGGGCTGAGAAGCATCTAATTACATAAAACGACTGAATGTTACTCAGAAGTGTATCATAAATACCATATGAAAGGTCATCATCTCACAAAATACAAAAAAACTCCTCACATAATCATGAAACCAGAGCAAAGCAAATATACAAGCTAAATAATATAGGTACCTTGGTGTAATACTACCTTTGGAAAAAAAGTTCAGAATTTTTAACTGTAAAGTTATATAACAAACTTCCACCCAGTATCAAACAAATTACAACAAAAAATAACTATATTAAGTAAGTACATCCAATCTTGGCTAAGAAATTATCGGAAAAAGAACCGCTAGTATTTTATTAAAACATTGTCGGAAAAGTTACTGAAAAAAACCCTTCCCACACCTTGAAGTTTAACCATGGAAGTTGCTGAAAATCTCTTTCGAAAACCAACCTCCCCTCAGCACAAATTCTCCTGCTAAAAAGGACTGAGAAAATATGATACTAAGGACTATAAATGCTAATGTCAAAATTATATGAAAATAATAAAAAAATATATTCATCGGACTCACAAAACAAAACCAAAATCTAAAAAACTTCGATGGAATTTCCAATTCTTTGAATAATTTATGATAATGACAATCGACAAAAAGAGTAACTGACATTTCATTCTGAGCTCTCTCCATTCATTCCTCTACTCGTTAAAGCACAACCGATATTCGAAAACGTCCACAAATGATACTTAATAAATAAAATCTATATTTTGTATGGAATCCGTTATGAAATCCGTCCCATGCTTATTGCTTATACTGCTGCAGCAAAGAATATAACGAACGTACCTCCATAAGCAGGTGTCGAGCAGAGCGTGACAAATGGCTTGTCTTGTTATTGCTGTGACGCAGAGCAATGTATCCCGAACTATAACCTCGCTTGCGGTGGTGACTTTACGGGAGCTTTTCGGAAATTCATTATTTAACTGCGAGCTTTCGGCGTACAAAGGAAAACTTGCGCAAGGAATTGAATTAACTTGTTTTGTTTACCCGTGTTTGTTTTGTTATTTCAAATTCTTCGAATGCTGACGCCAAATGATTTGGGATCAAATATACTACTGTAAAGTATTATTGCTCTAATTAATTTGCAAATAAAGTATTCTTCAAAACAGAACAAAAAAAGCGCAACGTCTTAGAAAATATCTCCATTTTTGCTAGTGTTACATATTCACCTTTAATGTAATTTATTGAACAAAGAATATTTCTTTATATTTTTGTACAACAAAATTTCATTAATTTTAATAAAATTTCTCACTGTTTCTTTATTTTATGTTTTGTCTCTTTCTGTATAAGTATGTGCTCACACAATATAGTTTTTGATCAGTTTAATTTTATTCCATGAAGATACTTGTTTTAAGCGAAACCGGTCAGTATAAAATACGCAAATCGTGGTTACAAACAAAGTAATTGTTTTATTTCATTAAACATTTCTTTAGTTTAGTGTTGGTGAGAGACATTATATTATTAAAAATCATGCTTACCAGTGTAACCATTACAATGTCATATCAGCCGCTAGAAAACTCTAATTGGATGAACGGTTTAGCAATGAAATGTTTATTGCCAGAGCTCACTATTGTATATACAAACTATCTATATGTATATCTATATATAAAAATTTATACCGTTTTACAAAATAAAATGACGTTCTTGAATTTTTTGAGTATTTTTCTAGTTTTCGGAACACCTATGTAGGTGTTACATAGAAATCAGTTGAAAATATCCAGACAGCATTTTTGTTTTAGACCTGTGTTATTAATGTATACAAATTCACTGACTCGAGTAGATCAGCAGACACCATTGCTGACCTATATAGTTTAGTTGAAAGCCCGTTAGTTTTCTTTGTTTTAGCTACAAGCGATTTTCGTAGAAGTCATTTTTTCATGATTATATTTATACGATCTTTGTGTTGGATACACACAGTTATATCTTTTCAAAAATATGAAGGTTACGAAACGGACACACCTCTTTGACCAAAATATCCTCTAATTAATGAATTAAACCAACATTAATTATTTATTCTTTCAAATTCATTGAATCGAGTAGATCAGCAGATACCATTGCCGACTTATATACCAAGTATAGTTGAAAGAATAAGAATTTCATTTATCTTAAAAACACAGAAAGTCCTATTTCCATAAAGCGTTCACTCAAATGCCACTTTGAACCATTCTCCTTAAAATGTCGTTAAAATAAATAATGCTTGCTTCTTTTAAAAAAAGGCTAATCTTAGTCCATAACCAGGAGAGGAAAAGTTTTCGCCGGAGTTACTATTACTATTTAACTGCCCGGCGAGAAACTTAATACATTTTTTTACACCGAAACTTGTCCGATCCAAGTGAGGGCCAGTCCGTAATATACTTTACGGGACTTGATACTTTCTCATACTTGCGCTGTTAAAATGGAGTCGCTCCTTAGGGAGGACTCATTACCGGGTACAACATACCCGCGACGTGACGCCCCTGGAGGGTTGAACGCCCCACACCTTGCGGTATGTGACAAGGAATTTTATTTATTACTCCATATAGTCAGGGGCGACTCGGGGAAGAATATTTCTTCCATGTTTTAAAAGATAAACCTTAAGATGAAGCCATACTAAATAATGTAAAATCATACAAAATCATATGTTTTTGTTTAAAAAATTTGACGGCTTAGAAGTATTATATATGCTTCAATTGAATACTGCGTGTAGAACACACCTTGGCCCTTAAAAATATTGGTCTTTTTTTTATAAGTCTTTTAATAAGCCTATAAAAAAATAAAGTATAAGGTCTATAAAAAACACTTTCAAGTCCAAACTCTCCTATTTATAAACCCCTTTTCGTATTTGGTTTTATTGTATAATGCGGCGAATTAAGTTTCTTTTATAATAATCGCAAAAAAATTATATGTACGCCCGAACTTCACAAAATAAAATAAAATACGCATTTTCTCGTTGTTATTTTAGACAACAATCAATACGGCCCGCACTCTACGAATTTAGATTCTTGAAGTGACCCTTATGGCATGGGCACAAGAACCATGCACTGGACACACCTATTTCGTATCAGTTACGCCCCGACCGGAGCGGGAAGTAGTTGTGTGACTCCGCGTCGCTTAGTTTCGTGAAAATTTCTGACAATAAACAATGCGAAAAAAAGGAATTAATATTTTTTACAGGCCTTTACAAAATCAAGCTGTAAAAAAAATTCTCAAATACCTTTTCCAACCTTTCCAAAGCTTTTTCTTAAGTATTTTTAAACTCCTCCCATAAAGGGCGTAAATTCTGATTTCGATTTTTTCCTGAACTATTGGATCGCCTTAATCGTTCTTCTACACATGTTTTTTAAAGACATTTCAACTGAGATATTTAATTAATGTTTTTCATTTAAAAAAAAAAAAACTTGAGGTAATCTTGCTTAAGAACTAGCGCCTACCTTATCATGTAACCTTGTTGATGTACATATTCCTACGATAAATTAGAAATTAATCGTTCGCAAGTATTTGAAAATCTAAATCTTTTTAGAATCTTAATAAACAACACTGTAAGTAACAGCATCAGAATTTATCCAAAGTCACAAAACGTGTGAACCTTTCATAATCGCTTTACAAAGACAAGATATATGCGGTATTGCGTATAACACTATGTACCTACACAAAAATAGTTTAAACGTTCTCTGGCTTTGAGTTCGGTTGAGTTGAATGTTAACTGTTCTTCTATAAATAAGTACGTATTTTAATTCCTCTTGAAATACCAATATTTATTTATTTATTTATTTATTATTTATTTATTTATTTATTTATTTATTTATTTATTTATTTATTTATTTATTTATTTATTTATTTATTTATTTATTTATTTATTTATTTATTTATTTATTTATTTATTTATTTATTTATTTATTTATTTATTTATTTATTTATTTATTTATTTATTGATTTATTTATTTATTTATTTATTTATTTATTTATTTATTTATTTATTTATTTATTTATTTATTTATTTATTTATTTATTTATTTATTTATTTATTTATTTATTTACTTATTTACTTATTTATTTATTTATTTATTTATTTATTTATTTATTTATTTATTTATTTATTTATTTATTTATTAACGCCCTTTTCGGGGCTTTTACACATGAATAGTAAGAAATATACAGTATTTATTGTACATAACTGAACTGCCTTCGTAATAATACTTTATATTTTTTAAAAGATAAATTGAAGATGTCCACTGCCTTAGTATAATTGTTTCCTTCCATTAGTATTCTGGGCAAAGAGGAATACATATGGTAGTTAGTTCCAGAATTACTGCACTGAAATAAATCATGACTTCTAGTATTACGTAGTGGAATCCGGAAGTTATTACAAGCATTGATGAGATTTTTCACAAATGTGCTATAAATATTATCTTTAATTTTTTGAAGTGAAAACTTCTTTAACACCTTTGTGATTTGAAACTTGTTAAAACGAAAAATAGCGACACTAAAAAGAGACAAACGCATACATCTATAGAAATAAGACTTCGAGAGAATGATATAGTGTAATCGATCTCCTCTTTGTGCGGGGCATCGTAGCCTCCCCACTCTTGTCTACTTCAGTTTTCTGAAAGTTTCACTTCTACTGCATGTGAATTGCAAACTTTGTTTTTACGACTTTTTTTCACTAGAAAGACAAATGAAAGACGTGTTACGAATAACCTGAAATATTTGAAAATATTCCTATTACCACTACAGTTAGCGGAAAAATGTTGCTTGTATCGTAAAGGAGAATCTGCCTGCCGAGGAATCGAACACGTGACAACTGGATGGGACGCAAACGCGACGCCAACTCATCCACTGACCGGTCACTTTACCTATCATTTTTTGACCTGAACTGCAGGATAGAAATTATCAAAAGTGACCAATATAACAAACGTATGTTTTATGATTTCATATTACTATTATAAAAGTATGCATGAAGTATGCAATCGGATATCCTTGAACATTCCCTGATAAATTCGAATGAAACATGTTTGATATGACAGGAATCTGGAAACCTAGAGCTGAAACAACCCGGCAATATTTTGAAAATATTACCAAAAATTTAATGTGGAAAAACACCCTTAAGCGCATTCGTGATATTTTTTACACAAATAAATATTGTGTTCGCATATTTTTACGTCCGACCCCGTACCCGTCGTTGTCAGTATGCAAAGGCTTTCACGAAAATATTTTCAATATATGTACGTGAATAATACATGGACCCTTAGAAATTTCCGGCCATCATTGGGTCCTGTCAAAAACGTCGGACGTTTTCCAGAATTCTTACTGGAAAAGTTCTTATGAAAGCTTCGATGATTTCCATGCAGGTAAACAACAAAGACGTATATAGTTTAATGGTAACATGAATTCAGATATAATGTAAGTACAAATGTTTTTTCTGATAACTTTTTTTCTGAAGAGAAACTTGTGAGAAATATAACTAAGACAAGAATCACTCTCAAAGTTAATTTACAATGACGAGTGCATAAGCAAGATCTTTTCACCATTACTCGGGATATGTTTCTTTCTGTTTTTATAATTTTGTATTTTTTGGGCCAAAGACCAACATTTCAGACCGCTTCTATTACAGCTATGATCTTCCAAGTGGACCTTTGAAAAAATCCTTTCAATGTACTCGTAAGTAGGTTCTCGTGAATTCATTTTAATAAAGTTACGTAAACTTTATTTATTTAGTACTGATGTGAACATATTGTTTTGTTAAGTAAGGCAATAAATTAATAATTAATTAATACGAAATAAAATGTTAATACATTCATAAAATATTCATTCTAAAAGCCTTGTTATTTGAACAATTTGAGATTTGAAAGTTTTCAGAAATTCTTTAAATTAAATCAGTTTCATCGATTCCTGATTACGAAAGACTTTCTCCGACTTCCGCAGTATTCCGCACCCCTTAGTCAATGACCGTAAAATTAATTTTCGGAAATTGTTCGCTCGACTGCTATATTTTTACAAATGAAAGGGGATAAGGTTATGCTATCTGAACCCTTTAGGCTAGGAAAAGGATCTTGCGTTTTTTTTTCATAATATAGAAGTGCGTACTGCGTAGGTACAGACGAGGTACGAAAATTCTTGAAGCGGCAGAGGTAAAAGAGCCTACTTTCTAAACGTATGCGTTGAAGCAAAAACGTAAAGAGAGCCAGTTAAAGACAGCGCACTTAAATAGATACAACATAAAAATTGCTCAAGGCACTCCCTTTATAGTCTTGGAGGACCAGAGTAAACTGGGAAAAGAAATTAAGAGCACTCCAAAAGTAGCAGACTGTGTGAGGGGGTCGTTTCCTACCGCTCAGTACTCAACCCTGTCACGGTGTCAGCTTAATACGTTTTATTTATTCAGACGTTTTGATAGCTCGTTTGATATGTCGAGATATGCGTCGGCCGGGCTCATTATTGTTCCTCCTTTACCTGCTCCATCTTAATTCTTCCGAGTCTTTATTTGGCTATACTCGCCATGCCTACTTGCTTTTACATTTAGAAAATAAAACACGTGGACGTAAAATGTGTTACAAAAGCGCCACTTTCATTGATCTAAAACTCGAAAAAGTAATTTTCTGACATAAAAAATAAAATGTTTTTGATAATTCGATAGTAGTAAAAAACCCAAGTTTATTTCGCCACTTTTATCCCACTTGTAAAAAGTTATTTTTATTTTAAAAATACGCCTGCCCAAAGTAGGTATTTCCGGTAATACCTGTAGAGAATATCTTATGTTATCGAAATTAACTGAATTAATTTTTTCATATCGTTCTTTGCCTAACCTTTGTTCTTCTTTAATCTGAACTTCGCTTCCTACTCTTCACCACCTCCTCGGAAGGGGAAAGCTGACTTCGATGGAATGATAATTTAGCTAAGGAATGTATTTTCCTTCCAAGAGGCCCTTCAGTTGCCGGGGAGGGGAAACAAAGACAACTCGGGAGGAACCCTAACCTTAAGGTAATGAAAGACGTGGAATTTCAAACATGATAAAGAATAAATATTTTTCGTTAATAAAGAGTCATCCAATAAAATGTGAACATAACCCATTGCATATGTAATCATAATCAATGATAACTAAAAACTATGCCAGGGCTTGAAGAAAAATAACTTAAAAACGTTTTTTTTTTCGTTAAGGGTTATGTTTTATATGAGAACATTAAGGCATTCAGTTGATTTCATTGCATTTATAATTTTCGAGGGATACGTAATTAGGAATTTCACAAAGAAACCTTGCCCCTTGACTTTATCATTACGGAGAACATTATTATTATTTATGAGGCATGTTTCACTACAAAATAAAGTTTGGCTGTCAAAGCTAATTAGAGTTGACTGTTAAAAAGCTGTGGTTTCAATGAAGAAAGTTAGCTCGGAAGCATTCTCATCCTTTCTTGCTATGGAAATACTTCGTACTGAAAGGTGGACGGTGAAAAGGAATTTCAAAGTGGAAATTTGTTAATTTCTGAATAGCGCTAGCAACTATCTCCTACAAACGCAGTAAACATTTCTGTAATAATGAAACTAAGTTCGTTGTTTTCATAGTTGTCAGTTCATTAGTCTAAAATCGTATTTTTTTTAACAAATAGATATCAAAGAAGTTCATAAATTTTTAAACAGATAATTCTAATTATGGGTGAGTACACTATTCATTTCAACATTATTTGTGAAATAATAAGTAATCATAAATTAAGTTACAAATATATAAAACAAGGAATACCAAAATTAAATATTCGTAAATACATATACATAATATGCATATATATGCATACACGTGCATAAATATATATGCACATACACATGCATAGCATATGTAGATGAATGATAAAATAATTACAAAGTGGCTTTAAGTGAGGAGGTCGTCAAGTATGTTCAGTAAGTACATATGTTCGTGTTGTTGTGATTGAATTCAAAAATATATTCAAGTCTTGATGATCGCAGTATTCATTATATTATAATCGAGTCATTCTTGACATTGCCTTAAAAAACTAATTACAGGTGAATCACACTTGTTGTTTATGATTTTAAACAGAGAGATTATATCCCATATGTGTCTTTATTGGCGAGTGGAACTTCTCTAAAGTGAGTAAATCTTTCAGAATAGTTACCGATATATAATATTTTATTACCGATAAACAATATTTTTTGATCAAAGTTATTTTTGACGTGAAATAGTAAAAATAAATTCTTATTTCTTCAATAATCGCAAATTCACTTTGTGGCATGAATATAATAACTTTGCGAACTCCACTATTTTAAACAAAGTTATTTTCATAATAATTAAGGTCCTTCTATAATAATATTATCACATCATTATATAATTATAAAACTTTTGGATCCCACCGTTCGATCATCGTTCAATTTACCATTACCATTCAGGTTAATTACGCATATATGTTTATAGTTTTGGAATTTTTTAAATATATGAGAAGAGTATGTTTAACAATGGCTCACACTACAACAATTACCAATATATCATTTAATCTAAATTTAATCACCAGCAATAATTATTATCGTGTGACTAAAAAAACTGAACAAAAGTTTTTTTAAACATTACTTTGTTGTAATCAATGTTTTGTCGTTTATATACAAGAAAGTAAAATGTGTACGTCTATTGTCTCATAATAAGGAGTCTTTATTTATTTTGTACTTTGTTGACGTTCAAATTACGAATAATAGGCCACTTGCATGGATTTCATAACGACTTGGAAAAAATCATGTGGATAGATCTTTTTACTAAGATTAAGAAAATGTTAGTAAAATTGTTTAGAAATGTACAGTTGTTTTTATTTTTAAATCAATAAATCCATTATTTGGGCTCATGACGTCACTACATGAAAATGTCCCGTCTCCGAAAATGTTCCTATTAATTTAAAAAAATTCCACACTGATTTATTTTTTTTATATGGCATCACTTTGATTTCAGGCGAATTTTTGAATTCGTTCACTAGATTTATTGTTTGTTCTCTGCGAACTTATCATTTGATTTAAGATATGACGTGTGATAAAGGAAAGAAACAAGATTTTATTTATAACTAGCTTTTTCCCGCGGCTCTAAGTCTAATGGTCTAAGGGGGTTCCCACTCCGCCTCCTCCACCTCCCCCCCCCCCCTCCCCTCACCATAATTTTTTCAGTATGAATCTTTGATTTTTATTTGTCATGGTATTGTCTTTAATTTATAGAATAAGAAAATATTAGTACACTAGAAGTGTAATATTTAATAATTTTTATATATTTTAAAGTTCTTTCCAGTACCAAATGTCGATTAAATATTTAAACTAGCCTATTATAAAAATGTGAAAAAAAAATAACAAAGAAAATCAAGAATTTTACAAATAACGAGAAATGGAAATCAATTTATTACTCCTAATTTCAAATGCAAAACCATCATCAATATAATCTTCTTCCCCTTATCCTATTTGGGACGGGGACCCCCTGCATTGACAAGGCTCCTCCATACGTCCCTCTCTTGTGCTGCTGGTTCGGCCTCCGCCCATGGCAATTCCATCCTCTACTCATACAGTTTCTGCATCGCCCAACTGTATCTGGGGCGGCTCACTGGACGTCTACCCTCTGGAATCGCACTCAGTATTTTCCTCGGAATTCGGTCATCAGACATTCTTAGTACATGCCCCAGCCACCTCAGTTGCGATTTTTCTATGAAGAGTAGCAGTGGTACGATGTTTGGATCGTCTCGGCTCGTCGAGTTTCTTATATGATCCCATTTCGTAACCCCTGCCACTCCTCTCAAGTACCTCATTTCAGCAGCTTGGACTCTAGAGTGTGTTCTTTCATTTAGCATCCATATCTGGTAGCCGTAAGTGAGCATCGCACGGTATACAGTTTTGAACACTGCCATCTTTGTCTTGATACTGCAATAAATGCAAAACCTTATTCGTCGTACGTCCTTTTTTTTTAAATATTGTGGGTTTAACAAAACCTAGTACCCTGGAAGCTTTTGCAACCATGGATTTGATATGGCTGTCAAAAGGTTAAACTAGATTCTTGGCCTAAGTCATTTTCATTGGTATTGTTTCGTTAAGGGCATAGTTAAAAGAAATTGGGTTTTTATTTCGGTTGAAGCTGATAACGCCGTATTTTTTTACATTTATTTGAAGTTTGTGTTGAGCACAATAAACGTTTAGATGATTTAGGTCTTCTTGTACGCATTACATTATGACATTAAAAGCAAAAAAGGTCAAATCGTAAACGAAGGTATTAACTTAATTTATCACTTCAAGAAAACTACAAAAACCAGATGTCTAATGCCCGATTGGCAGTTAGGTAGACTGTAAAACACGTGACAACCAAATAACTTTCGATTGCGTTTTTAACACTAAGAAAGGAAGACAGGATGAAGTCTTACCTTCAAATAATTAATTATTTTGTTCCTTCATCGTGATTGATTAACATTAAAAAATCACATAAAAAATGTATATAATAGCGGTGTTTAAAGCGATTTTGGAAGAGTTTCAATAATTTATGTCATCTCAACCGCAACAATATTTCAACTAATATGTGGGAATTTTTTTCACGTGTATGTAACATTTTACAACCAGTAAAGGTAGGTAGTATTTAGTCATCTTCTTTTTCTTCTGTTTCTCGGTTTAGGCTTTGAGAAAGGAGAGGAACAATGGGAGATGACCTTGGAAAATGTGGAGAAGTATCAAAGCTCTTTTATTACTAAACATAAGATAAATAAAAAAAAATGTTTCTCAAAGCCAAAAATTTTTTTTTTAAATCCTTTTCGCATTTAGAGTGAAGCTCTGAAACGTAAATTATGCTTACAATGATAAAAACGTTGTTAAACACATCGCTTGATACTCTTTAATTGACGTCTTGTTGGTTTTCGAACGGCATTAAAATCTCCCCGCTCGGTGAAGTTACCCAGATTTATCATTTCGCGATAACAATTTGCTGAGTGCACTTTTCCAAACACGCCGCGGTGCTTGCTTAGCTCCAATTAATGATGAAATCGGTACATAAAGCTGCCGTCACTCGCATCTACTGCCAGTATTACAACAGTAGGTACAGTGGATAGTAGGCAGAAGGTATTGCCACTGGCTTTTAAGCCTGCATTGTACACGTCCAATGCAGCTTTCCGGACAAAAACCCGATGTTTGGTCGACACGTAAGCCAAAGCGGTCGAAGCGAATGCCGAAATAACTACGGAGGGTGTGCTCCATTGTGACTTAATTCACTATTTTAAATAAAATTGCTTTCTACGCAAGCTTAAAAATATATAATTTTTGTCGTAAAAACTGCGAAATAAAACTTCCTCTCTTCGTACACGTCAAATCCATAAATAGATTATAGTATTATTATAAGTTCTTTAAAACCCCTCCGCAACGTAAGCAGATATAAGCGTTAGAAATAGGACAGCAGTCAAGTACCATAAGCGTGTTTACACGTCAGCGCGTCTGTTTCCATAGAAATCGTTCTACCTCCGTTATTGTTTTAGTTACATCCCTAAACCAAAAAGTAAAAGGTCGATAGTAGATCAAGCTGTACATATCTATCAAGTTGTCTATAGAAATACATAACAGGAATCAGCTGTCAGTCGCGTAGTTGACAAAAATATTTTCCCGTGCAAATATACTACCGGCAGCTCGTCCTCGCTCGACATTTTTAATTTTTATTAAATATTTTTATATGAAATGATATAAAAATGAGGTAATAAAAGTGTTTATTACACATACATACAATAGAATAAGTATTGTTGTTTACATAATCTGTGGTTTTAGTGCCGTTTTCACATAAAAAGCATCACGTGAGTCATTTTTACTTATTTTTAATGTTTGCATGCTAAATTTTAATATTTACAAATCATAATATTTATTTGTAATATAATAGTTCAAAAGCTTATTTTGTAACCTTTCTAAAACAGTTTTTACTATTCAGCTACGTACAGAAATGTTTCATTTATAGAGCTTTAATTGTGACGCGGTAATAACACAAAGTTTTCGTAAAATGTCATTTTGTTTGAGACAACTCAAGTGCATATTGGCTTAAATTCGGAGGGGTTAAAAAACCTTTTTGATTATTTTTTAGAACAAAAAGGTACCGCTCTTCTTATGAACAAGGTTCTGTTTAGCTTATGAGCAACTTAACTATATTTAAAAAAAACTTTATTATTATTTTTAGAACAAGGTTCCATTTAAAAAATTTACTAGCAACTTGGTTCTATTTGCTATAGAAAAAATATTTTTGGAGCATATCCATATGCTCCAAATGCATAAATATTTTCACGGTTCCATTTGCATTGCATTCGTTTGATAAGTAGCTTGGAACAAAAAGATTCTGTCTGCCAATTACTTGAAACTGAGAAAATGTAAAAACTGAAGAAACTAAGAAAAGTTACATTTATGTAAAAGTAAATTTAAACTTAAACTTTTAAATAATTGAATTGCCGTTAAACTTAAACTTTTAAAATTATATTAAAAAAATATAGCATTTTTAATCAGTATTTTGGCTAAATGCCACCATTTTTTGCTTAGAATGTTTTTAAACTTTAAATAAAATACTTACAATTACAATACGTTCTGCATATGCACTCTGCAATATAGTTTTCCAGTGTCCTTACACTGGAACCCATCCTTATGGGTTGTTTCACAGAATTTGAACTATTTAACAAACTTCAAAGTCAATTTTCAAGTTCTGTAAGGATTCTATTCTAGTTCTGTTATAACATAATAATTGACCAGCAACTGAAATGATAACAAGGAATATTAACTATGAATTATGATCACTTTTACAAATTCTGTAAAACAACTGGCCCTTGGGACAGATTGTATCAAAAAATTTCAACAACTAAGTTCTGTTATTATATCATTATAGGCCATTTGCTTCATAAAACTGAAATAATCACAGAATTTGAATAGAACTTTCACAGAACGTGAAAATTAACTTCAAATATTTTATGAATTGTTCAAATTTTTGTAATTCGGAAATCAAATATTTTAATCTCAATATCTCAGTGTCATACCAATGACAAAAAAACCTTTTCGTTTCAAGAGCACAAACTGTCGCCTTTTAGTTTCCTGGCTCAAAACGTAATTCATTAGGCTTCAGTGTGCTGTATTCTCTACTGCTTTATAAACTAAGTTCGAAGCCGATTTTGTATATACCCAGATCCAGTGGCCTGGGGCAGTAGAGAACATGCATTAACAAATTAAAATAGGGACGTGACACGTCTTTATGGCGAATGCATTTCACATGTCCAGAATTGTGCCAACTGATATTCCGATACTGAAATTTCAGTTGACAGTGCGATTATAAAGCAATCATCATATTATGTTTGCACCCGTTGAAAGGAACCAAATGGAAAACCTGCTTTTAATGTTTGATTTATTTATTCCGATTGGAGTAGCGCTTAGTTTTTTATTACACTTTTGCCAAAACGATATTGAATTTTAGTGATCAAACAATATATTAATATTTTTTTTCGAGTATTTGGAATTAAATTTTTGCATGTTTTCAACTGTAATTTCAGTACTTTGTTTACATTTTTCAACATTTTTAGGTATGTTATGATGTGGATGCATCATTACATATAAATTACTTTAATTTATTACTCGGATAGGCAGGTACCTTTATTTGAAGGATGGTAATAGTTTATTCGAGATACTCGGCAGGTTGGCAGACTGAGCGGAAACGGGTTTTGGTTTTTGAAACGGCACTCTGGACGAGAGAGAACACGGGAGGACGCCGTGTTTTTCTCGGGCACAGTCACCTAGCGATTTAAGTTTTATAATGTAAAATATACCGGAACAATACGACTCCGCGTTGCAAAGAGATCCGTACCTTATGTGTAAATAACGGGATTAACCTAAAGATCCGAATTGTTCGGCCCGGAATTAACGAAGTTTTCGGTTCATCAATGGCCGTCGGCGCCTCGTGCGACGAGAATAAGTAATGCCGTTTATCTAGCTGATCTGGCGACTGGGAAAGTGCAATTGGCGAACATGGACTCCCGCTACACCTCGCAAGCCACGGCGAAGTTTATTTAATTAGTGTTCGGAGTTTTAACTTTAACATCCGCCGCCTACTGAGGCGTTCATATAAAAACCCGCGTACTTGATTTTGATACGCAGAACAGACCGTTCCGGTTCACCGCAACCCCGGATTCGTCGCCGACTCCGTCTGTCAACAAATCCCGTAGGCATCCATCTATTTGGGCTTGATGGCCTCGTAGGACGGGCATCATACTGCTGGCCAGGCTGGCGCAATACACCGGATCATTTCTCATCGTCCTGATGCTCCCAGGGGGGTTTGGCATCGCGACCTCAGCAGGATCACATCAGGACCACCTCTTGGATGCTGGACGAAGCACCAAGCTCCACTACGTGCATCATGCCTGCCCGCAGGCACTTAATCCGAATTAGCTAGTTTTCAAGGTCATGGTCGCAATACAGGGGTGAGTTTTCAGTAGTGTATTTTTTCCCTTGTAAAATTGGTTTATAATACCGTATTGTTTTAAATGTTCGATATTGTAAATATAGAAAATATTGATTCAAATCTCTTTGTTATTTCATATCGATACACTGTAGTTCCTAATGATGAGTAAAGAAGTGATTGTCATAGTGCCCACGCTCCCTGGGAAGAATTAAATGCTCTCCGTCGTTCTAGGAAGAAGGCGTAGTGAATTCAACTGTGGACATATTCTGTCTTGAACAGGATTTGGCGCTCTATTAATAGAAAAGTACGCAGTTGTATTCATCCCGTCTTCTTCCCTCTCAGCTAGCCACATCATATGGCTCCTTACGCCATTTTGCACGTAATAATTGCCGTTTCAACGTGAATTATAAGATAATCACATAACATTTGACGCCTTTAACGTGGGTTGCTCGTATAAAGACACATTCTTTACTCACAATTATATTCATCAAATCGATCAACTAAAATCTCGTTTTACAACTTGCTATTTTATCACAGAGATTTAAAACAGTATGATACTGTAATTTCATAATAATATTCATTAATTTAATGGTGCAATGGTGTCTCGTTATAATTCAAATACAACAATGTCCTTTGCAATACGGAGTGTTGCAATTTACGTATAATTATGTCATGTATTTTGGTGTTTCTCGTGCTCAGTAGACATGTAATACAGGTTATGTTTTAAATGTCAATACGTCAACTTAACCTCAATATTTGAAATATTATTTTCATAGAAGCGTCGGGTATCACCATAGACAATATTTCTTCTATGATAAAAGAAAATTACATATGTTTATTTAAAAAAAAAAAATAGTTATTGTCTATGCTTCAAAATAGAGGCAATTTAAAAGGTAAACATCGTAAGTGTCAATTGCTGTTTATTTCAGACAAGCGAATGTCAATAGTGACAGATGGGTTTACATCAAACTAGAATTCTTGTTATGAATTTAAGTGAATTAGTTAGAATTATTAATTATTTAACAAGTGTAGTATAATGAAGGGATTGTTATTTAATGAGATTAAATTTATAATTTATTCCTTAAAACATCATCATACATAAAGGATGGTCATAATTAATCAACAACATTCAAATTCAAACAATAATACATCGATTATTGAGAGTGGTGGAATAGTTTGACATATTTAACTAAATTGTTGGAATATTTTTCTTTTATTGAAAAAATATTTTTTTTGGATTATTCTTTTTTGAAATTATGCTTGGAATTTCGGTGGTAAATTCAGTAAAATACCTACGCCAGAATTACTTTGGATGTCAAGGTTGCCACAAAATACAGGGTTGCTAAAAAAAAAAAAAAAAAAAAAATTTTTTTTTTTTTTTCCATTCTTTCATTATTTAAAATTTTTTTTTTTTTTTTTGGTTTGTTCTACTTATCATCAACAATCTATATTATACGTCAACAAAAATAACATCAACAATAATTATTAACATTAACAACAACTTTTCATTATTTTATTATTTTATCCAATTGTTTTAACAATGTCAACTCCTATCCCAAACATCAACAACGCCTCTAAAGAGGATCTCATAAAAGAATTATCAAGTCGTTCTCTTGAACCGGCACCCACCTCTCACGCGTTGCGCTCGCAGGCGCGTGCATTTAATAAGGCACTTAAGATGCCAACAATATCAGAAACAGATATGGATTCTTCAGATTCGGATTCTGAGAACCAGACCGTTGACAACCCTACAATAATTAAACACACAAAAATTATTTATAGAGAATCACCCACCATCAATGTGGAAAATTGGAAGATAAAATTTGATGGAAAATCGAGCATAAGAGAATTTCTCTTGTTGATTGAAGAAAAATGTAGGACGAAAAATTTTAGTCAGGATAATTTAGTTCGCGTTTTTCCTGATCTGTTAGATGGACTAGCACTACTTTGGTTCAGGTCAATATATCATCCGGACTTGAAATGGGACGAGCTGTCTAAACTTTTGATCAATCAATTTGAGGCAAATGACCTACAAACGGACTTAAAAGTAAAACTTTTCAACATGACGCAACCAAAAGGTATGTCAGTCCTTGAGTTTTCACTTAGAATGAAATCTCTAAATAACATGCTAGAAGCTAAACTTCCTGAGCAGGAACTTTTGCGGCTTGCCAAAAAGGCTTTGCTTCCAATGTACACTAACTTATTAGTTTCTAGAGATATTTTTACATTCGAACAGTTAACAACTTACGCAGGAAACTTAGAGTCTTATGCGACACCACCGGAGGAATTTGCTACTTCTTCTTCTTCTTTTTCAAACAAATTTGAAAAAAGCAATAACTATACTACTAATAAAGAAGAGAGATTTGGGCCTACCAATAAAACTTTGTCAAACAATAATACCGGTACTTATAAACGTACAGGGTTTTCTTATAATAATTATAAACAATCTTCTAATGGCAATAGTTATAGTCATGCTGGGCGTAATTACAGTAACACCAATGCGGGTTACAACAATAACAAACCTCCGTCTTCTTTCAATGGAAATAGTCTAAATACCGAAGGAACTTCTAGAACCATTGTTAGGAATCAATTTTGTCTTTATTGTAAGAAACCGGGACATGTTGTAGCGGACTGTAAAAGAAAAGCCGCAGCGGGAAATAATCCAAAAGTGGGAGCGGTTAAAGGAAGAATTAATAATAACAAGTCGGAAAACTAGGGCGGAGTCTCTCTTACCACGTCCCATCCTATGCGCAGAGGAATCGGGAATGGAAGAGTTGGCTCCGACTAGTCCATCAGTTTCTCTCAGTCCCATCACCTGGAACAGTGGGCCCACTGCCACAGGGGATGGAGATTGAAAACGATGGTCGTCCTTATGCAAATGTATATATATTTAACAATTTTTACAGCGCACTGTTGGACAGTGGCGCCTCATTATCGTGTTTGGGAGGTGATAGTTATAAGATTTTTATTAAGTTAGGTATAGAATTAGTTAAGGTTAATTTTAGTGTATCAACAGCGGACGGTGCGAATCAGCCAGTCCTGGGTACAATGTCGTTGCCGGTGACGTACAAATCAATTACCCATACAATACTTTTCTACGTCATCCCGACATTGTCACCATCGTTTATCCTAGGTATAGACTTTTGGAAGCAGTTCCATATCGCACCGGAGCTGTTTTCAAAAGCTATTGGTCCTACTTCGGAAAACAAAATTAATGGGTTGCGGGCAATTCAGCCAGCCTCTTCCTTAAGTCCCTCAGAGAATCAGGCACTCTCTGCTATTATTAAAAAATTTGAATCGATTTCTTTCGAGAAGCGTGGCTTAGGCCTGACGCATTTAGTCAAACACAAGATTAATACAACAGGGCCTCCGATCAAACAAAGGTATTATCCTTTGTCTCCAGCAAGACAAAAACAATTAGAATTAGAAGTGGATGAAATGCTAAAATTAGGAGTAATACGTCCCTCACGTTCTCCATGGTCGAGTCCAGTATTAATCGTTACAAAAAAAGACGGTACCGGTCGTTTTTGCTTAGACTCTCGCAAAATCAATAATGTCACGATTCGCGACGCGTACCCTTTGCCATATATATCGCGGATTCTAGACAAGCTAGGTGGAGCTAGGTACGTCTCTTCTATAGACCTTTCAAAGGCTTTTTGGCAAATTGCCTTAGACAAGGACTCTTGTGAGAAAACAGCTTTCGTCGTCCCTGGACGGGGTTTGTTTGAGTTCACCCGTATGCCTTTCGGACTGAAAAACGCCCCTAGTGAGTTGCAAAGACTGGCAGATGTTCTTTTTGGTCCGGAATTCGACGATAATGCTTTTTGCTATCTGGATGATTTGATCTTAATATCAGAAGATTTGGAGTCACATCTTAATCTATTAAACCGTGTATACGAACGTTTGCGAGACGCAGGTCTTACCATAAACTTAAAAAAATCCGAGTTTTGCAAATCAGAACTTAAATATTTAGGGTATTTAGTAGATTCGCAGGGTCTCCGTACGGATCCAATAAAAATAGAAAGCATCAAAAATTTCCCAGTCCCAAAAAATGCAAAACAAATCCGGGCATTCATTGGTTTGTGCGGTTACTTTAGAAGGTTCATTAAAGGATTTTCGGGAATAGCTGCCCCTCTTACTAAACTCACAGGTTCTAAAAATGGAATTAGCAATTTCAAGTGGTCTCAGGAAGCTGAAACTGCTTTTAAAGATTTAAAACGCGCGTTGACTACGGCTCCAGTTTTATGCTGCCCGGATTTCACCAGGCCTTTCTCTATCCATTGCGACGCGAGCTCCGCAGGGATTGGAGGAGTTTTGATCCAAGACGTAGACGGGCAAGAGCATCCCATCGCTTATTACTCACGTTGCTTAAACGTTCATGAAAGAAATTATGGCATCACTGAACGGGAACTCTTAGCTGTGCTAGACTCGGTGACTCACTTTAGACCGTATATAGAAGGAGCTCATTTTTCAGTAGTTACTGACCACTCAAGCTTGAAATGGCTGGGGTCCTTGTCCAACCCTAGTGGCCGTCTTGCACGGTGGAGCTCTCGCCTTTCGCAATTTTCTTTTGACGTTGTCCATCGCAAAGGGACACAACATGTTGTTCCAGACGTGCTATCACGAATGGACCTTGCCGTATTATCAGGTGTGGACACTGAACATACAAAGGATACGTGGTATTTGAAAGCCTGGAAAGGATGCCAAGATTTTCCACAACGTTTCCAGAACTTTCAAATGCGTAATAATGAATTGTTCCGACACACAAAGACTAGTCTAGCTCTGTGCGAGGATACTGCCTGGAAGAGGGTAGTTCCGCAGGAAGGTAGACAGGCAATTCTTTCAAATTTACACGAGTCTTCGCGAGCTTGTCATCCTGGGGTATTCAAAACCTATAAAAAGGTGCAATTGCGTTACTATTGGCCTAATATGTATAAGGATGTTAAGCAATTTGTTAATCGTTGTACAGTCTGCAAGGCCCACAAAATAAGTACAGCCCCACCTAACGGCATCTCTTCAAACCCAAAAAAGGTCACACGACCCTTGCAAATGTTGTCGATAGATTTAGTAGGTCCTTTACCTAGGAGTTACTCAGGTTTTACCGTAATCTTATCATGTGTAGACGTTTTTTCTAAATTTACATGGCTATTTCCGCTGCGCAATGGCACCGCGAGAAGCATAATTAAAATCTTAGAAGAAAACATCTTTCTTGTTCACGGCGTACCACGAACTATCGTCTGTGATAATGGTCGTCAATTTGTTTCGAAAGAATTTAAGGACTTACTTAGTAGTTATAACATACCACCACCATTTTACAATTCGTCTTATACGCCTCAAAACAATGTAGTCGAACGTTATAATCAAACCTTGGGTACGGCGTTATCGATCCTTGTTGAATCAGACCACCGAAATTGGTCCAAATTTCTTCCGCAAGTTCAATCGGCTATGAATAACACGGTAAACTGCGCTACAGGTTATACACCTTATTTCCTGATGCACGGTCGGGAGCAGATACTGGACGGTGATCTGCACCGTAATCCAATAGCGGATGAGGAATCCAATTCGCAAGTGGGTGCTCAACCTAAAGCTTATGCACAGAAACTAGAAGAGTTGTCTTCGATTTACGAGCAAGTCTCGAATGCTCTTCTTAAAGCTTATCAAAAAGGAGCTGACCATTACAACCTGCGCAGAAAACACATCACCTATCAGGTTGGTGATGTGGTGTGGCGGAGAAATTTTGCACAATCTAACGCATTGAATTATTTCGCACAGAAATTGGCACCTCGGTTTGTTCAGAATGTGGTAGTAAAGAAAAAATCCAATCTAATCTATACGCTTGCAGACTTAAACGGAAAAGTTGCGGGTGATTTTCATGTGAAGGATATAGTAAAATCAAATAATATACCAGTATAGTCTTATTGTGGCAATACTTCGGAGGGTCTGGCCATCCCTACCGAATACTGCAAATTATCTTATTTACTAGTTAATATTTAATGCTTGGGAGTTTTAACCCGGCCTGATCAACCGAGTTGAAACGACCCGACATTCTGACAGTCAAAGTCCTGTCACAGGAATATTTCTTTTTGTTCGTTCATGTTTTTGGAGGGGGTGCGTTTATGCTAACTCATGTAGTATTTATGATTCATTGCAATCAAAATCCACTCTAGTAAGATTAACTCGAGTTGTTTTATAAGTTCTTACTTTCGTTAGGCGTAATTATTTATTGTTATTTATTCGAAATTAATTTAGTAACATTTTTTTTTTTTTTTTTGGACTGAGCACGAGCAAGCAAACAGGATGAATGACATAATTTGTTTTATATTACGTTTGTTAACCTCGAATACAATTGGAACACATGCCCACTTCCAATTGTGTTCAGGGTACATCCCATTGAACTGCGTTCATGGTTATTAAATTTTGTATTTATTATTAAGTTTTGTCTCGAAAC
Source organism: Limnephilus marmoratus (assembly GCA_917880885.1). NCBI lineage: Eukaryota > Metazoa > Arthropoda > Insecta > Trichoptera > Limnephilidae > Limnephilus > Limnephilus marmoratus. The sequence goes on from OU862906.1 coordinate 65,237,636, forward strand.
ACACAGGGATGCCAGTCCTACACCTCTATGTGTTTTGAGCATTGTTTTCTTTTTGTTTATCTCTTTCAATATGAAACATGACTGTTTTCAAATATAAATAAATTCTGAGAAATATTGTAAGTTCAACACGTAGTAACCACTTATATGCTTGCGAATATACAAAGAGAATAGTTTAGTAATATACATATTATTTTGTTAAATTTATTGATTAGTTTTAGTACCTATGATGCTACTTTACTTCATACACTCACCCGTACGACCGATTTAGGTAGAATAGGAAACTCTTCGTAGTGAACAATTTTATTTTTCCTAAAAGGGACGTAAATTCAGTGAAGTGAGGGTTGCTTGCACCCTAAAGTGTTGCCTAAATGGCTTTCTAAAACCCTATTATGGGTCAGTGATGCATTAATGCATATGGTTGTGTATAATTTTTGTGCTGGACACACAAAGGTATAGATAAGTTAAGGATGTGTTGTCCACTGATTAGTGTTTAAACTTACATAATTAATGATGATTATGCGGTATATGTAACGTTAACGGTAGTCCAAGACATAAGTCAGCCGTTCTTCACCCAGTATCTTCAATGCTGTGGGTGTTTACGGACCCCGTTCACGGAACATTAGTTCACCATGTTCTTAATATTAAGTTCTTTTAGTTTTAAGTTCTTTTAGTTGTAAGCTATGTTTAAATAAGAATGGTTGCATCGCAAGCCCGTCCATCGCGCCTTACGCATGATGGAGTGCGATCGGAGTTGCGGCACACCCATTCGCTATTACTATTTAATCTATGTTTGATCTACTAATCATTTTTTTTTTTTTTTTTTACTGCTGTCTACTAATGATTGCTAGAATATGTTTGAATAATTTTTTTTAGGCCCTGTGACCGACCTTTTTTTTAGATTAGGGGTAGGAACCTTATTAGTTGTTATGTTCGTGGGCGAACATTTTTGTGGCGAGGGGGGTAATGTTATGATGTGGATGCATCATTACATATAAATTACTTTAATTTATTACTCGGATAGGCAGGTACCTTTATTTGAAGGATGGTAATAGTTTATTCGAGATACTCGGCAGGTTGGCAGACTGAGCGGAAACGGGTTTTGGTTTTTGAAACGGCACTCTGGACGAGAGAGAACACGGGAGGACGCCGTGTTTTTCTCGGGCACAGTCACCTAGCGATTTAAGTTTTATAATGTAAAATATACCGGAACAATACGACTCCGCGTTGCAAAGAGATCCGTACCTTATGTGTAAATAACGGGATTAACCTAAAGATCCGAATTGTTCGGCCCGGAATTAACGAAGTTTTCGGTTCATCAATGGCCGTCGGCGCCTCGTGCGACGAGAATAAGTAATGCCGTTTATCTAGCTGATCTGGCGACTGGGAAAGTGCAATTGGCGAACATGGACTCCCGCTACACCTCGCAAGCCACGGCGAAGTTTATTTAATTAGTGTTCGGAGTTTTAACTTTAACATCCGCCGCCTACTGAGGCGTTCATATAAAAACCCGCGTACTTGATTTTGATACGCAGAACAGACCGTTCCGGTTCACCGCAACCCCGGATTCGTCGCCGACTCCGTCTGTCAACAAATCCCGTAGGCATCCATCTATTTGGGCTTGATGGCCTCGTAGGACGGGCATCATACTGCTGGCCAGGCTGGCGCAATACACCGGATCATTTCTCATCGTCCTGATGCTCCCAGGGGGGTTTGGCATCGCGACCTCAGCAGGATCACATCAGGACCACCTCTTGGATGCTGGACGAAGCACCAAGCTCCACTACGTGCATCATGCCTGCCCGCAGGCACTTAATCCGAATTAGCTAGTTTTCAAGGTCATGGTCGCAATACAGGGGTGAGTTTTCAGTAGTGTATTTTTTCCCTTGTAAAATTGGTTTATAATACCGTATTGTTTTAAATGTTCGATATTGTAAATATAGAAAATATTGATTCAAATCTCTTTGTTATTTCATATCGATACACTGTAGTTCCTAATGATGAGTAAAGAAGTGATTGTCATAGTGCCCACGCTCCCTGGGAAGAATTAAATGCTCTCCGTCGTTCTAGGAAGAAGGCGTAGTGAATTCAACTGTGGACATATTCTGTCTTGAACAGGATTTGGCGCTCTATTAATAGAAAAGTACGCAGTTGTATTCATCCCGTCTTCTTCCCTCTCAGCTAGCCACATCATATGGCTCCTTACGCCATTTTGCACGTAATAATTGCCGTTTCAACGTGAATTATAAGATAATCACATAACAGGTACACTAATAGCGATCTACTTAAATACACCATTTTTGGTGTATCGATTTTTATCAGTAGCGAGCGTTGGTATATGATCAAAGACAACCCGTGTATTATAGTTTTCCAACATCGGGTATAGTTTATTGTGCAATGAATATTGAAAAATAACCATTTTATTATTATCATTCAATTATTTGTTAAAGCCAACTAAATAAAGGAGCGTACAGTCTTACAAAATTCATGGAAAATATAAATTTTTGGAAATTGCTTTTCCTTCACTTGTTTATGGTTCCGCCACAGGCACAGGTTTTCAGCACTTACGGATTTAACGCCACAGTTTGTTGTGCTGTTTCCAAAAAAAAAAATCATTTATTTATTAAATGATATTCGTTCAGCGGCCGTTACAATAAAATTCGTTGTTTACTCGAAAAAATAGTTAACTGAAATAAAAATGAGAATATATCAACAATCATGTTTTAATACGAATTTTTACTTACATCAGATGATAAGTACGACAAGTAAAGTCCTTTAAATTTAATGAAGCACACATTATGTCCACGCAATGTGATTGGGATTGGTTAGGTAGGCATTCGCAAAGATTTGGTGGAGAGCAAATGTCAAAAATCCTGAAATTATACCCCTACCCAATCTTCCTATCCTTAAATATCACCATGAACAATGCAATTGTTGCAAGAAAGTAAATTGAAAGTACTTTGAAAGTTGACAGTATACTCATTGGAGCTTTAGTCTAAATTAATACTTCAGACAGGGCGCATATAACATAACATATGTATAGAAGAAACGTTACGACTTCGAATTTAAATTTACCAATTGTGAAGTGGATCACCAGAACCTTGAGACCTTTGGCATGCGACCGGTGAGTTCTTTTTCCTTTTTTCCAATTTGGGCTTATCTTATTTTCCAGACGCCTAGATCTGAACCATTTGAAAGATGCTATCCATCAGGTTTTGCGAGTTTGTGGGTATCATTCTCTATAACTTTAGTCCTTCGGGTGTGTTGCATAGGGCTTCGCTCTGCAGCACATAACCATAACAAAGAAATGTTATGCTTACTGTAAAAATATTTAAATTTATCAAATGAAATGTTAAATTGTGCTTATTAGTTTATATTCATGCAGTATAAACTAACTCAATAATAATTATAAAAAATAATAAAAATAAACTTAACCGCCAAACAATACAGCGGAGTCGCAGTTTTGTGACACCACCTTATTAATACTTCGTTTGCGATGCTCTATCAAAAACGATTATTCTTAACATATTTTTTTACGATAATTTTTAAAATTTTGAAATTTTTGAATATTAAAGATTAATTGATATAAAATACACAAGTGCCTACGCCTTATAAGGTTGGTGGTCGTGACTGTATTAGTGTTATGTTTTTTCCTCGTTTGCTTTTCATCGATCCCTTCTGAACAAATATGGAATGCAATTCAATATTGGACGCGCACAAAGGCCAGCGAATAAATATTTCCCCGAATATAAACGTATAAATGATGATTACAGGCATCAATATTCAATGGGATATTAAACAAAATGTTATGCTTGTGATATCGCTGAGTTGAAATCTGGATTACTTCGATAAATGACAGAGATTGGTTCTTATTGACATCCAAGAACATTACAAAGCTATCCGTTATCTCATGACGTATATTAAAATGAGTACCAATTATTTATTGAATCCCTATTTCACAAAAGACAATATCCAATTAAACAGTGTTTTCAGTAATCGATACATTAACCGATTCAAAGCTGTACAATTTAAAAATTACTTTTTCTCTAAGTAAAAACGAACATAAAAATCTCATGGAAAGGGTTTTATGGTAAATATTTATAACACACAATAATCTCACAATAGATCAGAGAAAATGGCATAAATATGGAAAGTTGGTGATAAGTTAGTATTAACATTGAGCATCATGTCAATAATATAATTTATTCAACGCATACACGTACATACATATATACACACTCTCTCTCACACACACACACACACACACACACCTTCCCACTGTGCACATCACCCAGTAATTTACTTAATAAACTTACCATAAATTAGACACTAGAAAGAAACACTTCTTAGGTAACTACCATGAAATATCTATCTAGCTATATATATGTACGCGCATAACTTTTGAACGACTGCACCAAATTGGATAATTCTTTTTTTGTGTGTTTGTTATTGTCAGGACAAGGTTTGTATAAAACTTCTGGTGAGCTCTGGCATTATGAAATTTGTATAAAAAATTGCTATTGGTGGCACGCGAGCTGTTTGAAAACTGAATGTATGGAATGCTGGAGGGGGGAAGGGGGAGGGGAACTCGGGTAGGGGACTCGCGGGAGGGGGGAGGGGAACCAGGGAGGAGGAAGGGGAACCTGGGAGGGGGGAGGAGGACCTGGGAGGGGGGAGGGGAACTCGGGAGGGGGCCTCGCGGGATGGGGGAAGGGGGGAGTGGAGTAGGGAGAGGGAAGGTGGAGGAGCCGGAGTGGGAAAGCGAGAGGGGAAGGGGACGCAGGAGAAGAAGGGGAGGCGGTAGGAGAACGGGACGAATAGGAAAGGACACGCAGGGAGAAACAATTTCTTTGTTAAATGGCATAGCAACGTATGCCGGGTACCAGCTAGTACTTAATAATTGTAAATTGTTTCCACCACTGTAACTATTTTACTGTTTGTTTCTGTTTATAAATAAATAAATAATACGAGTAATAATTTATTCCAGAATCATTATCATTACATAGTATAAAATGAAGTCGCTCAAAATGTATGTGTGCATAGATCTTTTAAACTACGCAACGGATTTTCATGCGGTTTTCACCAAAAGATTGAGAGAGTGATTCAAGAGGAAGGTTTATATGTATAATACTTGCTCACTATAGTAGATAAAAGCCATTATAGTGAGAAATTCAAATATTCAATTCAGGCAGCGGGCAGCGGGCAGCTGGCAAGCGGGCGGTGTGGATTTTATAAAGGTTGGGTAATGGCGTTGTGTTTCGTTAATTTAAATAATTATCCATTAATTCTGGGATAATTCTCGTGTTAATTCGTTGCAGGTTAAATCAAACATATCAATATAAAATATTTGAATTGTGTTCTGTTTAAATTCGTTAGTTTTTTTTAATGTTTTGTGGCAAATTACTAACTATTACCGTCACCGTGTAATGAGTTCCTGATTATTTTCGGTATGTTTGGGGTAAACCCCTCTACCTACATGTTTTTCGAATAGTGATCTTACCAGAAGGCATAATATGCATACATAAATGCACTATACGAGCATGTATAATATCAGAGACGGTAGTTGAAGAAATATGTTTTCTTATAGTTTTTGCCGTCTACCTAAAAAGCATTTTTGGGGTGTTTCGCCATTTTGTTGATAGGATGACACGTGTTTTCGATTTACGAATTTATCTTTTTTTATAAAGTCCGTGCTTGCAATTCGGTACTCGTACCTATGAATAGTAACTACAAACGATGAGTTATCCGAGTTTTCTACCTATTCCGAGTAGTTGTTGAAGTGATAACTTCTTTAGCACCGTTGTGATTTGAAACTCGATGAAACAAAAAACCTACGCTAAAAAGAGACAAACACACGTATCTATAGGAATTAAGCCTGCGAGAGAAAGAGACAGAATAATCGTTCTCCTCTTTGTGCTTTGCTTCGTAGCCTCCCCACTCTTATCCACTTTAGTTTTCTGGAGGTTTCACTTCTACCGCGTGTGAACTGCACACATTTTTTGAAGTGAAAACTTCTTTAGCACTGTTATAATTTGAAACTCGATGAAATGAAAAAGCTACACTAAAAAGAGACAAACACATATACCTATTAGGATTTAGCCTGCGAGAGAATGAGATAGAATAATCGTTCTCCTCTTTGTGCTTTGCTTCGTAGCCTCCCCACTCGTATCTACTTTAGTTTTTTTGAAGGTTTCACTTCTACCGCGTGTGAACTGCACACAATTTTTTAAGTGAATACTTCTTTAGCACCGTTATGATTTGAAACTCTATGAAACGAAAAAGTCGATGAAAAGAAACATCTATATGATTTAGCCGTTTCTTTTTTAAGTGGTGCTTTGTAGCCTCCTCACTCTTTTCTACTTTTATTTTCTGAAGATATCACTTCTACCGCGTGTGAGTCCTATACTTGTATTTTTTTTTAATATCCTATGGATTTATCCTATGTATAAGCTATCAAGAGGATGGTGAAATACCCCCCGAAAGCTATAATAGCAATGATTGGAATGTGTAAATCCCTTCTCGTTTTAACGTGTCAATAATAATTAGAATTGTATGTAATTGCGTGCTTTCCCTGTTATCGCTTCAAGTATTTATGCGATTGCTTCGGAATTTGACTTCTCGCTCCCATAGCTTTGCTAATCATCACTTTAGGGAAGCATTTGAAGGGCTGCATTATTAACTCGTGGAGTGGGTACGGGGTACCATAATCATTGCAAGATTCCGTCTTGTCGAAGCTTAATGTATGTCAAACGTCGTCTCTGGTTGATCCCTAATGGCATCTGCCACGCGTGGCACACACGTTATCCCATTCATTCCCCTCGTTTAGTCTCATACGCATTAGCAAAGCACATAGATGTAATTATTCTACATGCTCGAGCCATCATTCGGCTAAGATCGTGTCAGTCTTTACGTTCCTAAGCTTATTACTTAATAACCCTTTTGCCAAAAGGATGGGGCGAAACGCGCTTGATTGATACGCCGACTAATGGGTGGAATTGATTTTACATAATTGATTATTATTTATGTGGGGATGATATCAAAGAAAACTTAGTTTTCATCTAAAATAGATCGTAGTTAAACCACAGTAATAAAAGACTGTTAAACTCATAATGTGATCTAACTATTAACATTCATAACTTTTGTAAAGCATTCTCTGTTGTTCCATTTATGTATTAGGTATATACGAGATCTTTTCTTAGGTGAAATCAAAAAAAAACTTAGTTTTCATCGTTAAATGGATCGAAGTTAAACCACAGTATTAAAAGACTGTTAAACTTATAATGTGATCTAACTATTAACATTCATAAATTTTGTAAAGCATTCTCTGTTGTTCCATTTATGTATTAGGTATATACGAGATCTTTTCTTAGGTTTGAGTTGTTGAACTTTAAAAAAGTTATTAATTTGAAGAAGTTTTCATTGTTTTTGGCATATTATTTAATAAATGTAAGATGTGAAATCAGCCTACGGCAATAAGTGACAGTTATTCTCAAATACATAGGTGAGTTTTACGAATAATAAAATAATGTATCCATCCATCATTTGCGACGAATAATATTTTTTTCTTAGACAAAGATAATATTTTTATTTTTTTTATTACATGCCCTAATGGGCTTTTACATTTGAGTTTATAAGTTGAGTATCACAGTTATTTTAAATATTTAAAAAACTAAAACAATAAAGAAAATATTACACAATGAAAAAAATGTAACAATAAAGCATATAATAATAAAATAAAATACATTGATAAAAATAATAAACACTTTTTGTTTTTTTTTTTTTAGTTGTTTAAATTATAATATTGTTGCAGTAATTAACATAATACTATGGCAAAAACAAAATAATCAATGATTTCTCCGCCAATAAAGAGAACTAACTCTTGAGCTTGGTGCAGGAGTTATTTCATAAATTATGTAAAAGAGTGTACAATAAATACAATCGTAAGTAGGTACTTCGATGTTCCATAAATAGATATTCAATATAAACAAAAATTACAGAAATTATACACGTCTATTTATAAATAGATACATTAACAATTATTGGAATAAACAATTTTTACACTGGTTATTTTTAAGGTGATATATATCTCCCAGATCAGAATATTTATTTCAGACTGTGAAGTTTAGGAATCGGGGAATTTCGGTAAGACAGTTTCTTGGTGTTGTTAGAGTGGTAGTAAATGTCGGAAAGATGTTTTGGGAATTTGTATGAATATGGAATGTCGATTCATTGAAGCAATTCAGGACAATGAATTTAGTAATGCAGTATTTTATGTAACAGTGTTAAATCTGTGTTTATTCTTCTTTCTGAACGTTTTAATAGGGAAATTTTATCCAATAGGTAATTATAATCAATGTTTGTACAGCAAAATGCAATTTATAGTTAATATTATAATATGAATCTTAAAACCTCCGAACAACGAGAAAATGAATTTAGGAAGTATTTAACATTTTGATAAAGATATACGCTGACAAATAAAAAAAATGATGGTGATTTGAAAAGATTTTTAACATAAAGCACTGATTATAATTATGATTATTTCATACAAATATATATTTTTTTAGATTGTTTTTGTCTAGGATTACAAAGCCTAGATTCATCAACACAATCCACATGAACACTTGAATCTTAAGTCGATGGGCTTGGGAAGTCGAAGTTTCGGAGTCTGGCCGAACCGGTGGATTTAAAATGAACAGGCTCAGCAAACAACTAGAGAGTTTCTAATAAGCTCTAATCAGAGCCGGTCCATCAACCCATTAAGGCATGCTGGCCTGAACAGCGCTACAGCCTCGTACCAAACTTTTAAAGCTTAGCGCCAATTTTAGTTTAGATTTATAAAAGAGATAATGATTGTACCATTTTTACGGACTTACTGATTTTAAATAATATATTTCAATGCGGTTGTTGTTATTTTGATTTTTTGTTTCATTGAGGGCCGCTATGGTCGAGGGGTAAGGCTCTTGACTCATAATCCAAAGGTCGCGGGATCGAATCCCGGTATGCGCAAATAAATTTTATTTGATTAATTTTTTCACAATTGATTCATTAAAAAATAATTACCTAATAATATATTTGCGGCACGTTCCAGAGTGGAAGATACTCTCAGTATCGCTCTGGTGTATGACCAACTTTTAGAATTGAAACGTTGATTTAAATGGCTTTACCCGTGTTTGGTGACCAGATCTGAATAACCAAGTACTTCCCCACCTTCCTCTTCCCTTTCTTCTTTTCGCTCCCGTCTGTCTTCAGCCTCATAACATACCCCAATTGGGGATGCCATCGTCTCGCCGGCCCCAGACGGGTGCAGCTGGGACTCTTGTGAGGTATTCACATAAAAAACTTGTAGTCATAAAACATTATGATTCAATGTAGGTTAAAAATATAGATGTGATATTTGTACAAATAAAATAAACGAATTCAAAATGAGATTTTTTCGAGAAAACAGAGCGTGCAATTCACACGCTGTAGAAGTGAAACCTACAAAAAACTAAAGTAGCCGTGATTGGGGAGGCTACGAAGTACCGCACAAAAAGAAGACCAATTATATGATTTGTCTCTTTTTAGTGTCGCTGTTATTCGTTTCATCGAGTATCAAATCACAACGGTGCTAAAGAAGTTTTCACTTCAAAAATATTGACGCCAATTGATTCAAAATAATATAAAAATGTACGTAAAAATTTAGGCATCATGCCAGTCTTATGTACTGAAATAAATTTAAAAATAAATTAAAAATGATGTTGCACGTAAAATTTTACCAAGGTGCACAAAATACATGACGAAATTTGTGTATTCGTGAAACTTTGGTCGTCCGCCCAAAAAAAGTGAAGACACTCTTCCAGGGGAGGGGGGGGGGGGGAATTTTTAAAAAATATATGTTTACAAACAAGGTCGAGTGAGATATCGTTTACTATGTTTTCATTCACGTTGAATCGAATGAGACCACTCCTTAGTCGAGAGTGTCAATATTTGATGAGATAAGATGAGATGTTATGCGAGTGTCGTTAATGTGTGTCCGTTGAATGTATGTTTTTCAAAATCACCATTTCAAATAAAGTTTTTAAATTCCCCGAATGTGAGCATTAGAATCCAGTATAATAATTCTGTGGAAAACAAGCAGTCAATTCTGGTCGGGTGGCGCAGGGGAACTGGGCAGAAGGTGACCGTCTCGCGCCTCGCCACCACCGGCACCGGGCAACGGGCAGTTGGCCAGATGTAGTATTTGATTATTGGATTAAAAGTTTTCCTCGAAGCAGCCTCCTTCAAGGCTGTGGCAAGGGATAGGCGAGATTGGATATCGTGATGCTAAAAATATACCACATTGAAAATCAGCGTGAAACGTTTTGAAGTAACGATTTACCTGAATAATCAAGTGTCATCAATTATTTTATCATAGGTATGTATGTGACGGTTATTTATTATAATATATTTTTTATGAAAATGGGAATAAAAGTAAAAGTATCAAACTTATGAGCTTTTAAGGTGAAAATTAAAGTGATTTTAGGATATAAAACATGTATATAGATAAACCCATATTTATGTTTTTAGTAGTTAGATGACATATTTTTAAGTGTTTTGAAAAACTTCATTTAAACTCGATCCATTTACTAATTCTTTAATTAGAAGGCATTATATCATATAGACAATGTATTTATCCTCCGAGAGAATGAGATAGAATGAGACCTTACCAACATTGGTTGCTTTGATTATGAGCTCACTTTTCAAGGCTCCTATTGGTTGAGATTTTGTTTATCATTATCTGTGCCAACCACTTGTGCCAAAACAGCACTGCTATTGTTAGTTTTGTTCTCTTGGCATTGCTTTGTATATACTTACTGTAAATTGTTTGTCGTATATTATTTTATCAATATTTTGTAAGGACGCTTGAGGTGCCGCAACCGCGCTCAAAAAGAAGAAGTTGGAGAGGTAAGTAATAACGAATGTTAGAGGAGCGCCCTTATATTTAAAGTGATAAAATTGATGCGAAAATTACAAAAATGTTTAATAAAACACGACTCGTTTAAAATAGAGCAAAAATCTCCTGGAAGGTATCTTAAGTATCATTTTTAATTATATTTTACGCACCAGATTTAAATGTAAGGGTTAAATTTTCCCCACAGGAAAAACTAAACCCTTTCACACACTTCCCCAAATGATCATTTAGTCTCTAGTCAATCCACGCTATGCAATTGCACTATATAAGTATTATAAATACAAAACAATACAAGAACAACATGTCAACCTACCAAATGGGAAAATTATTCACCTACTCCAGATATTTTCATATCAGAGGGTTCGGCTCTGTGGAACTCTAAAGAAACATTATGATTTTTTTTTTCAGAATTATAACTTGTAAAATAACTTAAACAAACGCACATAATAATTTTCGGAGCATACTTTGCGATTTTTTTCTATCGAGGTAATTTTATATAATTTCCGTTTCGGCATAAAACGCGTCGTTTTTTTAAGAGCTTAAAAACTTCAAATGTTTAAGGGAGATGTGTAAGAAATCGGTAGAACTGCGGGTTGCGTCGCTTTAAGGAACAATATAGGATTACTTTTAAGTTTATTAGAGTTAAGCGCACTTGAAATGAAATAACACAAAACATAGCTTTACAAATATTACGTTATTATTATTATTCGTAGCCTTCCCACTCTTGTCTAGTTTAGTTTTCTGAAGGTTATACTTCTACTGCCTGTAAATTGCACACTCTGATTTTTTTTTGGTCAAATAATTTTTCAAAACAATTTTATAATATTTTCTCATGCTATGAAATTATGTAATTATAATTACTAAATGCCTATTTTTAGCTGGAAGGTTGTCTGGTGTATTCCATTTCAACGGAAGTAGGCTTTCACGAAGATTGGCCGGACGCCGATTCATTTGCGGGGAGGACAGTGGACACGGCCATCGGAAAATTACTTGGAGTCCTGCGTCCAAATAACTGAGTTAGAAACTCATACTGTTATTACATTTTCGAGCGCAATTTGTCAAGGACAATTTCGGGAAGTGCGATCAATTTGAGGGGGAAAGTTTGGACTGCTACCTTGTAAACTTGAATACTGAAAAATAGTTGGCGCTTTTCTTCAAGGATCTCCGCGAAATCGGTTGTCTTTTTAAAAGGTCGGATCCATCACGAAACTTGAAATTACAAAAAATCTTATTTTAGTATTAAAACTTGTGACATTCAACTTTTATTCGTTTTGTTGATGTAGGTCTTTAAGAATAATACTTTATAAAAAACAAGCAGACCCGGCCACACGTTGCTGTGGCTAACAAAACACAACGCCATTACCCAACCTTCATAAAATCCACACCACCCGCTTGCCAGCTGCCCGCTGCCTGCTGCCTGAATTGAATATTTGAATTTCTCGGCGTTTTTCTACTATAATAAGCGTGTGTTATACATATAAACCTTCCTCTTGAATCACTCTATCTATTGGTGAAAACCGCATGAATATCCGTTGCGTAGTTTAAAAGTTTGACCGACTTCATTTTATACTTCATTTTGAGCGACTTCATTTTATACTTCGCACTGATAATTGCTTTTTATAGCGTCGCGCTGTAAAGCGTGTTTTATTTTACTGGCTGGAGAACACCGAACACTGATAGACGCCGATCTTATTTATTTGAAATCAACCTTGCCAAAGTAGCTAAACAGATAAATTAACTTAAATAGATTCATAGATAAATTCCCTCAAACACTAACAATTTTTTACAACTTAAGTACCGATGTTTGCTTTTTATAGCGTCGCGCTGTAAAGCTCGTTTTATTTTACTGGCTGGAGAACACCGAACACCGATAGACACGAGCGATCGCCACTAATTATACAACGCTTGCAATGCAACACTGGATATTTGAAAAGGAAAAATCAAATACCTACTTACTCTAGGACATCTATTTTTCAATTTCTTCTGTAGAAAGAATTTCAAAAGTGTATATAGTACGGCCCGCCAGCCGTTTCAAATCGCACAAAAATATGTTTTCTTTGAATTTCTCGGCTTTTCTCTAATATAATTTACATGTATTATACATATAAACATTCCTCTTCAATCACTCTATCTATTGGTGAAAACCGTATGAAAATCCGTTGCGTAGTTTAAAAGATTAACGCGCACATACATTTTGAGCGACTTCATTTTATACTATGTAATGATGGTCAACTTTATACAGCGGTGATAAAATCACCTAAACGGCGCTTTACATTTTAAGTTGCTTTCCGACATTCTTAATGATAAAAATGAAGTACTTCGTGAAGTAGGTATGCATTCACATTTTGGCGTGGGCATTGAAGTTCGAATGATCAGTAAATCATTTGATTTTAATATTATCTCATTCTTTGAATTTTTTAATGATTTATATTTCATGACATACCTAGTTCTAATTTAAAACATCACTTCTTTAAAATTTAACAATTTTATCTAAATATCAATCAAGAGTCTCAATTGTCCGGAGCCAGTGGGACTATAGAAACCCAGATTTGTATAAAGTTCGTCTGAAGAGAATTGAGAGGGAAACAAATGGGAAGAGTTTTTTTTTCATTTTGATTCTTATTGTTTGTGTTCCACAAGGATTAGACGAGAGTATCTATTACTTTGAAATATCAATAATTATAAAAATTCTTCAATGCATAAAAATGGTATCAGTTATCATCAACGGAATCAAAGCTTACATAATCTCGGGAATGCCAGATATCTGCAGCTTTGGTTCCAGAAGGGATGTCGCATTATCGCTGATGGCTTATAAACTTCTCAATGATTTTATCAATACCATATAGTCTGGCTAAAATAGAATTCTAGGTCCCAGATAATTTCACGCGAGGTCGCAAACACAGGCTTTTGATTCTTCCTATGCACAGAACTAACTTATCAATGGTGATGCCCCTGTCAAGACTCGCTAGGTTAATTAACTGCCTCACAGGAAATGTGGATATTTTCCACATGTTCTACGATGATTTTAATCGTGAAATATTAGATACTTACGCCTATTTGTCAAAATTTTTACCAATTTTAATTGTATTTATTATGATAAAAAGTGTTTTTTGTAATTTTCTTTATCGCTTCTGCAAAATATTGGTAATTATACTTTTCATGCGAATACACAAATAAATAATAAATGTCCCGATTGATCGCGGAATAACACTGAACTGCAAGTTACATCAGTAAGAGTTGGTTCAAGCGGTGATCGACCCTCCTCAGTAAACTAATCCTGTAGCCGAGTCCTCCGGGAATAGCTCTAAGCTCGGGAGCAAGATTGCCGGCATAAAGAAGACGGAGGAAGCACCGTTTCAACGAGATGCAGAGGGTTTTTATAGCACAAATACCTGATGAACTATGACATGTTAAGGTTATTTTTGATACAACCTTAGACAATTCATTGGAATTAAACTATATCGATACCAATGCTGTAGATACTTTCATGAAATACGAACATCTCTGGTGATATCTGAACGCTTCCTCGCCTTCTCCACAAACTTATATGAAAATGGACGGATTTATAGTATAACAGTAGTTTTATTTTTCCTAAAGGAAAGAAAATAGTTATAAATGAGCATCAAAAAGCAAGTGGAGTACATTATGAAGCCATCAGGCACTATTTTGTTTTCAACGGTGGTAGCGCTGTAAGCAGTTTATATGTTTCTCTGATAATATTTTGAAGAATGATAATAATTAAATCGAATGATCAAATCGGAAACCGAACACCCATGGCTATATGGAGTGGTTGTATATTTGGGTTCTATGACAACTCAGAATCAACTCAACTCAACACCTCTTTGAAGAGTCATTAAAAGCTATAAAAAAATTGAAAAACAGCCCGTAACCGAACCTAACGTAACCTGTTTAAACTTTTTTTGTATCATCCATTTTAATAACTTTTCAAAAGAGATGTTGAGTTGAGCTCATTCTTGTTTGTCCGATCACCATATATTGGAATTAATAATTATTATAACAAATATTACCCTGATGTCTGTTGATCACTATTTTGTCAAAACTAGCGAAAATACAAAGTGAGGGAGGTACATAAATTAATTGTATTTCTTCACATTTTGCAAATTCACTTTGTGGCACCATTTTATTAATGAAATAATTAAAAATATTTTGTTTTTACCACGATAATCTTTATTTAAAAAGTCAACATGTTTCAAGGACGATGTTCTCTTCATCAGGACATTATATGTACTAAAACTAAATGATCAAATATAGAAAGACATGCGTGGGTAGAAATGGAAGTAGTGGGGGAGGAGAGAGGTGGAAAGGGAAGGTGCTTAAAAGATCAACAAGGGGGGGGGAGAGGTGGAAAGGGGGGTGCTTAAAAGAACAAAGACAAAAAATTACAATGGAAATATGTTTAAGATAGGGTTATTCACAAAATGAATTTAATTGTTGATAATATTTAAATTTCTATTGACGTTTTTCCTAATTTCTAATATTTCTAAAAGATCTAAATTTTACACAATAACGTTAGTGGTTTTCACTTAGATCTTTTAGAAATATTAGAAATTAGGAAAAATGTCAATAGAAATTTAAATATTATTAACAATCAAATAAATTTTTTGAATAATCCTATCTTAAAAATATTTTCATTGTAATTTTTTGTCTTTGTTCTTCTAAGCACCACCCCTTTCCACCTCTCTCCTCCCCCACTACTTCCATTTCTACCCACGCCTGTCTTTCTATATTTGATCATTTAGTTTTAGTACATATAATGTCCTGATGAAGAGAAGATCGTTCTTGAAACATGTTGACTTTTTAAATAAAGATTATCGTGGTAAAAACAAAGTGTTATTAATTATTTCATTAATTGTGTTTCTTTTGATTACATTAGAAAGCGATGGGTGTCAAAGTTAAAATGAGTATAATGTTGTTTTCACTAGTTTTTAAAATTATTTAATCAATACGAATAATTTTATTTACTGAATACTAAACTGTATTGTATAATAAGTTGCTTGGGGTAGTTTTTGTCAGTGGAATTAAAGCAAATGCACCCCAATCAGGGTAAAATGGTCACCCAAACATCTCCGCCGGCAGCCGTTAGCAGTTAGGACATTCAGGGGCTATTCGGTCAGGGTTCGAGCCGGGAGTGTTTCCCTAAACAATGGATAGGAATCATTTAATTACAATCACCCATAGTTAGTGAACGGCGGGATTCGATTCAATTATCCCGAAGCGATGAGACGGGGCCGCACTTCAGCGATGTCACATGCAACGACACGCGTGTCTAGTCTATACCCAGCGTACACTTGTTATTTTAATTGTTTGTCTTGCGAACACACAAAGCTGTATTGAGAATCAATTAGACGACCTGATTTGGGAGGTTATGTCGCAGGTGAAAACACTAATTGATTGCAATTAATTCACTGCTGTTGAAGATTTTGCTTGGTTTTAACTGAAATTTTTATCAGATCATCTATATACAATATAAAAATCAAAATGTGTTCGGAGATTAGTGTTTTGTGTATTGCAATAAGCATAGAAAATCTTTGAAACTTTCAAAATACCTTCTTTAAACCTCGCGAAAGTTTCTGGATTATTGTAACCACATGGACAATACATCTGAAAAGTTTTTTAAACATTGCAAAAATTCTTGCAAACTCTCAAATATTTGAGAATGACATTTTGCAAAACAATGATTGTTAAATCCAAATTCAATTTTCAAAACTCTGTTCATTAATGAATTAATTGGAAGTACTTACTTACACAATTACCAAATTTAATTGATTGTTCTTAAATTATTTGATTTGTCTTATAATATACAAAAATGAATATTTGTTATACATGTAAAAGAAAATTTGAATTTAAAAAATTGTATTAGATGGCCAGCGAGCTGTTTGAAAAAACTGAGACTGGGACTGAATATATGAAACGCGGGAGGGGGGTTGGCGGAACGGGGGAGCGGAAGAGGGTTGAAGGATGGCAGTGAAGGTGGAAGGGGTACGCGGAGGGGGGGGGGGGGAGGGGACGCGGGAGGGGAATGGAGACGCACGGGAAAGGACATGCAGGGAGAAACGGTTTATTTCTTTGAATGTTGCAACATCAAAGAAATAAACATTGCATTGCAACGCATGCCGGGAACCAGCTAGTGCAAAATAAGTTTTAAACGCTTCGAACAATGCACCTACATCTATGTATAAAAACCCTCCACACAGCATCCCCAAAGATGACATAGGTTCTGAGGGAAATTATTTTTCTCAGGGCCTCCTGTGTGGAGCTCATGTAAAAAAAAAGAAATGCGAAAAATGTCATGGCATTTAATCGTAATTTTGGCAAAAAAAAAGTAATCAGATGAAAACAATGTAAATGCAATGACGTTAAAGCGTACCACCTGACAGTTTTCTAGATTTGGAAATTAGACTTCTGCTTTATACGAGTATATACCTACTAACAAAGTTGGGCAACTGTTTATGATGCCTTTATCTGATTCAGAAAATGACATATCGTGGGGTTTGAAAAACACGTTGCATTTAAATGGCAAACAATTTTTTCTCATGAAACATTTGCTACTCAGTCTGCCGAAGGGTTATTCCGAAATCTTTTGTATATAATATTATATTAGTATTGTTTTCATTTTTGTCTTCTTCTTTTTTCGTATGGTGGGGGGTCAGAGGGGGACATCTAGGTCTGCGAGCCAGTCTAGGGCCTCAGGCGTTGCCCTGTGGACCTCATAAATCCCGCCGGGGAATGAATGGAGCGGGCATTCGTTGACCACATGTTCGGTGGTCTGCACCGCACCGCATTCACACGTCGCCGACTCTTTAAGGCCCCATCTATGCATCATGTGAGCACAACGGCTATGGGAGCACCTTATTCTATTGATGGCAGTCCAGAGTTTGCGAGGCAATGAGAACCCAGGCTGTCTCTCAGTGGGGTCTTGCACGAGATCGGCGTTTTTGATGTTGGCTGATTGCCACTCAAGCTTCCACCTATCTTCTGGGGTGAGAGGTGTTCGAAGGAGTCTTTCTCCTTCCGTCCAGAAGGGTTTTCGAGACTTTAAGCGGCATGTCGGGTGAGAAACGACATCATCGTGCAAGGGTATTTCGCTTTTTTGCAGCGCCTTCTTGTATTCCCTCAGTGTTGCAAGCTCTCGCCTGATATTTGGCGGGGTTATATTTGCAAGTACGGGGAGCCAAGGAAGAGGAGTCGATTTTAAGGTTCCGCTGATGGTTCGCATTGTGGCATTAAGCTGAACGTCGACCATGGAAGTGTGGGCGCTTCTGGCCCATACTGGAGCACAGTATTCAGCTGCTGAGAAAACCAGGGCAATGGATGCCGTTCTGAGCGTGTTGGCGTCGCATCCCCAGCTAGTACCAGCCAGCTTATTGACTAAGTTTAGTCTTGTCCTGGTTTTTTTGCCCACTGTTTCCATGTGTTTCCGGTAATTCAGGCTCCTGTCCAAAGTTATTCCAAGATAGCGGGGATGGGGGTCATGGTAAATATTTTTTCCATCAAACTGAACACAGAGTTTTGCGTTTGCCTGTGAATTACTGAGATGGAAAATTTTTTGTCTTTAACTATAAATAATACAAATATAACTAAGAGGCAAATTTAGATACTTATCTAAATACTAAATTTGGTTTTGACTATGTCACTTTCATTTCATAACAATTTTGCCATGTTTGTCATTTAATTAATAAAATCAATTCAAAATTTCCACCAAAATTGACGTGGTCCGTCCAGCGTGGCCGCACAGAGTCTCGCTCCGGGACAAACGGCTTTATTAAAAGCGCCTGTTTGATTACAGGGACCTTCGGCGCCCCGGTCAACTGATTAAAGAGGTGCGCCGGATCGGCTGTTAGCTGTTAGTGACAGGCTGGCATTAAGCTCCGTGCTCTGCCTGCGTGCTGTTTAGCGATTACTGTTTACACAAAGCACCAACTTACAATATCAATTATTATTGTTAGTTTGTACAAGAGTATGTTCGCTACATGCATGTAGAGATTATTTTGATTGAAAGGTTTTATAAAAATATTGAGTGATAACAGTATTTTGTTTACTCATTGGACATGCGCATTTGGTGTAGATGTATAAAGTAGTAATACTAAGAGCGTTTAACCATTCAGCGGACGAAAATCCACATTTCGTCAAAAGTTGTTCTTACGATCGTGCAGAGCGGTAACAATGAGAAATATTAATTATTCTCCGTACCAGCTTTTTAAAATTATAACTCAATATCGAATTTATTTCAATCCAAATTAGTTTTAATTTATACCTTCATCCAAAAAAGCTGAAAGGCGTGATGATAAAACTATTAAAATAATGTACTTTTTGTAATTATTTTTTAATTATTAGTATTTATCATTTTTCAATAATGTCTAAATTTAATAAGAACGTTAAAAAAAACTGAAATATATTAGTTTGTAAGTGCGCAAATAAATACATAAATGGACCAATTTTCGTCAAAAAACACATGTACGTACATATTTTTTAATGATTTTATTGAAACTAAAATTAAAATTCTAAAACATGCGTTTGCTAGATAATGTATTGATTTATTTTACTGCATGATTATATTATTTGAAATGGGTGTGGTATAATACAAAATCTTTTTTGAAAATTTAACAAATCTGCCCACGACCTATGGAATAACCTTATTATACTAAAAAAAAAATCTCAAAATTAATTACATGCGAATGCTAGATAAAAGAACAATATTTCAAAATCCATTTATAATTGTTTGTGGAAAAGAGTCAATACGTCTAAAATTTGATTTGAAAATGACATATTTCTGGTTTTCTCTGGTAATGCCCTCTTAACTGTGTGATCAGTGACAATAAATTCAATTGCTATTAAGTCTTACCTAAAATTTGACATTACTATAACAAATATTTTGGGTAAGTTAACCGACAAAAATTGTCATCGTAGCAATACTTGTATTTTTATCTTAAAACAAGGAATGATTACAAGGAAAATCTTATGAATTTTATTGTGATGAAATTGTATGAAGGAATTGAGTAGCGAATAAATTAAATACTGAGGTTAATCTGAACAGATCGGAAATAAGAATCATTTTTAGATTAAGATCCGGACGTGCACTAATGGGAAGAATATTGTGTTTGATAGGCCTCTCTGATTCTCCAATGTGCTCGATGTGTGAACAAATTGAAGATGTCGAGCACACATTATCGAAGTGCATTAAATATGAATGACAGAGAGTGACAATACTAATGACCTCGAACTCATCGGAAGTTCAGAATTTAATAGCCTCAACCAAAGATATTCAAATACAGAGAGATATGCTATGGTGTCCGCGCAACTGTCGCCGGACTACGCGCTAATTAGTGTAGTTTTCATACAAAAAGAATTTGTTCATTTCGTTGATTTTTTGAAAATGTGCATTAATATTGGTTAACAATATATTTTGAATAAGGAAAGAATTCGTTCATTTAGTTTAACGTTCGTTTGGTTTATTCGTTAATTATTTGTTCTTTTAGTTTATTTGTTAATTGGTAAACAATATCGGCGACACTCAGAAGCGCAGTCCCACATATTAAAAACAGCAGATAGCACATCTACTTATATTCCAATATCTTTGGCCTCAACCGAGTTTCATGACATATCAAGAATAATAAAATTTATTAGATCATGTAAACTTGAAAATATTTGAAAGTGATTTTTTATACAAAATGAATATAAAAGGACTAAGTTCCTTTTAAAGATCATTAGAGATTATTATATTAATATTATAATTTAAAAACAGATGAGGCAAAAAATGACAACATTGTGTGAGTCAGAAGCCTCGATAATATACATGACATTAAAAAAAAATACAAGAACAATTATAATTAAGTGAATGCTCAACGGTATAATATTGGAGATTGACTTCATTAAGTCTAAAAATCAATTCGATATCTAACCTTTTCAGAGCTTTCAAAACTCGTTTATAAACGCGGTACTTTTTTTAATCAAATCGTCTCAAGTTTTAAAAGGGTTTCCGTTTTAAAGGGAGAGAAAAACAAACATCCCTTAAGACTAATCCACAATCTTCTTGCAAATAACACGTCCACTTCTATCACCACTGCTTGCGGGTTCCCTGATCCCTGTTCCCTCCCCGAGGGCATATTACCTTTTGGTTGTGTAAAACAATCGGGCAAAGCCTTCGCCAGCTATTTCCTGAGTCGTTCGATTCGAAGGCTTTGTTCTGTCAGTGGTGCAAATACGTTTGGATCGTATTTTTGACCGAATGTCTTCTTTGTGGGAAATTTTAGTATTTATTGATATAATGTTTATGACTAAATAGTTTGAAATAATAATTAATACTTATAAAAAATATGTACCTTTCATGCACATTACATGTTTTGATATTCTAAATAAATAAATAAAATTAGTTTTGTCAGAGATATTATTTTTTAATTTGGTGTCTTATCCAGATAAGTGCTCTAAATGTGTGTGTTTTGGTTAAGAAGGTAAATGTAGTTACTGTTTAATGGATGACAATTTTTTCGAGAGATATGCACACATTTTTACGTCAGGAATTTTTGGCGTCGAACCAGTCTCCATTATGAAAAATATCTCCAACGCGTCCCGCAATTTATTCCTTAACCGCATTTGCGTTATTTTGAATAAATTTCGCAGGCGAGCTGTCTTCAATGAAAGCTCATTTTAGAGAAGGTTTGTGAAGTCGTACTTTTCCAATATATATTTTTTTTAAATCAGCCAGTGTTGCAAATCGTATACTTGCTTCAGTGGTATTCGATTCATTCAATATTAATGATTAATAAATGACAAAAAATAATTAAAGAAAGTGCGCAATTATTAGGGGTGTTGAGAAAAGGTCAACTCGCCAGTGTATGCGAGAAAGACGCTGATTAATTTTCTCATTCTTGTTCAATTTTCTCACATTCCAGACATTTTTTGACAAAAAAATCTGATTCCATGACAGTTGAACCTCCGAAAGTTGACCCTCCAGACTGTTGATCCCCTGGATAGTTGACTCCTCTTCCAGTTGATCCCTTGTACAATTAATCCCATAAATGATTATTTCTGAGTACGCACTCATTGGTAAAGTAAGCATGCAGAGATTACAAAAGTAGATATGCTTTTATCTGCAGGCGTCTTCAGTGGGAATCCGCTGCACACATATTTTTGATAACAATAATGCCGTGTCCCAGAAGAAGTATGCAGTAAGAATATATGGCCAAATAACAATAGACGACATACTTATGTATGCAGTTTGTTTAGGGAAATTCGCTATACCAACTTACATGTAATGGAACTAAGTGTTCCCGAATTGGTATACTTATATCTGCAGGCGTCTTAAGTGAAAATCATACAAATATTTTTTATGACAATAATACCATATCCCTGAACGAGTATGCAGTGGGGATATACGGCCGAATAATGAAATACGATACACTTATATATGCAGTCTATTTAGAGAAATACGCCATATCTACTTACACATCATAAAATAACTAAATAACCCTGAAGGAATAAGCAGAGAGGATGACCACCTGGTAGAAGGATCAACTGTCCAGGTGTGCTAAATTTCATCAATCTCGGAATAAAACTGTAGATTTGTAAAACGATCGAATCGGCGACGCCGGCAACTCATCGCAGTCGTTCCTTAATTTAAATAAATTTTAGTGAGGTAGTAAATACGTGATCTCATGGAAGTATCATGTTACAAAAAAATTGACATCAAAACACGAACAAATTATTCAATTTTTTAAAAGAAAAACTCTCTTGTTATAACTTTTGAAGGTTATTCCAAAATATGAAAGAGAACAAGATACAGAAAAATAGAAAAGATAATGGTCGCAATTCTTAGAATGATTGTTTCCAATAAAAAGGGTAGCTGCCTATAATATGGAGAAAAAAAATTAGTTGAGGATAACGTTGATAATTCTAAAATTTGAAATGTGAGATTGACAAATATGATGGTTTGACAGTGGTGGAATTGGTAAACGCGCATGTCCCAGTTAGACGAGAGATTCTGGGTTCGAGTCCCAGTTGCGAACATTATCTTTTTCTATTTTCTGTATCATACTTTCGTTTAGATTAGTATTTATTTATTTATTATGAATTAACGCCGATTAATGGCTTTTACATGGGAATTGCAAAAATTTGAAAGAATATACATAGTTAAGAAAAAAAAATAATATAAAAAAAATTAAAGAGCACATACTGAAGTGACAGTATAAAGCAAAAATAGTAAGCTATTATAAAACAAACATGAAGAAAAAGAAAACCTCATAATACATGAAGTGTACAAGATATTATGAACTAAAAAATTACTACCTAAAGTACGTAGTAATAAATTTAAAAATTCCAGAAATAAACATTGATGAAGAATATAAACATACAAAGTATATTAGATTATAATCTAACTGAGAAGCGCTGAAAAACAGCTTTAATTAAATAATGTTTGTATGTTGATAATCTTTCAATATTTATCATATCATCAACAACATATTTGTTACCAAGTATATGAAGGCGATTTATTATGGTATATAATTCAGCATTAGATCCTGTATTATTACAATGGTAAGGTAATTTGTGATGAACTGATCTACTCGGTACATGAAAACATATTAACGAAAGAAGTTCAGGAGAGTTCAACAAGTTATTAACAATTTTAAATAAATAAAATAAATCAGAACAAATTCTTCTTTCTTTTAATGTATCAAGTCCCAGTAGTTGTAACAGGGAGAAGTAATTAATATTTTCAATTGATATAATAATAGAATATATAATAATAATATAGTAATTAATATCTTCAATGACTTCAAAATTACTTCTTCATTAATTATTTAAAAAAAAAACAAATGTCATGTAAACAAAAATAAATCCAGAAGAAAACAAAAAAATTAGATCGGAAAATATATTTTCTTTTGAAACGCACCAGGGTTAATTTTCAGTGTTATGAATTCATACAAATTATCCAATCGTAATGACGGAATAGAGCAAGACAGAGAAGCCTATTCAAATATTATGGAAAGGTAGCATTACAGTCGGGGCCGGCAAGTTCGACCTCGTAAGTGGCTTATTACGTTAATTGAGCGGCATCGCACGGCAAGTCAATCATCGTTATGCTATGTATTCAGACGGAAATTATTTTCTATATTCCACTGAGCAATTCCACCTCACTTACCAGCTGTATTTGTGGAGCTTAAATTCAAGCGCTTTCCAAGAAACGGGAACATCGTTGTTCAAATTTTATATAAACCACGCATAATTTTCATGCGAAGAAGATTGTGCTATGTTTTTCTTAGTTAGAATTCATTTGCTTTTTGTAATAATTATTGTCAGAGAAGAAGATTACAAAACAGCTTTACCTATAAAAAAAAACACTTTACGACCAATAAATGGTGTTTATGTTACATATATTATTGTATATAAACTATACACTTTCTTTTTCGGATAAGCGCATGCGCAGATTCGCCATGTTTTTTTCACGCGCGGTAATATTAGAGTTTTGGGATGTGATATTTGAGGTGCGATTCGTATAATGTTTGTAAACATAATTTTTATTTTAATGACCAATCCACTATTGCATTAGTATCTATAATTCAACATAATTACTTTATTTTTACTTTGTGTTATTTTTCGTCAGTTTTACTCCTTTAATAATGTTACAAAAGGTATGCAAAGTCTCTGCATGCAATGCGGCGCCTCTAAATAAAAAAAAGATTTAAACAATAATATAAGTAATTGAAAACCAATAATGCATAATCAGGAAAATTTTCACAAAACTAGTTCTTTTATCCACCTGTGTGCCGCACATATTTTTGTGCTTTTATTCTTTTTGCCGGCGTTATCTCCATTCTCGGAGTGCCGGCAGTATTTTTGTATCGACAGTACCTTTGCAGTTCCAGAATCGACCGTTTGTCCGGGGCCAAGTGACCATAGACGCCGATACGGGGCGAACGTGGGGTGATTGTGCGCGCGGCCAAACTGCCCCGGGCTGTAACTCTGACTACGGTGCCCCGTGTACAAACCGAACCCAAATGAGCCTAATGGAAGGTGTCCGGTAGTATTTCTGCGATTCGGGACCGGTGCTTGCCACCGAAGTTATGGCTTACGGTCGGGGCATTTGTATCGGGTACGAATAAACTCCACTCTACTGTATTGATGCTTGAAACACTGGTCTAATTATGCACTCGGAACGTACGATATTGCCCCTGTTTGTGGGGAACATAAAATTCTCAGGCAGCTTGAAACTGAGTGTTACAAAATAATGAATGTAAAATAGTTCGTTAAACCTGCTAACATTTTTACATTTTATTTTGAGTCCATATTCATAGTGAACCCTCACCGGTATTTATTTTATTTTAACACACCTCGTAACATATTTACCACATTTTTTAACTCATTATTATTTAAATTATGAGTAAACTGTTTTCATTCGTTAAACATTTTGTATACGCAGACGATACGGCGCTCGTAATATCGCACGAAGACCTGATTACTGCAATGAACCTTATGCAGCTTGATTTTATTGCATTCTTGAAATGGTCTCATGACGCAGGTCTCATAATAAATGCCAAAAAAACTAAAATAATGTACATAAGATCTCCACATGCCAGATATAGTGTAATTCCTTCGTTATACACACATACATTTGACTGCTTACATAAAAATGTTGCACAGCCCTGTTCATGTGAAACCATTGATTATGTCAAAAATTATGTATATTTGGGTGTTACTATTGACTGCTACATGAAATGGGATGTACACTTACTAATGTTTGTAAACGTCTGCGGTCTATTGTGGGTAGGATTTATAAAATAAAATATTTTGTGCCTTTAAGTACTTTAAAATTAATATACGTATCTCTGGCTGAATCAACTATCCGTTATGGACTTACTTCTTGGGGACATTCTTGTAAAACTAATATAAATTATATCCAAACATTGCAAAACTCCATGACAAAATTATTAATCCCTAAGTACACTAATGAACACAGAAGTGACACTAAATTAATATACAAGTCTCTAAATGTTTTACCTGTCAGAGGATTATTGTTTTATAATATTATAAGTCAACATGTTATATTGTCCGATTCCTTGTACAGGGAAAGAGTTTACCATAAACATAATACAAGATTCACTCAAAATGAAGGATTGGTGGTTCCGAAATGTACCAATAAATACGGTGAAAGGACCCTAAACTATATTGTACCCAAAATATTCAATAAACTACCAATGACAATCAAAAATAATAACGTTTTTAATGGTAAAGTCAAATATAAACTAAGGAAATGGCTATTAGATAGGGTTGATTTATATTGATGCCCTACCGAAGTCCTTGTATTCTTTATTGAAACTAACATTGAAGGAATTGGTAATTTCATTACAATTTTTGTAATACCTACTGTATATGAAACTTTTAATTTACTTGTGATTATATTTCATTTGTTCATACTAAATCCATTTGTACTTTTTTTTCTATTATATCATATCATACTAAATCCATTTGTACTTTTTTAGGCTTCTAGTGCTACTTACATGTATATACTATTTCCGTAATTTAAATAATCTATTTAATTGTTATTTAGCATCAAAATTTTATGTATACAATGTTTGAATATGTACCAATGTTGTCATTATGTACCTGCTGACAAACTACATAAGTAGTTTAGTAGTTGGTTTAAATGTAAATAAATAAAAAATAAAAAATTCTCGTAATATTACGAGTATTCTTGTTAAATTTTCCACTGAATTGTTTCAGACTGCAAGCTACATGGCTATTTGCCCGATAACAGACAATTTCTGAAAGGATAGAATAAGCAAAGGAGCGTATACAACTAAAAGCTAGTGTCAATTGGCATCATTCGAAATTGCGATTGAATAGTACAGAAAATTGTATGGCAATTATTTTATTAAATTAAATGAATGTTGATGGATAACGATGAAAATAGGATTCCCAGTGAAAACATTTGCATTTTCCTAGAAATATCATAAAAAGAATGCTAAAAAAATGTTATGGTCGTTCGAGTGCTTTCAGTGGCATTCTAGATTCTAGAGATAGAATCATTATTCTGTTTGTGGTTGTAGGGGGACAATGAATGTTTTTTTTATAACTACGTTATATAAATATAAACACAACTATGATACGGTAGTTATCCACGCTTGTCGTTAAATTTTACGCAGTTACATCAAATTATTAAATACAATCTATACTTTGTAAACATCGCTTTAGTTGTACATATTTCGCCATAGTTTATTATTATACATGCAATGTTTTTACGTAATTTAAATTTAAACACAACTATGTTACGGCAGATGTTTATGTGTTTATTATTACATATTACACATTTAATTTCTGGGAGAATAGAGTGGTTTACTAAAATGTATGTATGTAATATATTATGTACTAGCTAATCCCCGGCATGCGTTGCAATGCTATATTCAAATAAATAAATTGTTTCTCCCTGCATGTCGTTTCCCGTGCGTCCCCGTTCCCCTTCCGCATCCTGCGTTCCCCTTCCACCTTCCCCGCCCACCCTCTCCTCTCTCGCGCTCCACCGTCCCGTAAAGCCCCCTCCCGCGTTCCATATATTCAGTCCCAGTACATTCATTTTTAAACAGCTCGGGTGCCACCTATTTTTTTTTTATTCAAATTTTTACTTTTTTAATATTGTATTATAAATACTCAATTTTGGATATTATAAGAACAATCAATAAAATTTGGTACCTAACATAGATACCTATTTAAAATATCTACATTTTAAAAATCCATCGACAATTCTTTTAATACAAAATAAACAGCTGTCTCCTAAATTCAATTTCATCAAACGCGCGAACTCTCAAACGTGAGAAGTTAAGGGGCCGCAACCCGAATTTCTACCGAATTCTTACATATTTCCCTTAAACACGATAAGTTTTAAAGCTCTTAATAATTATATGTTTTTCTTGAAGATAATATTTAGACATTTCCCGCGCCGAAACGCAAATTATATAAAATTCCCTCGATAGAAAAAAATCGCTAAATTATTATAAACACGTTTGTTTCAGTTATTTTACAAGTTATATGTAAAAAAAAATTCACGGTGTTTCTTTAAATACCGTTTAAGACAATGCCGCGAGATTTTTGCCCAATTTTTAACGAGTCGTGTTTTATTAAACATTTTCATAATTCTCGCATCGATTTTGTCGCTGTAAATGTTAGCGCTTTCCTCTAACATTCGTATTTTCGTATCTCTCCATCTTCTTCTTTTCAAGCCCGGTTGCAGAGCCTTAAAATAATCGTTAAGTTTTCTGAAATTATCCAATTTTCTGCTTAATTTTCTTATTTTTTCTTTCCGTAAGAACCTTCTACAAAGTATTAGAGAACTTAAAAAAAAGAATGAAATTGGCAAAGTCGTTACGAAGGTATGGTTTGATCAAGGGAAACAGGGATTCATTTTTATTTATATGTATATAGATGTCTTGAGTAGGACCGAAAGATAAATTTAAATGTACAAGAATTACTATTTAGGAATTTTTTCTGAATTCAAGTGAATTCAACAAAATAAACATCTTAGAAACACTTGAAATCATAAAATTTTCAAAATCGTTTAAAAAACTTTCAAAATCGTTAGAGCAATTTATTGATAATTGTTAAAATAAACTGGTTTAAAATAAATTAATGTAGGCATAATATATTAAAATTATGACAAGCGACAAAGTAAATGTCTCCTTCTTTCCTTCTCTTTTCTTATCTTATCTTGCTGGCTCAAGAATTCGAAGGAAGCATGAACACGGGGTGCCCTATCAGTCAAACGGCAAAAATATTATTGTAAGTTTTCCAAAAGCTCCCCTTGAACGACCACCGAATGTATCAAATTAAAAGCACTGAAATGAACTAGGATTCCTGCACGCTTTCGTGTGTTGGTATTAAGTTGTCGGATTCTATGTAGGTAAGATTATAAACACCACTTGTTTATACCCAATCCCTATCAGGTGTCACTTGTAACAGTTTGAATTTATAATACACTAGTAATCACTTGATGAAGTAAGCACCCAATAATTAAGTTGGTTGCTATGTATCAATTCAAATTACCTTAACACGGGCATTAGCCTAGTATGGTAATCAAGAAAAAAATATAAAAGCGTACTTTCAAAAAATGTATGAAATAAAAAAATAAAAAAAATAAATAAAAAAAAATAAAAAATAAAAATAAAATTGAAATTTGAATTCCTAATTGGAAATATTCTTTGAACAAATCGAATCCAGCATTTCTTTTGTTGCCCAAAACATACTACGAACAATAGACTTTTTCATCGTGCAGTTCCAAGTAGGCAGCCAGGGAATCCGGAAGTTTGTGTCGACGAGAGAAGACATATAATTCGGTGAGATCAAATATTAAATGGTAAATCAATGAACTCAAAACTAACCGAAGTATTGGCTCATGGCGATCTATTATTACTATCTAAAATTCTGTTGTTCGTAGTATGTTTTGGGCGACAAAAGAAATGCTGGATTCGATTTGTTCAAAGAATATTTCCAATTAGGAATTCAAATTTCAATTTGAATTGATACGTAGCAACCAACTTAATTATTGTGTGCTTACTTCATCCATTGATTACTTGTGCATTATAATTTCAAACTGTGACACACTACAAACTGTTTCTAACCCAGTGCAAACGCGCAAAACAGCGAAACCCGGTCGGCATAAGTTATAAAAAAATTAATTGTGTTCATAAAGTAATTGTTTAATTTAAAATGTTATATATCATGCAATTATCTGCTTCATATGAAAAAAAAGATAAATATTTAATCGGTGCGTGTCAATGACAAGACGAAAGGATAACAAGGTCCAGATTTCGGTCAACATTTTTCAAAGGAAGGTTTCTGAATTACCATTAAAGGCAGAAAGTGACACTTTTGACAGCGCCACGTCCCGACGCTTCTCACACATGGGCGATGGGCGAGGTCCCTGTTAACCCTTGGGCCATAGTAATAAAACAGGGTTGCCACCACGCTCGGTCGCCCCGCAAACAGCACCAACAGGGCCGGCAGAGGTGTGATCGGAATTTGTTTGACCGGTTATGCAAACGAACCGTAACGGCTTTTTGCGTAGAAATAGGTTGGGTTGGGTGAACCCCCTCCCCTCCCCCTGCACCCGCCACCGTGTTTGCCGCCTGGGGTGACATCATAATTACAGTTTTTGTACTCACCAATTTTACCTGCAGCGCTTAGGCGGAATTGGTCCGAAAGTTTGGTCATTTTTTAAATGATTTCAAATATTGGAATTTAAAGCACTGAACCGTGAAAATATTGCGCGACAAAATTAACATTATTAGGAGAAGCTATTTTTAGTGCTTCATTTAATGTATATGAGTAAATGTTAATGTATATAAATGTATATGTATATGAGTAAAAAATTATGTATGTTCCCAAGCACAGTTGATAAAAACTGCAATAAATATTTCAGTATCAATCATGGATTTTCAAAAAATTAGCTAGAGCAAAAAACAATTTCGGAAAGCGGCAAACAAAAAAATCTTTACATAGCTAATGAATAAGATGAAAAGAATGAACTTACTTTCACTTCAGTTTGCGAGCTCCATTTCAAAATCGTTTTATTATAAGTAGATATTAGAAATTTTTTCATTGTACATATAAAAAATATAAATGAAAAATCAAACTTATCACTTTATACAGGGGGATGCAAAAGTTGTCACCCGATGTTCTTCTGTAATTTTATTTATGATTTTGATTCTGCATTAGGATTGTATTTATTTGATGTCTTATTTTTTTCCATAAGTCGAGAAATGAAATCGGCCAAGTGGCCACCGTGATGATCACAGGCCGGATTTATGGCATTTTCCATCACTCTTTCCAGAACTTCCGGCGATAGATTTTAGCATTCTTAACGGATATTCTCTTTGAGTGCTTCAAGACTCTGTGACTTGTTGACATAGACTCCTGACTTCAAGAAACGCCACAAAAAGAAGTCTGGAACGGTTAAATCGGGCAATCTTGCCGGCCAGTGCAAAACACCAAAACGAGAAATTAGGTGACCGCTGAAATGCGTTTTTTCAAAAAATTTCTACGTTTTTAAGGGGTATAGCGATTCACATCTTGTTGACGTGTATTTTGTATTTATATTTACTTCACAAATGTCAACGCAGAACTGACATTTTCTGCAATTTGCAAAAATCATGGCATCTTCCAAAAGGGTTATAACTTTTGCGCCACCTTGTATATTTGAGAACCCTAATAACCAGCCTAATTAAATAATAAACATATTAAAATACACAATTATAAATACAAAAAACAAGGCAGTGTTAACCATTGTTAATAAACAATTAGAGCGACATCGACCGGTAACTACCCACTATTTATTAAGTTTTGACTTAAGGTCTATGCCCACTACACCGTTCCATACCATGACCGTACTATGAACGTATCAGTCACGAAATAAACACGCTACGCCCTACTATGCCCACTAGAACGTGCTAACACCGTATTATACGTAGAGGTCTCTGCCCACTACACCGTTCCATACCATGACCGTAACCGTAGCGGCGCATGCAAAAAAGTATTCTTTGTATCGATCAGTATGAAACGCTGCCCACTAGCTCGTTCCGTTCCGTCGCGTGCCAGGCATAGAGCGGACCGGAACCTGCAAAATATTGTCATCGAGAATTCGCCGTCAGTCCGGTCATGGTATGCGACGATGTTGGTCGGTGACGGAACGGTCTAGTGGGCAGCGTTTCATACTGATTGATACAAAGAATATTTTTTTGCATGCGCCGCTACGGTTACGGTCATGGTATGGAACGGTGTAGTGGGCAGAGATCTTTACTCGTTTTGTTTGTTGTAGATAAGCGTGTTGTAGGTAAATGTGTATATTTTTTTTCCCTTTATTTGAATATTATGTTATCCCGAACAAACCAAATGAAAATATCTCGATGATTTGATAACTAAATTTATTTTACTATGGCCAAACAGCATTAAATTGCGGAGCCGCAAAATAAAATTCCAATTCCATCTTCACTGTAAACAGAGTCTAATGCACCTGAACTCCAAATGCTTTCATTGGGCTCTTTCACTCCGCGCATAGTAAAGGACTGTTAGAATTTTATTACGGGCCGTGCTTCTTAAAAGGTAACATGAAGTTTATTTTATTCAATTCGAGGCAGAATACCTGCGCGTTCGTTTCCCTTGCATTTTGTTTGTCGCGGGTCCAGTCCGGCCTTTGTGCTCAATGTCTGTCTTGCCGCAAAGCGGAACTCTTTGTGGAATGCATACCTCTGTGAGAACCAAAAAGAAGTCATTATTTCTACAGATGAAAATACAGCCTGGGATTTCGAAAACTTATAATGCTGCCATTGAGTCATTAAAATGTCGAGTCGCGTTTAGTGAAATGCGTTACGTGCATGAAACCTTATATTTCTGTGGAATACTTGTACTTCAATGCATGTGGCAGGCGTGCCTTTGGCGCAAAGTATTCATTAAAGTACAATTATTATTGTGTTTTAAAACCAGCGCAAGATAATATAACGAAACATTATTCCTGGTATCATACCAACCTAGCGTTTTCCACATTAAGTTGAATGGAAACAAATATTCCATTCAGCCCAATAACCCAGCGTTTAGCTCTCTTATTGCACTCTCACTTTGCACAGTAGTGTTTTGGAAATGTAAGGCCTGATCGGACAAATATTTTGGATTACGAAACAAGCCCGAATGACATTTCTTGTGTTATTCTTTTCATGCCTACCTGGCACATAATTATTTGTCGGTGGTTATTCATATACTGAGCCACGATACACACAGAGCATGTATTTAAGGGCCCGCAACCCGGATTTGTACCGATTTATTACATATTTCTCTTAAACACGGTAAGTTTTAAAGCTCTTAAAAAAATATATTTTATTCTTGAAGATAATATCTAGAATTTGCCCGCGCCGAAACGCAAATTATATAAAATTCCCTCGACAGAAAAAAAACGCAAAGTATGCTCCAAAAATTATTATTAACACCTTTGTTTCAGTTATTTTACAAGTTATATGTGTGAAAAAATTCACAGTGTTTCTTTAAATCCTGTTTACGATAATGCCCGCGAGATTTTTTCTCTATTTTAAATGAGTCGTGTTTTATTAAACATTTTCGCAATTTTCGCATCGATTTTGTCGCTGTAAATGTTAGCGCTCTCCTCTAACATTCGT
Organism: Limnephilus marmoratus; assembly: GCA_917880885.1. Classification (NCBI taxonomy): domain Eukaryota; kingdom Metazoa; phylum Arthropoda; class Insecta; order Trichoptera; family Limnephilidae; genus Limnephilus; species Limnephilus marmoratus. The sequence continues at coordinate 65,270,729 of OU862906.1, forward strand.
AATGTTGTATCTCTCCATCTTCTTCTTTTCGGGGCCGGTTGCAGAGCCTAAACTGTTACATTATATGAAATTATAATTAATATGTCGTGGAAAACGAATCTATTTCTCATATCGCTTTAGGGGAAGGGGAAAATGTTGTACCTTAAGTACGTTTTACCTTGAAACAGATTCCAAATTCCCGCACTTCAATAAATAACACCTCTTAAGCAAGTACCTACGCAATTTTAAAGCATAGTGCTGTTCCGACTACAGATGAAAAGCCTTTTATAGGTTTTCAATAAAAAAGTATCTAATACACCCATTTGGTCCACGCGGGACTTATTTTAAATCAAATGTAAGTAAATATTTGTTTGTTGAAATTTATATTACCATACACGTGTATGTTTTGCGTAACAATGCATGCTTTGTTGTGCGTTTAAACCTAACCTGAAATATAATTATTCAATGAATTTATAGAACAAAATGACACGTTGTTGTAGGTACCAGTCTTCAGTGTTGTACCTGGAAACGGTACACGGTAGGTACATTGTGTTTTATTTAATTATTTTATTAACCTCTACATTTTATTATAATTGATATTTTTATTCCTTAAGCACACCCATTATGATATTCACTTATTGTAATGATAATAATAATAAAATTAATGTAAGGAGGATGAACATTCCCACACGTCCAATATAGTTACACATATATACACAGTAAATATTAAGTTAAGAAACAAGAAGAATAGAAAATAATAATTTTAAAAAATATACAGTCAAACTTTTTCAATGTATTCAATGATATTCCTTATGTATGTATAATACGTTTTAGTAAATTTAAAATCCTGACTGTCAAATAAATGTTGCATGTTTTTTCTGGACTCTCCTTCGAAATATGGAAATTATGTTTTTTCAGCTTAGAGCAGAGGGACCTGTTATTATAATATCAGCTGTAAATTTTCTCTTATAAAATATTCAAACAAGACATTTCTGTACCAACTTATTCATTTTCGATATAAGTTTTCGACTGAGCCCTGTAATTTGTCATCATAAATGTACAATTTGATAATATCAAAAATTGTTTAGTCTACCATTTCTGAACGTCTTGTTCCACAAGAAATTTGGGAGTGATAATAATGCTAACTATAATAATGATTAATTTTTGTATTAAATATTTATTGAAGAAAAGCAATAGGTAGAAAGCCTTTGAATGCCTTCGAACTCTGATAAATAATAGTTTAGAATTGAATATATATATATTTGCGTCATTAACACCTTTTGGCTTTTACATGATATAACTTGTAGTATAACGCTTAAACTATCACATAAGGTCTATTGCATTCATTTGTTATTTCTATATTAATCTGCAGTGTAAAAACTTATTACCGTTTTCTTTTTATGTATCTTGCATTTTGTCATTTATTATTAATCACAATTAATCAGTCACCTCTAAATTTTGTAATTACTAACATGCCTACTAGTTTATTTCTATGCCATTTACAACTTAGGAACTTTCTCTTTTATACAATGCACTATCTTTTCAATTTGGGAGGCGGGAATGGGTACCGCCGCCCCGGGAACCTTTATTGGATAACCAACACCTCTGCCATAGGTCACCCCAAGTGGTTCGCTACGCTTGGTGATTTAGCAGGGGTGCCCGGGTTCATGGGGTGTGGTTTGTCTAGGTCTTGGAGGCGGATGCCCAGGGCACACTGAACCCCAGATTCCTACCCACCCCTTAAATCCTCTTCCTTCCTAGAGCTCTCTTCTCCTTCCTTTCCTTAAAAAACCCTCTACACAGCATCCCCAAAGATCCCAAAAGGCCCCGAGGGAAAATGTTTTCCTCAGGGGCCTCCTGTGCGGAGCTCATGTAAAAAAAAGTTTTAGTTGGAAAATACGATAGGGGGCCATTTTTAAAACCAAAGTTTGCTTTTAATTTTTTTATTGAAAAATTACATGCTTATTTGTAAGAAATTTGCAAGCGTATTATAATAAAATGTGAAAACATTTTTTTACTTTTTGGATATGTTCACAAATATTCCATTTATTTCGATTTGATTGCCAAACGGAAATATTTTTACTGACTGACAAAATACGTTCGAGTCTTGGAAGGGTTAAAAACAATGTTAGAATTAGCCGCTAGCTACAATGCCTTGGAAAATCAACGATCAGCCATTCATTTGAAATAAAATTATCGTTAAATATTATAAATAATAAAAACATCAATATCATGAATGACCAAAATATCTGCATTAGATATATTGTTAATTTTAGTTGGTTAGTACGATATTATTGTATCATTTTTATTAACTACCGTAGGTTGGTCGTTTTTTTTTTAATTTCAACAGAGCTACTAAAAAATGTAAGTAGCATTTTAGATCATCAAAATAATGATTAAAATATGAAACTTCGCCAAGATCAGGAAGAGTTTATGATCTCACGCATTTTAGCTTTGTTTTTCATTAATTCCACCCTTCTTGCCTGACAAGTGTGAAAAACGACTATAGCAGTTAGATAAGTTAGGTTATTTTTTGAAATTTTGTTGCATCGGCTAGGTCTGATTAATAAAAGCTAATAGCTGCATAGCGCAGCCATACAACGGCGCTGTGGAACCGCACCGGGCACGTGCACAGGGCATGGGGTACGGGGTGCGGACACGGAGAAAGGGTTACGGACAGGGGAACAAGGCTGCCGGAGCGAGTGAATGCGCTTCCAAAGAAAATTATCCTTCGGAGCGGACCTGCCATCACAAAAGACTGCCCTCTATGAACAGCGATAGGTATTTTCCTCAGATTTCCTATCTGTTCAGGATGCAGTGCAATTATGAAGATAATATTTTTGGCCATCAAAGTTGAGCATTTGTGGGTACTGACTTACACCACAGATATATGAATGGATAAAAAGTTACTTGAACAATCGTGAATAATTTGAAAAAATAAATGGCCAAACTAGCGACCAAGAAACATCCCATGTTGGTATACAACAAGGCACCGTGCTGGGACCAATATTGTTCATTTTGTTTTCACGCCATATTTCTTCAACCATTACATGGACAAATCAATTCCTACGTTGATGATAAGGTTATTTTAATAAAAGAAAAACATGGGAAAAAATTTATTTAAAAGCCACGAAGTCCTAAAAAATAATCTAAAAATATGGTTTGACAATAACCTCCTGTCGTAAAATAGTGATAAAGCATATATTTTTTTTTTAAGATAGACAAACATTCCCGGGTTACGAATAACCTGACAATATTTGAAAACCTCCTACAACCACTACAGTAAGCCGAAAATGTTGCTTGAGTCGTGATGGAGGACTTAGCCAGCCGAGGAATCGAACACGAAACGCCTGGGTAGGACCCAAACGTGATGCCGACTCAACCACTGACCGGTTGATGTGTCATCTCTTTCAAAATTAACACTAACAATTTACTTCAAAATCTTCAAATAATCTTAGATAATCATTCTCTCGCACCAAACGACACTAATCACTGTGACAGAAATGTTCACTTCTGAAAATAGCGGATAAAATTACATATCTTGGAATAAACATATAATACAATTGTAAGAATATACCTGATCCACCATTTTAAGTATGTAGGCGGCCGATATTAACTTTATCAAAAAAATCTATGCAATCTTTTTTTACATTAGCTCCACACAAAAAGCCCTGATGAAAATAGTTCCCCTATGTACGATCTATGACAACTGTAGGGATACGAAGGAAAAGAAGTTCTGAGAAGGAAAAAGGTATTAAAGTAGAGATGGGTAGGAATCAGGGTGTTCAGGAGTGGACGATGTATTCATCCATTTTTCCTTCTGTGGTGTAAGGCGATATTCCGAGAGAGACCTGTTGCAGAGGTCAAAAAGTCTCCCTCAACCAGTCTTTCCCGATCCAGCCTGAATCCTAAGTCATCAAATCTTGCGATCCACTTCGGAGCAAGGTGATGAATTTGGGTGACGTTTGAATAACAAGTCATTTTATTTATATTTTTCTCTTTAATTAAAATAGAAAAAAAGCCCGTCCTCAAAATAAGTTTTTAATATGGAAAAAAATGTTAATATTTCTTTACGGATAACATATTCTCCTTAAGTATTATTTGCCGAAGGTATTTTCTTATTGTGGAATCGCTGCATGTTATAATATGAATAACGTAATTCCAGTGCTGGAATGTTATTGGATTCCCGTTATCGATGCGATGTTTCTTGTCCTATCAAAAGGCTTCATTCAAAGGACCTAGACGCAGTCGTGTCATTTGCTTTCACTCTGAAAATGAAATACTTCAGCAAAGAAAATTAAATCACGAAAAGGGAATTCCGAGAATTTTTTCATGCAAATTCTGACATCATCTTTACTGAAAAATGAAAAATTTAGTAAAACATAATTAGTGTTATTTCTAACGTAGTATTTTTGCATTAAAGAGATGGATTATTTCACAAGAACAATGAAAACATTTTGCTTTTATTTGAAATTTTGCTTTTGTTGTGATAATTATAACAAACGCAAACATGTCCAAAAATGCAAACGGATTATTATAGTTTGTATTCCCCAATACCAATAAGTAAGTAGGCACCTTTGTTAAAATATTACAACCGGAAGATTATAAAGTTATGTGTAGAAGAAAACACAATACAAGCATTCATCGTTTTAGGTTTCAAATTGTATCTATGTTATTCCTTCTCATGTTCATAATCCACCACTCAATGCTTTTTTTGAAGTCGGCTATTTTTTAATGGTTAATTGCAAGAGGGAGGAGTATATTAAATAATTTTATAGAAAAATATTCCATACCTCTTTGTACAAAAGTTGTTTAAACTGTGATTTCGTCAGAATACACCTGACACTATTAAAACCATGTTTATACACAAACAACTCATTAAAATTGTTTAAAGAGTTAATATGCAATAAAAAATTCATATTTTACTCAGCAGCAGTGTTTAATTAATCCTTCCTACAAACACGTGACTAAATCCTAACCAAAGCGGGTTGTACGGTAAATAGGTACCGTTGCACGCGGCGGTAGCCTGTGGGCCGTGGGGGTGTGGGGGCGCCCGCGCCGGTGTGCTGGGCCTCGTGACATCCTAGGGATTGCTCTGGTTTACATTGGAGTAAACGCTTTGGTAGGCAATACAAACACTAAACAGTGAACGTCGATCCCCGTACCACTAATTTATATACGGTGTAACTAACAGAATTATCTTTATCGAATTCTACGGGATCACGAAGAAACTATTTAAAGTACATAGTTATTGAATTTAGAAGGCGGGTATGAGTACCGCCGTCCCGCCAATCATTTAATAGATAACCAACGCCCCTGCCAAAGACCACCCCAAGTTGTTTACTGCGTTTGGTGACTTTGGTTCATGGGGAGAACTTTATCCATGTAGGTCTTGTAGGCGAATGCATTTTCCCACTTGCGGGCCGTATTGGGAGAGACTGGTTGATGGAGATCTAACCCAGTCCTCCCTCTCGACCCAACGCTTTGCACCGCAGTGGGAAGGATAGATTCATGCGTTCGTCACTCCTGGACACATTCGTCACTCGTGTGTCCTGGACACATTCTCACACGTTCGTCACTCCCCCAGATTTCCACCAACCCTGCTTTCCTTTTTCCTTCCCAGATCTTCATCTGCTTCCTTTTTCTCCACCACACAACATCCCCAAAGATGACAGAAAAAATCCCAGGGCCTCCTGGGTGGAGCTAATGTAAGAATGATGAAATTCGTTTCGATGTTTAATTTATGATCAAAAGATTCATTTATTAGTGATTCGCCATTTTGAATGATTCTTCGTAAAATTTGTCTTGAATAGAGCTCATTTGTTAAATTCTTTATAATACCTACTGCCCAATTAAGAAATACTTTCACTCAAGTGAAAACCTATTATTGGTTCAGTTATTGAAAGAATTTTATAATACCAAATGAAAATATTGTAAACTGCTGGTTTTTCAAACAAAGCAAAATAATAAATAATTCTGTCAGCCCTCGTTGTCGTGATATGAATCGGTCATAAAGACGAAAATCAATCGGTTCCCCTAAAAACCCTTTAATTGTGTTCATTATTAAAACCACATTACATTATCAAATATTAGTGTTGTTTATAAATTCTTACTTACTTCTTACTAAATTCACTTGGGTATTGGTAGGTAATTGGTCTGGAACCTATGGTCTGGAGCCTCCAAAATACTTGAAAAAAACCTTGGCTCTGTGCAGAAACAGACGCTTCATCCTTGTCTTAATAAATGGATTGCAATCTTTAAAGCACATTCGTCAGGTCGGAATTGTGTCCTTTTCCTACCGGTATTTCAATGGCAGATGCTCCGCGGAACTAACTAACTAACTAACTCCGAGGAGAAACACGCCAAGCGCACAATTAATTTTGTGTAAGACGGGTCTTTAGTAAAGTTCAACAGCTCGGTTATGGGTGGAACTATTTTCCAGCCTGTGTGTTTCGCCCCTACTGCAAAAGTCTATCTACATATATAAATTGTTCAAACTTACACTACACAACAACGATGCTCTGCCCTCAGGGAAGTACCTACCTGGCTACCAGATCTGGTCACCAAACACTGATAAAACTATTTAAAACAACGTTTCGATTATAAATAGTGGAATTTTACCAGAGCATTTTAGAAAATATCTGCCACTTTGGAACTTGCACCAAATATACTACATATTATTGTATATGAACAAATTGTGAAATGTCAAAAATCACAATTACAAAATTTTCTTACGCACGCGGGATTTGAAACCGCGACCTCCTTTTTCATAGCCAAGAATCGTAAACACTCAACCGAAGAAGCCATCAAATATATTACATGAATTAGGTAGATATTATTTGCTCGACACGTTTGCTTTACATAGAACAAAAGCAAAATGAACGTGTTGTGGTTTCTCTTAGGGATGGAAAATACGTTACCAACAAAAGGTTGGTTTTTGTAAACAGTAAATAAATGTCGGTGTTTTTTTTTTAATTGTAACCCAAATCAGAGCAGTCATTAACCTCAAAAAATAAATAACTTTAACCGGGTTACACCCTGTACATTAATTCATTCATGCACTGAGTTCTGCCTTGTTTGTTTATAGCTCAACACAAGCGTGAGTACATATTTAGAGTGCAGTGTCAATAATGCTGTCAATTAAAAACAATCAACAGCGTTCTGCCTTCTAGGAAGTAGGAGATAGAAAAACGTGTCGTGGTTAAATCAATACGGCGACGGATTCAACCGTCCGTTAAATAATTGGTTATAATGGGAGCTTTTCGACTGATTTATAATTTAGTGTGTCGGTGGTGTCGTTACGGTTGGATTTCATCGAATTTAAGTTTAATTATTTTGGTTTATTTACAAATCTAGGCTAGGATGGTCTTCAATGCTCGATGTGAAAATTTCATAATGTTATTTTTACTTCCCTAAGTAAGAGTTGTTTAGGTAAGAGCTGTTCAATTATAAAATAATTTGGTAATTTGTCACGTATTGATTTCATTTTACTTTTCACATTGAGATGGTCGATAGCCTGGTGGCTTTGTGGCTTAGCTAGCAGTCGACTGGACCGAGTAATACTCACAGTTGTTAACCTTTTATTCAACATGACTTACGCTCAGTACCTACTGTTAAATTAAAGTTTTATGAATTAAATTAAAGCAAATCACTTTGTAAAACACTATTTAATCAAATTTGTGTCATTACGTAGGTACCTTAACAACAGTGCTTCTTCGGTTTCAATTTTTTTTTTCTGAACATTTTTTTAATGTGATTTACATTCAGTGTCATTGCGCTTTAAAAGAACACGTGATGGTTAATTTGGTGTTGCCAGCCTACAAATTTAGTAGTTCCATTTTTTATATTTTTTACGCTTAATTGACAGACTATATGTGAATAATTTAGACATGTAATAAAGTATCTACATATTTTATATTTAAAAAAATTGGAACTGATTTGTCAAGAATAAAGAATTCAGACTATCCTATGATTATGGGGGCGGAGTGGGAACCCCCATAATACCATGCGAGCGAAGCCGCGGGTAAAAGCTAGTAATTAATCATTTCCTTTTGCGTACCTATGTTTGCACTATTTTCAAAATTGATAGTGAAATATGTGTTGAAACTTTGGGATTTTTTAAACCACCGTTGGGTAAACACTTTTATTAGTAAGTTCCTTGTGTTTATCAATTTAAATTTTTATTTGCCACACGTTGGGCCGCCCGTATTCCTTATGGACTTTTGTTGTAATCTTTAAATTTTGACAAAAGTTCTCTGAAAGTCGTAGAGGTTCCGGCATAACAACCAACCTTTCGATTATGGAAGAGATAGATATTCATAACTAATTTTCAGTATAATAATTGCATCGCTTGTCAAACTGAAAACTCATACCCCCAGGTCATTAGTCTTAAGGCATGGATTATTACGTAGTGGTAGTGTATTGGTATGCCACCAATACCCTGGAACAATGAAATCTAACAAACCTTAAGAACATCGGTTCTTGAGTATCGGTTATTAAGGTGGGATCAATAATTAATATTATTTGATAAAATGGAATCACTGTCAAACGAATCAAGATAATTATGTTTAAAACATACACAAATTCCACAACAGATAAGCGTCCAAAAATGCATTACTTCTATCAAAAAGCTTTACTGTTTAACAATCAACATACCTATGTGTACAGAAAAGAAATATTAGTTGGTTTTGTAATATGCCTTGAAAAGTAGCAATTATGTAGGTATGATCAATTTTGGAGGCGAGAATGGGTACCGCCCCGGTTATTTATTGGATAACCTAAACCTCTGCCATAAGTCACCTCAAGTGGTTCGCTGCGTTTGGTGATTAAGCTGGGGTGACTGGGTTCATGGGGAAAGGTTTATAGGTTGAGGGAGTTCCTTTGATTTCTCCAGCCGTACTCTCTCGATTCATCGCCTAGCCCGTAGTGGGAGGGATGGATTCATACGTCCTTCACTCCCGGACATACTGACCCCCAGATTCCTACCCACCTCTAATACTTTTTTCCTTCCCAGCCTTCCTTTCCTAAAAAGACCCTCCACAGATTATCCTCATGGCTTCCTGTGTGGAGCTAATGTAAAAAAAATTTCAAAAAACCAAGAAAATAACTTCAAAAAGGAATATTTTCTTGGGTAGTGGGTAGGCTTTACAAACTAAAATGTTTCGTTCAAGTGAATATTTAAAAAAATTATTTATTTATCACTAGCAGAACTTTACAGTATGGATTAACCACTTGGGGACACTCCTGCAAAACTAATTTAATACCTACAATCAGTACAAAAAGTTATGGTTAAATTATCAGTTCAAAAATATATTTTTTCACAATGGCGAAACATATAATTGCTTTGTCGGAATTTAACAACATTACCGGTGCAGGCCTTATTATGCTATAAAATATTAATTCGGCATACATCTGATTCTGATTATAAGAGGAAAGTAGAACATGAACATTGAACATAATGCAAGGTTCACGAAGAATGAAGGAATGCTTGTTCCAAAATATAATAATAACTACCGACGCGAACCCTGGAATATAACGTGCCAAAAATATTTAAAATGTTTCCAAGTAATTTAAAAAATTGCGATTTTCCAAATAGATTGAGATTCATGCTGAAACAATGGTTACTAAATAGAAATGGCTTATATTAATTCATGTGTGTTAATTGTGACAATCTCTGTAGTTATTGTAATAATATTATGTATGTATGTTCAAATTGTAATTGAAAATTAACATCCTGTTGACAAACTGCTTTATTATGGTTTAGCGGGATTGTACATTGAGAACCAATAAACAAAAAAAAAAACAAAAAAAATATCTTTGCGTACAATAATAAATAATTAGTAATTACATCAATTAGCCTGGACAAAATCATAGTTTTTCTACTTTGTAATGTCAAGTTTTGGATATTTGTTATGCATTTATAATTTTTACGCTTGAGAAGAACTAGTCTGAAGGGAATAGTAAATTGCTATTTGATAAACAAAACACCGCAGAGTGTAGGCAGGAGTGTATAAACACAATTTGATCCGGCGGCGCTTGCGAGACCTTTGCCAAAATATTCAACGCGAAATCAAAAGCTCTTTATGGTTTCGGCAATACTCACTTCCTTACAAAGTGTACACAACCTCTAAATTTGAGAAAACTATCGAGAACTTGTCATACATAAAAAAAATTACAACTGTCGCCACTTTGATAAAGAAAAATTCACTGTATGAAGTGAACACTTTTGTTTACGTTCTTTGAATTTGACAACAAATTATGTTTTTGAGCAACGTTCCAATTAAGTGAATAAAAATTGATAACTCCAGGTATCTTTTCTTTTAATACGAGGGATTCAATCCGGTCCATTTTCAATAGTTCGGCAGCCATGACGTTCTTTAATGTTTTATTACCTGGATAGCCTAAAATTTTTTTCTCATTATTCCTATATCCAAATATTATAATTATAAAGGGTGCCTACATCACATTACACGCAAGAACTGTTTCATCCAGGAGTGTGAATTTTAAAAAAAACTGATAATTTATCGTCCATCTAAAATCGACTCCTCTCCCTTGACTCCCCGTATTTGCAAACATAACCCCGTCAAATATCAGGCAAGAGATTGCAACACTAAGGGAATATAAGAAGACGCTGCAAAAAAGCGCAATACCTTTGCACGATGATATCGTTTCTCACCCGGCATGCTGCTTGAAGTCTCGAAAACCCTTCAATCACCTTTCACCCCAGAAGATAGGTGGAAGCTTGCGTCGCAATGGGGCAAAGTCAAAAACGCCCATCTCGTTCAAGACCCTACTGAGAGACAGCCTGGGTTTTCATTGCCTCGCAAACTCTGGACCGCCATCAATAAGATAAGGCTCCCATAGCCGTTGTGCTCACATGATGTATATATGGGGTCTTAAAGAGTCGGCGATGTGTGAATGCGGTGCGTTCCACAGGACAACGCCTGAGGGCCTAGACTGGCTCGCAGACCTAGATGTCCCCCTCTGACTCCCCACCATACGAAAGTAGAATAGTTCATCTTAAAATTGCGTATATCTGCATAACCTTTCCAATGTTCGATCTAAGGGGTTCTTTGTCATGCATCTTGTTTCCTCCATGCTGCAAAATGGTGTTTTCACGTGGTTGCATTTTGTCTTGCTGCTTCCTCTCTGGTTTCATGATCCGATGCCACCGCTGACAAATCTACGTGCAAATGTATTACAAACAATCTTGCTAGGCGCAAGACAGCCTGGCAAGATTTTGTTTACCCAAGAACTCGACTCAAATATGCTTTGAATAAGGAGAAGTGTTGATGCCGTGTTTTCCTTTAATATAAATCCATGCACTGCCTTTGGGCGCAACTTGCGACTCTTGCAAGCATTCGATTTGTTTTGGGGTAAAGGGAGACGCTGAAATATTAGCAATCGTATGACAAGACAACCACTTAAATATAAATATGCCTAATTCAGTGTACTTTATAAGGAATGGAAAGAAATGCGGTAGCTGTAGAATTGTAATACGTTATTTTAATTTTTGTTGTAACAGAAGACCTCACTAACTTAAGTCAGACCTTATCAGAAGGAGGATGTTTCATGAGAATATTTATTTTACTCCTATATCTAATGAAAGACAGTAATACAGAAATTGTTCCAAAGTAAACCAATGCTTTAATTACTCGAATAGTCTATGGTTCTGAGAAGGACATTTATTTATTCATGGCGTTTCAGATGTGTGATCGAACTTTACTGGTGGAGTTGTTTTTAAAAATCAACGTGAAGTAAGGTTTTGTGAAACAGAAAAGTAAACTAATTGCATAAGTTATTAGAATGTGACCAAACGTAGCCTGCAAGCCGACCAAGTCATTAGAGTGTGTGTGTTCTTAATATAATGTTAATGATTTATCAACGATGTGAATATTTGTCCCACCGCGCACCGGTCTCGTTACGTCCTCGTTCATTAAAGCAGAAGACGACTGACTGGAAATCAGCATAAATCACATCTGATTTCAGAAACAATAGTTCAATTTAGGCTACAAGATAATCTAATGCACACTAGCATGTGTTCAAGTTTCGGGATGCTCGCGTGTTCAACTAGCTACATAATAAACACAGTTGAAGTGAAATAACATAAAACTGCGCTGTACAAACGTTATGCCATCATTATTATTATTAATAATTTGATATAACCTACGACAACAATGTGAACCTATCATTTCCATCAAAACTGCTTGAGAAATTCGTTGCATAACAATTAGTAGTATACATAAACTCCGCTGGTCTGTTTGCAAAAATCAATACACTTATCGACAGTTTCATTTAACGGAAACTGATCCTTTGCAGATTATCGGGATGGAAGCAGGTTCGTTAATTTGGTATCATTTAATAATACAGCATTTCATACGGTAATTTGTAGTGTAGACCGGTCAGTGGTAGAATGGGCATAGCGCTTGGGTCCCACCCGAGCGTCGCGTGTTCGATTCCTCGGCTGGCTAAGTCCTCCATCACAACACAAGCAACATTTTCGGCTTTCTGTCGTGGTAGTAAAAAAAAATCCTTGTAACCGAATTTAGCGTTCGAGGTGATGTACTCCAACGGATTAGGTACATCGTATCTGTCTACACGAGTTGCCTCAGTAACTTTCAATAAATATTTTTCACCTAAAACTCTCATCGAATTTTGGAGTTCCCGGGGGTTCTGTCCTGGGTCCCATTCTCTTCATTCTCCATATGATTCGTTTTGAACAACTCATTCACTCAGCTGGCTTTGAATCATAAGGCCACACAGATAATGGTTTTATTTTCAATTTTGGTTCCGCATTTGAAAATTACGTCTTAAAAAACGACTCATTTAATCCGACAAAGATGAAATTTATTTGGAAAACTTCATCTAGAAGGCAAGCCGTCGTCGACTTCAGTCCAATCCATATTCAGGATATAATAATCTCTTCTACAGAAATAAAATTTCTTTGTTTCACTAGAGTCTTTCTATTGAATTGCAAATTTCAAAAGCTGTGATTTCTGGCTTTTTCGCTGCACAAAATTGTACGACACACATATTACATTAGAAATAATATGGGTACTAGTTCGCTTCCTTGCGGTACTCCACAGTGGATTAGGAAAGGATTGATTTTTCGGTTTTTAATTTGAACGCACTGTATACACTCTGTCATGCAGCTTTTTAGTAAGTTTAGAAATACCAATTTTTGATAGTTTTTAATATAGGATTTTGTAACATTATTATAATAAATTATGGAAATATATACATATAATAAATTGCAGGAAAGTTACCAAGCGATAGCTTTGTAGGATTACCCATTATAAATAGAACTGAATGATTCTTATAATTTTGTTGTGTTGCAAATAATAAGAGAATTCAAAAAATATTACTCTAAATTTTTAAGAAAGTGGTGGTAATTTGTTTCAAACCATATAATCCTCTCAATAAGATACTCAAAAATACAATAACGGAGTGACAACTCTAAAGTAATACTCGTGATTCTTATATTCGATGTTGGAAAATTACATTTTGTTGAAGAAAACCACTTCTTTTTGACAACATTATCTGGCAAGGCAAATTTCGTTCAAAGTCGTTTTTAAAATTTTAGAAATGTCATTGAAAGCAACCGCAGGATTAATGGGCAAACTACAGAATAATCTAGCAGTTAAACGTTGAAGCTATTAATATTTGTATATGCTTAAAAGAGGCTGTGCGGCTCACAAAGGATGTAATTAAAGATTTAATTTATTTCGAGGCGCCTTGGCACTCACCCGCGGTGCGAGAGAAGGAGTGGAAAAATTAATCCCTTCGCGAAGCAGTCGGGGAGGGCGCAAAAAGTACCAACTCATGTAATTACTCCAGAACAGTTATCAGATAAGAGGATTAATCTTCATAAAAAAAGTAACAAAGTAATTAATACGGAGGTGCCGGGAGGTGTGAGTCTCGGATTAACCGGGATAATAAGCGTTAACGAAAACCACTTCATATAAACTCGGCGCAAATACATAGTTTGGAAGGTGTTGTTTACCTAGACGCGATTATCTTGATGGTGTTCATCAAGATAATATAAATCACTTTTAATTGCGTCACAAAACACGATTCAAAAAGCTGAAGGCCATAAACGGTCTCTGTTGGGTAATGGTCTACGCTTTTGAAATTTACGGTCTGTGGGGTTGTCAAACGACTATTTTTTAAGGCGTTGGTTTTTAAGCTTCATCTTCATCGTTAAAACCAATTGAAAACTCGAAATAAATCACATTTACGTACTGTCGTAATATCGAAATATAACATACTTCCTAACTGAGAACTTTTTGCCGCAGATACAAACTCATATTACGTAATATTTTTTTGGAGTACGTACAGTACACCAAAGTTGGTGTAGCTAATAGCGCAAAAAGCAGTAGTAGCCTCTAACACGTCACGCCAGGTCCATCTTGGCGAGTATCCACAAAAGATTCTTCGAGTGTGCCGAGACAGGCCAAGTGTACATTGTACATGTACGTAGTACTCTCGCCTCGTTTCTCACCTTCCAACCGGTTCGCCAACTCTCGGCCGCTTATCGATAATTTTGAGTCCAAGAGCCTCGATGATCGCGCGAGGTAGGCATGAGTAGTTTGCATGTTTGGATGTTATTGTATCCCATTTAGATGTGTTCTTAGATATTCACTATGAAACTTTTTTCAATAAATAGTGTAATGAATACAATCCAGGAAATTTGTCGAATTCGCCAGGTTCTGCAACTAGCTCTGCTAACTGCTTTTCCATTGTTCTCCTGAAATTTGGGAATATGGATTTAACTAATCTTGTTCGATTATTCGTAGCAGGCGCAAAAAACGCGTTTTTGGAAACAACGCCTTGCTATTATGTTTTTATGCCTTATAACTAATTTTTTTTTTTATTATTTGAAAAATACATACATACAATAGATTTACCGAAGTAAAATGTAGTTCTTAAAACTATTTACAAATAAAGTTATTTCTTGTTAATGAATCTACCCAATTTAAAATAGAAAAACATTTCTCGTGTTTGAATTGGGGAGTCGTGCCATTAGAGAAAAAGATAAAGAAAAAAGATATACATGTATATATATTTTTAATTATGAAATAAATAAACTTATGAATGATACAAATATTAATAGAGAAATTTACTAACATAGCAGTTACTAAATTAGGTATACATATAGTTTAGATAGTTAAAAGTAATAATATAGAGGTAGTAAAATAAAAATAATATTATCACAATTCTCTTAATAGGTAGGTGTTAGATAGTAGGTATATATAGTTGATTCTAACTATTGGATTAGCTGATAATATTGCAAGTGTAGGATCATAATGTTATGTTGCGACAATAATAGCTTCATTTCAGTTCAAATGCTGAAGAAATATTTTAAGAGGATATGTGAAAAACAAGACTACATTAATTTATAAAGATGAAATTAGGTGAAACTAAAGTACATAATATTATGATTAAGATAATATAAACGCACCTTGTTCTATTACGGTAACAACCCACCACAATCGTCTTCGCAACTGTTTGGGATTATTTATGTTGATAATATTTAGGATGCTTGGAACGTTATATTATTATTATTTTTTAAACTTTATTTCTGCACTATCAGCATATGTGTAATCTGTAGATAGCCAGCATGTTGGCTTACCGGATGAAATTTATTTGTGGACTTGACGAGATTGACCTGTCATTATTTAACTATTACATTACCCAAGTATTATTATACGTTCTGATGTTAACAAGAGAGTTTTTACTGTCTTACCAATCCCCACGCATTTTTAAAATGATGAAAGACCTAAAAGCTCAGGAAATTAATCAAATACTTTTCGTAATGTAAAAATTTATTTGTGAAAAATAATTGTATGTGTAGGTTTTGCTATTACACGAGATTTTTCTTGTAGAATTTTACAACAATTTTTTCATTGATTTAAGAGAAAATGCAGATGCATAGGATTGATAACATAAGATTGTGCTATACTTAGTCCAACTCCCAAAATAAAATATCTTGATCTATATATAGATCAACATTTTAAATGGAAAACACATATTTGTGAACTCTTCAAAAACGATAAGGAAATGTATTTATTTATTAGACTTAGAAATATTCTTAACTGAGAAAACCTAAAAAGAGTGAACTATGCAATTGTCCAATCTATATTACGATATGGTATTATTGGCTGGGGAGGAACATATGACAATATTTTAAATTCACTCAAAATAGTTCAAAGGTTGACAATTGAGGTAATCTTGAAAAATTAAATGTTCTTCTTACATCTAAAGTTTCTACTGAAATTCTTTTTTCAATATTCAATACAATAGACAAAATACATATAAAAAAACAATATTTCAAATTTTCAAAGAAATACAGTGAAATACTTGTAATTTACAATTCAATACATCAGCAAGACACTAGAAAACTATTAAAATCCCAAAATCTAATACTAAGCTTATTCTAAATTCTTATCTTTATATAGGCATAATCCATTATAACAACCTTCCATTATAATTAAAAACTATAGAAAATATGCAGGAATTTAAGCCCAAATTAAAAAAATTACCATAAACTGCTATAAAAGTCCCAAATATGTTTAGTTTTTATACATTAAAGTCTGCTATTTTATAAATCATTCATTCCTTCTTTCTCTCACATTTTTTGGTTTCTGTATCTTTAAGTCTATGTACTACTGTATAAATCTTGCGTTCTTTCTTACATATCCTTTACTTACTAATTACAATAATGTTTGTTACTAACTTACATGATTCATTAATTTATGATGATTTTTTAAATTTATATTATGATTTTTTAAGCTTATCTTGATTTTTATATTTAAATTTATACATGATTTTTTAACCTTACTTATATTTCCAATAGCCGTTATTACTAACTTACACGATTTTTTAATTTACTAATTGAGCTAGAATTCCCTCACCAAACACAAGAGCCATTTTGAGGAAAGGCAATTTTTTTGGTTCTTTGTTAAAATCTTATGTAACATGTTACTGATACAACTCTATATGTATTTTTAATCAGCATTGCCAAAAATAATTTAAAAAAAACGTTTTTAATTTTTTGTAGAATATACCTACATAATTCTCAAAAACCGTAAAATTTCCTCATTTTATTTTGTTCGTGTGATTTTTATGTCACGGCTGAGGTGATTCATTCAAACCCGTTTTTGTCCACTGTAAAGGCAATGGTTGAATGATTCCGAAAGTCTCCGGTAAAAGCATCATCCAACGCTGAATAGTTTTCTTTGTCAGACCCGAAAGTTTTAACTAGTTGAAAGCAGCCTGCATTCCTCCGTGAGCATTCTATGAAACCAAACATGATTGGAGTGCGTCCATTTGTAAAGCAGACTTGTGAATTTTGGTCCCTTCCAAGTTCTAAAAAATCGCCTTAAAAATGTATTAAAATAAAATATTTTTTTCTGATTTTGTTACCTATTTTCGATAAAAAAAACGTCTACAAAATAAATAAAAAGTCATTATTTTCTTTCAAACTTAACATTTCACCTATAACCTTAGAAAAACTTTTTTTTTCTCATTTGTTTTCGGGGTGTTATGCTGTGTTGCGCTACCTCCTTCGTTAGCCAACATTTTGGACAGCATTACAGTATCCTTCTTCAATGCAGATCCGGCAGATGCGCGGATCTGCCCGGATGATGGACACTGCAACGCTGTCCGAAAAGTTGGCTAAAGAAGGAGGTAGCGCAATATTGTTTTTACATTAACTCCACACAGGAGGCCTTGAGGAAAACAATTTCACTCAGGGTCTATGTCAACTTTGAAGATGCTGTGTGGAGGGTCTTTTTGAGGAAAGGAAGGAGTGAACATGGGTCTTGAATTGACCCATGTTGTAGAAGGCCGGCAAATCGTTCCACAGCCGAGCTGTTGAACTCAAGAACGTATCGTAGAAACGACCCGTTCTCGTGTGACTAATGTCTTCTCGTGTGACTAATGTCTCGGATCATCTTCCATTGTAATACCGGTGGAATAAGGACAGCATTCCCACCTAACGCCTGTGCTCTAAAGATTGCAATACGTCTGTTAAGATGGGATAATCTATCAAACGGACCGCCCGTTTCTGCACAGAGTCAAGGTTTTTTTTAGGTATTTTGGAGCTCTAGACCAGAGGTGGCTGCCAATTCCAACCGTGGGGCGCACTTGCGATTTGTACAGGGTTAGCAGTTGTGTACTAGTAAAGTATCTGCGGGCCCTGTACAGTACGCCCAGTTTCTGAGAGGCTAACTTAACTCTGGTTTCGATGGAACCCCCGTACTTGAGCTGGTCACTTAGAGTTACACTACATACACGACGTTACACTACATATGACATAACACCCCAAAAACTGTAGAAAAACTATTTTTAGGGAAGTTTTACCAGAACATGATAATATAACTTTTTTGTGCTATTTTCCAAAATCAAGAAGTTTCATAATATAAATACTACTATTTTTAGGAAAATTCAAAACACAAAAAAGCCATATTTAAGAATTGGAAATTATGTTAATGATGTTAGATGTGATAAATGTTTAGTTAAAAATATGGTAAAAAAAGGAAATGGTGGTATACATTTTCCTTGTTGCACAACTCAAATCTGCTTCGAAGAAAATTTCGTGGAAACAATTATTCAGTTAGTTTCGAGAATTGTTTATCCACGAAAAACTAAGTTCTTTATAATTTGCTTTATTGTGTTCTAGGAGAAGTAGCGGCAAAGAACCCAAGGTCGGGAGGGAAGGTTTAGTTCCACACAATTTCGGTGAAACTTTGAAAGTTTCGCAGTTTCCAGGCATTGAGATTTTGTTCGACAAAAGCTTTCATTTTCTTGTACCCTCCTCGGGGCCCCCTGAGGTCTACGCTCAGCAAAAGGAAAAGCCGAACCCAATCCGAAGTGTCAAAGTGTATTTTAAAAGCCCCGCGTGTATTATATTCTTATACATTCTCAGAGGTGTATTGTGTTCTACCTTGCAAAATCAAATAATATATTCATTCGAACTCCGTCGATTATTTCGAAAATCTTTCCACGGAATGTATTTATTGTCAGCAAAATGCTTTTGCGGAATTTTTTGATGCGTTTTACACCCTTTTCTTTTACGTGCAAAATTTTGTTTTCATATCAAACGAACAAGTGCACGGTAAAACGTAAATTAAGAGGTTACTTTATTAGCATTTTTTCCTTTATTTACTTTCTTGAAATAAAATTCCTCAGTGATTTCGGTTTGATTAATTAACATAATGTTCAAGGAATATCATTACGTTTCATTTCATCTTTGCAATTTTATTGGTGAATGCAAAAAAAATAATGATATCGTTGGAATTTTTAAATATTTCTTACAAATCCTTTATTAATAAATCTAAATACATTTCCATGTATCTACACAAAGAAGGAAATATGAAGACAGATTTTATTGAAAATATCTTCACGGAGGGAAAATCAGGTAAAGTTATTTAAGTAGGTCCTCCTTCTTTTGCCGACATCTATCATTGAACATAGTCAACAAAGCTCCAGCATGGTAGGAGGAGGGGTCGGGGGGGTAGCGGCAGGTAGTATGAAGCCAGCATAACTCGTTAAGGCAGGTATACACATAACATAACCTGTATAGATAGGTACACACATAGCTAAACACGTGCAAGTATGTGAGGAGCGAGCACACCCAAAACTTTCCCAGCGTGCCGTTCTCATCCGTCGCGCACTTTTATTGTTAAATAATTGGATTTTGTTTTGTGAAACCCTAGCGAGCTTTCTCCCTTAGTCCCCCACCCTACTGAACCTCCACGGAGATTTTCACCCCTTATGAAAAAGCTCCACTTTGCTCTACCGAGGACCAACTATGCTCTCATTTATTGAACGTTCTCCTAAAAACATTCCACTTTTTAAGTTCATTTTATTGAAACCACTCTCTTATTCTAAGAAGGGAAGCTTATTTCAACTCGTATTATATTTAAGTCCGCTGTCTTGGTCAAAGTTTCATTATTTATTGGGTTGATTTATTACTTAAGGTACAGTAAGGAAATTGAAAGATAATTGTGTTTTCTCACTATTTTAGTCTATTTTTCGTATAATGACTTTAATTTATAAAATAGTACCTACCCAGAAATTTATTTTGATGTTAGTTGCGAACAAAATAATCAATAAAAAAATAATTCCTTTTGTTCTGATTAAACTTTTCTGCAAGGGTATTTCGTTAGATGGTAGGAAATGAATACCGCACCAAATTGTAAAAGCGCAGCTCAATCTTGAGTGGAAGGGTTTTTCATCTTTGCGCGCCCCTTTGAGGAATTTAGTGAACAGCTTCCTCTAAATAGTTTTTGAATGTTTTATCTTTGGAAGTTATCCCCCCCAGCGAGAGAAGCTGTAGTGGTCCATATCTGTGACAAAGAGCCCATTCCACCCACAACTAACTCCCCCTCCCCCTTTTTCTGCCTTATATACTGCCTACTTGTATTTCCCAAACTTCTTTATTCCAGATTTATTTACATAAGCAAATCTTCAAAACTTTTAACACACGAAACTTGAACCAAATACGCGTATTTGCCTAATCGAGCGATACGGGTTTTATCGGTTTTAAGCGAATATTCTAGCATCGTTCTCGGGACATGTCAATAAATGAGTTTACGTACATGATTTGGATAATGTTGCAGACCATCGTTAGTCGTTAGATATGACCTCAAACTTCCTCAAAATTATCTCCCAACATTCCAATAAAGAACTAAAATACTTCCATATTAAACTACCTTTATTCTTTCGTAATCATCCCTATAAAAATTAATCAACACTATATGTTTACCGCACAATGTATGTTTCTAATACCAGCCGAGCTTTCATTATGAGGTATGATGAGAGAGGCGGCGATCAAATAGCATATAATGGAATAAGTTGCACAGCTCTAGTGGCTATGTATGCTGTACTGAAGTAGCCACTAATTTCTGCTTTGACCAGCGTCCCGTGAGCTTACCGTGTACTTGAAAGTCACATTCATGATTTCGACAGAACTAATCCCGTAGTTGAACTTTATCGCATGAAACGAATAAATACGACACCGCTACGAGGAGCTTGGAGACTGCTCGTGCTCACCCACCGTTGGTTTGGAAGGAAAAGGAATGTTTCATCGATTCGTGCATCAGAGTTAGTGTGATTGGAAATCTTTGAAATGAGTTAAGTTTTAAGTTTATTATTTGATCTTACTACATAATATTTTTAAATTTGAAAATTACTATTCTATGTTGTTCTGTATATATACATACATTTTACGAAATAAATTTATTTGTACAAAATATAAACATAATTGATATCGTAGTTGTGTTTCGGATACACACAATAATTTTATACGTGCATACTCTGTTAAATGCGAGAAAAACGTACCTATATAATGACATGTATTTTATGAATAAAAAAGTAACAATAAATGTAATACGAAAAATAAATATCTAATTGGCTTCAGAGATTATGTCCGGGTTAAATCTTTCCCACTGGAAAAACTTAACCATCTCACACACTTTTCCGCAAATGATCATGTAGTCAATCCACGCTATGTAATTGCACTATATTAGTATAATAAATACAATATAATACAAGAACAACATGTCAACCTACCAGAGACCAAATGGGAAAATAATTCACCGACTCCAGATATTTTGATATCAGAGGGTTCGGCTTGGTGGAACTCCTAATTGGACCTATAAATCTTACTGATCCCTCAATGTGAATATTTAAAATATCTTTTGTAATCCTACTAAAATTACTGATTTTTTTTTGTATAACTGCGTTTTTATGTATAAATTCTATGACAAATCTAATATGCCTAACTTTTAGTATTATTATTATTATTCAATAGTTACATATATAAATTTTTTGTCACGGGATATTTGAAAGGGGACGAGTTTTTTAATGATTAGATAATAATTAGAGTTAAACTATTTTCCTTGCTCTTTTTTAAATTTTTAATACATTTTCTCATCTTTTGCATTGGTCGGTATTTCCTGGGTGCTCTCACCGCTTGGTACAGTCGTAATGAGTTCTGTAATTTTGTTATATCATAACAACGTAGATACCTATTTTATATCCGAGAGACCATCTAGACGGCAAACATATTCTGGTAAGAACTTTGGAATCATTCCATGGATGGCAGCCTATCAAAAATATGGAATAAGTAAAATTTTCTAAATTTTAAGCAACCTCCAACTCATAAAAAAGCTGATGACTTTGAAACGCCTGAATGGATTTTTACGAATTGAAAATAAACACCATCTCGATCAAATCAGCTTTCAAATAAATAAAAACCGCATCACAATCGTCCATTCGTTTAGGAGCTACGGTGCCACAGACAGACGGACACACAGAAAATCAAACTTACAACACCGCTCCTTGCGTCGGCGGTTAAAAAAAGAGTGATATTAAAATTTCTTAAAATATTATGAACATTCATATATTAGATGGATTAAAATGTCTGACTTTAAATTGGATCGCAGTAGCTGAATTGATAGTGTTGGTCCCGGCAAGACTAGTGAATCTGCGTTCGGTGTTTTATTCTATTTTCACATTTTCATTAAGAGTTGTTGATGTAAATATTAATTCTAATAATTGAATTATTTTCTAATGTGCCAGGGTCATAGAATGGTACAGGAAACGAAAGTCGATAAAATTACCAGCGTAATTATTTAAAAATAAGATAATTTTCATAAGAGGTTTAGTAGGTTGCTAACGAATGTCATTGATTCGAGTGTTTTTGCACAGGCCGTGGGTCCGGACTGGTTTCCTTTCAGATATTATTCAGCGGGGTATAAAAAGGCAACCAAGGGGACAGATCATATTAGCCCCAGGGGTCCGAATGCCCCTTGTGACTTGGGAGGCTTTTGATTGGGAAGCGAAGATAATGCCTCACAAAGGTAATTTCACGTCATGTCTCGTTGGCATTATGTCTTTACAAACCCACCGCACTACTTGAACGCTAATATGACTTGGCCGTTTCATAAATAATAAATAAAGGGTATATTTTATTTATCTCAAGAAAATATGTAATTCAAACCTAACAAAGAAAAAAGAATTCAAAAAAAAATTTCGTTTTATATTTGTTTTCAAATAGAAAATAAAATAAATATCCATGTAGGTACTTTATTTTAAATTAATAGCTGTAAATTTGTGTTCATTGGCATTATATTATAAAGCTGTAAATTTGTATTGTAACTCACTATCCGAAGGTCACGAGATCGAATCTTGGCGCTCACAAATAAATTTTATTTGATTAATTCGTGATATTTCACAATTAGTTCATTTGAATTTTTTGGTGTAAGCCTAAATGACTTTCGGCAGTCGTTACGCAATGTGGTTTTTTAAAGTCTTTTTAAATCCATCTTCAAGCGACTTATAGTTATCTTCTCTATGTACTTTTATATTATATGTATTTTGTCAATGCTCTTCATCTGTATGTAATCTCCTTTCATTGTGATCTCTATTTTTTTTTTCTATTCGTGTTATTGTTATATTGTAAATTGGACTAATTGTCCGTAAATAAAAAAAAAATAAAAATAAAATGAAAAAATAAAATATATATATTCAATGTACTTGCGGCCAGAGTGGAAGATATCAGAAACGTTGCTTGAAATGGCTTTAGCCATGTTTGGTGACCAGATCTGAATAGCCAGGTACTTCCACACCCTCCTATTTCCCACCTCCTTTCCCTCTACTGCCTTCAGCCTCACAACATTCCCCAATTGGGGATGCCACAGAATCACTGGTTCCAGACGGGAGCAGCTGGGACTCTTGTCTGGTATTCACATAAAAAAATAATTAAAAATTGCATTATTTCCTATAATGTTGGCATCTGCCCTAACGAAGACATTTGTTTTTAAAAACCAGTTGGCATGTTGTTAAAAATTGAAGTGATGTACACGAAGTGACAATATTTCTTTAGATATTCATCCATCACAAAGATTCCTGAAAGTTTTAATTTGCAAAAAATAATAGTTGATTCAAATCGTAGAAAGAAAATTAAAAGAGTTACGCAGCGACCATTTTGTGTTTATATTTCGAAATATGCAGATTATTTACATAATAATTATTATTCCCATGAATTCATCTGTTTTGTTAGAAAACAAATCAAATTCCACGGTGGAAATAAATAGTGGAATGTTGTTTATTGCCGGCAAACACAATATGAAGCCAACGCGGGACGGCCGCCATCGCTGGAGTATTATTTCCTCGCTGTGTTATCTCCATTCGCTATTCTGCTATTTATGAATAATAATACCAGGCGAAAAATTAAAGCAACCCCACGCGTGCAGCGGGATGATATAGTATTACCCTAATGAAATCTTGTTCTGGTTACGTAAATACTAAGTAGGTACCTAGCTCGAACCGACACAGGTTTCTGCCTTTCAGCGCTGAGAGAGCTACGGAAGATGGCTCATCATTGAATATGTTATATTTCTAGAACGATATTCTTGTTGACGTTGGTTTAAGGCGCGGTATACCTGCTCAAAAAAAAGAAGATGGAGAGATATATACATACGAATGTTGGAGAGTACACGCTAATATCAAAAGCGATAATATAAACGAAAATGTTTAATAAACCAAGACTCGTTGAAAATAGAGAAAAAATCTCGTAGGTAATGCCTAAAATAGCATTAAACGAAACACTAGGAATCTTTTCATATTAAATAAATAAGTAACTAAAAAAACGCGTTTATAATAATTTTCGGAGCATACGGAGGAAATTTCATATAATTGCCGTTTCGGCGTAGGGAATGTATGGATATTATCTTCAAGAATAACATATTTATTTTTAAAAAAATATAAGAAAAACTCTCTTTTTATAACTTTTCAAGCTGAGTTTTCTTATTAAAAAAAATTATATTTATTTAAACTTTTATAAAAAGTCATTAAATAATATCGGATATATTTATCCGTGACGCTATCCAGGTTACAAACCAATTCTTAGAATGATTGTTTCCAATAAAAAGGGTAGTTGCCGATATGGAAAATAAATTAGTTGAAGTAAATATTTTTAATTCTAAAAATTTGAAATATGAGCTTGGCTATTATGATGGTTTGACAGTAGGGCGCAATGGCGGTATTGGTAAACGCACGTCCCGGATAAACGAGAGGTTCTGGGTTCGACTCCCAGTTGTGACCATTATCTTTTTCTGTGTCTTGTTCTCTTTCATATTTTCGTTGAGATAATTATTATTATCTTCTTCTTCAATGACATATTTATTTTTTTATAGCTTTAAATCTTAAAGTATGGAAAATATCTAATAAAACGGTAGAAATGCGGGAAGCTGGGCCTTATGTTTAAATTATTGTACGATTCTTTGACAGTGCTTATTTTATAAAGCTGTTTGATGAGTTATGTTAAGATTTAGTAGGATGAGAAAAAATGGACAGAAATAATCTACCAGCACTACGCAAGAAACTTGGAAGTGTAAAAGCGGTTCTAACAATAAACTTGTCAAGCGGAATTGACACAATTATTATTGCAGACTTTAGTATCAGTTTAGATTTTTTTAAAGTGCGGCAGCTTTATTAACTAATGACACAATCTTTCTTTGGAACCCTCTAACTTTGGTTTATCTTTTTTAATAGATTTATAAAATATTTTCCAAGTAATTGTATTAAGTCTGTTTTAAAATCTATATACACTCGTCATTAAATGCTCTTTTAAATTCGTACTCTAATGTAAAAATTATTTTCTTTTAATTGTATAAAGTCGTCTTTCCCAAAATGAGTTTTGTTTTTGTAATAAAGTTTAAAAAAATCAAGTATGACATATCGTTTTCGAACTTTCAGTGTAAATGTTTTGCATGAAAACCACACGGTTTTTCCTAATATTACATTGTTGTTTCCACTTCTCTCGGCAGACATAACAATACTGAGCTTTTTCATACAAAATATATTTAAGCGCAATAATTGCATTGAGCCTCTTCCGCCGGCCAGTTTTGTATAATTATGGTGAATAAAAAGTTGTATAAGTAATTTATCATTACAATACCTGCAAATTATGAATATGTTGGAGAAGGTCACGTGAAAACAGTAAACACCTCAGTCTGTGAACAAAAGCAGTGCTCATTAACAAAATTTCCTTAATTTTAATTAATGTTTATTAGGATAACATCTAGCCCTTCTTAATTAACGAGTTAATGTGCCGCGTTCCCCGTTTAGTGCCCATATAACAGGCTCTTACGTCTTTGGTTATACCATAAAATGCATTCTTTATTGTCTGGTTTGATGGCGTCCCACCAAGACGTAAGTGTCTAGAATAATTTACGGCATCGAGCTAAGGCACATTCGGCTTCATTGGTAGGAAAACTTATGAAAATGAGCTGAACAAAAACAACGACCTGGCAATATCATACTTGATGGTTGTCTGCCTAAGGACATTCTCACATACTTACTGCTCGGAGGAAGCATTAGTTTTTTGTTTTTGTTTTAAATAACTTAAAGATAAAACCTCAAATTTAAATATTTAATCATTTAAGACAAAGCCTTAGCAAGGCTGAGGCCCTGGATTCAATTCCTAGATACGAATGAATTTTTTTCAGATTTTTCTGTTCAGGATTCGCGTTTGAGGGTCGCTTATTTAATTTTTTTATTCAACTATAACATGCTCAGTTTTTATTAAAATAATTTTTTTAGTAAAATCTAATACCGTTTTAACTTGTATGTAATGATTCACTAGAAGTCTGATTAGTATTAAATGGATGATAAATTGGTATCAATCTTTGCAAAAGATTGTTAAAATAATTTGTTAATTTGTTAATTTTTTTTTTTTTTTTTAAATAATTTATTTATTTTTGTACATACAATAATGACATTACATTTTTCAGATACATTTTTTATATAACGTGATTCACCTTTTTTTAGAGCATGCTCGTGTAAAAAAGGTGGAGCAGCGTGTGTGAAAAACTATTTAACATATTTTTTTAGAATTATAATATATATTTTTATATATATATACATATAAATATTCAAAACAAGATATATGAAATAGAATAGAAAAAAAAAGAAAACAGTATAAAAAAGAAGAAGAAGAGGAAGAGGAAGAGAGAAAAGAGAAAAGAATATAAAAGTAAATGGATTTCCAAAATCAATTGTCGAGAGACATTCTATTGTATTATTAAATTGAATTATTGTAATATGCTAATGATTTAGTGTTTTTATAGAACTTTTGAATTTTTTATAATTAATTTCCAATCTTAAGTTAAGAGGTAACTGGTTAAACCACTTGACTCCAAAATATTTATAAAAATGTTGGGCTGTAGTGGTATTACAACGCGGGATAGTTATAGAGCCAAGAATATTTGGTCTTTTGCTGTTTGAAATAGATAATGAGTTATCATTGTTGAAACAATCTTTGTGGATTTGTAAAAGTGTAATATTTTTATAAATATTGTGTAGTGAAAGGACTTTAAATTCTTGAAATAATCTTATGGTGGGGAAATCATATGGTTTTTTTAGAATTATTTTTATTAATAATTTTTGGATGATTTCTAAAGGCATGAGAGATAATTAATGTAAATAAGGAATAATATTTTTAACAGTATTTTAAAAAAAGGTTGCTGAATCCTGCAGGCATACCAGGGTTCTATGATCCACGAACTGGTGTGCAACCATGGAAGTCTGACTTCGAGAAAAGTATTGATAAATCGAAACTGCTGATTCGTGAAAGTATTAAAATGGGTGTGACGATCTTAAAAATACCTTTGTTAATTTCAACATACGGTTTCGGTTCATGGGGTAAGGTTTGTCCGGATCTCGCTGGCGGATGCATCTGCCCACCAACTGTGTGGCAGACCGGATCGGGAGAGACTGGTTGAAGGAAAAATTTTGTCCTCTCCAGCAGGATACCGCCTTGCACCCCAGAGGGAGGGATAGATTCATAATGTGCGTCACTCCTGGACTCACTGATCCCCAGATTCCTACCAACACTTTCTTTTCCTTCCCAGAATTTTCTCTTCTTCCTTTTTAAAAATACTCTCCACACGATACCTCCAAAGAAGATAGGCCTAGAGCAGAATTATTTTCCACGACAGACAATAGAAAATATGCAACCATAATAATGGACAGTGGTTAAGTAAAAATATTTTGGAATACCAACTTGTCAATAAAATACTCCCAAACAAATCTATCCTTTTGATCAGAACGGTTGGTTTTTTTAAGTTTCGTATTCCTAATAAACCGAAAAACATCCTTAAAGTCTTTTGGGATCTGATTGTTCACGGATTTGATTGAAAATCAGCAGCTGATCTTGTAATAAAATAAATCGTTAAAAAATGTTAATTTTTATTTTTGAAAAAATAATTAAACTTAATGTCAAATTAGGATTACAATCCAGTATTTTTGCTTGGTAATAATTGTAGTTTTTTTAATCGACATTATCAACGTAAATATTTTAAAACAGATACCGAGCAATGTAGATATCCCATCATTGTTTTTTCATATTATTTCCAGACAACAAATCGATTACGGTAATGACACCTGATGCGAAGAGATTGCAAGGCGCGTCAAATAATAATTGCCCATCCGATCTGAAGTGATGTCAAAAAATCACAAAGGTGACACTGTCGAAGAAAATTATGATCTTATTATTATTAAGTACGCCATTATATAACATCTCAGCCTATAAACGAAATAACAACCCCGAAATGGCTTCGTATGTAAGAACGCATTCCATAAATAATGAATTACCTCAAATCGATTGAACCCCACTCACTCCCCAGGACTTCAGAGGAAAGTTGATAAAAGCAAAGGGGGTAGCTCTAAGAACATAGATCCTAACCTCAAAAACGAAAGAACGTAGGTAGTTTGGTAGGTTCATCAGAAATTCTCAATCATATGAGAATTATTTTCGCATTTCAGAATATAAGCGTTTATTGTAGGTATAACCTAAAAGTAGCCAGCTACAAGCTACGGTGGATTATAAAGAAATGATTTTTATGGAAAGAACTAAAAAAATTTTTGTTAAAAACAGTAAAACACTTAATACGTGTTTTTTTCTCTCTATAAATTTTCTGCTACATACGAGTATAATAAGACATTCCAACAATTCCATTGAAATTTTCAATTTGGGAGGTGGGTATGGGTACCGCCTTCCCAGGAACCATTTATTGGATAACCAATACCTCTGCCATAGGTCACCCCATGTGGTTCGATACGTTTGGTGACTTAGCAAGGGTGCCCGGGTTTACGGGGTGAGGTTTGGCTAGACACGCTGAACCATAGATTCCTACCCACCCCTCTTGCCTTTTTCCTAACTAGAACTTCTTCTCATTCCTTTTCTTAAAAAAATTACTCTACACAGCATCATCAATGATTACAACGCCCTGAGGGAAATTATTTTTCTCAGAGCCTACTGTGTGAAGCTAATGTAAAAAAAAGTTGTCGCCCGTACCTAATTGCGTTGCAAACGAATTGCAAAGCGAATTTTCTTTTAAATATCAGTAATTTAGTGCTAAATATTTAGCAGACTTTAAAAGAGAGTATCTATTTCCGTGTAGAAATGAGAATTTGTGAGTTTTCTCAAATCCCAAAAGGTATTTTTCCTTATTTGGGGACCCATCGATCGGCCCATTTCGAGTCGTCAGGTATACTACCTAACCTAACCTAACTGCAGTACCTACCCACAGTTTCAAACTTGCAAAACAAGCTGAATCACCGAATCTCCGTTTGATAGAGAGATGATATCGTTACGTTTGTCTAGGATCGTTGGCGGAAATTGGAGGTTTTGTCTGGGAATGGTGCTGTGTAGGTAGTCTTACAAAAATGCAAGCTGTGGAATGTATTATTATAGATTCATAAATGGTTAGGAATTTAGTGAAATGTGTCTTCTTTTTCATAACAAAACATTATAACTTTTTAGGATCTTTACAAAAATATAGTACAGGACGCAACATTCTTAATGTATGAAAATATAATAATAATAATAATTTTTATTTTAGTAATTTGTACATTGAAGTTTACAAATTTCTAATTGATTAAAATATTTCATAATTCACTATATTTTTTCAAGTTTTATGTAGCTCCTACAATACATCTTGAACTTTCCAATTGGTGTGGACTTTAAAGTTTCTGGTAGTGTGTTATACAACTTCATTCCCTTGTACAGTAGACTGTTCTGCGTATTCGCTTTGTCCTTTTTTTGTAGCCTAATTTCCTTGCACGTCCTTGTGTTATATCTGTGAATGTCTTTATTGTATACAATTTTATTTCAGAAGTATTTTGGTAACGTGTTGTTCAATATTTTGTGGATAAATACCATAGTGTTCAAGGTCAGCATCTGTTTCACGGTCAACCAATTTAGTTCCTTTAACATTTTAATTATTTTTGAAAATCTGTTTCGTCGGAGAATTATTCTCATAGCCCTGTTTTGGAGAATTTGTAACTTATTTTGTTCTCTTTCGTTACATAGGAAAAGTATACTTGAGCAGTAGTTGAAGTGTGGAGCAATAATTGAATTGTATATGGTGATTGCAGTTTTTCTAGAAATTTTTGGCCGAATTCTTCCAAAAAAAGATATCTTTTTGCCAATTTTCTTTTGGGTGTATTCAGCATGCCTATTGAAGTTTAGTTTGGAATCTAATATAACTCCTAAGTATTTCATTTCAGTAACATTTTCAATAATTTCACCATCAATTTTAATTTTGCTTTCACTGGATGTCTTCTTGTATCCGATCACCATACATTTTGTTTTTTTTTGTATTTAATTTAAGCTTATTTATTTTTAGCCATCTTGATACATCATTTAGTTCATTATTTAAAATGTGTATTAGTTCTTCATAGTTATCTCCAATTAAGTATATTAGTGTATCATCGGCAAAGAGTCGTACTTTGCATTTTGAAAATATTTTCACCATGTCATTAATATGTGGTACTCCTAACTTATTTTCCATTGGTTTTGAAAATTGATTATTTATTTTTGTTACCTGCTTTCTGTCTCTCAAATACTCTTGTATTAATTTAATGGCTACAGATGAGAAACCAATTTCTTTAAGCTTTCTTATTAGTATTTCTCGGTCTATAGTTTCGAATGCCCTTTGAAAATCCAAAAATATTGCTAAGATAAATTTATTATTATTCATTCCTTCCTTCCATTCTTCGACAATTACGTTTAATGCTGTTTCACATGAGTTATTAGATCTGAACCCTGATTGCTCTTGGTATAAAATATCGTGTTTATCTAGATATTGCAAAATTTGTTCTTTTTTTATAACTTCAAGAATCTGCTCATATTTTGGTAAGGTGTTGATTGGTCGAAATTCTTCACATTTTCTGGTATTTTTTACCTTTGGAACCGGTATAATGGTAGATATTTTCCATGACTGTGGAAATTTTCCTTCTTCAAGCGTCTCATTGATAATATTTAATAGAGTAGATCCAATTACTGGAAAAGCATCTCTTATTTTACTAATAGTTAATCCATCTGAACTATTCTTTGATTTTATTTTATTTAAAATGTTAAATAAATATTCTGCATTTATTTTTCTGAAGACCAATGATTCTTTGTTTGGGTCGATATTATCATTTGTGGGGTTAACAGCAATGTTGGGTATTAATTTGTTAATTTGAATGATACTTTCAATAAAATATTTATTAAAGTTATTAGCCATGTTTTCTTCGTTTATCTCTTTTGGAAAGTTTACAATTTTTATGTCGTCTTTGTTTTCGCCATGTACTAATTCTTTTATGCTTTTCCAAATTTTTTTGGGATCCCCTTCTTCTGAGTTTATTTTATTTTTTATGTACTCATTATGCGTTCTTTTTATGTCTTTGGAGTATTTGTTTCTCGCTTTTTTGTAGTTATCCCAATCCGTAATACT
This sequence comes from Limnephilus marmoratus, assembly GCA_917880885.1. Classification (NCBI taxonomy): domain Eukaryota; kingdom Metazoa; phylum Arthropoda; class Insecta; order Trichoptera; family Limnephilidae; genus Limnephilus; species Limnephilus marmoratus. Next base: position 65,302,501 of record OU862906.1, read on the forward strand.
ATTAGTAAGGCATGCTCTTTTGTAAAATGCATCTCTATCGTGGTGCATCGTACGTAGTTCGCTTGTGTACCATTTATTATTGTTTCTTTTATGTATCTTCTGTTCTGGAACAACTTCATCAATAGATTTTTTTAAGTTTAATATCATCTGGTCAGCTTTTTGGTTATATTCCATTTGATTTATTCCATTCCAATTAATAGTCTCTAAGGATTGAATGAAAATTTCCTTATTGTATTTTTTGTAATTTTTAAATGTTGTTATTTGTGTTTCCTTACTGGAGTTGCATTTTTCTCTGACATTTATTAGAATTTGAATGATGTTATGGTCGGTAATTTTAGGATTATCTAGTACTTTAATATTTAAGTTGAATTTATTTGAGATTACCATATCAATCGTCGTTTTTGAGATATTTGTAATTCGTGTAAAATCTTTGACTAATTGTTTCATCCCTGTAGCTTGTATAATAGATTTTAATTTTTTTGTGTATATGTCTGCATTTGCTTTAACATTTATATTAAAATCTCCAGCTATAACGTTTATATTTTCATCTTGTAAATTTTCCATGCACCATCTTTGAAAATATGTTAAAAAGTCGCACTTGCTTGTGTTTGGCGATCTATAAATTACAGTATATACACCTTTCTTGTTTCCTGATTTAATGGTGATGGCTAAGATCCAACAATGTTTTTCAAATTGATTGTTCGATATTACTTCATATTGAATTTTATTGCTTAAGAGAATCATCACTCCTCCTGTATGTCGACTATGTGAGTCGCAACGGATGGTATTATAATGTTCAAATCTAATTTCACTATCTTGAATATCTTCAGTAACATGTGTTCCACTCATCATAAGCATAAAAGGTTTCTTCTCCTCTAAAATTATTTTTACCTCTTCGTAATGTGCCATGATGCTTTGTATATTCAGGTATATAATTTCATCTTTCTCGTAACTTTTTTTTATAAAAAAGAGATTCTGCTCATTTTTGCTTCTAGTTTTCTTTTATAAATTGGGCATTCCTTGCTCATGGCTGAGTGACCACTATTTAGTTTCAGTCCTAATCTATTGCTAGTCATTATACAATTGATGCACTGAATATCCTCCTCGGTGCAATCTTTAACATCATGATGTTTTGCGCATTTTGGACAAGATTTTAGGTTTCTGCAATCTATAGCCTTGTGATTAAACCCATTACATTTAAAACATCTCATGATATTTAAATTATCAAAGACCCTGCATCTGTCCCATCCAATATTTATTTTTTCTTCCTTTAACATCCTGTGGTATGTCTTTCCGTCAACGTCAGCATATATGGTGTAGCTTGTTTGATTTCGTAGATTTTTTGTTTCTTTTACAAATGTTACTTTTATTTTTGAGTGCTGTTCAAAAATAAACTCATTTTGATACTTAATTGTCCTTTCCATTTCTTCAAAAGAATATTTTTCGGTTAAGCCTATAATTTTGACAGATGGATTTTTTTCTTGCGGGATTTTTACATCATATTTGTCACCAATCTTTGAAATTATTTGCTCCTCCATCTTTTGTATTGCAGCTACGTTCTTGCACTCCACTATTACTGCTCCTTGTTTAAAATTTCTAATTTCAGTAACACCAAAATTAACAGGATCTATGTTTTGTTTTATTTCATCCTTTGTTACCATATTTTTTTGATCCTTATCTTTCGGCTTAATAATGATGACAGGTTCATGTTTTTTACATTTACTTGGTTCTTCAATAGATTTACCATATTTCGTAATTTCAGCATACGATTTAGACTCAATATTTAATTTTAAATCTTCAATGTTCTTATCAATTTTGTATAATGACTGATACAATCTGTCGAGTCCCTCCCCTTCTTTGGTAGTTGGTGCCTTGTATTCCTGGACCATGGCTTCAATGTGGTTCAACATTTCACACATTGCCTCAGTTAGGGAGGTTTTTTGATCCTTTGACAAGATGTTAGATGTTAATGTCTTATTAAAATTTTTCATTAAATTTTTTGCATTTTTCAACCTCTCTTCTGGAGTTAGGGAAGTCATTTTAAATTATTTACTTTTATTTATTAAAAAAATAAATATTATTTTAATTTTTATAACTATCACCATCTATTGGGCAATAGTTGTATTAAAATATTTTCTTTTGCAAATTACGCATGCATTGCCATCTGTTGATCAGTAGAGCAACTTAATTAATTTTATTACTGTATGTAGGTATTTACTGCCCTCTATTGAAAGGTAGCATAAATATACCATACAAGTTGTTCAAAAACACAGTTATTTGATTTTATAAAATCAGTTTCTCTTATGAAAATGGTTCAGTACGTACATAATATTAGCTCCAGAATTACCGCAGCACAGTGATGCACTGTTACACCAGTTTTTAACGATCAAAATAAACTTTTTTTGCGTTTTATTCCACTATTTTTACGGAGCAAAATTAAACTTGACGTCTGGCACTAACTATTGTTGTTGTCTACACTGGCATCAGATACGGACACATTTCCTTGAATTATTACACTACCTTAATAGAGTATAAATATATATACATGTCTGGTGGAATAATGGCATTTACAAAACTTGAAGAATTTTGTAAGGTGGATGGAAATTGAATAAGGAAGATGAAATGTTTGAAATGAAGGACGTATAAGAACGGCAATCTTTATAAGCCATTTAAATTTTTTGTAATTTTTTTTTTTTAATTTTTTAAACCTCAAATTGTAATATTTAATTAAATGAAGACATTGTGAGCGAAACTCAATCGAAAATCTTGAAACTTTTCTGATTTTTCTGTTTCCAGATTTTCGGTTGAGTTTCACTCACAATGTCTTTATTTAATTAAATATCACATTTAAATTTACTTCCCCACCTTCCTCTTCCCCATCTCCTTCCCCTCCCACTACCTTGAGCCTCACAACATACCCCGATTGGGGATGCAATAGTAGATATCACTGGCTCCAGCCGGGAGCAGTTGGAACTCATGCGCGGTATTCACATAAAAAAACAAAACAAACCATAAAATACACAAGAATTTACGTTTTGTAAGTACTTAGGTTAAAAATGTTAGGCTCATTTCATATATTGCGAGTTCACGGTACTTGTAATTTAACCTGTTTTTTATTGATTGATTTTTTTTATTAAAACACCGTAAGGAATCTATTTAACATTTTAAGAAGGATTGGAACTAGATTAACTCAAAAAATATTGATTTCACAAATTTCGGCATTACGTTTTCTTTGATAGGCTATAAGATACAGTTTCCGAATAAATTTGAGCTATGAGGACCAACCGAACCACCCCTTAAATCAACCCTCATCCCTCCACCATCAATCCATTTTACACGGAGCAGTGCACCCCAAAGCCGACAGCCTCACCTGTTCAGCGGGAAATGGGGTTTCGCTAACCTTCCCTGTGAACCTTTCTTTAATATTGCTGAAATCAATGATTACCCCTCAGCTTGAGTTGGAAATGGCTTATGATTGAACTGTTCACTGTTCGTGTTCAATCTAAAAAAACAACATTTTTTACGAAACATTTTTCAACCAATAACTTTAAACAATCACTCAATAACATATCACTTACTTTTTTAAATCAGAACATTTATTTCATTTCACTATCACCTTTTTTTACCCAACTTACTTTTTTACCTAACAACTTTTCGCTAAATAATGTACATTTGCACATGATGACTGTAGGATGAGTATCATTAAGTGAGCATTAATGTAAGAATCATTTGCTGGATTTTCTAGGACGAAGACGCCAAATTTTTTTCCATGTTTCCCCATTTTTTTTGTTTCCAAATAACTGGCAAAGCTGGTGATTAAAACTAGTAATTATAATAATTTACGGGAATTACCTCATTCCATAAAAAGCCTCTTTAACTTATTTGATTGAAATTTACTAACGTAATTTATTTATTCATGATATTAACGCCTTTCGGTTTTAACATAAATTACATAGTGTCAGGTATAACTACAACATGAAAAAGACAGCTCTAGTGAGCATGTAAAACAGAAAAAAATAGAAAACAGATGTTGAGAAAGACATGTGTAGTTGTGCAGATAACAATAATACGTAGGAGAGACCTGTCCAAAACCGTATATCTAAGGTAGAAGCTCTATAGTTTGGTAAATTAACATAAAAATAGGTTTGCAATAATTATTTTTATTAAAGAACTTACTAGGGAAAAAAACACAAAAAACATGTCAGATAATCTTAGTCATAAATGTGCGAAAAAAAAAAACCTCTAAAATTTCCAATTTTGCCCCGTGAGGTGGGTAAAACCGTATACCGTATATATTGTGTAAAATTCTGGCTTAAAATTAGGCTTTTTGTCATAGATAAGGCCAAATCTTGATTGTTTCTGTATTTATTGACACGGTCTTGTAATGTGAATTTCGGCACTCCGTAGGTTTCTGCTGCTTTTAAGTATCCCATTGTTCCTTCAACTATACTCAAAATTGTTGTCCTCTTTTTTTCTGTATTCCAGTCTTGTCTGGTATTTTTTCTTTGGTAATTACGCGGCTTGTTTGTAACACGTGTAAAAAAATAAAATAAAAATCTGTAATAAAAATATTCCGGGCCAATGTATACTGGCCGGTTTTATCCCATACGGTTTTGCTCCGAAAAAAAAATACAAATATTCTTTCACAGCTGTAAAAAACTTTACGAAAATCACCAAAAAGTTATAGGTAAAGAAAGGTAAAATATACATATTCACAGTGTTTGACATTTCATTCGCCTGAAAATTATAATAACTGCACTATTAATCAATTCAATGTCCGTAAAAATTACATCAGGATACCGAAAAACTTAAAATATCTGGGGTCTCGTCAGCGAGCAGACATGTACCGACAAGTTTCTGCTGACTTGTATTGGTTTCGTAGTCGTACACGGGGCGGATTGCGTAGCGGGAATATTTAAAGTAAGGCCATCCGTTCATGGAGATACTTACAATCTACGTAATTGTGACGAAACCACAAGTACCCTGCTGATGTACCACTTATTAATGCTAGTCTCCGTACACGGCGCTATCCGAAATATACTGAACTTGATCATTTTTCACGTGCAGCCGTGGAGTTAACACGCAGTCAAGCGATGTCATATGACTCTTTTTCCAACATCAATCCATGCCTTCTCCACTAAATCTTTTCTTACGTATTCTGGTAACATATAGTTATATAAACATGCATTTTTTTCACTTTCAGAACAAATCTAACATTACTTTCATGTTCCGACGCCATTTCTGTCAAACGTCAAACGAATAAGCATCAGACGCAAATGATTCGAGCGTCGCGTGCGATCAGCACTGTCGGTATCGTGATACTGATTGGAAACCGACAGCCACCGCGTAGCGCCCTGAACGGGCACCAAAAAAAATCATACGAGGGGTAATTACGTTCGGCGCGTACGATACGCGACCGAGGATCGAGTGTCTTGTAAGTATCTCCGTGAACGGAGACACTAATAAAGCTTTTGTAGAGTAATACGGTTTTACCCCGGTATACGGTTTTGTACAGGTCTCACCTGCATTATCTCGTTTTAATGTATTTTATTTTATTTCTACTAGAAACTGACGACGAATTAAAAAAAGTCACATGCTGTTATCGCACGATGTTTTTATGTTCGTAGGTTTGTACTAAAGACGTAAAAAAAATGTTTAAAGTATTGGGTTTTCTAATAACATACATGTATGTGAGTAAGGAACTAATTGATGACAGCGTGGTTGGCATTTTGGGGTACCTAAATGGATTATTCACTGAAATAATTATTGTCTCAAAAAAACACCCCGTGTAAATTAAAAATTTCCGATGAATGTACGGAATAACAAATTTAAATTATAAATATGGCGTTAATAGTCTTTAATAAAACCCTATTCACAGCCATGGCCACTAAAAACCGTCGACAGAGTAAATTATAAATGCTTATAATTTTGCATCACTTTCGCTTCATTTACCGTACAAATTAAGCAGCTGCGCGCTTCCATTGAAAAAGTGCTTCAATTTTCATGCAAAATTTCTTCGAGTAAGTGACATAAAAAAACACAAATGCGGACGCTGTTTACGCCTCATTTGCTCCCTGCAGTTCGCTGGTGAAACGAGCTAAGGAGTTCAGTGCACTGGTGTGCCAAAGTAGCAAGTTAGTAAGGGAAGTTTATCTAAGTTCACGCCGGAGTACTATGGCAGCAGGTACTTCCGTTACATACGTATCAGATGTGAAAAGCGAATTGGAAATTCAACTAACTATCTTTACTTCGCTATCAAGTTCAATGCTCATCGAGGAAACTTAATAACAACCCCGAAAAGGGGATAATCAGCAAGCGTACATTAGTTACATACTATTATATTCAGCCTCTTCCTAACTATCTTTAATTACCTATTAAGTTCAATGCTCAGCGAGGAAACTTAATAACAACCCAGAAAAGGGGATAATCAGCAAGCATACATTAGATACATGTTTTCAGCCTATTTCTACTATCTTTACTTCGCTATCAAGTTCAATGCTCAGCGAGGAAACTTAATAACAACCCCGAGAAAGGGGATAATCAGCAAGCATACATTAGATACATAATATTATATTCAGCCTCTTCCTAACTATCTTTAATTCCTTATCAAGTTCAATGCCCAGCGAGGAAACTTAATAACAACCCAGAAAAGGGGATAATCAGCAAGCATACATTAGATACATGTTTTCAGCCTATTTCTACTATCTTTACTTCGCTATCAAGTTCAATGCTCAGCGAGGAAACTTAATAACAACCCCGAAAAAGGGGATAATCAGCAAGCATACATTAGATACATAATATTATATTCAGCCTCTTCCTAACTATCTTTAATTCCTTATCAAGTTCAATGCCCAGCGAGGAAACTTAATAACAACCCAGAAAAGGGGATAATCAGCAAGCATACATTAGATACATGTTTTCAGCCTATTTCTACTATCTTAACTTAGCATCAAGTTCAATGCTCAGCGAGGAAACTTAATAACAACCCCGAAAAGGGGATAATCAGCAAGCATACATTAGATACATAATATTATATATTCAGCCTCTTCCTAACATGTTTTGTACATTTTGTGAAGGAAGCATAATGATTGACGTGACACAGGAGTAAAACCTATAACGTCCCAATGAAATCCACAAAAATTGTATCAATATTTCCTTGGATCGAATGTCGGGAAGTGGGTTAATTTCCACTTACAAAATTTGCTTTCATGCAAGAAAACCAAATTAGTATTCAAATAGAAGACTTTAAAAAATCAACCTGCGAAACACGACGTTTTATTTTATTATAAAATATCAATATTCAATTTTTGACCTGGGCCGGCTGGTAGCCAATTTCATTAACACATATGTAATTTAATTGGTTTTGGTTTAACTTTGAAATTTTAAAAAGTATTTTAAACTTAACAAAAAAATGGTTTGAATGAGGATTGAACCTTCCTCCACGGGAATTGACTAAGATGAACACCACTAACACTTAAGACAAATCCTAATTGGACAGTAACAAGATTTATTTCGTATATTCACCGTTGTAATTTTTTTAATGTAAAAGAGTTGTTTGTATTTGTTTGTAATGTCATTAAATTTCAGAGAGAAATGAGTGTGTGTGTGTGTATGTGTGATACATGCAGTGTCATCCAGAGCGAGTCTATCTGCCCAGTATTATCTCGATCAGCTGTCGGGAAGTAGGTTAATTTACACTTCTAAGATGTTTTTTCATTCATTCATAAAACAAGACCAAAATTCAAATATATGTATTTCAAAATACTACTCTCGGTTATGACTCCGGCGGTCTGTCTGTAACTCCTGTTCAGCGAAATCTAGAATTTGCTTTGAATTGTCATTTTCAAAATTGGAAATTTGGAGAATTCTATTTCCAAAATTGGAACAGATTTCTTGAGAATTCAGACTGCTGTGTCCGATTATACAGTACGGGGCCGGCCCTGAGCTAAACGACGCCGGGCGCAAGCAAAATTTTGATGCTAGTTGTCAAAAAAAGTAGACGCCCATGTAGGTGATCACCGTAATCAATAATATATGATTTGTAAGTGTGTGTAGTGCCATTTTATGAATAATAATTTTAAGGGCTAATGTTTTAGTGTTAGGTACTATCAGCGCCTTTCTGCCTTTTTAATTCGACGCCCGGAACGGACTGCCCCAATTTCACCCGCACAGGGCCGTCCCTGATTTGGTAGGTATAAATAATGAACGTCAAAACGTGATTTTGTCAGGACTAACAAATATCTGGAGCACAGAAGGAAGAAAGGTTGACTTATGCTTACTTTAGCTTTGGCACTGATTTCCGAATTACAAAAAACATAAATTTTTCCGAAAACCATTTAACCGATGATTTTGAAATATATTCCAGTGCTCTTTCATAAGCCTGTGTGAGTATATTTTGAAATACCTGGAATTTCTGTGCCAGTATATTATGAAATACTGGAATTTCAGGTAAAAGGTTCGAAAACACCTTCACAGATTTTTAAACCGCATTCTTCGAATTTAAAAGATGGCAGTTTAAGATCGTTTGTCACTAGAATACTTTCTAACAAATACTTCTTAACATAATTTAAATATAAATCTTTTGTGGTATTGCTTGAGCTAGCAGACTACAAGTGATGTTCAGGGTAATTTTTGAGTGCCGAACCTTAATTAGAGAATATTCTCAGGCGGTGTAAAATAGGGTCGATGGATCCAACAGTAAAAAGAAAGACGCCGATAAAATATCTATAATAAGCTCTTGTAAATAATCATGGTTCTTTAATCATACCATCGCAGCGGTGCATCGAAGTTTAAAAAGACTAAATTTTATAAATCGGTTGGTTGTATTTTTTTTTAAATTCACAAAGCGATTTAAAACTTTCCAGAGAGATATGTGAAAATCGAAAAAAAATATTACGTTGCCGTCTGCTCTATTGTTAAAAAGTTTTATACAAAACTTCAATTCAGGGCATATTTCATGGATTTTTTAGTGAATATGTTCCGCTTTAGTTACGTGAAATACAATTATTTTTCACTATTGTTTACAAAAAATTTAATTTCACCAGACATTCTCAATTTAAAAAAAAAATCATTTTTTCATTTCCTTGGTATTCGTTGATTGACATGCAAACAAACAAAAGCGTATGCAAAAAGGTATTTTCACTACATTGTAGCATATTTATGTTGAAAAAACTCGTATATTAATAGATTAATAAATATAACGAATGCATCTCCCCAAAAGGTATTTTTCAGAACATCTACTTTGTGACGGAACATCTATCATCGTGTAAACGAACTGTTATAATGTTGACGGATGTGATTGTATGGTTAGCTCTACCGTTTTCGTACAAATATTTTTACTTCTTATCATATTGTGTATCGCGTTTGATATTTATTTATTTATCTAAACGCCCATAGGATTTTTACATATAGCCATTCAGAATTGAAACGTTGCTTGAAATGGCGTTAGCGGTGTTTGGTGAACAGATCTAAATAGCCAGGTACTTCCCCGCCTTCCTCTTCAGCCTCTACCTTCAGCCTCACAACGTACCCCGATTGTGGATGCCATAGTCTCACTGGCTCAAGACGGGAGCAGCTGAGACTCTTGTTAGGTATTTCTGTAAAAAAAATTATTAAAATATAGTGCAGTACACGTTTTTGACAAAATAAAGAATAAATAAATAACAAAATATAGATTACATTAAATATAAAAGTTGACACAAAGTAGGTAACGTAGAATGTAAGTTAAGTAAAAATAGAAATAAAAATAGCTTATGAAGTAGGTAGAAATGGTTGGCACATACGTCGTTTGAACGCTGTATTGGAGAATGCAAACTATAGTTCGAATGAGATGTATGTATATAAAATGTTAATATTTGTTTTGTTCTTCGTGTAGGTACATAAAGATTTATTAATTGCAGGAGTTCACAACATTCGAATTTAGAGTTTAATAATTTTAATAAAAAGGTTAGGTCGTTTATTTTTCGTCTGTTTTCTAAAGTTGGAATATTTAAAATATTCATTAACAACGGGTAATGTATACGCTCTAAAGGGATGTTTTGTTTAAAATTTACGAAACGTAGAGATTTTATATCCGTATTCGAGCTACATTATAAATCACAGATATTAAAATTCAGAGAGTAATAGAAAGGAAATCTAGTGAAAGTTTAAGTGCTTTAAGAATATTAAGCACATGCATAAATATAATCATACCGAGATGGCAAGGATGTCCTGCCAAAATTGTGAGCTCGTAGATTTGAACCACGCACAATTTGGATGCAAAATTCAGCCAACAACTTCCATTAGGGATGCCGTAGTTTGGAAAGCGAACCAATTCGATCGTATAAAAACGTCGGTGTACTTCACAAACACGCGCATTCCATATGCAAATAATATCCATTCATACGTAGCATCCTTCGCAAATCTACCTGGGGGGGATTCTCGAGAATTTTCCCAGGTCCCTTGGCGCCATATGAAAATCAATAAGGAGTCAAGAGACATAAACATGCGCCCACCACCTTCCCGCAGGTATCTCTCGAAGGCTACAAACCAACAAACAGACTCATGCATCACTTCTATATTTTTTCGTTCATTTTTTTCTTTTCACAAATAAACCCTATTATACTCGTGAAATAATAGAATATTATGTGAATGGTTTACCGTACACTTACTACATGCTTTTCCTCAACGAATTCAAACATTAAAAATGTCTACGCATTTTATAAACATGTTTATGTTGTCACAAGATTTATTTATTTTTCATGATCTACATAAAACAGTTATATGCCAATATATTTATTATAGAGAAGATTACAAATTTAGAACAAAGGTTCAGTAACTAAATTGGATATGGATATATTGTTAAAAAGAAGAAAAAAATCTATAAATAAGTACCTAGCAACAATAGCAAGTAGTAGAAGTTAAGTAAATAGCTATAATAAATTCTGACACGGTTGAGTTTGTTGGGACGAGTTGAAAAAGTTGATAGAAAATAGAACATAGTTGTAATTATACAGGGTGTCCGGGGGTAAAGTGCATTAACTTCGGGAGGTGATTCTACATTATGGTAGGAGTAAAAAAGATAAATAACTTTTTCTGAAATTCCAACTTTTTTTTCCCATACAAAAAGAGATACCTACTAAAAATCCTTAGTGTAAGGTAGCACTTACCCAAGTTAGCTTGCCGGGCGTATTTGTTGCAACGTTTGGTGTGATTTGGCCTGTATCCATGGAAACCGTTTGTAAACATATCAAGACCGAGAATTTGACGTTTATACAGATCGTATGTTTTAAACCAAATGTAAAAAGATAACTGCACTTAACCCGTCTGCTTGGTTCAATACATTCGCACTTCACAAACCGGAAGCCTCGGTTTCGCGCGTAAATTCTGAAACTGTCACTTTGGATCGAGATTATAAAATACCTATGCAAGATAGCTGTCATATTTCAAAGATAATATGAAGCATTATTTCGTTTTGTTTCTGGTTAAAAGAAGAATACATATGTTTGCATGAGAGGAAGAAAGATATATAGTTTTTAAAATATAAGGTCGCTCGGGACGTTTTTGGTCTTATTTTTGGTCTCCTACCATAATGGTAGGAGTAAAAAAGATAAATAACTTTTTCTGAAATTCCAACTTTTTCTTCCCATACAAAAAGAGATACCTACTAAAAATCCTTAGTGTAAGGTAGCACTTACCCAAGTTAGCTTGCCGGGCGTATTTGTTGCAACGTTTGGTGTGATTTGGCCTGTATCCATGGAAACCGTTTGTAAACATATCAAGACCGAGAATTTGACGTTTATACAGATCGTATGTTTTAAACCAAATGTAAAAAGATAACTGCACTTAACCCGTCTGCTTGGTTCAATACATTCGCACTTCACAAACCGGAAGCCTCGGTTTCGCGCGTAAATTCTGAAACTGTCACTTTGGATCGAGATTATAAAATACCTATGCAAGATAGCTGTCATATTTCAAAGATAATATGAAGCATTATTTCGTTTTGTTTCTGGTTAAAAGAAGAATACATATGTTTGCATGAGAGGAAGAAAGATATATAGTTTTTAAAATATAAGGTCGCTCGGGACGTTTTTGGTCTTATGAAAGTATAACGCGATTACGTGTTTTGGGATGTATTTATTCCTAAACAATCAGGCGGGTTAAATAACAATTGAAGACACGCTTTTAACGATTAAATTGTTATAAACTAATTGAACACGCTTAATGTCATCGCTTTTAACTAGTTTAACAAATTTTCAAAATGTCCACCTTCAACTTGTAAGCAAGCTTGTAAACGTAAAGTAATATTATTATCAAATCGTACGTTGTGGCGTATTTCATTAATGAATGTCTGCCCGTTCTTTGTTGGTAAAGTAAGGCATTTACCTAATAACTCAATAACATAATTACGCGGTATTGGCACAATAATTCAATGATAAAATTACGCACAAATAAACACCATTTTTACAGCTAGGCAGGTTAGGCACGTCTACAACTAAGTAAACAAAAGTAAGTCTGAAAAAAACACGCACTGAATGAAGTTGCTCCTTTAAGTCAGTCTTAATAAGTACACACTAGATAAAGACACATAAAACAAACAAGTTTTGACTAACAATAATAAAGTTTTTAAAGTGAAACATTACTACGCGAATAAAATTGTTACATTCGAATTCAACACTGACACTGAGCGCTTGGAGCGGGGATTTGGCATTCGACAACAGTGTAAAATAATAAAGCCGCCCGCACACGCCGGTCTAATTTTATCTTTTTATCAGAAAACTAGCCCTAAAAGTGGGAATTTCGAAAAAAGTTATTTATCTTTTTTACTTGTACTATCATGTAGAATCGCCTCCCGAAGCACTTTACCCCCGGACATCCTGTATTGGATAATTTTTTTTAAGATTTTGATATTGATGATGGGAAATATTTTTATGTTGATGATAGGAAATAGAACATAGTAGAAGTAGATTGTGTAGGTAAATTGTTTATCTATTTTGATATTGACGTTAGGAAATATTTTTTATGATAGAAAATAGAACGAAAGAAGGAAATAGAAAGTAGTGGAAGTACGTTGTGTATTTGTTTTTACTATTTTGATATTCATAATAGGAAATATTTTGATTTTGGTGGTAGGAAATAGAACATAGTGGAAGTTTTTATTTTTTTTATTTATTAATTAAATGGTACAAAAATTACATGTTTTTATGTATTCTATAAAGTTTTTTCTAAAAAAAAATATATTATTTAACATGTCTTACACCTTTTTTTGAGCAAAGCTCGTGTTAAAATTATTTATTAAGTATTTTCGTTATTTGTTTTGGGGTGTTATGCCGTGTTGCGCTACCTCCTTCTTTAGCCAACGTTTCGAACAGCGTTGCAGTGTCCATCATCAGGGCAGATCCGGTAGATGTAAATTGATAGATCTTAAAACGTACCATAGTGAAATTTTTTAAAAGTATTGCGTAATTTTTTTACTATTTTGATATGAAAGGAAATATTTTGATTTTGATGGTAGAAAATAGAATACAGTAGAAGTATATCGTGTAATTTTAAATGCATCGAATTTTATTTTTTCTTTTTTTTTGTTCATGTTAATTTTATCTTATAATTTGAGCTGCTTTATATTTTTATTTACCTATGTGCATATGTTAACATAAAAAAAAAACATGAAATTATTATTAAGATAAAATTATCAATGAATAAAAGAAAAGAAAAATTCTTATCAAAATCATATGAAAAGTACATTTTTTTTCTTTAACAAATATGTTTTTGATATAAAAGTAGGTACTTCACATTATTAAACTTTTTTCACAAAGTATTTTCTTTATACGATAGTAAATTAACTAAACTATATTTTTATGAGTGATAAAGGTAACTGTCGTTCTTATTCCATTTCCAGAAAGAATACCAAGCTAAGTACGAGTACATAAAACCTTACTAGTCTTCAGTATTGTCGCCGGCATCGTTCCCTAGACGATTATTTCGTTTGCAGTTTGTACTTACAGAAAAAGTTGCCGTAATCCTCTATTGTTATTTCACAAACGTAAAAATCGTGCAAAAACTCATATTACGTTTCCAGAATTGAAAATACACCTTCGCGAAACTTTCCTGTTATTTTTCTGTGCTTTTAATCCGTTAACTGCTGTGATCTTTACTATTAAATTTTACGACAGTCTGAAGTCACCTAAAACTTAACTAAACTTCTTCTAAAGAATATTAATTTAATACGTATATTTTATTTGCGATGGCTTGGTGTGACGAGTGGATACCTACCGATCGTTGTATTGATAGTGCTTCTTTAAAAAAAAACTGAAAAAGTTTATTCAAATCGGTGCCAAGTAAAAAAAAAATCGAATGCAGTCAACACGCGGTAGAAGCGAAATTTTACCAAAACAATCTCAACCAATGAGCGCAGTCCTAGCATAATTTTTGTGTTATATCTCAACCAATAGGAGCTTTGATAGGAGTTTGATGCTTCGCAGGTGTTGTTATGCGTCATAACCGTTTCATTAAGTTAGCCTCTCAGAAACTGGGCGTACTGTACAGGGCCCGCAGATACTTTAATAGTACACAACTGCTAACTCTGTACAAATCGCAAGTGCGCCCCATGGTTGAATTTGGCAGCCACCTCTGTTCTGGAGCTCCAAAATATCTAAAAAAACCCTTGACTCTGTGCGGAAACGGGCGGTCCGTTTGATAGATTCTTCTATCTTAACAGCATAGGCAATCTTTAGAGCATAGGCGTCAGGTGGAAATGCTGTCCTTGTTCTACCGGTATTACAATGGAAGATGCTCTGAGGAACTAGCGTCATTGATCCCTTCGGCACCGGCGCATAGTCAGGAAACACGCCAAACACGCACCCAACATTTGTACACGGTTGACATTAGTCACATGAGAACGGGTCGTTTCTATGACTCATTTTGGAGTTCAACGGCTCGGCTGTGAAACGATTTGCCGGCCTCTGTGTTTCCTCCCTCCTACAACATGGGCCTCTTCAAGACCTCACCCCTTCCTTTCCTCAAAAAGACTCTCCACAAAGTATCTTCAAAGATGACATAGGCCCTGAGGGAAATTATTTTCCTCAGGGCCTCCTGTGTGGACTTAATGTAAAAAAAAAATCTGAATTCCAAATCACAACGGGGCTATAGAAGTTTACTACAAAAAATTACACTTTGTTCAATTGACAAATAATCATATCCCTTTAAATACTTGGTCCAAGGAGATGGCGAAAAAACGATTGTAAAAATTATAAACAATAATAATAATAATAAAACGTTTATTATTATTATGAATGTCGCCGGATGAATTGTCGCAGGACGAATTGTCGGGTCACCGTCATAATATGATTGCCTAATTCTTGTATACTCGTATGTAAATTAATGTACTATTTTTTGTCTTTTTGTTTCAGGTGAGTTCATTTCATCCGATTATTCACAGACAGACAGACATCAGAAGTAGTAACAATAGTAAGTATGTTTGCATTATTTTTAGTACACTTTGTCGTAAAGCAAAAGTCCTCTCTTGAAAATGAGATCATTAAATTTCATTGCGACTTAATTCGTGTTGCAATTCCCAAATTGCAAATAACATATTCAATTCGGAGCGAAAAACTCTAACGCAGAATTCAGTCATGCGGTAAACACTGCCCTTTGTGTAGATCCTACAAATAAATATATCGAAACTGCTAACGACCCCTGGGTGAATATTTTAAATACTCGCCGAGATTTCAAACGACGCTCAAACGACATTCGGAATGAGAAAGGGCTGGCGAGGGGAAGCACGCCGGGAACGGGGAAGCAAGCCGGGGAAGCGGGAAGCGGGGAAGGGCGAGTTGGACAGCGGGCGAGTTAGCTCACTTCACCCATCACCGACATAATCGTAAAAAAGATGTTTAGTTCCGCAACCGGTGCCATTTTCACTACAAGTATCCGCGCACGACGGTAACGGGGCGTGCGGGGTAAAGGCATTCCTGAGAATTCCACCTTGTTTCGGGGCCATTCCGGGCAGTTAAAGAATGCCAAAGAGAAGCCGCTTTTTTAACACACCAATGTCCTCTTATGAACTTCTTCACATCTTATTTATATTTACAAATAGAGCTTTAAACAGGTTATGGTACTCGTAGATTTTTAAAGGGTTTCTGTATCTTCACATTTTATATTAAATATTTTAAAGTTAGGCAAATATGGTAATTTATTTATTTAATAATGTTTTCACGAAATAACTGTAAAACTATCTGATAAAATCCGAACCAAATGAGTAAACCATGACTGATATTTGCTGCCGGATATTTGTATTTGGGAGGCAGGTATAGGTACCGCCGTCCCGGGAACCATTTATTGGATAACCAACACCTCTGCCATAAGTCATCTTAAGTGGTCAGCTACGTTTGGTGATTTAGCAGGGGTCCCCGTGGTGTGGTTTGTCCGAGTCTGCCCACCAGCTGCATGGCAGGCCGTATCTGGATATAATGGTTGAGTGAGTTCCTTTGACTCTCGGAACATCACCTTGCACCGCAGTGGGAGGGTGGATTCATACATCCGTCACTCCTAGACACGCTGACCCCTTGAATCCTACCCGCCCTTAATACCCCATTCTTTTCCAAAACGTCCTCTCCTTCCTTTCCTAAAACGACCCTCACCGAGCATCTCCAAGGATGACATAGGCCCTGAGGGGAATTATTTTCCTTAAGGCCTCCTGTGTGGAGCTAATTACTTGTAACACAAAATAAGACAGGACATAAATATGTGAATATATTTTTTTATTCCTCATTATAAAATCTGCTAGACTACCAAAGCAGTTTTTCAAAGGATAACATAACAATTGAAAAAGAGATTTAAAAACTCGACCCAAGCCGGGTAGTAGGTGGCCCCTTAAAGATAATATTTTTCTAAGAAAAAATATATTCATATATCTCGGACTCGAATGAAAGCACATAGAGCTTAGGAAGTCTTTACAAAGTGAATGACGTATTTTCCTTTAAAGTGCTCGCAGCTCTGCCCAATGCTTTTAAAATTGAATTTAAATAATGTTAAAGTCCTAAAGGTCATTTTAAATTAGATGAACCATTTAATTAATGAGGACTGGAAGCCAGTTATAGGATTTGGCTTAACGCTCGGCCAGTCCCCACGCATCATGCTAAAAGCATTTTTATAGAATCAAAGAGCTTACTGAGGGATGGTGAAAGCGTCATTATCGGACATTGGTCATGCAGTGTAAATCAGAAAATGGATTTGCACCTCTCGGGCTGCGTCTCTCGTTACCGTCACGTTCGATTAACAATCTGTCTTTGAATTGCCAATGGATTAACTGTGCTTAGTTGTGTGGATCGCACAGTTACAAAATAGATCAATCAATAGTAGTTTTTTTAAAAGTAATAGACATTAAATTTCAACAATAATATCGTACGTAATGCACCACCCAGTAAATTAAAAAAAATAATTTGCACTTTACGGAATGCATTTCGAAGTAGAAAAATATTTCGCACATATTCAAAACAAGTATAATATTCCTATTTTATTCATGTTATTATGGTGACCCGACAATTCGTCCTGCGACAATTCATCCGGCGACAGTTCATCCTGCGACAGTTCATCCGGCCGACAGTTCATCCTGCCGACAGTTCATCCTGCCGATAGTTCATCCCGCCGACAATTCATCCGGCGACAATTCATCCTGCCTGATCATTTAGAAGATTTTTATTATGTAAGAATGCAAAGAGGATATACGGCCTTACAACCAAAATTGATATACTTACATCTGAAGGCATCTTGAGTGGAAATCCGCTGTAAAAATATTTTTACTAACAATAATTTCGACTCTCCGAAGAAATTATTAATAACAAAATACGACATACTTATACTTATAGGTTATACTTATAGGTTAGGTCAGATTAGGTTAGGTTGGGTTAGGTTAGGTTAGGTTAGGTTAGGTTAGGTTAGGTTAGGTTAGGTTAGGTTGAATTGTCAGGATGAACTGTCGCCGGATGAATTGTCGGCAGGATGAACTGTCGGCAGGATGAACTGTCGGCCGGATGAACTGTCGCAGGATGAACTGTCGCCGGATGAATTGTCGCAGGATGAACTGTCATGGAACCGTTATTATATACAGCTTGTGTGAATTGCGAATAACTAGATAGCCTACAGTCATTGCATTGCATATCTTGAAATAATTTCCACTCTGTTTATTTTACGTTGTCAATGGCAACGATATAATTAGAAGATGTTTCCATATCTGTGACGCCTTCAATAAATTTGTGTCTTTGTTCAATAATCCAAAATCTTTTGTTTGGTGACATTATTAATTAGGTCAGCTGTTTGGAACCAAGCATACCCGAATCATTTTTATTTATTTATTTATTTGAACGACATAAAATGACTTTTACAATCAAGTAATACATGAAATTACACAGGGGGATAGTAATAATAATATACAATAAACAAAGTATGTATGATAACAACTAGTATTCAGTTATAGGATACAATTATGTGTTACAACCAAAAAGAGAATACGAAATCGTAATACACATTTAAGCAAAATAAAAGTTAGTAAATAAAGAATTTTTAAGAACTTCTTAGAAAATTGTCAATCAGGGCAATATACTTTAAATCAAAATCAAAATCAAAAAATATTTATTGTAAAATAAAAATTACAAAAGGTGTAGCTTATGGGTAGACCCCATTTTTTCCAGCTAACCACATTTATTTAATTACAATGTTTATATAATATTATTTGTTTTATTATAATTACAATGTTTATACAGATAAAATAACAATATACCAATAAAAAAAAAATACAAATATATATACCAATAAAAATAGGCGTTTCATTTACGTGAGGTATTCACTCAACGTGTAGTGACATTTATTAACAAGGAAAGTGTTTAGTGACGATTTGAATTTGTGTGTATCTTGTATTTGTTTAATGTTATGTGGAAGGTTGTTATATACTTTAATGGCCATGTAGTATGGTCCTTTTTGGAATATTGTTTTGTTTGCTTTTGGTATTAATAGGTTTTTTTGTGAGCCTTGTAGCGTATTTATGTGTTGAGTTTTTTAGTGGGAACTTGTCTGTAGATGATCGCACTAACATGCATAACTCCATTATATATATGTCTGTGACTGTCAGAATTTTCAGATTTTTAAACATAGGTCTACATGAATCTAAACGACCAGAGTTTGTAATTTTTCTTATGCATCTCTTTTGTATGATGAAGACATCTTTGGCGTTTACCGAGTTTCCCCAAAAAATAATACCGTATTTAATATTGAATATACATAACCATAGTATGCGGCTATTACTGATTCGGTGTTCAATATTTTTCTCAAGGTACCCAGAACATAAGAGAAAGTACTGATTTTTGCTACAATTTTTGAGACATGTTCTTTCCAGTTTATGTTTATGTCTAATTCTATTCCCAGTAGTGAACAGGTTTGGGAAGGTTCGATAATATTATTATTAATGTTTACATTTATATTTATAGGTGTAGCTTGTACTGGACAAAATTTTAAAATTTGGGTTTTGTTTGTGTTGAGTGATAGATGTTGCGATAACAGCCAGTTTGCTATTAATTGGCAAGTCTCGTTAACTTGTTTGTTAAATTCGTCAACGTCTCCATTACATTCAAACAACAAAGCGGTGTCATCAGCGAACATTGAACATTCTGTGCAGCAATTATTGGGAGTTCGTTTATATAGATAAGGAAGAGGAGAGGCCCAAGAATGCTTCCTTGTGGCACACCCTTGTTTATTTTTCTCCATTTGGATTCCTTCATGTACTGGACCATTTTTTCATCGATATTTGAAATTTGAACTTTCTGCTGACGATTTTTTAAGTACGATTCAAACCATTTTAATGCTAATCCTCTAATACCTACATGTTCAAGTTTAATTAGAAGAAGCTCATGATCAACATTGTCGAATGCTTTTGAGAGGTCGAGAAAGATACCTACGGTTTTTTTTACTAACATTAATATTTTCTAGAATTTTGTTCAAAAAATTGAATACTGCCTGTGTTGTTGAACGGCCTTTACTGAATCCAAATTGTTGTGGACATATTATCTCAAAGTTTTCGAGAAAGTTATAAATGCGATTGTACATGGCACTTTCAAATATTTTTGAAAAGTTTGGTAATAAGGATATCGGTCTGTAGTTTGAGATTTCCTGTTTAGGACCCTTCTTATACAAAGGTACAATAATAGATTGTTTTAATTGTTCTGGGAAGGTTCCTGATTCGAAAGATTTGTTAAGATTGTTAAGATTTGTTAAGTTGTTAAGATTTGTTAAGTTGTTAAGATTTGTTATTTCCAACGGGTAACTTAACGCTTCTGCACATGCTTTTATAATTTTTATAGGGATTTTGTCAGTGCCGACACTGCTTTTATTTTTCAGGTTTACGATGATTTTAATAATTTCTTCTACTTTTTACTTCTACTTTTTACTTTTTACTTCTATTTGTGTATTTTTTCTCCTTTATTGTATTTAAATGATTATAAGAACATTACAAAACTAAAAAATTAAACAAAAACAAGGTGATCTGACTTGTATAACAACGCAGTAGTTGTATTTCTTCAGTTCGGTCCTAGTTCTCGAGGATTCGGCAAGGCCTATTTCCAATTTGCGTCTATCAATCAGTGGCAATCTCACCGAGTGGATTGGCGGGAAATGGGATTTACATGGGCGTAGCAGTGCCGGCAAAGGGCTACTACCCTCTGCCCCCTCACCTGCCTCCTCCCCCCCATTCCAACCCCTCCTCATCCTGGGCACAACACCTCACCCACCCCTTCTGACACCTACACCCCCAAACCTATTATAGGCCGTGTGACCCCCGATACTAGGGAATCTGCAATTCAGCCTTATGATGCGTTCTTCATAGGAATTTGAAATGTTCCACTGCACCAATTCCAAATATTAACGATAAAATCCAATTAATAAACACTGAAAATATTTTAAAGATAATCTTTAAAAAAAATGTTTCCGCCTGTTTTAATCTTAAGAGCCATTAACCAGCGGCCGAGAATTTAAATTTCGTCGAACGATGATCTTGCGATCGTATCTTTGCGACTGTACAGGGTGGTTCCGATAAGAAACATTAAATATTCTCCATACCAGCATTTTAACATAATAACTCGATTTTATTTTATCCAATTTTTTTTTGATAAATACCTACATTCTAAAATGCTCAATCTTGTTATAATAAAACTATTAAAATTATTTCATTATTGTTATTATTTTTTGATCATAAGAATTTTTAATTTTTCAATAATGTCTAAGCAAAATAAGAATGTGATTTTTTTTTAAATATATTATTTTGTAAGACCATAAATAAATAGACAAATTGAATTATTGTCGTCACAATAGAAGGGCGCGGAACTTTTTTTGTGATTTTATTTGAACAAAAATTAAATTCTAAAAAGTAGCTTTCCCAAGTAATTTATTGATTTATTTTACTGCATATGATTTGAAATGTACGTTGTATAATACAAAATTTTGTTTGAAAATTTAACAAATCTGCCATCGACCTACGGTAAAACTTATTGTACTATAAATAAACATATTTTCTCAAAATTAAAACATATCTTTACTAGATAAAAGAACAGTCTTTCAAAATTAATTTATAATTTTTTTGTGGAAAAGAGTCAATACGTCTAAAATTTGATTTAAAAATGTTATTCCCTCTTAAGAATAACTCATACCTCAGTTTCCAAGTGTAATTCCCTTCAAAAAATTTAAATTTTGTTTTCTCAATAACTACTAATTACGGTATTTTTAGATAGGTTATTCTAATGGTAAAATAGTTTGCTAGTGGTAAAAAACTTTCAATTATATGACACCTAATAACTTACAACTTATTGTTTTCTACTTTCGTACGTATGTAACCTTAGTATTAGTAATAACAATTAAATATCTATAACAAAACGCTATACTCTACACTTCCAAGGTAATGCTTCCATGGAAGAGCAAAATGAAAATATTTGATTCTATATACTTAAACAAATAAATTTAAAAAAATTACACCTTAGAAGTTAAATGTATCTAATCTATTGTAAATCGTGTTCCATCACGAAAAATTAAGAATTTCTCTAAAATTATTTTCATTTCCTCTGAAATTTAATGTAAAACACGACATTTACGAA
The DNA here is from genome assembly GCA_917880885.1 of Limnephilus marmoratus. Classification (NCBI taxonomy): domain Eukaryota; kingdom Metazoa; phylum Arthropoda; class Insecta; order Trichoptera; family Limnephilidae; genus Limnephilus; species Limnephilus marmoratus. The sequence continues at coordinate 65,324,610 of OU862906.1, forward strand.
AAAAGATTTAAGGAAATGGTGATTTAGAGTCCATCTTTGTGAATATTTGACAAATAATACACCCCTTTGGTTTGTCCCACACCCCCCCCCCCCCCCCCCCAAACGTTAATATTCGATATCCATTTCCCAGAGCGACCGTATCACGTTTAAAACTAGCGGAACCGATGCCGACAGCCTAAAGCGTTCGCTTTGAAGATATAGTGAAGTCCGTCCACTCCCCGCGGTCTTGATGCTTTTAATGCGGCATCGCCAATAGTAATTACAGACGGAGTTGTTTGATTTGGCTTTAGGCCGCCCGTGGCCATCGGAGCCGAGTACCCTCACCGAGGCCGGTTAATGGCCAACCCTAGTACCCTAGTCCTGCCCACTGCCCACTGCCCACTAGATACTTATGTCGCATAGAACCAGTACACTCGAGATATGAGATCGTCTGTACTCGAAGTATCGATCTTAGACTTGTGCCACTTCGTGCATTAATATAATTTGCATGACAGACAAATGGATGACTGATTCATACCTCTAGTTTAGATAGAAGATAATAGTTACATGATAAATACTTTTACTGTGAGTACAAACTATCGCATAGACTAGACACTAAGGATGGCTACCTTCTGTAATAAAAATACGTTATTTTTCTACAAAGACAGATACATGAATGTCTTAACAATAGTAAAGAGTATGTAATAGTAAACAATAACAATAGTAAAGAGTATAAGTTCTGATAGTAGCACGACACTACGAATATCATTCGAAGTATCAATTTTTGACTTTATTACAATTATTCACGTATTGACAGATGTATTAATATACTCATTACCATTAGGCTACGAAATAGATGGTAAATACCTACTATTTAGTGAAAATCATTTAGGTAAGATCACGTAGCCCTTACTGGTGCTCGAAATATACAAGTTGGAGGTCGATTGTTCTACTCGAAATATCGATCTTGGATTTATGCTACTTCGTGTAACAAACGGGTAATTTACAACATAGATGGATAACATACTCATACCTTCGTGTAGATATAGGATAGAAGCTTACATTCTGAGTCTGTTCATCTCACAAGAAAATGTCAGTGACTGAGTTAGCACCGTGTTTGAGACCACCCAGAAGTCACGGGTTTGATTCCTCATTCGAAACCTGGTAATGTTTGACTTTCTAAGGACGTAAGGACGAAAAACTCAATAACTTATCATCGTATTGTTGATTTTTCATTTACATTTCATTAATTAATTTATCAGATTTTACGGTATGGAATATGTATGTTCTTTTTACATTATTTGAGTAGATTAATGTGTGTGAACACCTACAGTGTTTATGGACGAAGAAATGAACAATAAAAATAGTATGACCAAGCTATACGCAGTGGCGGATACAGAGGGGGGGGGGGGCGCCCCCCCCCCCTTGTCCCCACCCTAAATATAAGAAAATCTTTCTTCAATCATTCGCTCTACATGTCTAAACCTTCTAAGTGTCCCTTTCTTAATCTTACTTATTACGCTTGCATCAGCCTTGCTTTCTTTTCATATTTTTCTCACACTATCGTACTTGACCTGCATTTACCCTTCTTTCAATATCTCTATCAACCTTCCCATCTCTCGTAAACATACTTAGAAAGGAAATAATGAAAGGAAAAAGGTATGATAGGTGGTTAGGACTCTCTGGGTTAGTGTGTCCAGGAGAGATGGACGGATGAACCTTTCCCTCCCACTGCGATGCGAGATTCGAGAGATTCCTGCTGGAGAGGTTAAATAGTCTACCTCAACCAGTCCTTTCCAGCTCGCCAAGCAGTACGTGGCAAACACATCCGCCGCTACCTTGAAAAACCACATCCCATGAACTCAGGCACCCCTGCTAAGTCACCAAACTTAGCGATCAACTTGGGATGACTTATAGCAGAGGTGTTGTTTATACAATAAATAATTTCCGTGGCGGCGGTACCTACACTCGCCTCCTAAATTGAAACTTTTGCTTCATTCACATTCACACGTCGTTTCATGTAAAGGTGCCCTTAACATGGCCCGATCAAGGGAATCAAATACTAATTTGATTCCCTTGATCGTGGAATGCAGCTCTACTGCTCCCTGTGGCCAGCCAAGTTTTAAATGTGCGGTCCGCCAATCTGTTATTTATTTATTAAAGTGAAAACTTCTTTAGCACCGTTGTGATTTGACAAACACTTACATCTATATGTTTTAGCCTACGAGAGAATGAGATAGTACCTACAGTCGATCTCCTCTTTTTGCGGTGCTTCGTATTCTCCCCACTGTTGTCTACTTTTCAGTTTTCTTAGGTATATCTTTAGCCCCCCCCCCTCCCCCCTTGAGTTTTTTCTGTATCCGCCACTGGCTATACGACAGACCGTTCTATGGTCTTTCATTTCTGAACTCTCACAAACTGAAATAAAATTAATAAACACAAGCCCTACGTAAATAAAGAGAGTTTATATTCAGTTGTTTATTTAGTTAACCCTTTGAGTCGTTATAGTATATTCCCATAACATGTGAAACTATAAAAGTTTTTAATGAATAAACGATTCACCAAAGGAAACAGTTCGCATATTTGATAGCATTGTAAATGATTTTGTCAAAGGATCCTGTAAACATATATCATTATTGGGTAGTACGATACTGTGGTTTTTATTTTTACATACATGCATAATATTGTGCATCAGTAAACAAAGTCCAGGGTTAAAACTGTAATAACGCAAAAGGATTAATTTAAATATGATGGCTATGTAATAAAAAGTGTTCATGGCGGAATTTTGATGCTTTTTTGGATTCCATGTTGATAAAAGGTTGCCAAAATTTACATATAAAATACACGAATCATTACAGTTGTGTAATATTAAAAATCTGTACAATTTCTAAATCTGTTTGTGGTTATATATTATAATAACAAGTTGTTCTTTATTAAAAACCATAGGTTCTCAACGCGGGCGATAACGCCCCCTTGTCGGCCTTTGAGACTTTCAGGCGGCAGCATAAGACCCGGATAAAATTAGGGGGCATTAGATGGCACAATGAGGTCGTGGCCAGGTAAAAAAACATGGTCTAAAAAGACAAAAACACGCAAATCACGTACTAATAAAGCAAAGTAAACTTTAATATTGGTGAATTTTGTTGTATGTACCTATTGTAATCATTTTTATCACGTGTGCAAAAATTCACAGATTTCGGTAGTTTAGGAATGAAAATTGAACTGAAAGATTTCTTTACATTCAGATCTACATTAAGTTGAATGAAAGCATTTTTTTATTATGTTATATTATCATCTTACGTGTATGATTATTATTAAGAATTGGCACTATATCATGAACACAAGAAGGAATGGGGTAGCAACCCGGCACTTAAAATACAAAAAATAATTGATTTTTTAACTTGCTAAACACAAAGATTAAGCAAATTCCTTAATATATTTTTAATCGAATTAATGATTCCGTGACAGTTGAGCGCACATAAGCGAAAAAAATAGGGGGGCTTTGGAAAAAAAATATTCTCGAAGTGGGTGGTGGGCAAAATAAGGTTGAGAACCTATGATTTAAAGGAATACCGAGAGTATAAAATCAAAATAAACGTTAGTGTGAATAATATGCAAGTCCTATTTAGCAGTAGATACCTTCTGCCGTTTTTTTTATTTTAATCGTAAAAACCGAATATAAGGAATCGAAATCAAAAGCCTAAAAGTAAAAGCTGTCGATGTTAGGTTTAATGACCCTCATGAAAAATGATAGAATTTTTAAGGAATTTTCATAAAATGTTAGTTATCTGTGAATAACTCCTCATCGTTCTGTAAAATACTGGATCCATTCTTTTCAGGCCGATAAGCCTTAGTTACGACTGGAAATCCACAAAGAATGGTGACCATTATTTGTTCACAATATACATGCAAAGTATTCTGCGAATGTATTTGAGGTACATTTATATGCGCATACATCACAATCGGACTTCACGGAGCAACGAATTCCCTCCACCTCACGACCGGCGACGAAATAACTGAAAGATCTGCACATTTTGTGTTATTATCTACTTATAGAACAATCATAATTTATCTTGTAAAAGTTTTTTTGTCTAATTTTAAAAGAAAGACAAACATTCCCGGATTACGAATAATCTGACAATATTTGAAAATCTCCTACTATCGCCATAATAAGTGGAAAATACTGCTTATCTCGTGATGGAGGACTTAGCCAGCCGAGGAATCGAACACGCGATGCCCAAGTGGGATCCAATTACTAACTTTAAATGTAAATTAAATTTTGGTGTCCGGAGCCATTTTTAATGTTTTTTTTTTTCTACAAAAGTACTTTTCTATTTTTATATTTGGGAGGCGGGATTGGGTACCGCTGCCCCGGGAACCTTTATTGGATTACAACACCTCTGCTATAGGTCATCCCAAGTAGTTCGCTACGTTTGGTGATTTAGCAGAGGTGCCCGGGTTCATGGGGTGAGGTTTGTCTAGGTATGACTAGTGGATGACCAGGACACACTGAACCTCAGATTACTACCCACCCCTTAAACCCTTTTCCTTTCCAGAACTCTCCTCTCCTTCCTTTCCCCCAAAACCCCTCATAGTATTCCCAAAGATGACATAGGCCCTGAGAGAAATTATTTTCCTCAGGGCCTCCTGTGTGGAGCTCATGTAAAAAAAAAAAAAAACAAAAACATTAAAAATTGTGGGAAAGTCGGGAACGGGGTAAAGGGTTGGGCATTTACTCGGCTGAGTGACCAGTGATAACATGTGGAAGTATTTTTGTTTCTAATATTTTGAATAAAAATTTAATAAAAAAAAAATCATGGAAAATATCACCGTAGACAAAAATTTCATTTACATTTTTTATTCCAAATAATGTCAGGAATCACTGGTTAAAGTAAGTCAAGTACGTCCCTTAACATCCTGTATATAGTATGCCTATACGGCTTTTCACAAACATGTGTTATATTTAATAGTTTTGTTACAAATTTATACTTTATTTAACCCGAGCGGAAGAATGATATTATGCTAACATTGATTGTGTTAATGACGTATGTTATTATTGCCTTCTTGTAACTATTTTCTGTGAATTTGAACATAATCCACTATTTTTTTTAAAACAAATGGAAATGTTTTACCATTTCGCGAACATCATTAAAAAAATATATTGTGCCTTCGATTTGTTATGTGAATAAAAGAATGCTCGTTATACGACATTATTGACAAGCTTTCAACTAATTGTAAATTAATTAAAATTAAACTTTGGTTATTTTATCGCTGTACTGAAACCTCTACACTCTACAATCGTTATACAAACGAACAAACGTTAAACTGGTAGTGGTCTGTTGGCGTGTCCGTGTGTCCCATAGATAACTAAAAAAATAGGAGATGTGGCATGACAGTGTGCCGACTCTGGACAAGTTTTTTTAATTTTACTTTAGCTCCACACAGGAAGCCCTGAGGAAAAAACATCCCTTATGGTTTATGTCATCTTTGGGGATACTTTGTGAAGGTTCTTTTAAGGAAAAAGAAGGAGATGAGGTTCTGGGAAGAAACAAATTCGAGGGATGGTTAGGAATCGAGGGATCAATATGTCTATAAGTGACGGACTCATAAATTCATCCCTTCCACTGCGGTAAGGCGATGTTCCGAGAGATTCCAGCTGGAGAGATCAAAAGTCTCTCCCGATCTGGCCTTCCACGCAGTTGGTGGGCAGACGCATCCGCACGCCAAGATCTGGACAAACCTCACCCCATAAACTCGAACACCCCTTTTAAGTCACCAAACGTTGCAAATACATTTGGGTTATTTATGGCAGAGGTTTTGGTTACCCAATAATTGATTCCCGAGGCGGCGGTACCAATACAAAAAGTTATGCATATAATGTGTAGGTAAAAATAAATACGAATGATGCGTTTGTGATTTGCACGAATTGTAAACAATGTTGGCGACCCTTATGCCCTCAGATTTATAATTATAATGATTCATTGGTCAGCTCCCTGGTTTCCATTATCTATAGCGTGGCCCTAGGAGTCGAAAGGTGTTATGTAGGTATTGGCCAAATCAGTTTTCTTTAATACTTAAAGTCTATTTGTTAGGTTTTCGGAACATCTCATATATGTCTCATACAATCCGTTGTGTCCCTTACTATCATTGTTAGAAATATGATCTAAACGGTGTTAGAAAGAAAAAAAATACCCCGTTTTATATTCAAATCTAAAAATAGCAACAAAATAGTTAAAATGTACACCTTTATAAGTCCATATTTTCCGACAACGATTTTTTAAAAAAAGTGTGAATTTTTTAATAATTATTTTTGCGTGAAACGACAAAAAAGTCAGTTGACGATAATGTTTATAATACATTTCGTCACCTTAGTTCTTAATTGTCCAAACGACCACTAGAAAAATTTACAGAAGGAGAAGGTTTTCTTTCATTATTTCAATGAAACATTATGATAGGTGTTTAAGATAAAGCTATTTCTGTGAAGTAAAGGTCTCATTAGTTTAAATAATTCTTAGTTAAGTGATTAACTATCATTTTTTATACTTTATTTTTAATTTTAAAGTGGAGATTGAACAAATACTAAAATGGTCATTTGGACAATTAATAACTACGGCGACGATTGGTTTAATAAATTATGTATTTGTTTTTATTTTTCTTCGTTTTCAGAAATTTTAGTTACAAAAACGTAAGGAGAGCAAGTTTTTAAAGTTTGCATGCAAAATTTCAAAAATTACATGTTTATTTCGAAATATAAAATTGGAAAGCGTATTTCATCACCTTTCCTTAAGAGGGCATTACCAGAGAAAGCCGGAAATACGTCATTTTCAAAAAAGTTTTTAGACGTATTGACTCTTTTCCACAAAAAATTATAAATGGATTTCGAAATATTGTTCTTTTATCTAGCATTCGTATGTAATAAATTTTTAGAATTTTTTTGAATTTTTAGTATAATAAGGTTATTCCGTAGGTCGTTGGCAGATTTGTTAAATTTTCAAAAAAGTTTTTGTATTATACCACACCCATTTCAAATAATGTAATCATGCAGTAAAATTAATCAATACATTATCTAGCAGAGTTATGTATTAGAATTTTAATTTTAGTTTCAATAAAATCATTAAAAAATATGTACGTACATGTGTTTCTTGACGAAAATTGGTCCATTTGTGTATTTATTTGCGCACTTACAAACTAATATATTTCAGATTTTTTTAACATTCTTATTAAATTTAGACATTATTGAAAAATGATAAATACTTATAATCACAAAATAACTAAAAAAAGTACACTATTTTAATAGTTTTATCATCACGTCTTTCAGCATTTTTGATGAAGGTATAAATTAAAGCTAATTTGGATTGAAATAAATTCGATATTGAGTTATAATTTTAAAAAGCTGGTACTGAGAATAATTAATCTTTCTCATTGTAACCGCCCTGCATGATCGGAAGAATAACTTTCGACGAAATGTGGATTTTCGTCCGCTGGCTAGTTAAACGCTCTTAACATTTTTAGTTTTAGGATACACGCCAAATATTCCATTTATTTAGATAAAATATTTTGACCTTCTGACAAAACACGGTCGAGGTCTGCAAGGTTAAAAATGGTACGCAATACCGTTCTATGGATTACGTGTTCGGTGGCTCGTGGGCACGAACGGTGTCCGCGACTGGACCAACTTGATGTAATGAAAAGCTTTTAGGCTTTCCAATCTATTGTTTGTGGACAGTTTAAAAGGCATTAAAGAACACGCACATGTGGAACGCTGGAACTGTGGAACCGGGCGGAAATTCCAAAAAAAAGGAGAGAAGCTGTATAATTAATGATGACGTTTTTTTACGTCCATTTAAAGATAAATTATTTGCGGATTCACTCATTTATCTACCGGCGGTTTAACATGCAATACACTAGGGAAAGTTCGTATAAATAGAGTTCATTGGAAAAATAAAATTGTAGCTTTCGATGTGAACGAAAAAGTATTTGCTACACACTGACATTATCAAATACTTTTTTTATGTATGAAAATTAGTTGTAAAATTGTATCTAGTTAGGAAAGAAAGACCTTGATAGAATAACACTTGACTATTTATTTGTGTAATTCACTGATATTGTTAAATACTTTTTTGTGAGAATTTGAGTAGTAAAATGGTGTCAAATTAGGAAAGAAGAAAGACCCCAAAATTACTATCCTAATCTACTTAAATACATGAAATATATTTTTAATATTTTAGGTATTTCTACGCAAAGGATTAATACATATTTTTTATTTATTTAAGTTTTTATTCCAGCAGGTCCGCCATATTACATAAACAACTATAAACTAAAAAAGAAAAGAAAAAAAATGTTAACATATTAGGTAGGTACCTAATTAAAACATAAAATGAAAGTAAAATTAATCACATAAACAACAAAAAATAAGCATGACATTAAAATAAATAATAATTAAACAGAATTAAAAATTAAAGATATTTTAGGATTGTCCATTAGGGAGGTCGCCTCATCATCTGCATCCATCGCTCATTTAGTGGGGAACTGCCCACTCGGATGCAGCCACGACAATGATGTTGGTTGATTTCAGTGTCCTGCTCCAGAAGCTGGCTAGCCGGTGGCGAAGTAAGGCTGGGAATGAGAGCACTCTCCCCTTGGTGAACACCGTGGAGGCGCTGCAGAACCTCGGTAGTTGCTTAGGTTGCCTGTATGCATTGTTGTAGCACACCTTCAGTTTGTCCCATTGCGCTGGTGGGTATTGCGTCCACAGTTTAGATGTGTACAGGGCAGTGCAGTATGTCTTGAAGAGTAATTTTCTGACATCGTCGCTACGTGTGCTAATGTTCCATTTAAAAAAATGTGAAAAAATCGTTCATCGCAGGAAAAAACATTTTGTCAAATGTAGGTAATGAATATTACCTGCCTAATAAAATTAACCAAAAACAAAAAAAAAGATCTCCAAGGTTTAAACGCCCATAAAAAAAAATTGTATGGGGTCATCGGCCGACCCACATGGTTACGGACATTATGCTTGGCATCTTGGCTTGTCGAGAGTTAAAAAAATGTTCGGCTATAAATATTAGCTTTGTGCTGATGAGTATGTGTTGACTCTCTGCGTAATGTTTTTTCGTTATTATCATTTAAAAAAATAAAATGAAATATTCTTCGAATATACTATCCGTACGCATGTCGAAAAAGCAGTTTAAAGATGTCCTTAAGGTACACAGTACAGCTCAGTCACTGGTAGAAACTAGTTCCAACCCATGCGAACAGAACTGCCTCCACTGTCCACTATGCACTGGCAGGACTGCGTATGGCAGCTACGAACAGCGAAGTTTGACACAGTCCTTAGATCGGGAATGGTTGTGTCAACACGCGAGCCGTTACTCTCTATTCAGTATTCGCTACCCAGGACGAGATCTCACGTCTCCTTCTCATGTTCGTTTGCCCGAGTATTACAAGGGAAAAAGGTTCGAGGCAGATGCGAATCAAGACGATTTTCATAATTGAATAAATATTTATTTTAAAAAATCGTCAAAATATTCTTTTCCCGAAACTGTTTTCAGTTGGAAGATCGCACATTACTTTATTTTAGTTGACGTTTCTATAAATTCTCTCAAATTTTTGTCGCAATCGAATGGACGGTGACTGGAGATTTTCTAATCAAGGGCTCGGAAATAAATGTGAGTTCTTTCTTGTTGGAGAATAACTGAAACGTAAAAAAATATTGAAATCGATGTCAAATCTCAACCTTATTTCCGTCATATAGAGCTTATCAACTCCTTAAATTTGAAAAAAAAACCGCCAAAAATCTATCTGACTTTTAACTACAGATTAGACAAACTACCATAACAACTTATGTTTGATCTGCCTATGTCTAATGGTTTTGCTGATGTAAGGGTTGTTTTCCAATATTTTCCAGGACGCATAGTTCAAAAATGTAAGGTGGGGCCATTTCATTGATGGATTCCATCACCATCCAGCAAAATTTATACTAGATTCTTTCAGGGCACTTGAGCCAATGAAGGTTACGAAGGTGTTTTCAAATGTGCGAACATTTAGAGACCCCGATTATGAGCCGTGACGCTGCGTTAAACCCGGATTGAAATTTATCAGTTTGATATTTTGAAAGGCTAGCAAAAAATGGCGTTACAGTGATCGAGACGTGAGACTATGCAAGAGATGATTAGTAGTTTTGTTGTCTCTGTAGGAAGGTTTCTTCGGACTGACTTGAGTTGTCTTAGGTGAAAAAAACGGTGCTTGCAGTCCTCTTTATTTGACTTTCATTGAAAAGTACGAATCTCGATTAACGTCAAGAAATTTGACTGTTAGGTTTGGAGTAATACGGCTGCCGAAAATAGAAATAGGTGAATTGTCTACGAAATGTTGGCATTTGTTTGTGTCCGCCCAGAGAAACTCAGTCTTAGATCAGTTCAGCTTCAGCTTATTTGAAGACATCCAACGTGTTATTGCTCCTAGGCATTCGTTTTGAGATAGTTGACTTCGTTTGAAGATCATCAAGGTTAAAGATCAGCAAGGTAAAAAAATTGAATTGATCAGGAAGTAAAAACCTTGCTGATCTTCAGTGCAGTGAGACAAGAGACCAAATGACTTGATTATTTTGGCGTCATCATTTGTAAAAATGATAAAAGAAGTGGACCTTCAACAGATCCCTGGGATACCCCTGAAGAAAGTGTTGCGAAGTTAGACAGTTTATTCCCAACCTTCACGGATTGTTAGCGAGTAGATTTATAAGATGCCAGCCAATTTTTGACATCGAAACTCAAATCGTTTTAGAATGTTTCCTCTAATTTCTTATTGAGAAAGTCGTGATCAATTGTGTCACTTCTAATGCTGCACTCATGTCGAGTGAGATAAGCACTAACTATCTGGACAGATTAATGATGATTATAATTTTATTGTCAAGTAATACAAAATAGTGTTGAAATCTTAAATGTAGCCCGTGAATAGGTAGATATAAATTCTTAGCTCTTGTGTCAAAGTCAGTATGTCACAATCTACTCAATGGTTGAAACAGGATAAAATACATCCATTCAAGCAACTAGTTCAACTCTATTTTATCTTCGATCGCCTTTTCCTTATTTTTACACAATACATGTCGATATATAGAATAAAGTGTAACGTAACATCTTTCTAAAACTATTACACTTTTTACAATTTGCGATATTATCGGGAAATCCACCCCTGGAAATATCTCCGGGACAACAGGACCCGCGAACCCTTTTTGGGAAATTTGTGCGCCGGGGATTTATGCTGCCTGAAAAAGAGTGTGGATTCTGAACTGATTTCTGGTGGAAGTATTTACATTTATAGGGCAAGAATGGTTTCTCCAATAGTACATATGTAAATATTCTTGTCAGATATCGAAAGAGATTGACTCTTCAGAATAATATACACGTGCATGTGTGAGGAGTCTAACTGTACGATGCTCCGTTATTATTATTTCATGTTTTAATACCTTTAGCACGGTAAGTTAAACTTGGTAACATGAGCTGTACTTTTGAAGCTGAACCGGATATTTAATAATAATTTCCTCACTCGGCATCCTTCCTAGAAATAAGGAAGAATAAAAAATAATTTTTGAATTCGTAATTTACAGTAATTGATCTTTTAAGTAGGTGTACAAGTTTATCAATTTCCAGTTCACGTAAAGCTTTTGCTTGACAGATTTTCGAGTGCGTTCCCATTTGCTAACTATTGTCGTGTCTGTTACACAATCGACTTGTTTATACGAATCAAGGTATCACTGCCCGTTTATTGTTATAATACATTTCCGTAAAAACCTAATTAAGTTACATGCTAAAAAACCACAAATTAAATTCACGCAAATATATTATACAAAAGGTCCTAATTAAAAACCTACCCTTAAATAAAAATACCTATCTGAGAGTATTTTTAAATTTTACTTTATTTCTGTTTTCAAAATACGCTCATTACAGAACAAATTATATATTATTCTTTCTTCTTACTTCTTCTGGCGCTAATCTTAATAAAATTGTAAATATGTATATTATTAAGTCACTTGCTTTAGATCAACGTTTATATTATTAGTCGTAAGTCACTAGCTATAAGTCTTAGATGTAAGTCACTAGTTATAATTGTAAATCTTAGTTGTAAGCCAGTAATATTATTTCCTTTAAATACTTATTAGAACAGCGCCCTTGAGGTGATTTTTCACAAAAACGGCGCTATATAAATTAGCCAAATATTATTATTATTATTATTAAAAAGTATACAAAAGTTTTATCTTTAACAGCTTTTAAATCATTTAACGTTTTAATCTTATAAAAATTATGATGGCTATGATTTTTTTATGAAATTTCGCTAATTTCTGTCATCCATAGATAAAGATTTTTTAATGGGTTGGAATTGAACGGCAAGTTCCTGGATTTAAATCAAATTCCTTAACAACTCAGCTTCAGGCTGGCCCATTATGCACTATTTAAATTACTCTGAATTCTAAGCATTCCGTAAAACCAACAAGATTTTCGCGCAATACAAATAGAGCATTTCTCAAAATTGTTCCAGACGTTTTATTTGTGAATTCTTGTCGCTGTTTCCTTCCAGGGTAACGCGCACTGTATCTATTTATGAAATTACTTCACTTTGCGAGACTTAATCCTCAATGCGTGCGCAGGGCTTAAGGTTTGGGAAAAGCGATCCTCTTTATGCGGCGCCGGCAGCTGTATAAATAGTACTAACAGGGTAGCAGGATAGCAGGATAGCAGGAGAGCCAGGGTTCGAGCAACAAACGCTAGTAACTCCGAACGTGCCCGTGCACGCGTTTTCCGGATTTTGAAATATTTAGAGGTGGCAGGACCCCGCACCACCTCTCTATAAACGCCCCAACACCACCCGTTGAAATTTAACATGAATTACGCCTCCGAAAATGTGAAGCGTTTTTCCGATTTCAGGAATTTATTGGATTTTTTTTATCATTTTCCTCAAATTCAAACATAAATACATTTATTATTTTTATTATTAATTTTTTAAACTTTATGAGTAAAATCTCAAATTATAATATTTAATTAAATGAAGACAATATTAGCGAAACTCAATCGAAATCTGGAGACAGAAAAATCAGAAAAGATATTGGCTCCGCTGGGACTCCGTTCGTGTCCCAGAGTAATATATTGTCTTCATTTAATTAAATATTATAATTTGAGATTTTACTCATAAAGTTTAAAAAATTAATAATAAATATTCATCCTAGACTTGCAGAAAAAGTCAATAGATGTCGCGTATTACAAATAAAATTGATAAAAAATTATCCAGACACTATCTAGATTGCATTTAGTTCGAGTTGAATCTTGTAATCATATATAAAGATAGCAGCCAATAATATGTGCGTTAAGTAAATGAAGATAATGTTGGTAGTTCTTAGTCGAAGTATGATACAGTTAAAAGTGACCGAATTAATATGGGTTCCGTAGCTTAATCGGTAGAGCTGTTTCCATGTAAGAAAAGGGTTCTGGGTTCGTGTCCCAGCGGAGCCAATATCTTTTCTGATTTTTCTGTCTCCAGATTTCGATTGAGTTTCGCTAATATTGTCTTCATTTAATTAAATATTTTTTATTTTTGTTAAATTTTACCCTATTAACCCCTGAGGCTAATTTGTTCGCTTTTCGAAACAACTATATAGGTATCACAGAAATTACAGTTGTGTCTCCCTTACTATCATCGTTAGAAAATAAGTTAGCTCCAAAATAATTAAAATGTATACCTTTAGGAAACCAAAGTTTCCCACAGCACTTATGACAATTATGAAACTTTGGAATTTGTTTTAATCACTTTTACATAAAACGACAAAAAGTGAGTAGATGGTAACTGTAATTTGCCAAATAAAAGATGTACGTGTTTTTTTATCGTTATCAGTAATTTTATTAAAAAAAATGTAAGGTGAGGCATTTATGAAACCTTTTTTTTGTTTTTTGAAACCATTTTTAAAATTTATTAAATTTGGTAGCTTGATTGATTAAATTTAAAAACAATTTTCATTTTTGGATGCATTTAGAAGTATTCCATATAATTGAATTTCGTGCAAAAATATTTTGACCTTCCGACGAAATAGGCCTGAGGCCCGTTGATATATATTTATTTTTAAATTTCGGTGGTATTGAAAAACAACTTTAATAAAATGAAAAAATTAAATAACTTCTGATTACTGAATATAAAAATCATTTTAGACTTTTAAAGGAAAAATTGATAAATGTAATAATCTCCAACCGCAATGACATTTGTAAAAACAGTAAGTTTATCTCTAAAAATATTCTATTGCTAAAGAGTGGCCGAAGAAATTTAGCAATATCAAAAGGGAAAATTCCAAATTTAAAAGGACACATCTAGCAACTACATAGCAATTTTAATGATTAACGTATTAAAACGAGATTCTATGATGCTCTAAGTAATTAAAATTACAAAACTTTTCATAAAAAAATCTTTATTAATGGTTTTTTTGTTTAATTCGTGGACTCTACTTGATTTAAAAAAAATCAATTTTAATTAAATTTAGTGATGTTATTATTCTGCAAGTATTTTAATTTTAATTTTTGTGACAGCTGTTTCGAATTAAAAGGCAATTTTCAAACTGTGGTTAAACCACTTTGGGACGACTTATTTACACGATTCTAAATTAAAAATTTTTGAAATGTGATAAATGAAATTATATACCTTAAAAAAATTGAAATTATACATAAACGTTATTAAATTTAATTAAAATTCAATTTAAAAAATTAAAAAATAATATATTTAAAAAATCTGTTCTGGTCGTGTATTTTTTTTTGAACCGTGGAACCAAGCCGATAATATTTTAAAAATATGTATTTATGACGTGTGTGGGTAGGTACCTAAAAATAAAATGATAAAAGTGTGTTAAAATTACAATAATACCTTAAAAAATTCTAAATTCTTGGAATAGCTGAAATATTTAGTGCTGCCTGAAATACAACCCTCGATTAAATGAAAGATAAGCATTTAATTCTCCGTGATTTAAAACGTCGGATAAGAATCGCTCTAAAGACACAGCATTAATCCCACCTGGCAGAGAGGGCCCGGGCCCTGGGGCCGCGAATTTTTCGCCTGACAACATCTCACATAATTGGATTAAAAATTCATTAAGGCCGCCCATTGTTGTCCCGTGGGTATAATTTAAACCAATTCACAGGCCAACACTTTGCCCCGTTAGGCCACTCCACTAACGGAACGTAACGGTACGGAGAGTACGTAAAAGGATGGGGTGAATGCAGATTTCAGAGGTACACGAAAATCTAAGCAATTAAATAAACTTTTATCATGTTTGAAAAAATGTATTTTTAGGTAAAAGCTAGCAAAAGCTCTTCCGTCCGTAATGTTTGCAATATGCACGGGGATAAGCGAAAAAAATCAATTATTTAAGGGCCCGCAAGCCGGATTTCTACCAATTTATTACATATTTCCCTTCAACACGGTAAGTTTTAAAGCTTTTAAAAAATATATGTTATTCTTGAAGATAATATCTAGACTTTGCCCGCACCGAAACGCAAATTATATAAAATTCCCTCGATAGAAAAAAATCGCAAAATTATTATGAACACGTTTGTTTCAGTTATTTTACAAGTTATATGTATGAAAAAATTCACAGTGTTTCTTTAAATGCCGTTTAAGACAATGCCGCGAGATTTTTGCTCTATTTTTAACGAGTCTTGTTTTATTAAACATTTTCATAATTCTCGCATCGATTTTGTCGCTGTAAATGTTAGCGCTCTTCTCTAACATTCGTAATTTCGTAACTCTCTATCTTCTTCTTTTCGGGCCCGGTTGCAGAGCCTTAATCACCGAAGACAATATTAGCGACGCTCAATGGAAAATTTGAAACAGAAAAATCAGAAAAAGATTCGGTCACAACCAGGAATGAATCCACGGCCTTAGCCTTACCAGGACGATGCTCTACCACGAAACTAATGGGATCCTATCCCCTTCGCTCATATTATGTATTATACTTCAACTAAGAACTGCTAACATTATCTTCTTTATCTATGATTGCAAGATTCATCTCGAACTAAATGCTGCCTCGAAAGATAAAATTGTCTTAGATAAAATTGTAATTTCGTAATTAATGTAATTTTTAACCACCGAAAACAATATTAGCGACTCTCAACCAAAACTGTGCAACAGAAAAATTAGAAAAAAGATACGGTCACATGCAGGAAATAGACCCAAAGTATTAGGCTTGATGAAGTTCGCGTTATATCAAGGACAAAAACTGCATCCTAGCTATTTTATGTAAAAATGAGTGGTAAGAAAGCAGGTTCTTTTTCTGCTGTCATCAACTATTGCAAGTAAGTGTTTTGCTCTTCTCCTAGCTCCTCCAAACAGACTACATTTATCCTCGTATAAATCAGATTCCACATTTCGTCTTTGCTTTAGAAGTGTTATTTTATTGTTGTGTTAATGGCGTAAAATTAATCAAATGATTAATTGATCTAAATTTATTTTCCGATACCTCATACGATTTGTCTTATTTTTATTTCAGTCCAATATAAATGAGTAGCTTGATTGACAAAATGACTGCCAAAATTGAAACGCTTATCTGATAGGTTAATTAGAACTTTCAGTTGAAAGTCTTAATTTTTAGTTGTAAAACAGCACTGTTAAACAGCATCCTTTAAAGATCCTTCATCTCTAGCTGGCGAGGCGTTTGCTGTCTGCTCTCGAAGCGAATTCAAAAAGGAACAAGTGGAGGGTCGTCATGGAAACGTAAATGAGATTTTCTCTACATATTTTCTAACTGGTTTAAAAGTAAAGGGTAAATTTCACGATCGCACACAATACTCGTACGTACGGGGTGTAAATAGAGCCTTCAGATGGAAACGGAATATCCCATTCATCTTAGTCTTTGACACAAAATACATTAGTACCTATAAGCAAATATATGTATCTACTCCATACAAATGCACGAATAGAACGTAACTTTGTTTGAGTTTATGACAGTATTATCCTAACATTGTCTGCCTTATAAAATAGAGCCTACAAAGCAAAGAATTTTTATGAACTTAAAACAAATAATAATGTTTCGTTGTACTCTCTCCTGATAAATTTCATGCGCTGTGCACATGGACGTACCAACGTTCTTGTAACATTTTAGTAACTCTTTGAGCATACGTGTGATACAATTGTCATGAAAATATACTATGAAGCACACAATCCATTTTTCCCGGCAAAAACTTTATTCTGAATTCTCTATTGTGAATTCTGGGGTGGTGAAAATTGCGTAGTCTTTTATTTCTGTTTCTTAATTAATACTGGATATTTATCTTTACTTATTTTCATTTTTAACTTTATGAGTAAGACCTCAAATTGTAATATTTAATTAAATGCTGACAATATTAGCGAAACTTTAATACTCAGATATTCCGATTCGGTCATTTTTAACTGTATCATACTTCAACTAAGAACTATTAACACTATCTTCATTTTCTTGTCCCAGAGGTGCCAATATCTTTTTCTGATTTTTCTGTTTCCAGATTTTCTATTGAGTTTCGCTAATATTGTCTTCATTTAATTAAATATTACAATTGGAGGTTTTACTCGAAGTTAAAAATAAAAACAAATTTAATTTGATTACTTTACGTTATTTCACAATATTTGCCTCTTTATATTATTTCAATATCTTTAGCTCGAGCTACGGGACTATAAAATATCAATTCGAATGTGAAAAAATGTAATATTTTTTAAATATTGTTTACACATTTGAAAAGTCGGTTAAAACACTTTTTTTACACTAAAAATCCGTAATTTATTTTGTATTAATTAAAAATGATTTATTTCTTTTCCGCAATCAGTTCATTATCGAAAACAAACGGAAATTAATGAAAAACCAACATGAATTGTTATAAATTTTGGCATTAATGCCTCGAAATATTGTGGTCATGGAGAACAATGAGCAATCATCAATGTTTTTCCGCCGCAAACAAACAGCGGCGTGTCTAATTTAAAATCCATAAATAATTTTGATGTATCGAACCTCCGTGACAGAAGAATTATTTCATTTCAACCAAACAAGCAAAGGCTTAATTAACGAATTGTGTATTAACGCAAACATAATAATTTTTTGGGGATGCTATCCACAGAAAACCATTAAAAACAAAGTTTTGATTGGGGATTAAAAAAAGGCTTTGTCTACCCTTATTTTAAGTGTGAAATAATAGTAGTTGTGGATTAGTCACTGAGTTATAACCATTTATCTCTTTCATATCCTTAATTTTTGTGTAAGAATGAGCCAAGGGGGGGTTGCAACCTGTAACGGATCTATCAGTGGTTTGTCTTTGTTTGTTATCTTTACAACTCTATCTCTTCTCTACATCTCTACATAATGTATTATAAATTAAAGTCCCCCGCGTCATCTGTCTATCTGTCTGTCTGTTCGCGATAAACTCGAAAACTACTGAACGGATTTTCCTGCGGTTTTCACCAATAGATAGAATATTTCGTGAGGAAGGTTCAGGTATGTAATTTGTCAAGGATTTGTGTTAATTGGTTGAAACATAACGATAATTGTTAGAAGTGTCGGAAGTGCCGCCTGGTAGCTTTCATCGAAAACGCTGCCTAATCCTTTTGGGATATAACAAAACAATGCATGGTGGGATATTCCTCTTTTATAGATCTACAAAAAAGTCCGTGAAGGCATATTACTATATTTTACGGATAGCTTACTATACCCATTCTATCTTCTAAAAAAATGGTCACGTACATTGCGGTAATTGAAAAGTTATTTAGACGGATACAGTATTATTCCTTATTAACATAAATAAGTTAGTTACCCCAAGCATTTCATGCACATTATTATAATCTTTCACACCATCTCTATGTATTATAAATTAAAGTCCTCCGAAGCATCTGTCTGTCTCTTCGCGATAAACTCAAAGACGGCGGTGGTTATAGATGTTGGATAACCATCCAGTAGATGACGTTGTGTTTTATTAGCCACAGCAACGTGTGGCCGGGTCAGCTAGTAAATAATAATTTTGTTATACATATTTTGCCATCAAGATTAATTTGTAGAACTCCATTTTGATGTTTATTTCTTTTATATAATAAATAATATTATTGTGTACTTCATAAAAACAGTTTATTTAGAAACTCGTTCTGTAATTTATTTATCACTACGCGTGATAGCTATTTCGCCTTCCGAAAGATTATTAAACTGTTATGCGTGATAATAATTACACATTGAACTTGCTTATGAATAAACTGTGTTTACAAATGAAATAATAGTATTATTGAAATATGAAAGAAATAGAATAAAAAATTGTAATAAGTTAAAAATCTGGTTATTCATGATACTTTGTAAAAATACACGATCAAGTCAAAAACGTAATAAGTAAAATTTTCAAAATTTTAAGTAACCCCGACACAAAAAAGAGCTGATGACCTTGAAACGCCTGAACAGATTTTCACGAATTGTAGCTAAGAACTATCTCGATCACGTCGGCTTTCAAACAAAACGAGCTACGACGCAACAAACAGACACACAGACATGTCAAACTTATAACACCCGTCGTTTTTGCGTCGCGGTTAAAAAGAGGTTATTTGTACCAAAAAGAAAATTACTAAAATTAGTTCTGATACTATGACGTTATTTAACCCGTCTGCTTGTTTAGTAATAAATACGTCCCAAACATGTAATCGCCTTATACTTTCATAAGACCAAAAACGTCCCGAGCGACCTTACATTTTAAAAGCTATATATCTCTCTTCCTCTCATGCAAACATATGTATTTTTTCTTTTAACCAGAAAGAGAACAAAATAATGCTTCTTATTGTCTTAGAAATATGAAAGCTATCTTGCATAGATATTTTACAATCTCGATCCAAAGTGACAGTTTCAGAATATTCGCGCAAAACTGAGGCTTCTGGTTTGTGAGGTGCGAATATATTGAACCAAGCAGACGGGTTAAGTAAGTAACGTATGTTAAGTATGTAACGTCTTTGGTCTGATAGGTTTTTGTTGGCTCCAACAAACAATTTCATCAGAGTTTTAAATTTAGAAATGTTTTTATGTGAAAAAAAAAACAATTTAAAAAAAAATAATAAACAGTACAATTTGTTTCAGCTTGCTGTTCAAAAGAATTGGAATTTGAATTGCTTGAATTTGAATTCTTAAGTAAGTACTTCTCACAGCGCAGGTAGCTACAGTTCATTTTGTACACCTAGTACCTATCTACAACTTACATATGTATATAATTTTTACGCCTAGTAGCTACAAATTACATTTCATAATAATTAGGAAGCCTTAATGTCGATATTGGTAATAACAACGTTTGGATGATTTGTCAATATTTTTATTACTCTGACGGAGAACATAGTCATTAACCTAATCTGTTAATAATTTCTGTATCTGAGTTTGGAAGAATGAGACAGGTGTGCAAGAATGAGAGCGAGAACGTATGTGCGTGAGTTTGAATGAAAGGTATTGCTATTATAGAATTCCGAGTGACAGGTCGGGCGAGTGTCGTCCATAAAGATAATAACATTGTTTAGTGTTCAATGATAAATATGTTTTATAAATTGGAGCTGGACTTCCTAATTACTTCTTCCTGACATATCAAGGTTATAACAATTACTATAATGATCTGGAGTGAAGACTAGGGTCTCAAGGTTTATTATTTTTTTAAAACAGTGACAGAATAATAATTATGTAATATAGTACCCGACACGGGTGTTATATCATGTTGCGCTACCTCCTTCTTTAGCCAACGTTTCAGACAGCGTTGCAGTGTCCATCATCAGGGTAGATCCGGTACCGGATTCAGGTTTCGTTCATGAACGAAAATACTTTTGGCCGTAAAAATCTTAAAACCTTAGTCAAAAATCTTCGCAATAAACGAGTTTTAGAACAGAAAAGTGGCAAGTCCCCCCCCCCCCCCCGAATAAGAATAATAGACTAGAATGTATCACGTTGAGGCCAGTCTAAAAGATTAGAGTGTACTTACTATACACATACGTATTCCATCACATGTATGTATTAAGGTGGGTCATTTAAAAAAATATGTGTTGTTTAAATTCTAAGAGCGATAGAAGGACGCCAAATGGGTTCAAAACGACTTCGACGTGTTTAAAATTTTTCAAATTTCTGATACCTACGATCTTCTTCCTCCGGATTCATTTCAAAGTTTTGAAAATTTTCATATTAAGGGGTTATTTCTAGTGTATATGTTACTGTAAAAGCCCGAACTACGGTAAATCCTAAGGTTTTCCTGTAAATCCTAAGATTTACCAACTCTTATATAATCATCGCTCACCAACCTAACCTAACCTAACATGTACTAAATTCTAATGGTAAAAGCCCGAAAAAATCGTTTATAATATGTAAATAAAAAACGATTTTTTCGGGCTTTTACCATTAGAATTTAGTACAGGTTAGGTTAGGTAAGGTTAGGTTAGGTTGGTGAACGATGATTATAGAACGGTTCGGACTTTTACCATTAAGAGTTGGTAAATCTTAGGATTTACCGGAAAATCTTAGGATTTACCAATATTCCGGCTTTTACGGTAACATATATAAAAGTTACTATATTAATCCTTCATGCCCAAAGATATTCAAATACAGAAGAGATATGCTATGGTGTCCGCGAAACTGTCGCCGGACTACGCGCTAATTAGCGTAGTTTTCATACAAAAAGAATTTGTTCATTTCGTTGATTTTTTGAAAATGTGCATTAATATTGGTTAACAATATATTTAGAATAAGGAAAGAATTCGTTCATTTAGTTTAACGTTCGTTTGGTTTATTCGTTAATTAATTGTTCTTTTAGTTTATTTGTTAATTGGTAAACAATATCGGCGACACCCGGAAGCGCAGACCCACATAGTAAAAAGAGCAGATAGCACATCTACTTATAATCCAATATCTTTGTTCATGCCATATTTTCGTAATCTTCGTAGCAAATATTAACACAAACATAATAATTAGTATATATTTACGAAATCATTTACAAAAAGTCCCAAGATTAAGTTTCGCAAAATAATGCCGAGAGTAAGAAGGATTTCGCTGGTATTTGAGTACACTGCCTTGAGATAATTTGAATTATATTAATATATTTTTTAAATAAATCAATCAACTATTCTCTTTATTTCGTGTTTCATTGAAAAATAGTTCATTTTTAATGGTTTATCTAAGTTTTTTTAAGATTTAACAAGGGTGGGTTTTTCTCCAATATGTGAAGTCAATCCGGAGGAAGAAGATGATATCCAAATATTATAAAAAAAATTACATGATTTTATATCTTCATTTAATACACTTATCACTATTAGATAAATCAAAACAAGACTTTTTTTCCCATACCTTCCATAGTTTACCAGGATTATTTACTTAACAGATTTAATTAGTTTTTTATTATCACCTCAAGCAACTGAAAAAATAATGTGATCAAATTATGTTCAAAACTAAATATTTCCGTTACTTCTAATTATAAAACATTTTGATTCAATTTAGGTTAAAAGCATAGATATACCAAAAAAAACAGTAGAATTCAAAATGAGATTTCTTTTAGAATAGTTTTATAAATTCATAATAATATTTTTGTATTTCAATACGATAAAATATTCATTGATATCTCTTTGTCCACCGAATAATTAGTTTCAAAAACAATGCTGAACAAACGGGAATCGAATTCACAGTCATTTGTCCATTGTGCAGGAATTTGATTATGGTAGTTTTTGACCGTATCTCCCCTTTTCATTTATTCGTCATAACGGAATCATAATCAAATATTCCACAGCCATTCCACGGGTCGAGTTTCAAACGACACCTGTTTGTGGGGAGGTGAATTTATGCCTAAATATTTTATTATTGCCAGAGTTCTTTTGTTCGATGTTTAAGTGCCGTAGAACTCGGAAATCAATACTACATTATTGTCAATCATTTACATTATGTTCCTTTGTTCATCCTTTTACTTTTTCAATGTTTTATTAGTGGCAGTAAAAAAATAAATCTTTGTTTCGCTGGTCAGTATTACAATAATTTCAGATGCATCCATCAATTATTCTAAATACATTATAAAAAAAATCAGCGTGTGCACTTTTCAATTCACACGCGGTAGAAGTTGACACCTTCAGAAAACTGAAGTAGACATGTATGTGGAAACTACGAAACACCGCACAAAGAGGAAACTGATTATACTATTTCATTCTCTCGCAAGCTAAATCTTACAGATGTAGGTGTTCGTCTCTTTTTAGTGTCAATATTTTTCGTGTCAATACTTCAAAATAATACATTTCCAAATAGAAGGCTCGAGGCTACCCCCAGGACTTTTTTGTGAATATTGTGGAAGTGTTTTAGCAAATTAAGGTAGACGTGAAGGAAAAAAACACAATATCTGGATAATTATTAGGCAGCTGAGCTTTTTGCGTAGTTGAGCACCCAAGCGAGTCGATTCGACAACCCGTTGACATGTGGAAATAAATTTCACCAGTGCACAAATGTTGGCATGTATTACTAACGTGTCGCACCGGTGACAAATGTTTTAATTGTCATAAAACAGTGCAGATCGTAAAAAAATGTGATATCAGAGAAAACAATTTTAGAACGTTGCCAACGTTATTAAGTGTTCAATAGAGAAGAATATAATATAATCATATTGTCTTAAGGCTAATAAGAAGGTATTTTTTCAAAACCACGGAAAATATTTGTGAAATTTTATTACTGACCAGCCCCTGAAAGTCCCGCCAACATATTTCCTTAGAAATGCGCCTTAAATCTCATTGAAAATTCATACCCGGAAAATAGATGTGTTTGTATACCAGCCGCATATTGACCTGGCTATACGTACCAAGAGTAGTTCTGGAGAGTGTCCCATCGCGGAGCTCCTGAAATTCAAGCAGAAATATATCCGTCACGCAAATATTTGTAATAAATCCAATTATGACACAGACGGAATATTTGATTTCTGCCTCGGTCACTGGATGCGGTCTCAGCCAGCCACCCTGAGATAAATATATACTGAACCGTACGTATATAATATTAGGTACTCGCTGCCACCCGCTGCGATGACACCGACACTGGCTTTATTATATACGTATAACAAATATGTGTATATCCGATTAGATTAAATGCAATTAATGAAACGGAAACCAGCGACACTAAAAAAAGACAAACACAATAATACATAGGTACCTACACCTATAGGATTTAGCCTGCGAGACAATGAGATAGCAATAATATGTTTATTTTATTCACGGGAAATCGGTTCCAATGCAATACGATAAATCCACAGACCCACGCTAGCCTCCTTTGGTGTAGTGGTATGAAACGCCTGACGAATCTCTGCGGACATTTAGCAGAAGTATCGAATCCTACGAAATCAAAAAAATATATATTTTTGTAAAATCAATATCCAATCTTTAAATTACTTAAAAAAGAACAGGCAAAAGAAAACACAAAAGGAAGCGCCTTCGAAGAAGAATATACAAATACTAATAAGACGACCACATGTATAGGCAAAGGTGCACTTTTCTATTTTCTTTTCACTTTTTCAATGACAAAAATTTGGCAAAAATTCGATGACAAAAATATGGAAAAATCATCCTTCACATTAATAAAAAAAGTGTTTCGTAGTCTTGTCAAATTTAGTTTTTTGAAGGTTTCACTTCTAGAGCGTGCGAATTGCACAATCGGATTTTAGTAAAATGTGTGTTTGTCACTTTCAAGGTAACTCATTAAAATTGTCTTTAAGAAAAACTACGATCCGTACTAAAACATGTCATGCAGATACAAAGCAAGGGGCTAGTAGATAAGAAACGCATGCGGCGTCTTTCTTATTTGACCAATCATTTCAATTTTGAGCAAGAGTGTGCCATTTTTGCAGTCAATATATTTTAAAATCATAGCTCCATATACCCTGCAGTTTTCTTGGTAGACGTTTTCCTTCTGGCCTTAATTTTAGCCGCATTTTGCAATAACAAAATATTTGATCCTTCTACCGCGTTATTCCTCTAATTTTCCATTTCATTTCTTTAACTCTCTTTTCAATTTTCTATACTGGGAAATAGTGTTAATGCTTATAATTGTCATCTTGCCCATTAAAAAGTAGTTACTTCCAGTGAAATGATGCTCTTTTAATCTGCCTAAATTATTGCGCCGTACTTACGACACAAAGAATTTGATAGAATTTTGTGATTGCATAAATTTGCCTAGACATTATTAGTATGCTCATCCATCAAATATGTTTTGCTGGCATTCCCAAACAACGCGACAGGTAATAATTGAGTGAAAATCCCCGTGTAGATAATAAGCAGCAAATTCCAGTACATGGAATAGTGGTGCTCAAATACCCGGCAGACATAAAGCAAGTTGGCTAGGTAGAAGGGTAGCAGGTAGCAGGGGTACATGGTAACACCTAACCGCACATTCCAGGAACCTCAAAGCTGGATAATAAACTCCGCTACCTGGTGTTAGTGAATGACGGAGCGGAATGCATTTCATGTCACCTGTGGGGAGAGCCTTCAAATACTTCATTACCGTTAAAATGAGACAAAAAACAAATAACCGCCAACGCAAACAACGGCGGTGAAAATATTATTTCGTTCTGAAAAAATGTGTACAATGTGTCGGAGAATGTTATTTCGACAGTTTTATGAACTCACCTACGTGCTTTAGATATCTACGTATTCACGTTATCTCGTAGCTTTCGATGCTTTTTGGGAGGATGATACTATAAAGTTTTACCGACTAGAATGTATGCAAACTAATAACAAAACAATTCAACTATTTACGACTATCTATTTAATTTTTTCACTTTTTTTGCAAAAAATTTTTATAATTATCAAGAAAGAATTTGTTTCAATCGACTACTGGAAGAAATTAGAAACATTAGTGATATAATCCATTTTATAAGCACTGTGAAATAATATTTTAAAGACAATCTTACCAAAACAATGTTTCCACTTGATTTAATCTTTAGAATAACTCATACCTTAATTAGTTTCCTTAAGTGACACTCCCTTCTTCAAATAAGTTAAATATTGTATTATTATTATTAACTACTAATTACAGTATTTTTAGAGACGTTATACTAATAGTTTAATAGTTTGCTGGTAGTAAAATACTTACAATTTATAACACGCCCAACTACTTACTATTATTATTTTCTACTTTTGCATTGTAATTTAATATCGCATATATAATACATGTATATAACCATAGTACTATTAATTACCATTAAAAATCTGTAATAAAACACTGTACACTAAGGTGGGTCACGACTGTATGAGAAAAATGTCTTGTTTTGATTTGTCCGATAGTGTTAAAAGGGTGTTATATGAAGATATAAAATCACGTAATTTTTTATGATATTTGAATATCACCTTCTTCCTCCGGATTGACTTTGATATTTCATGTAATGGAGAAAAATCTTAAAAAATAAATCTTCAAAAGATGTTTGATAATCCATTAAAAATGAACTATTTGTCAATAAAACACGAATTAGAGGGAATATTTGGATATATTTATTTAAAAAATACATATAATTCAAATTATCTCAGGGCAGTATATTTAAACACCATCAAAATTCTTCTTACACTCAAATTTTGGCATCATTTTGCGAGACTCAAACTTGGGACTTTTTGTAAATGATTTCGTAAATATATACTACATTTGACATGGAAAATTACAAAAAATATGGTTCAAGGGATTCATAACAACTTTTATATACACTAGAGATAACCCCTTAAAATTAAAATTATCAAAACTTTGAAGTGAATCCGGAGGAAGAAGATCGTGTTAGAAATTTAAAAAAAATTAAACACGTCGTTTTGAACCTATTTGGCACCCTTATATCGCTCTTAGAATTTAAAAATAACATTTCTTAATGACCCACATTACTCTACACTTGTACACTCACCTTCCAGTAGTACCTATTAAAATATTTGAACATAAAACAGATTACGTACCAGAGAAAACCAGAAATATGTCATTTTCAAATCAGATTTTAGACGTATTGACTCTTTTTCACAAAAAATTATAAATGGATTTCGAAAGATTGTTCTTTTATCTAGCATTCGCATGTAATAAATTTTGAGAAAATTTTTTAATTTTTAGTATAATAAGGTTATCCCATAGGTCGTTGGCAGATTTGTTAAATTTTCAAAAAAGATTTTGTATTATACCACACCCATTTCAAATAATATAATCATGCAGTAAAATAAACCAATACATTATCTAGCAAACGCATGTTTGAGAATTTTAATTTTAGTTTCAATAAAATCATTAAAAAATATGTACGTACATGTGTTTCTTGACGAAAATTGGTCCATTTGTGTATTTATTTGCGCACTTACAAACTAATATATTTCAGATTTTTTTAACATTCTTATTAAATTTAGACATTATTGAAAAATGATAAATACTTATAATCAAAAAATAATTATAAAAAGTATATTATTTTAATAGTTTTATCATCACGCCTTTCAGCATTTTTGGATGAAGGTATAAATTAAAGCTAATTTGGATTGAAATAAATTCGATATTGAGTTATAATTTTAAAGAGCTGGTACGGAGAATAATTAATCTTTCTCATTGTAACCGCCCTGCACGATCGTAAGAACAACTTTCGACGAAATGTGGATTTTAAACGCTCTTGACGTATTTTTTCTTGAACTAATTTACAGAAATGGTCATTGATATTACTTGTGGGTGCGATGCTCGGCAGTCGATAAAAATATTCAATTTGTTAAAACTATTTTTTACCGCATTTCACTGTTCAATCACACCTACCAGTCGCACGACTCCCCCTAATGACGCGGTCAAAATACTCAGGGTCAAATGATGAGCACGACCGATTGATTGGCACATTCCGCCCGGCCCGTCGCGGTCGCGGCTGTGAATGTACCGGTACGTGCTTGCGGCTTGTCGGGCCTCGCTCTCCTGCGGCCACGTGGCAGGTAGTTCGCAGCTCGCGGGCTCGCAAACTCGGGTGAGGCCTTTCCTTCCGCTGGAGATCAGCGCTGACATATCGGGCCTCACCGCACATATTCGCTCACATCACCTGCACCTGTCTCGCAGTTCTAAAATAAAGGTATGCACATACACAGAAATAGGGACACAATTAGAATACATAATGTAAAGTATCACGGCGTTTTGATCAATACAAGATGGCGTTTTTCGAAGTGAAAACTTCTTCTCGTTGTGATTTAAAACTCGATGAAATGAAAAAGCGACACTAAAAAGAGATAAATACATACATCTTATAGGAGTTAGCCTGCTAGAGAATGAGATACAATATTCGGCCTCCTCTTTGTGCGTTGCTTCGTAGCCTCCCCCAATATTGTCTACTTTAATTTTCTGAAGGTTTTACTTCTACCGCATGTGAACTGCACACTGTTTTTTTTTCTTTAGACAGGTGTGCTTTTTTAAGGATATCCTGAATGCGTACTTTTGAAGTGAAAACTTCGATAGCACCGTTTTGATTTGAAATTCGTTAAAACGAAAAATAGCGATACCAAAAAGTGAAAAACGACAAAAATAGCGACAAACACATACATCTGTGGGATTTAGCTGCGAGAGAATGAGACAGAATAATCGGTCTCTTCTTTGTGCGGTGCTTCGAAGCCTATTAGTATTTTGTAGCCTCCCTACTATTGTCTACTTTAGTTTTCTGAAGGTTTCATTTTTACCGCGTGTGAATTGAACACTCTGTTCGTTTACATTCGAGTGCTATAGAATGAACAATAAATTAAAAGCATTACTTTCACGCAGTTATTATTTATTCATCAGAAAAAGAAATATAAAATTTATGATGAGGGAGCGGTCCGTATCGGTAGAGAGAAATGAAAGGGCGTCAGTCAATGTATGAGTCAGTCTTTATTTGTAGCTACGTAGCGGAGGTCGATGCGGAGCGGAGTGACAGTGGTGATGAGTGAAGGAAGGTCAGGACACTACGGCGGTGAAGATCACAGGTCTTCAGGAAGCCGGCGTGTTGCCCTACACCATGGCAGTGTAGAAGTGACCTTGCGGGTCGATCGACGTCGTGTTGACGGGATATGGCGGCTATGTGTCCAGTGGGTCGGAGCACACACGTGACGCAGGAAGGAACCTTGAGAGGCGATGAGGATGCTGGCGCGTTGCCGGTTGTGGTTGCTGCTCGTTGCAGGATGCTGATTGACATCTCATGTCGAGATGGTAGTTGGAGAAGTTCCTCGAAGGTGCTGGAATGTTCCTGGGTCACACTGGATATGTGTTGTATCACTTGCTGACTGCGCGCGAACGATATCAGCCCGCGTGGGCGGATATTGCGTAGCGACACTGAATCACCGCCCGATGTGTAGTTGTCGAACCATGAATGAAAACACTAGACTTAAGACTGAGCTGCATGCGGCTCGTGCTCGCTTATATACTCTGCCGGACGGGCAAGTAGTTTTGCTGACGGTAGGTAACGCCGGGTGAACTCACGCAAAGCCGAGATATCGCTAGAACTTTCCGCGTGCACTTGTTTGGTACAGCCAGACGTTCTAGCTCTTTCGCGTAGGTGGCGGATTATTCCTAGGCGGCCTTGCAGCGGTAGATAGTTCGTAGTGTGTACGAGCGCGGTGCCTTTGCTGTAGGTATTTCGTAGCTTCCAGCGTATTCCATGGAGGTCAGTAGCGCAGCTGTAAATTTCGCAGAACGGGTTAAGCGATTGATTTGATTGCAATAAAAAGTCTCAAAAAAACTCCACAGAATCTGTATTACATAATATCAGTTGGTAGTAACCATGATATGACAGTCGCAATATAGATAAAGGTGAGAAGGTTAAAACGAGTTTGATTATATCTGTAATACACGTGGAGAAAGATTTGTGTATTACCCTTTGGCTCATGAATAAATCAAATACCTGTATTTTAATATCGAAACAGTTTGAATTTCAAATAACGACCCGGTTATTTACCAGATATTGGGCCGTATTCATAAAACTGAAGAATAACCTTGTAAGTATAAGGCAGAAGTATAAGGTTTTGAGTTGAAGAAAAATGTAGGAGTATAAGAATTTCCTTTTTTTCATATTCATAATGATTACTTTATACTTGCAAGAATATTTTCCAAGAATAAGAAAAAGGTTGTTGGCATGTTGGCTTGTAACTGTGCCGCGGCAGGATGCAACCTGTTTTCGATGGTTTGTTTACTTACGGTATTTCTTTCTTATCGGTGACATTTGAGTCTTTGAGTAGAGTACTTCGATCAGAGAAGATGTATTCGTCAAGCAGAGAAAGTGAAAGTACAGAAAAAGATAATGCTACCACCGAACTGCAGTTCATAGCAGATGAAATTGCCAATGACCCCATGATTTTGGAAAAAAATCTTTGTAATCACGAACAAGTAGGTGTTGATAAACGCTGCTTGTAGTGTTTAATCTCTCTCAGTTCCACAACATCTGCCATCGCTACAACTGATCACTACACAACTGAGTCTGCTACTGACCACACTCGAAATTATTGAAAGATATCATTTTTATTTAGAGTAAAAGGTAACGTTTATGTATAACCAAATACTTTTTGTGAAGGATATGCTTATACTCAATAAGTATAAGGTTTTACTCGGAATATTACGAATGCGAGCCGAAGGATTTCCTTTATATTCTGCAAGTATAAGCATAACCCTTTTTTTATAAATACGGCCCATTGAGATATTAAGATATCCTGAATGCGTTTTTATTTTGTTCGTTTTCATTCGAGTGCCAATTGATGAACAATAAATTAAATAGTAATGCTTTTAATTAAAATTAAAAGCATTACTTTCACACGGTTATTATTTAATTATCGGAAAGCAAAAAAAAACTAATTTTACGATTTTGATTGCAATAGTTTCTAAAAAAAAAACAACAGCAGCTTTATTTCATTATATCAGTTGGTTGTAATTATGACATTACGATCGCAGTATAGATAAGAAGGTTAAATCGAGTTTTATAATATCTGTAATACACGTGGAGAACGATTTTACTCGTGAATAAATCAAATATCCGTATTTTAATATTGAAACAGTTTGAATTTCAAATAACAACCGGCTTATTTACCAGATATTGAGATGCTTGTTTGCGTAGGAATTCTGTATAAAATGAAGGTATGAAATGATGATGCAATCCCCGGTCCCAGGCCGAGGCAGGCCAGAGGACCGCTTGAACAAACTTCAATACTTATAATTGCAGATTAATTCTTCCGGCATCGTTGCCACACTCTATTGTCCGAGAATTTGCTATGGAGCGTAGCAATAAGCTTCATGACTCAAGTGGCGGAGCGTGTGATCCAACTAATTATAACGCACAACAATGCAGTGGCAAAACTTGCACGTATTGCTACGGCGCACGGCGTAGCACGGCGTAGCACGGCACGCTTTGCTAGCGCCTCTACTGGCTACGGCAACGGTTTCATTATTAATTAACACCCAATTGTTTTCAATATTCAATGCCCGTGTGAGACTTGGAACGACCATTCAGAAGTATTTGATTTGGCTTTGCTTTCCGCATCAACGCGTTTGTATGTGTAAATGCATCCCGAGGGGATTCCATTTCAAATTCTGTTTACAATCGTTTTTAATTACTTTTTCATTTCAATTACTCTGACCACGTAACGAACGTATTGTAAGGATCATAAGCAAATTGTATTGAAATCCTGGCTTATCATCGCTTAAGTAGGCGTTCTTGTGTGAAGTACTCATAATACAATTAAAAAATTAACCATGAATTACAGAAATTAAATCAAATATCAATCCTTTCTGAATTCTTCTTCATTTAAAGATTAAGAAAAATATATCCGTCTTAATCAAATGCTTAAAAACCCGCACATTTTGTTTATGTGCATTTTTTTACATTAGCTCCACACAGAAGGCTCTGAGGAAAATAATTCACCTCAGGGCCTATGTCATCTTTGGGGATGCTGTGTGGAGGGTTTTATTCGGGAAAGGAAGTAGAGAGTTTTATTTAGGAAAAGAAGTTCCGAGAAGAAAAAGGGTATGACGGGTGGGTAGGAATCTGGGGCTCAGTGTGTCCAAGAGTGACGGACGTATGAATCCATCCCTCCAACTGCTGTGCAAGGCGATATTCCGAGAAAGTACGGCAGGAGAAGTAAAAAGAACTCCCTCAACCATTCTCTCTCGATTCTGCCATGCAGCTGGTGGGCAGACTCATCCGCCGCTAAGACCCGGACAAACCTCACCCCATGAACCCGGGCACCCCTGCTAAGTCACAAAACGTAGCGGAGAACTTGAGGTGACGTATGGCAGAGGTGTTGGTTATCCAATAAATGGTTCCCGGGCGGCGGTACCCGTACTCGCCTCCCAAATTGTAATTTAATGCAAACTTAGATTTAAACTTGAAAAACAATTTATGCATTAAAAAAATCTCTTTGTTAGTCCTATTGTTCAATTATTAGCGGTTGTATTTTTGATGTTTGTTAAAAATTTCCTGGATATCTTTGATGTTCCGACCAAATAATTCAGGACAATTTCCAAGAAATTCAAGAAAATGATTTAATTATTCACATTAAAGTACAACAAACTTACTTGCGGTTCAAACTAACACGAAACAGTACTTCAGCTTATTATGATTATAATGATATCTTTCTTAGAAGCAAAACAATTTCGAAGTTTTGGAAAACAACCAGAAGGAATTTTTTATTTGTTATGTTTTGAAAGATATTTTTAAACAATATTATTAACCAAGTTTAGGAAACTTGCTCTTTCTAGCTAATTAAATACGGCAAAAGTAATTATTTTCGTGCAAAGTTTTTTTTTTAAATATTGTTTTTATTATTACAAGCATTAAAATCAATATAATCTTTCATTGAAGAAAAAGATAACAATAACAATCTAAACCAAAATATGAAAGAGAACATAACATGAATAAATTCGACGTTATCCAGGTTACAAACCAATTCTTAGAATGATTGTTTCCAATAGAAAGGGTAGTTGCCCGTAATATGGAAAAAAATAGTTGAAGGTAATATGGTAAATTCTAAAAATTTGAAATATGAGATTGACAAATATATATATATTTTTTTTAAATTAACTCCACACAGGAGGCCCTGAGGAAAATAATTTCCCTCAGGGTCTATGTCATCTGGGATGCTGTGTGGAGGGTCTTTTTGAGGAGAGGAAGGAACGAACATTGGTCTTGAAGAGACCCATGTTGTAGGAAGGAGGAAACACAGAGGCCGGCAAATCATTCCACAGCCGAGCTGTTGAACACAAGAACGAGTCGAAGAAACGACCCGTTCTCATGTGACAAATGTCAACTGAGTACAAATGTTGGGCACGCGTTTGGCGTGTTTCCCGACTATGCACCGGTGCCGAAGGGATCAATGATGCTAGTTCCTCGGAGCATCTTCCATTGTAATACCGGTAGAACAAGGATAGCATTCCCACCCGATGCCTGTGCTCTAAAGATTGCAATCCGTCTGTTAAGATGGGAGAATCTATCAAACGGACCGCCCGTTTCTGCACAGAGTCGAGGGTATTTTTCAGGTATTTTGGAGCTCCAGACCAGAGGTGGCTGCCAAATTCAACCGTGGGGCGCACTTGCGATTTGTACAGGGTTAGCAGTTGTGTACTATTAAAGTATCTGCGGGCCCTGTACAGTACGCCCAGTTTTTGGGATGCTAACTATGTCGGTTTAATAGAAGATGGCAATAGCGAAATTGGTTAACGCGCACGTCCCGATTAGACGAGAGGTCTGCGTTCGAGTCCCAGTTGATACCATTCTCTTTTTCTATTTGTCTGTGTCTTGTTCACTTTCATATTTTCATTTAGATTATTATTGTTATTTGGTTCTTCAACTTATATACATTGATGGGAATAGCCTTCAAAAATTAAAAAAGATAGTTTTTCTTGTAAAATGTTGAATATAATATGTTTTCATTGTTCGCTAATTCACTTTGTGGCGACATTTTAATCAAATGAAAACAAATACTTTTTATACAGCACTTATTTAATCAAAATTATCAATGTGTTTAAAAATCAATGGTTATAATCAATTTAAATGAAATTGGTGGTGTATACAAAGTGATTTGTTATCCTTTAATTCAATATAATCCGTTGAATTCAATCACCATAAAATTTACATTCGTCAACTACCAGCTCCATGCAGCTTAACTAAACCAATGTTTATATAATGTTTTATATAATTCTGTTCATCGCTTATCTATCCCAAGCAGGAAATTTATAAAAAATGTTTTTTTTGGTCTAATTTAAACGTTAAAATTAAATAGTTGATTTTCCAAAGACTAATAAATACCTACGCT
Source organism: Limnephilus marmoratus (assembly GCA_917880885.1). Classification (NCBI taxonomy): domain Eukaryota; kingdom Metazoa; phylum Arthropoda; class Insecta; order Trichoptera; family Limnephilidae; genus Limnephilus; species Limnephilus marmoratus. The sequence goes on from OU862906.1 coordinate 65,358,834, forward strand.
CGTTCTCGCAAAATGTTACTGATGTGTCTAAATTAAATTTATGACGTCTTGTTCTTACTGGATTTCCACCAAGAACCTACATAGATTCCTGGGATCGTAGCATGGTCGATCGATAAGGATTGATAGGATGACTTTCGGTAACTTATCATCGTTCCTTAGGACTGCAGATCGCTAACGTACAAACAACAGATGACGTCGAATATATTAAGAACTCTTAGTCATTATGAGTCGTTACTTATTCGTTGGCGATTTGCAATCATGTTAGGGAACCATGAGAAGTTACCAAAAGTCATCATATTAATCCCAATCGATCGACTTTGCTAAGGGACCTGAAAGCATTACATTATAGCTTTTAAATAGATAATAGCTTCATATAGCTCCAAGTAGATCCACGTTATCAGAAATGCTTTATATGATCACTTTTTTATTTTAAATTTAAAGTCTCTTTATTTTATTTGTCAATGATACTGCCTTTACAACAGTGATAAATTTAACTGGGGATTTTAAATAGGGACTGTTTGTAACCTTAATAAATAAAAACGCTTGTAAAATTTGATCGTTCTGAGTGAATCATGCCTTATCTTACCCCTCTGTTTATTGAATCCGTGCTGAAAGCTTAAATGATTCGTATTTATAAATCAATCTCTCAAGCATCTGAGAAAAGCAGCCGCGGTGGCAGCACTGTGATATATTTCACCCGCCCCCGCCCAGCAATGGTCTATGAGCCAAACTTCGGGAGCCGCATACTGATGTCGACCAAAAATTTATTAGAGGATCCGAGCGGGTCCAGGGTACATAGCCCAGAGCTGAAAATGAAAAGGAATGAGTTCTCCTTTCAGCCCCCGCCCTCTATTTACTCGGCTTCACTTATAAACATACATTCGAGGAGCGAAACGCACCGCCGGTGAAAAAACCTCTGATTGAATTCTTTGACAATAGGATCGATCTCCAAGTATGGTTCTCACTTGATCGAACACGTCCCGTTTGCTCGATAGATTTCTATCCTAGGAACGTTTTGTTTGCTTATCTGTGTCGGCCTGTTTTTTAAAGGGTTACGCCTCCGCACACTCGATTTAACTCGGGCTATTTCCAGCCTGTACTGTGTACGCATCCAGGTATGACGTGACGACGTGAAAATTGGCCGGTATTCATAGAACGTGAAAATTTGCAAGATGAATAGTAAATAACACGGTATATGATATTCAGTGATTTGGTCATAATGTAATGTTATTTATACCCATCCCTTAAAGTGCTTATCTAAGTTCGTTCGTAAGAACATCGGTGCCGATGAACACATTTCTTACCAAACCATTCCGTCTTAAAATGTTTAAAATATTGTATTTTTTATTTATAATATTGTATTTGCTTCAAAACACAGATTATTTTGTAAATTTTCAATAAAACAGGAGAAGAAAAAATAATGCTAAAAGTTACTACCTTCTTAAAAACTGTTTTACTCATTATTTTTCTAATGATATGGAGTAATATTATTTATTCTTTTGAATGTAGCTATAACTTTGTGGTTATCCATTAAAGATAAATGAAACAATTTAACTTTGTTTGAACCACTTTTATATTTCAGTAAATCAAATCAGTATACATTTGCCCTGAAGAATGAACGGTCGTTCTGAAACCGGTCGGATTTACTCAAATATAAGAGTGGTTTAAACAAAGTTAAATTGTTTCATTTATATAATATTATTTACCGCAAATCCATTTTTTGCGATAGTTTAAAAACAAATTTAAAACTTTTCTAATAAAACATGCCCATAATTTTAAGTTTTCTATTATTAATCGGCTGTTTACTACCATTGCTTACTATTTTCAAAGGTATACCTTGAATTTCACGCAGCACATATATAATTTCATCCCTGCGGAGTATTTATACTTAGAATGATTATGCTGGAACACAAAATAATTCCTTACTTTAAAATACCTAGGAGTGCAAAATATATACCTTCAAAACACTTGCATACTCTTTAAAACAATTTCGCAAGTAAATTCCAGCATCCTAACTAGCTAGAGGGAGTTGGAATGTATCCGGCGACGACATTTGTAGGCAATTCGTATTCGAGCGAGCGCTCGCCGCTCACTTTTCTTAGTTCACCCGTGACGACGTGAGGAATCGCATCTGCTAAAGCTGTCTCCGCTATAATATACCTCCCCATCTAGCCTACCCTAGCCTGGCCAGGCCGTACCGGTATACGTAGTTCGTAGCTTTATACCTACATCTTAGGGCTCCGGGGTTCACTCCACGTATAATGTCGGTGTATTACTTAGATTATGTACCAACAAAGTTGGAGTGATGAATAGGGAGGAGCTTTGTTGTAATAGATGAAAAATAGAATGCGCCGCTTCATTTTGCAAAGGGGTCTAGTGATCTTATTTTAAACAACAGTATCTGAGCCTTGTCATTCAAATGCTTGATTTTTATTTTTCTTATTGTGGTGGTAAAAGCGGTCCTTTATTAGAAAATCTTAAACGCCTACTGAATATTAGATTATGTTGTAATTCCAAAATCATTTTCAAAATGCTTTAGAGCGGTGAAAATATTTTGACAAAAAATATATATATAATTTATCATTTATTTTTCTTGACTGCAGTTTTTGTAAGATTTCTACATTTTTTTAAGTGTTTTTGGATTTTTTTAAAATTTATTTTAATAGTTTGGCAGCTCAATATATCAGTGACGACGCGATTTTTAGCTAATTATTTTTTAATTATTAAAATGAATAATTCTACGTCCAGAAAATATTATTGTTTTTGACGTTCTCGTTCATTTTTTAAGAATCTCAAGTGAAAGCGTATAGGTATTTTGAAACTCACGAAATATTTCACAAGACAGATAGTTAACCTTAATCGGCAACATTTTTTACACTTTTTTTATTTAATTTAAAAAAGGTTTATTTATAAATAAGTTCTGTTACTTCGTTTTTATTACGCGTGACAACTGTTTCGCCATGCGAAAGCATTACGAATCTGCGGTGAAGCCACTTAAACACTTATTTCTGGGTAGGTACTCATAATCAAAAACTTTAGACAAATGTCACTTTTTTTAAGCCTTTAATAATTTCCCAGTAAATTGTCTGAAATTACTAAATTAACTCGGAAATTAATAAGCACTTGGTAAAAAATAAAATCAATTTGTAAAAATAAATTTATTTTGAGCACCTATTTTGAAATAAGATACATTGAAAGTCTGTAAGTGACTTTACCACGGTTTGATAATTTTTTTTATAAAATGATAATAATTTTATTAAATGTGTATACTATTATGGGCAACATTCATAAGAGAGAAAACACTTTAAATTGAAACGGAGTTCTACAAATTAAACTTGACAACAATGTTTTAAAAAAAAATAATGCATTGAACGAACACGCTAAGAAGATCAAGGAGTAATGCTCAAGTTAGATTGCAAGGAGTGACCTCTAAACTCCTTTAATTTTATCAAAAGTGAAAGGTCATAACAAAAATTAATTTTATCTCTGATTATTAAATTTGTCTTCGAAATTAAATAAAAATACGTGTCAAGATAAAATACAATATATTACATACACAAAGATTTACCCTTTCTTTTTAATACTGTTTATGTTTTTTTAAAGTTACTTTATATATTTAATTTGATTATTTTGTTAATATTTTAAATTTTTTGATTCAGATTTTAGATTTTTACTGATGTGTTTTTTTAAGTATGAACCAAAAATTTCATTTTTTTAAATGATGATTATTCCACGATGTTTTGTGCTGTTTTAAACTTTTAACAATTTCTAATAATTATTTATATATATTCAATTATTTATCTATAAAATAATCATGCGAATAAAGATACAGAAAATTTATTTATTTGTAAGCATGTATGTGTATGTATGTATGCATACATATAGTATATAGCGTTGTTTTTTTTTAAATCACCTCAAGAGTACTGTTCATTGTACATACAAAAATCTGATGCATAAAATACAAGAGACGTCATTTATTTCGGTACCGTGAATTTCACGACTTGATCATTTACATACTACACAACCCGGAGCCGCCGTAAAACCATGACGACTTTGTACGTTTTTGCCAGTTCCATATTTTTTATCGACTCGATATTTTCACACCGCCGATTCCCAATATCATTCAAAAACAGATTCAGTTGAGACGTGTTCCATCACTAGGCAACGTACCTGCGACGCTCGCTTGACTTCCACCCGTATTACTCTGCGCGCGAGGAATGAATACAAATATCCGCCACTGGTAGCCTGAACTCTAACGTCGGTTGGGTGACCAGCTTCCAGGGGATGAAAAACCTATAAGATAATGCAATGTTGACCACAGATACTTTTTGTATTTTAAAGATGGCCGCTTCGATAAATGCTGTTGAAGATTCACAAGCAAATACGATAGTATCATATTATGCATAAGTCTTAAATATTATTTTTCGAATCGGTTTCCACGTTTTTTCTTGGATTGTCAAGGCAGTTGTTTGTTATTTATTAATACAAAATTATTTCAAATGACAATTTTTTAAAATAAGATTTTGACATTCCATCTTGGAATATTTTCCCGTTTTAGGCACTGTTTTAGAAGCTATATCGGTCTTGAACTAATCATCATCATCATTACATAGTATAAAATGAAGATATGTGCGCGTTAATCTTTTAAACTACGCAACGGATTTTCATACGGTTTTCACGAATAGATAAAGTGATTGAAGAGGAATGTTTATATGTATAATACATATTATAATAATGATTAGAGAAAAGCCGAGAAATTCAAAGAAAACATATTTTTGTCCGATTTAAAACGGCTGGCGGGCCGTACTATAGTCACTTTTGAAATTCGTTCTACGGAAGAAATTGGAAAATAGATGTCCTAGAGTAAGTAGGTATTTGATTTGAATTATTTTATTTGATGAAGTCGCTCAAAATGTATGTGCGCATAGATCTTTTAAACTACTAACGGATACTCATGCGGTTTTCACCAATAGATAGAGTGATTCAAGGGGAAGGTTTATATGTATAAAAACATGCTTAGGTATTATAGTAGAGAAAAGTCGAGAAATTCAAATATTCAATTCAGACAGCAGCTGGCAAGCGGGTGGTGTGGATTTTATAAAGGTTGGGTAATGGCGTTGTGTTTCGTTAGCCACAGCAACGTGTGGCCGGGTCTGCCAGTATTTAATAAAATGGGAATAATAGTTAATATGATGAATGTGTTATTTTATAGAACTGCGATTGCAAAACAGAATAATTTTTTTTGATGTTTTTGCATAATATATGTGTATACCTGAATTAAATAAAGCAATATATTTATATCTAAAATGTTTTAATTAAATTAAAACATTATTTGTTAAGAAAAGAAATTCATTTAAATAAATATAAGACTTTACGGTAGAACAAATAAAAAAAAATCTTTAAAATAATCACCATGAAAATGCTAGGTTATTTCTGAAACATTCTTTTTTAATTGATTTTTACCGTGTGAATTTAATAACATTTTCATAATAAGAGTTACGTTTTTTAATAACATGAATGCCTTATGCATGTGAATATGAATACATACAATACAATACAACAAAATGACAGTTTTTTGATAATTCTCGCGGAATTTTTTTATTATTTTTATTTTTTTTTTATTTATTAAATTTTCAATATAATTACATCTAATACAATATAAAGATATGGGTAGTCCCACAAAGCTGTAACAGATCAGCTTGTCTGTAGGTTCTACCGTATAATATTATTAAATTATTATAACAATTTTTTACAAAATTTTGTTTTATCAACGAGATGAAAAGTGAAGTTACTGCTTTGTTGCAAATTTATTAAATAAAAGAATTGTGTTTTTTTATGTTGATTTTTTTTAAATTTTCGAAGTTTTAAAAAAAAATGTTTGTGGTAAATTTTTTTTCAACATTTTTCGTGTTTGATATTTTTATTTAGTTTCTAATGTGGTGTTTTTAAGAAATTCTTCAAAAATAAGATATTTATAAGACATTTGAAATTTCTTGGAAAAATTCCGATGAAAAATTATTATGCTTAACAGTGTATACAACACATAAACAACCTTTTTTTAGCTGGATAAGCAAGCAATGAATATATCTTTCCATGAATTATTTTTTTATCCGTTTCTACATTAGTAAGGTTTTCTTATACACTGTTATTTATCAATTGTATAAAATATTCACAACATTAAGGTAAGGTTAACCTAAGGCTGTTAGAGTTTGTCGAACTTGAATTTTAGTTTTAAATCGAAATTGTTAATTATAATGCATTTCCCTGTAGACTGAAATAGTGTACACTCTTCTCAAGAATTCTTTGTTTTGTACCACGTACTAAACAAAGAATGTTTTAACTTAGAGCGGGAATAAATCACCAAGCATCTCTGCCCAATAAGGGAACGTACCCATACTACGTGACACTTTTAGGGGGGGGGGGGGGGGGGGGGGGGTCTTCAAAAGGTCACGCTCCATACAAATGAGCAGCGGGTTCCTTAGGATTTTGGTCACCGGGGGGGGGGGGGGGGGGGTTAAAAATTGCAAAAAGTTGGTCACGTAGTTTGGGTACGTTCCCTAATGTTCTTTAGCTACGATAAAAATTGAGTCCAATTTCGATGTCATATGCGTACATTATGATTAATTATCCACACTACGAAGGCAACCATGTATTTGTAAAGTACCTAACTGAAATTATATAATTGCTTGCTCATTAATGGTGTTGCTAATTCAGTTGGTGCTTGATTTTTTTAAACATTTTTATGCCCTCGTATTGAACAATAGTTTGGTCAAAATAATGCATTTTCGTTGTGCTGAATTCTCTTCGGTTTATAAATCCAACGGGCGACCAGCTCCCGGTAGCCAGAAGTTGGTTCGCTCAATTGGCTCCTGAAAAATTCGATTCCGGTTTAATAGAGGCTCTCCTCCGTTGTATCAAATAACTCGAAAAGATCACATCGTTGGGTGATTTGGTATTATGCTGCGAATTCCCTGTAAACCTCTGTAAACAGATGCAAAAAAAAAAGGTTTTTATAATTTTTTTTATATATACTAGCAATGTTGGCATTTAGTAGAATTTTTTTTCTTGTAGCCACTTTTTCTCTAAGTAACTCCTTGAACCTTTCTTATGTGGCCTATAGTAAATGCATGGTAGTAGTATATGTGTGATGATACTACCGTTGGAGTAACAATGGTGGTATCAATGGTAGTATCATCACACATATACTACTATCATGCAGGTACTATCGGCTAAGTAACTCCTTGAACCTTTCTTATGTGGCCTATAGTACCTGCATGGTAGTAGTATATGTGTGATGATACTACCGTTGGAGTAACAATGGTGGTATCAATGGTAGTATCATCACACATATACTACTATCATGCAGGTACTATCGGCTACATAAGAAAGGTTCAAAGAGTTACGTAGAGAGATCATTTTTTATTATTTTCTAAACAAACAGTTGACAGATAAAATTAATGGTAAACAGTTTATAAGATTTTGATTGCATACTTTTTACCGGGCGAGGTTGTTGCATGTTAGGATTGCTAGGGCAAGAGTTAAGGTAAGGATTTAGTTGAACGACGTTATTTAAAAAAAAGCGTTGTATTAAGTGAATGTGTATGTGTATGACAACGTGTTTGTGTATATAAAGATGTTCATATTTGTTTTATGTTATGTAAATTGTGCTAGACATATTGAGACACACAAGTACTGTGAGACAAAAATGGAGGTCCCAATCCAAGGAAGCGCAAGATGTTGGAAGGACGTTGTCTCGGTTGCCCGCTTTAGAGCTGGTCTGAGGTGATCCAATAGCCCCTTCCAGAGAATGTAGGATAATCCGTAGTCCAGGATGAAGCAATGGTCAGTAGAAAACGAGGTGAATGGATGCAGGGTCGGGCAAGCAGAGAGAGTAGTTGTCGAGAAGAGTATTACTGATGAACTGACTTGAAAAGGACTTGGGGCCGGTATTTATAGGGGTGTGACAACGGCAGCATCTAGCGTTGCCACTGCTACTCCTAAAATCGTGTGAAAGCCGGCCGCGATGCCTGCTGGCCGCTTTCTCTTTTTAATCTCTCTTCGCTTGCTATCTCCACCCCAAAAAACTCTAATAACCCAACTCGGCGATTTATTTATTTAACATTAGAAGCATTTTACATACATAATTCAATTCAAATACATTTTTCAGGAAACCCGTGTTTGCGTTCAACTGTGCCTTGGGCTCGAATGTTTTAAGTGACATGGTCAAATACAAATGCTCAACACGTCCGCTACAGTAAGTTGTGGAGCATTGTGATTGCGCATTGATTAAGTTACCAGTAATGTTTTTCAGAAATAACGACAGGGAGTCAAAAAATATGTAGAGGAATTGTGTTAGAAGAGAGATAATTTAATATTTGGAGAACACTGAAGGAAAGGGAAATTGGTGAGTGTGGTGCAGCATTTTTAGTTATTGTATAAAGTGTAATACAGTTCGGTGTGACGAGTACGTTAGATGGTATGAAGGATAATTTAGGTAAGGAGTTCAGAATTTCATGTATATTTCAATAAACCTTAGTTCCATAGAAGCCATTAAACTATTATATGTATCTCTAGTTAGAAGCCAAATTGAATATAACTCAGTAGTTTGGTCTCCATCTTATAAAATTCACGTTAATAATCTTGAGCGAACACATAAAAAATCTCTGCGTTTTATAAATTTTAAATTAAGTATCCCACTAGAAGACTTTAAATATAATATATTACTAAATATTTTAAAAACACATGCACTAGAAGACAGACGTAAAATAAACGACTTAACATTTTCATTCAAAATAGATAATTAACTCTAAAAATTCGACTGTTGCGAACTCCTACAACTCATAAACCTACGAATACCGACAGTAACCACGCGACAAAATTCACTATTCTACTGCAGAATTCACAAGCGGAACTACATTGCCCACTCTCCTATACAACGATTTCACATTTGGGGAACCAGTATGTCGACATATTTAACATCAACTTGGCGAATTTTGTGGATCTTGTAAAAAACTTATTCCAAAACTATTCCTAAACATATCTGTATTTTTGTAAACTTATCAAATCGCTGTATTTTTTTTTTCTATGTTTGTAACTTGTGTGCAATTTTTACCTAATTTTATTTTTATTATTTCTTTATCTGTTGAAAAATCATCTGTCATGAATTAATTGTACTACCAAACATGTATGAATTAATTGTACTACCAAACCCTCTCTGGGCGTTGAATAAATAAATAAATATTTAGGGTTTTATGCAAGAACCGAATAAAATAAAATTTATCGACTACCATTCGCCTTAGTTTCAGATGCTGGACTGTACAGTAATATTGATTGTTGTATTTGAACTTAAAGAATTTATTTTGTATTAGTTGATAAGTGCCCTGGGGAATGCTGATTTTTCACAATAATTTGAGTGTCCTTAACATCTTCCTAAGTTCGATAATTGTACATGAATATCAAAATAGTTCACAGAAGATGGAAAAAAATATTTATTAAACATTTTTTATTAAAGCTACACGGTGATATTAAGTATTCAAGTGAGATTATTAAGTAAAAACATAAAAACAATTTGAAATTGAAATACGCAGTAAAGAAAATAGAACCCTTTAAAAACAATTTATTTTAACATTGTGTCTAAATAATTATTACGAAAAATATAATAAAGATTCAAAGAGAATTACAAAATATACAAAAATATTATTGTATTTTAAAAATGTTAAGCAATGTTATGTAAAGAGTAGTAGGCAGAAGGAGGTAGCGCTAAATGGCCTAACACCCCAAAAATAAATAATGAAAATAATCATTATTGTTTATTCAATTTTTATTAGAACAACTCTCTTTTTATAACTTTTGAAGGTTATTCCCATCAATGTATTATATCATTGAAGAAGGATGATATGATAACACTAATAATTCAATCGAAAATTTAGTAGAAAAAGACTTCGTTTCAGAAAAATGAAAAGATAACGGTCTCAACTAGGAAACGAACCCAGAACCTTTTCCTCGAACACTTGTTTCCAATGAAAAAAGTAGCTGCCATTATATGTAAAAAAATAAGTCAAAGATTAAACTCTTAATTCTGAACTTTGAAATATGACATTGACAAAAATGACGTTTAAACAAAGGTATCAGTAGACGAATTTTTAAGGTGTTTGTCCCGGTAAAACGAGAGGTTCTGGGTTCTAGTCCCAGTTTCAACTGTTATCTTTTTATTTTTCTGTATCTTGTTCTCTTTCATATTTTCGTTTAGATTATTAGTATTATCTTCTTCTTCAATCATCATTGTTTAGTTTAGGGTGCATTTAAATAAATATGTAAAACCGCTAGCTGAGGCACGAGTTATGGGAAAGGAACGAAGCAACCGCAAGCGGCGTTTCGCGCCATAATTCCAGGCTCGGCCAGCGTTCATGTTCGCAAAATTGTACGCAGCATAGAGCCGTTGTTCTGTGAAATTACGATTCACAAATGGGGTCCTAAGAGCGGTCGCTTCCCTATCTGAGAAGCCGATATATAATTCAATATTTAGAAGACATAGAGATTCAAGGGCGCTTAAAATCAAGACAGTAATCTTATCCCTAAGCTACTATTTGTGAGAAGTCTCATAATTTCAGGAAATATTGTATTAAACCAACTTGCGTAAAATATCGTTATTTAAAAAAAAAAGAAAGTTAAACACTCACGGGTTACGAATATGATAAAATTCGACAAATCTACTTCTACTACTACCACCACAGTAAGCAAAACATATTGCTGAGACGTAATTTGGACCGAAAAGCGATGTAAGCTCAGTCACTGGCCGGTCATTATTTTTTTATTATTATTTTTCTAAATTTGTAAAAAAGTTGAAAATGGTTTCAACTTTTACACATTTGTGCTAAAGGAATCGCAGTTCTAATAGATTAAGTTATATTTCAACAGATTATTTATTAGGCCAACACTCATTATTACTAACTAGCAGTTTAAACCATTGTGACCATTTTATAAATCCGATAGGAACTGGTTCCAAAAATAACCCGTTTCTCAGGTTCACCGTGATCCAGTGATAGCTAGTCACCGGGAAAGGCAATGAAGTCATATGTAATATATAGCCGCGTAATACTATTATTGACAACTCAGTATTACCGTCAATCTTTCCATATCGGTAGAGATACTCAAATTTACAAAATCGTAGTATTTATATCTAGGGGGGCTCGTTCTCATGCGACCTTCTAACGGAAGTAGTGCCATCCTTTGACGAATTCTTGAATTCGAAACCGATTTATAATGATAGCTTTGTTTGAAATTTCACGAACACAGATGTTTATATGGTGCGACGCGTACGGCGTGGCAGCAGACATGCACTAGAAGCTGGGTTCTTAAATTCAACCACGCAGACGCAAGCCTGTTAATACTGTTTGATGATGATGATACATACACATCATCACCACTTACTAAATGGCGCATCATAAATAGTAAATAAAAGAGTCGTAAGTTGTTTACCCCGACTACTCGTCTACCCGAGTAGGTACTCGACTCTCGCATTGCATCCAGCTATAGAATATAAGACAGACGGTCCTCTCGAGAAAAGCAGCTCCGCTGTGACTCTGCGGTGCTATACAAAGCTTCTTCAGCATACAGTCTTCACTATATTTCACATTGTGCTAGGCCCCCGATGGGACCCTGCACTCGGCTGGGAGGACCAGCGGTGGGAGCTTGGCGCATCCAGCAAAACTATCTCGAAATTCATACAAGCAGTACAGGCGCCGCAATGTGATGTTTTTTTTTCGTCGAGGTCTAAATAAAGTATTGTGCTTTGGGTGGTTTCTTTAGGAAATTAAAATTTAGAACTATAAAATAAAAGCAAATAAAGCCGGAACACACGCTTTGATAGGTCTTTATATAGCTTAGTTATCTGGTGTTTTCCCAGGCAGAGCTCGTATGTATATCATCATAAAGCATTTCAATGGTACGTACGACGTAACTTGCTTGTTGTAAAATTGATGGGTGAGAATGTATTTTCTATGTATTTTGTGTAATGTATTTTCTAAAAATGATTAAAGATGCAGAATAAATAACTTATCTTCTTAATATATAAAACAATGTCGGGTTAGTTACACCATTTATAACTCAAGAATGGCTCGACGATTTTTATGATCTTTGATTTGTTGGATTCGTCTCCGCCCCAAATAGCAGAACAGCTATTAAAACATCGGAAAATTTCACGAAAAATAAATTATGAAGAGAATTCTTTTCCTCATACATTTTGTATGGAACGAATTCCATCTTTTGAAAGAGCTGCTGCAATATTGTGATAAATATAATATTAACGTCAAACGACAATGCTCTGATTGTTTTGCTTTCGTTTTTAAACATATAATGCTGCCCCTCTTTCTTACACACTAAATGTCAATAGTCGAAATGAGACAAATGGCGAACGTGTGTCTGCACTCCTCCAAAGGAAATATACAATAATTATAATAAATCTCCCTCACACGTATAATGAAAATGAAACGCAATTCCGGTAAGTAAGTGGAAAAGTTAGAAAATTATAGGTACACAACACCATCTCTGACAAAAACAGAACATGGTCAAGTGCACATCGATAATTGCTTCATTGTGTAATTTTTAACTTAATAAAAAAACTGAATTTAATTCAGCTAATAAGTTTACACAACAGTTATTGATTCTGAGGTCGTACGAAGTTCGCCGGGTCAGCTAGTTATTAAAAATTCATTAATTTATGTGCGCATATTTGCTTGGTCAGTGGAAAATATATATCTGAAGAAATGAATATGAATATATTGGAACATATTATAATTGTATCCAAATTAAACTGAATTAGTCTAATTTTATGAAAAATATGACTATGCCGCTACTGCAAAAGGCCATTTTCACAAGACTTAACAAAATAATGTTATTTTATGCATAGGTTCTTACATATGAAATTGGCGTTTTGCCGTACTGCCAACTTTGATCTCAAATATCTTCTCTTTGGTTAGGAATTCCAAATTCAAATTTATACAGCTATTTACTCATGTATTTGTGTTTTGAAAATTATAATTCATTTGGTTTTTCCTTAATTGTTTTTTTTCTTTGCGTCACTTAGTTTACAAAATGGAAAACTTGAAATATCGCGTTATTTACGAGTACGAGTTCCACCGTGGCACCAGTGCTGCAGAAACGGCTCGAAGGATTAAAGATGTGTATGGCGACGGTGCCGCAAAAGAAAACAGTGCGTTTTTGATTCCAACGTTTTCGTTCTGGAAATTTCGACTTTCGAAGAATTGAAGGCTATTGTGGAAGCGGATCCACCGGAGTTAGCTGCAGGCTGCGGTATTAGTGATAAAACTGTTTTAATCCACTTGAAGCAAATTGGGAAGGTGAAAAAGCTTGAAAGGTGGGTACCTCACGAATTGAGTGAAGCAAATCAACAAACTCGCGTTAGAACGCTAGACCACACACTGCACAACAGACGGCTACCAAATTAGAGGAGCTTCAATTGAAATTTCTAAGACATCCACCGTACTATCCGGACCTTACCCCAACAGATTACCATTTTTTTAAATTTGGATAACTTCTTGCAAGGGAAAAAATACAACTCCGATGGGGCAGTCCAAACCGCCTTCAAAGATTTTATTGATTCCCGTCCGAATGGTTTTTTTAGTAAAGGGATCGATGAACTACCTATGAGATGGCAAAAGTGTCCGAATGGTTTTTTTAGTAAAGGGATCGATGAACTACCTATGAGATGGCAAAAGTGTATGGATAGCAATGGTACATACTTTGATTAAATAAATATATTATATTTAAAAAAAATCGACTTTATGTTCCTCCCATACAAAATGCCAATTTCATATGTAAGGACCTAATAGTAAATTAATATGTTTCATCATTCAAAATTAAATAACAAAATCTTACCGTCATATTTTTAATATCTCTAAATCAATTTTCTGAAGCCTGTTTAAAAAACAAAGGATTATTAAGAACTTTAAAGTAGTTTACAACCTAATATAACTATTAGTGTAAAATTCATGGAAGAATTCCCTTTTTATAATTTGTAATAGAGCAACGGCGATAAATTTAATTTAACAAGACTCTTCAGGTCGAAAGCACAATTTACATTATTTTTTTATCTCCTTTAATTTTTTTAAGGAAAAAAAACCTAAAATCAGAAAAATTTAGAACAAATGTAACATGTATATTTAAGGTCTTCGCATAAAACTGAACACGCTGAATGTTTCATACATTATTTTATCAAGTGTGTTTTCATAAATGCCAATATTAACATAAACGCTGCCAAAAAGCAAACGCACAATACAAAATGATTTTAAAAGCGAATAATTAGTTGTGATTTTTCTCATATTATTTTATTCAGACGAGCGTAAAGCGAAATCTCACATTTCCGGGAAAAGCGTCGAGCTGAACAGTATAATGAGCTTCTAATGTGAATATGGTATCGCTTGCAAGTTAACCTACGAATATCGCGAAATTATTATCCATGGTAATCATTGAATTATGAACGCATTTCTTAAATAAAATTTTCCTGACTTTATGAGTTACGCATCTCATAAAGTCAATCAAAAACATATTCCCAAGAACAATTCTAGGGACCATATCTTTTGCACTTTGTCAATCCATTATCACGTATGGCATACTGGCGTGGGGAAGTGCAACGCACACAGCAATAGACCCAAGAGAAAAATACAAAAGGCAACTTTTAAACTTATGAACATCAAACTTACTTGTAATTATACTGCTCTCTTATGTGGTATGAATTTCCAAGTTGGCACATAGTGTAGTCAGTGTAGTGAATACACAACAGTAAAGAACTAGTAAAAATAAACGTTGGTTCTGGATTAAAGCAATATATATAAATCAACATGGATTCGCTACTGGAAGATCAACTGCTACGAACCTATTACTTTAACATAACTACATTACGGAATCTTTTACCAACAACAAAACTGGATGACAGTATCTATACAGACTTTTAAAAAGCTTTTGACAAAGTATCGCATGAATAATTATTACTTAGTAAACTGTATGCATTAGAACTGAGAGGCAAGTTATTGGATTTTTTCTCGAGTTACTTATCTGATAGAACCATATTCGTCAAAATTAAATATTCCAAATTCTTTTCTGCAACTAATCGTCTACCGCGAGGAAGTCATCGCGGCCCAATTTTATTTCCGATTTTCGTAAATGACATTGTAAGTTGTTTCGACAATGAACAAATTCTGCTCTTCGACAAAGACATCAAATTATTCAAAGAAATATCCAATATTAGCGACTGCCTAATCTTACAGACAAATAACGACATTACGCAATCGGTGTGTAATAGAGATGGGTAAGTTCTGCATTTTGCTGGAGGCCTCCGAGACTTGCTTTCTTTTAAAGTACTCGAGTTCTAGGAACAGGTCCCGGGTCCGAGTTCTTCGGTGCGTAATGGGTACTGGGTGCCAAAATACCCAACTAAACTAAAAATTATTTTTTTTATCAAAAGTTATATACATCTGCTGCATACATCTGTTTCTGTTACGGATATGTGCTACATTCCTGATTTGTATTTTAAATTATGAAATAAAGGCCGTAAAGAAATATTTTTTCATGATTTTATAGGCAAATTTGGCAATTGTTTTTAATTTAATGGTATTAATTTTCAAAAATCACTTCATTTACTTCACAAATAAGATTAAATATTAAAATATAATTTAAAATTAAAATAAAAAAAGCATTTTGATGTACGTAAATTCAAATTACGAACGAACGACGACGCGACGACGCGACACGACGTTAGAAAACGGTTTGTCGTACATAAATTTAAAATTTCTACCCAAAAAACGCCTCTATACAATTTTTTTTAAATATTTTAATATGTATTGGGAAAGATTATATTTTTAGCAATTAGCATTAAAATTTCCTGAAAAATAATCGTACAAAAATTAATTCTTTGATGGCATGTAATTTATAATTTAAAATATAAATAAATAAATTAGCACATTTCCATACTAAATATTTGCTATAACTTTTGATTAAAATAGAGTTATTCAGTATAATTAAGTGTTTTGGCCTCAATTCCAAAATTAAGTTTTGTATAAAAAAAGGCCGTGCAGCCGTCCCTCATAAGCATACCAAATATTGAATAAAATTGATTACCTACTTTGAAAATCGTAAATTTGAACCAAAGGATATACTAGCTAAATCCCATATATCCTCATAACATTAATCCGGCCAATATCTCCTGGCGGTAACCTTCACCACCAAGGTGTCTTATTTATTATTTATCAGGTGCAGGCCAGCAGTACCGCACCGCGGCCTCACCGCACACCGCGCGCGGTCAGTGGGCGACCGCACCGCGCTTACCGCACGAAACCGACCGACCATGATTCTGTTCGTATTGCCAACCGCATCCGAAGAACAGTAGTTGTTACTTACCTACCAGAACTTGCCGCAAATTCGTGAATTTCGAATATGTGAATGATAATTTTCAGAAATTAAAGAAGCACGAATCAATTCCAGTTTATTAATCGGACATCTCCAAATACTACGTTTTGATATAATCAGAAAAGCCACATTCGAATGCTTACCAAAAACACATAATATTTACACGTTTCGGTGTTTTACATATTAAATATGCTATAAAATAAGATGAGGGGACATTACGGTCCGGTGCATTGGAATGACATTTTGAAATATCCTAATAGTGACCCAGAAACATCATTTTTTATTTATTTATTTACTACAAGTTTTTCTGCATTATAATTGAATTGGCGGTGTTTATAAGAAATCTGAGCATTGTACCAGATAGAGGAATAGAGAGATACTCGACTCGAACTTCGATTTTTCAGAGATGTCTGACTAATCAACTGGACGATCGAAAGATCGATTCCAATTATATTTATTATGTCTACCAGTTGATGCAAAGTTATACCAATACTTCTCAATGCAGGAGACTAACATCAGTTCAATCGTGATAAGTTATAAATATATTATAGGTACCTACCTCCATAATAGGTCTGTCTTAATTGATAAAAATATGAAACCTTTTAAAAATAAAGTCCCATATTTAGTATGTTCATGTTATAATAGCTAATGTTGAAAAGACATCAACACGCCCATCACTACAAAAAATATTAAACAAAATAAAATTGTCTCAGGTTAATGTCCTTGTGCTAATTTAACATTTATTTACTGTTAAATTTCAGCAAATTTTTATTTTATTTTATTTTATTTTATTTTATTTTATTTTATTAGGAACATTTACAGGTTAATAACAAGACATGCATTAAACAAACAATAAATTATAATAATTAGGTTACAACCCAATAACAAATGTTCACATCATGCCCAAATAATAAATAAAAAGTCAATAATTATTAACTTTTTTGCCTAATATTACAGAGATAGGAACTTGATAAATAATCTAAACACAGTCTATATATTGTGTGATACATAAAAGATACAGATAAGATAAGATAAAAAACAATGAAAGTAGAAAAAATAAATATATAAAAATAATGATGAAAACTGAAAAACACTAGATGTAGGCTCGAGAAATAATATGTACATTAATAAAAAAAAACAAGTGAAAGTAAGATAAAAGTAAAGTGATAGTACTCACAAAAAAATTGTTAAATATAGTGTGCCAGTTTTATGGCTATTTAAAAAAATAAAATATTTATAAAACAAAAAAAATAATTGAAAAAAACACTGGACTTAAAGTGGAAAAATAATATATATATACGCACATGTACGTATATATATTCATATAAGTACGTATTACATTATTTTTAATAATTTAAAAAAAAAAACATAAAAAGTAAGGTAATAATTATTTAGTTTTGTTAAAGTGAATTAATCTACGAGTATTTGGTAATGAATTGGTTATTATAAGGCTCCATTAACTATATTTTTGAAAGAGCTTAAAGTACATGACAAGATATCAGCATCGATACATTTTTTGTTATAATGATTACAAGTTCTTAATAAGAAAGAATTTTGCCTGAGACTAGTTGAAGCAAATTCGACATGAAACAATGACTTGTCCCTAGTTTTCTTACTCGGAACTCTAATATTAATTGATGACAAAAGAGCCGGACAGTCAATATGACCATTCAAGATTTTGTGTAAGTAAGTCATATCCATAATATCTCTCCTACTTTTTAGAGTTTTGAGTCCATAGTGTTTTATAGAGCTGTCCGTGTCATAATAACGCACATGTTTCTTGAAGTTCAAGTGATGTACAAATTTTCTTTGGACAGCTTCTATGCGTTTTGTGTATATATTATAGAGAGGATTCCATATAGGAGAGGCATACTCAAGATGACTACGAACATAGGAGTAATATAATATTTTGAGTGTTTGGATATTGGTGAACTCCTTTCCAACACGGAATAAAAATCCTAACATGCCCAAGGATTTCTTAACAATCATATCAATATGTGCCTTAAACGAAAGTTTGTTATCAATGAGAACACCAAGGTCTCGAATTTGATTGACTTTTTTAAGCACTTGGCTGTTAGTGATACGATAATCGTGCTCGATTGTTTTTTTGTTTTTTGTGAAGGTTATTACATAACATTTAGCTGGATTCATGTGGAGATAGTTGACAGTACAATAATTATTAAGTATATTAAGATCTTCTTGAAGTTTATAGCAATCAGTAATAGAGTTGATAGAAAGAAATATTTTCAAATCATCAGCAAAGAGTAAAACTTTAGCATGCTTAAAGCATTTTACAATGTCATTGATAAATATAGGGAAAAGCAACGGTCCCTGGTGATAACAAAAGTTGGGCTTGTATGTATATTCATAATAATTTTTTGACCTAATTTTCTCAGATATGGAAACCACGTTATGTTTTATGGGTTTGAATTACGTGTAACACTTTTTATTAATAAAATTCAATTAAAGGTCATGTCAAACATTACTAAGATATATTTGTATTCTTAATTTCTCTTCAATTTTTAGTTTTCCTGATTTACTCAGTGATTCTTTGTCATTACACATTTTTATAACAGAAAAGCGTTTAAAATGTGATTTTTTTTTTGATAAGGTTTTTTTATAAATGTAACTTTATTATTTTGTGTTTCTTTATTAATATACTAGCTGGTCCCGGCATGCGTTGCTATGCCATTTAATAAAGAAATTGTTTCTCCCTGAGTGTCCTTTCCCATTCGTCCCGTTCCCCTTCCGCCTCCCCTTCTTCTCCTGCGTCCTCATCCCCTCTCACGTTCCCACTTCGTCACCTCCACCTTCCCTCTCCCCACTCCACTCCCCCTCTCCCCTTCACCCGTCCAGCGAACCCCCCTCCCGCGTTCCCCTTCCACCTTCCCAACCTTCCCTCTTCACTTTCCCGCTCCCTCGTCCCGCCAACCCTCCTTCCGCGTTCCATATATTCAATCCCAATACATTCAGTTTTTAAACAGCCCGCGTGCCACCTTATACTATTTTTATTCAAATTTCCATTTTTCATGTATATTAAATTTGGTACCTAACATAGGTACCCATTTAAAATATCTAAAATTCTTGATTCGATTCGAAATATTAGGGGAGTACCTGCTTTAAATAAATTTATCGACTTAAAAATTTTCAAAAATAGAATTGTTCTGCAAAATGTCATTCTCAAACACGCGAACTGTCAAACGTGCGTTAGTCGTTAGGTTTTCTGAAATTATCCAATTTTCTTAATTTTTCTCTCCGTAAGAACCATCCTCGTATTTCAAGGAATATTCTAAAAATAGAATTAGCGAAATCGGTTCAGCTGCTCTCGAGATTTGCGCTTAGCAACACATTAAGCGATTCATTTTTATATATAAGAATATGCATTTATATTCCCATAGCTCTGCCATACTTGTACATAATGTACAGGTAGATATATAGGTTGGAGCACATTTGTACGACAACATAAAGGTCGGTCAATTTTGAAGAAAATGTCCAATGTGGTGCTCCTAGCTCTTTCGCTCGGAAGGCTCTCGGTCCGGTAAATCCTGAACCAGTAAAACCGGTCCGGTAAGTCCTGACCGGTTCGGTAGCTCTCAAAGATGGAAGAACCATTGACGATATTATGTTATATTATTTGTACCTTAACGGATGTACATGTACTATTCCTTATATCGTCACCAGAGATTTATAGTGGGACATCTCACGAAATAAAGTTTTGAGGTTTAAATAATTCTTAGTAAATTTATAACGTTTCATTTATTTATTAAAGCAATATTTAGGGATAAATCGAAGGAATTCAGCAACTATTTATTTATATTTTAATATAATGCAGTATAAATAACAGCACTAATAGATAAGGGTCGACCGAGATCTCGGCTACAAATTCTACCGAGAACTCTGTCTCGGTTCTCGGCGAAAAACCGCCGAGATTCTCGGCCATAACCGAGACCGTTCTACGAGACGGTATAGGATAATGGAATTTAAATCTACCGCGCGCGTCCACATTAGTCACTTGGCGTCAGATGAAAGTTTTTATCAGCACCGCCTACTAGAGTAGTTCTTTAGCAGAGCCGGACAGAGAAGACAGCATGAGACGACACTTTTTGAAGGGTGAAAACGCAGAACAATTGCTTTTTATGTGCTATAACATCATGTTGTTCAATATTGATTATTAAAACTATTTAAATGAAATTATTATTACATTCTTAAATATACTATATTATGCAAAAATAGCGTTTTTTTCTCAATTTATCAATTCTCGGTCTCAGCCGAGATTTTAATTTATTCTCGGTCTCGGTCTCGGTCTCGGCCGAGAACGAAAAACCTGTCTCGGTCGACCCTTACTAATAGATAATGTCATTGATATTTTCTTCAGGTTTAGTAAAATTGGGACATTATTGGGATATTAATAAAAATGCGGAAATGAGGGCGGAAATGCTTTTTTTTTAGATGTCGTACAATTCTCAAATGACAATATTTCGGGTAAATAAATTGTAAAATGTTTCAATTTTAACGTAGATGCAATGGTACACTAAAATAAAATATTTCCTTAAATCTGAGTAGAAATGTATAACTATAAAGGGTTACTATTTTCCCGCACATCAATCCTAAACATATTATGGGAAGCGTATTCGTGTAGTTTGTTTTAAAAAAACTTTACTATAGTTAGACAGGCAATTCGGAAGACGGGTATGGGTACCGCCACCCCGGAAACCATTTTTGGAAAACAAACACCCCTGCCATAGGTCATCCCAAGCGGTTCGCTACGTTTGATAACTTAGCAAGGGTGGCTGAGTTCATGGGGTGTGGTTTGCCTAGGTCTCGGCGGCTCATGCTTTTGCCCTCATATTGCGTTGCGTGCTGGATCGGGGGAAACTGCTTGAGGGAGCCTTTTCTACCTCCCCAGCCTGGCTTTCTTGGCCCATCGCCTTGTATCGCAATGTGAGGGATGGATTCATACGTCCGTCACTCCTGGACACATTTGCTCCCAGATTCCGACCCACCCCTCACACCTTTTCCTTCCCAGAATTTCCTCTCCTTATTTTCTGTAAAAAGACCATCCACACCGCATCCCTAAAGATGAAACATGCCCGGAAAGAAAATGTTTTCCTCAGGTCCCGCTGTGAGGAGTTAATGTTAAAAAAAGAACCCATGGAGAAGAATAACATATTATGACGACATTAGTCTATTTAATAAGGTATGTTATTATAGCCTTTTCGCCAATATATCCTTGCAGTTCGACACATCAATCCACAATTTCTAAGAAAGTACTGCCAATTGCATGCAATCTAGTATTATTTAAAATCATTGGCTGGATCTTCTTCGCTCTTGTAATCTCTGACTGGGCTAGTACTCGAGCTAAGGTCTCTCGAAGCTCACAACAATAGCATGCTTAGTGCATCAGTCCTCGCCAGGCAACCAAATCCTCCGTCGACACTCAATTCGGATCCTAGAATCAGACGGAAACCCCTCCACCAACTATTTCATGTACCTGGACATTATATTCCAACCAAATACCGCTAAATTTCATTATCGTTATTCATTATATTATCTATTTTATACTAACAAATATGGTTATGTAAACATCACGTCATATGAAATTGAACAAACTTTAAACATTTCTTCTTGTTATATTGTTAATTGGACTATTTGTCCGTAAATAAATAAATAAATAAATAAATAAATAAATAAATAAATAAATAAATAAATAAATAAATAAATAAATAAATAAATAAATAAATAAATAAATAAATAAATAAATAAATAAATAAATAAATAAATAAATAAATAAATAAATAAATAAATAAATAAATAAATAAATAAATAAATAAATAAATAAATAAATAAATAAATAAATAAATAAATAAATAAATAAATAAATAAATAAATAAATAAATAAATAAATAAATAAATAAATAAATAAATAAATAAATAAATAAATAAATAAATAAATAAATAAATAAATAAATAAATAAATAAATAAATAAATAAATAAATAAATAAATAAATAAATAAATAAATAAATAAATAAATAAATAAATAAATAAATAAATAAATAAATAAATAAATAAATAAATAAATAAATAAATAAATAAATAAATAAATAAATAAATAAATAAATAAATAAATAAATAAATAAATAAATAAATAAATAAATAAATAAATAAATAAATAAATAAATAAATAAATAAATAAATAAATATATAAATAAATAAATAAATAAATAAATAAATAAATTTCTACGTAGGGTAGGTGGAGATGACAAAACGTCACCCAACATCTTGCTTTGTTCACATTCACACATCTTCATACAACTATGTACCTATTCTTTTGTTAATCCGGCTGTTGACATGACCCTACTCAAGTTTATGATTCGCCATATCTCCTTGGTAACTCCCTGACATCCTTTTTCCAGTCACTTTCATGTCATATTTTCGAGTCTTGTACGTGCGTTATGAATTCAGCGAACATGTTACTTTTTGTTCTAAGAAATAGTCCATACAAAACATACAAGCGGCTCTTTAGAGGTAAACCGTGAAATCCTTAGGATCTGTTAGTTGCTCAGATTTGCTTCTGTAATGAGATTTATTAATAACAAATTTGTGAGGAATGGTATTTTGCAATCAGCAATAGATTTTTTTTTTTTAAATTTTGACATGAAATGAATTAAATGAAAGGAATAAATGATGATGTTACTTTTTTCATAAAAAAGTACAGATTCGTAGTTTAATAAAACTCAATTTTCATATAAAAAGAACGTGTTTGATACACGTTTGGTTTTTTGCCAAAAATATGGTTGTGATAAATGATTTATTATTACAATTTAATGTAAGAAATAAAGGTTTTCAACAAAGATTTAACAGTAAAACTAAACCTCCTACGTGGAGTTAACGTAAAAAAAATAAAAAAAATAAAAAATAAAATAAAAATAAAAAAAGACCGGTTTTTCTGTCCTAATACACCGCTCCACAGGTTTTTTGCTGCTAGGCCCTGCGGGCGGCTCTTAGATCACTTTTTTTTTTTTACATGAGCTCCACGCAGGAGGCCCAGAGGAAAATAATTTCCCTTAGGGCCTATGTCATCTTTGGGTATGCTGTGTGGAGGGTTTTTTTTTAAGGAAAGGAAGGAGAGGAGAGTTCTGGGAAGAAAAAGGGCTTAAGGGGTGGGTAGGAATCTGGGGTTCAGTGTGTCCTGGTCATCCACCTCCAAGACCTAGACAAACCTCACCCCATGGACCCGGGCACCCCTGCTAAATCACCAAACGTAGCGAACCACTTGGGGTGACCTGTGGCAGAGGTGTTGGTTATCCAATAAAGGTTCCCGGGGCGGCGGTACCCATTCCCGCCTCCCAAATTGTAAGCTTGGTGTTGATGACCATTTTATAAATCTGATGGTAACTGGTTCCAAAATTGGAAGTGGCGACGCCTTTTGACGAATTATTGATTCGAAACCGAATTACAATGGTAGCTTTATTTGTGGCGCGGCGCGTACGGTGTGGCGTCAGACATGCACTCGAAGCCGGGTTCTGAAATTCAATCCCGCAGAGGGTAAGGCATTAATACTGTTCGGTTACAAGGTTATTCGTGCATAATTTAATCCATATTATTATGGTTTATAAATAAAAGAATTCTGTATTGAAGTGTTCCCAGAAAAAAGATCACGGATTCCACTAATTAAATTGATGTAATACACTAATTACTTAGAGTTAATACATTATCCTAGAATTTAATTACTCCGAGCACATTGATCAATATTCCAATTAATCAACTACAAATAGCATTGTTGCAGCGGCAATTGATTTATCTCGTATAGCCATATTGAATAGGCAAAATCATATTCTGATACAATCTATCTTTTGTTTCCCCGGATGCGGATCGTGTTCATCTCGAACAGGTCACGTGGCGCGGGGTATCGTGCACGTGTCCTGCCGTATCAATAGACCGGGCTGTTGTAAGCTGTAACCGTCTTAGGGGATGTTATATTATCTGGCAACAGGCGGCGGAACCCTCGCCCTGTGTGTTACGAATGTAGGTAGTCGACTCGTAGGCTGTAAGCTGTAGGCTGGCCACATCTCAATAGCAGATGCCACATGGACCGGCACTGTGGTCTGTGAATTGTAATTAATGGTGAGGTGATATTATAAACTACCCTGAAATGTATGTTACCAAAATTTGATTGTGTTTTTAGGATCATTTTCGAATCATCGTTTAAAACGACTGCAGCAACTACGCGAAATAAAAAAAAATTCCTCGATATCTCGAGATTTCCCAGAAGATTATTTCTTACATTTTTTCACCAACATTAAAAAAAAATCATACCGTCGAATTTTACCATGGAGACATAAAAACTTATTAAAGTGATGTATAGCCAATGAATTAACCTGTATTTTGCCGTTTATCTCATATTTGTAGAATTTATATTAAAAATATAAAAAATCGTAAAGTTCATAACCGCGCGAATCCTGCGTGTTTGTTACTTTGAAACTGCCGTGAGAGGTACTTATTCGAGTCAACATATAATATTTTCGATTTCTGTATGTTGTTTGTGTTATATTTGATAATAAAAGGTGCATATCTATGGAAAAAGAACTTAATTTTAACCGTAAACAACTGATCAAAAATTCAGCGTGAAAAAAAAAAATTTTAACATCGTTCTAAAATAGTCTACGAAGTTCGAATTTGCGACATCTATGCTCATAATAGATAAAGCGTTTCAATAGCTTCGTTTTAAAATAAATGGCTGGCCATAGTTTTAAATACTTACAATAAATGTTTCACGAATGGTAGGAAAATGTGGTCCAATTTTGGACCGCTTTCAATCGTAAAAAAATAAAAGTGGTCCGTTTGTCGACTATAATCGCTCCTGTGATTAAAATCATGTATGATTCATCTTTAAAAAATCAAATTAATCTTAGTATAAGGCCGATATTCCCGAGAAACCTTGACACCTTTTAGCTTGATACTTTCCGTATTAATTCAACGCATAAGGTACAAACAAAGAAACATTAGTTTTTGTATATGATATGAGACTATCCAAGTGGAATGAGTCTCTCAAATGAGTGATAATTTTTACATCCGCTAAGCAGAGAAGCTCGAGATGCCGTGGTGGACTGCGGTGTTTCAATTTGGAGAAACAACCACGATCTTTTCATTATACTTGTTGGTGAATCAGGTATATTGTAAGGATCCCGTAGTTAATTATATTAGAATTATAACTCTCACCCACCATATGTATATTTTTTTTTTTGGCTTGTTACGTTAATCGTAATTTATTTTATTTTCGGGAAATCAACTGTTTACATTTTCCCAGTTTGTACAAGTTGGTGTAGCCAAAATAAAACCAATTATGGATTTTCCATATTATAAAGAGCAAGTTAGAATGTGCGTTCCATTGAATTGCTGCGTGATGACATGGATACCAGCTCTGCCTGAGAAACCTTTACTACGTTTTGATGTAAATTAAATGAGTGGAACGCAATAATGGCTGTACTTGAATCTGTTATATATATATAACCATTTCGTTGGCGCATCTCTCAAGAAAACACTATTATTCAAATCGCAGACAACCAAGTTATTCATATTATTATCAAACCACTCCAAATAGACAAAACAAATCTTAATAATTACGGGCGAAGTGAGCGCGGGCGAGAACAGTGCCGGTAACACGGTGTTGCACCTAGCAGAGTTCCATTTCTTTAGCATTTATATTAAACAAAGGAAGATGCCTTGGATGCGGAAAGACGAGGAGAAAAATGCACTTAGGAAATGAGGAGAGTGCATAACCTGTTTGTTCCCCCCAATCTTTTACCAGAATACAACTACAAGCTGTAAGGGGACTACTGGCAAACTTTCCTTCGCGTTTACCACTGTGTAACTTCCACCACTGCAGTAGTATCTACGAGTAGCCGGGGGAAGTAGGTCTCTAATGACTTCCCATTGTTGAAAGATGGTTCCTTTTCAAGAGCAGGATTTTGTCTCTGCAGGCAAGTTCCTACATTAGAACAAACGTCCACACAAAATCACTTTATACTGAAGAATTCAAGGAATTGAAATGCATAGCTTACCGTCTGGGGCTCATTTCTCCAATAGCGATCAGGAATTATGCGCCATCTGCGAACGAAGAATTACCTGTCGTCTTGACGAACTTTGTCGAATGTTTTATTTATATGTATTCTTGAATACGGAATGGTTGAAGAGATGATTATATTGGCAGCCCTGTAAATATGTTTCTGATATTATTGGCATGTTAATGGCGTGAATTTGAAATTATAACCTCACTTTGTTCGCAATGGGTGGCGGGTATATTATTCAAAACCAAAAACAGCTAGTTTCCCTCTGCGGAAATGAAATTTAATGCTGTTAAAACCTGCCAAACGACATTGCAACAAATTAGGAAAAAGAAGGAAGTTAATTTTCATGTAAAAACTATCTACACTGACTACCTGGTAATACCTCCAAGAAATCCAAAGTGATTTATCGTCCTTCTGGCTTGTATGGGGTGGTGCACAGTGCGCCCCTGCTTCTCAGAATAGTTATTTTATAATATTAGCCGAGTTGTAGTACAGAAATTAAGCAGTTACATTATTTTCGCAACAAAAACACAATAATCATTAATTTAAGAAAAATAAATCTCCGAAATAGATTTACATATATTTGTTTATTTGTTTATTAAGACATACACAGTACATTATAATACAAGTTATAAGATGTTAAATTTTTACATGGTTATGTACCTATTACGTAAGTCATATAATGTCATTTGGTAGGTACGCTTGACATATGTAATAACCGGTTTTAAAACTTAATTAGTGAATGAACAAGCAATAACAAAAATAAAAAGAAAGAAAGGGAGGTGGGGGGACATAAAGAGACATTTAAAAATCAAGAATTATATGCTCACTGGTGAGTTACTAGCAATTTTTTTTTTTTTTTTTTTTAATTTTCTTTATTCATTTTGTTTATTACAGATTTGTTTTACATGGTTTTTTGACTACCAAGCTAGGGAAATGCACGTAGTATGGTAGTCGAGTTACTTGCTGCATTAGTGTTGTTAGCTTCAATATGAAAAAGGGAAGTATACCTGGTACGCCTCATTGGGACATTTAAACTAATGACGGATAGCAATTCAGGACTACCTGTTTTATTATTTAGCAGGTTATACAGAAACAACAGATCTGACAATGTGCGTCTTTTTTGTAAAGTTAAGATATTATATGTAGTTTTGTTGTATTTCTTGAGTAAATGTTTCCTAAATTTATTCTGTATACTTTCTACTAAATCTATGTATACCTAATATCGAGGATTCCGTATGGTTGACGCATACTCCAGTGGACTTCTGACTAATGAACAAAACAACATTTCTTGGGTTTTATTATTTTATATTGATAATAAAATTTTAGATAACTACCAATGCAAAAAAAACATTTAGTATGATCATAACTAAAAATAAGCTGGAAAATTTTCAATGAAAACGCTACTAAGATATTTTTAATGTTGCATAATTCGGTTTTCCCTGCAGGATTGTGTTTCGCTTCAAATTTATACGCCATGAAATCGCATAAATGCGCCGGCGGTGTAAGTACGACGCAATGCAATATTTTCGAAGTTTATTGCGCGAAAATAGATACACATTACCCAATATGTATGGAAATCGCTTCTTTCTTCTCGGCATTGGGAAATATAAAGCGCCATTGGAACCACAGAGAAAAGACATATTTCTTATTGAAACAACATTCACAAATCTACATTTAAAACCTTACTCGAAACTTTAACACTTCTATGGTTTCTTTGTTCTTTGAATTCTATTGAGAATATTATACATTTCAAAATTATTTCACAACTTATTATGAGGGTATTACCAGAGAAAACCAGAAATATGTCATTTTTAAATCAGATTTTCGATGTATTGACTCTTTTCCGCAAAAAAATATAAATGGATTTCGAAAGATTGTTCTTTTATCTAGCATTCGCAGGTTTTAAATTTTGAGAAAAATTGTTTATTTTTAGTATAATAAGGTTATATGATGATTTGTTAAATTTTCAAAAAAGATTTATACCACACCAAATAAAATAAATCTATACATTATCTGGGTATCGCATGTTTTAGTATTTTAATTTCAGTTTAAATCAAATCATTCAAAAATATATGAAAATTGGTCGGTTTGTGTATTTATTTACGCACTTACAAACTAATATATTTAAGATTTTTTTACATTCTTATTTAACGTAGACATTATTGAAAAATGATTAATACTTATAATCAAAAAATAATTACAAAAAGTGCATTATTTTAATAGTTTTATCATCACGCCTTTCAGCATTTTGGGATGTAGATATAAATTAAAGCAAATTTGAAATGAAATAAAATCGATATTGAGTTATAATTTAAAAAAGCTGGTACGGAGAATAATTAATCTTTCTCATTGTAACCGCCCTGCACGATCATAAGAACAACTTTCGACGAAATGTGGATTTTCGGCCGCTGGCTGGTTAAACGCTCTTAACTGCAGAAGATAGGTAGGTTTAACTTGTTATTGAATTTTTTATTTATTTAGTAACTATGTATATAATATTTTTTACATTTTTATATGAAACATGTTAGTTAGATGTATATATAAAATAGAAAATATATTCGTAGTCCTCCTCACTAACAGATCCTGTGCTGAGGGGGACTATGCTTTGGATAAGTTCTTCAGCGACTTCTATGGTTTAACTTCAGTGTTTGGATAAGGTTTTCCAGAAACTTCTATGACGATGTTTTAAGTATACTAATAAGGTCATTTTCCGATAGTTCCTTCAGCCAACATTTAATGTCCTTAATGTAGCTATTTTTTTGTTTTAATTTGTTTGATACTAAATATAAACCTAAATCAATTTTGTGTTATTTATAAACAAAAGCCAATCATTTCGGGAACACCGAGCGAACATATATTTTAGGCCAGTTCACTATGAAAGTTAGATCTTTCAAAGGACTATGGTTTTATAAATATTAACCCCTCAGGCTAATTTGTTCTCTTTTCGGAACAACTCTTCCAGGTGTTATACAAATTGTTGTGGCGGCCTTAATATCACAGCGAAAAGTATGATGTAAACGGTTTTGGAAAGAGAAAACATCACGCTATATATTAACTTAAAAAAATATATTAATTATTTTTACTTGTTTATAATATGTTTAACTACTACAATACATGTGTTTTTATTTTTTTTCTTTAACAATAATTTAGGTATGTAAGAAAAAACTGGTGAACCTTTTTTTAAAATTTGCATTAAAATATTTTGTATTCTAAAATTCTGATAATAAAATTTGAAAGCGTATTTCATCACCTTTGAAAAACTCTTTTTAGTTTTCGGATACGATCAGAAATATTCCATTTATTTGGGTTTTATTGCACAGCGGAAATATTCTGATCTACTGACATTGCATGGTCAAGGCCTAAGGGGTTAACTTTTTGGTGAATTCTTCGTTTTACTTTCTTACTTACATACTCGTAACAGGGTATTAGTTGAGTATTCAATAAGAAAATTGTCACCATCTGAGGAGGGCATAACATATCAACTAAAGTAGAGCATTGTTATGTACAAAATATTGTACTCTACTTAATATTAACCAATAACAATTCTTGCATTTATATAATTATATATTCATAATCCGACTACCATAATACGGGCATGTGCCTAGCGTGGTAGTCGAATCACCTGTAAAAAATGTATAAAAAATTATATGATGAATAAAGAAAAAAAAAAAAATTGTGAAATGCAAGGTACAGAACCAGATTTAATTGGTATCAGCTATATAAGGTAAGAATGAATTTATTTTTATGTTTATGAAGGGTGGGTAATTCGCTTCTCGTTAAAACTCTCTCTCCTCCCCAACTTGGATAAATACAAGTGTAAAAAAAATTAACCTGTTACTATTCTGCATTTTACTGGATACGGCAAAAATAATATTAGGTATATACGCATTTGAGTTATTTACGGTTTGCATTACGAATATGGGCGATGTTATATCTGAGTGTTTCCGGAAAAGGTAAATAAGGACAGTAAAATTAAGAGACGATTTTATGGGGGACTTTAGTGACCACCCTTCGTATCGTATGTAAATTTTTCCTTCGGGTAAGTAAGGAGTAAATGAGATACAGTCAAAATGTTTAACTATGACAAGTATTACGAAATTTTCAACAAAATTACTTTGGGAGTAGGATTTGGGTACTGCCGCCGATAACCAAAGCCTCTTTTGTTTTTTTACATGAATACCGCACAAAAATCCCAACTGCTCCCGTCTGGAGCCAGTGGGACTATGGCATCCCCAATTAGGGTATGTTGTGAGGTTAAATGTAGTGGGGAGGGGAAGGAGATAGGGAAGAGAAAGGTGGGGGAAGTACCTGGCTATTCAGATCTGGTCACCAAATACGGCAGTGGCAGCAAGCAACGTTTCAATTCTGGTCTTACACCAGGGCGATACTGAGAGTATCTTCCACTCTGAAACGTGCCGCAAATATACTGTGTATTATTTTAAATGAATAAATTGTGAAATACACAAATTAATCAAATAAAATTTATTTGCCACGCCGGGATTCGATCCCGCGACCTTCGGAATGCTAGTCAAGCGCCTTACCGCTGCACTACGCCGCGCCGGCCGGCCTCTGCCAAGTGGTTCGCTATGTTTGGTGATTTCAGCAGGGATGCCCGAGTTCAACGGAGAGGTGTGTTCAGATCTTGGCGGCGGATACGCCTATCCATCAGCTACGCGACAGGGTGGATCGTGACAGGCCTATTTAGGTAGACCCTTTGAATTCTCCAGCTGATCTCTTCTGACCCATCGCCTTGCACCACACTGGGAGGGATGGATTCTTACGTCCTTCACTCTTGGACATACAGATACTTCGATTACGGTGACCCGACAATTCGTCCTGCGACAATACATCCGGCGACAGTTCATCCTGCGACAGTTCATCCGGCCGACAGTTCATCCTGCCGACAGTTCATCCTGCCGACAGTTCATCACGCCGACAATTCATCCGGCGACAATTCATCCTGCCTGATCCTTTAGAAGATTTTTAGTATGCAAAGAGGATATACGGCCGTACAACCAAAATCGATATACTTATATCTGAAGGCATCTTGAGTGGAAATCCGCTGTAAAAATATTTTTACTAACAATAATTTCGACTCTCCGAAGAAGCATGCGTGAATAACAAAATACGACATACTTATACTTACAGGTTAGGTTAGATTAGGTTAGGTTAGGTTAGGTTAGGTTAGGTTAGGTTAGGTTGAATTGTCAGGATGAATTGTCGCCGGATGAACTGTCGCAGGATGAACTGTCGCCGGATGAATTGACGCAGGATGAACGGTCATGGAACCCTCGATTACTACTCGCCCCTCATGCCTATTCCGTCTCAAAAAAATGTCTCCTTCCTTTCATTTAAAAGACCATCCCCAAAGATGAAATATGCCCTGAGGGCGATTATTTTTGTCGGTGCTTCCAGTGTGGAGTTAATGAAAAAAATCTAATAAAGTTTACTTTATCATTGAAGAAGAAGATAATAATAATAATCTAAACGAAATATGAAAGAGAACAAGACACTGGAGGTTTCCCACCACTTTCCCACGGCGTTCTAAGAAAACAGATGGTTTCCTCCTTCAACGTACATGTCAGGACTCTAATTTGTTAATAAAGAAGCTATTTTTTTAATAAAATGACTCTAGACCTCCAATGTTCGGGCATACATTGTTAGCAGGCAGTATGACAGTGCGTACATGTTGTTAGTTATTTATTTCACAGTATCACGTCTCATCTCTGCCACTGGATATAGCTGAATTAAAAGTTTAGTAATATAAAAGAGGAAAAGTTCATGGAATAAAAAAAAATTACATATTATGATGAGATTGTATAACTTAACCGAAGAAACTGAGCTGCAGTCGTCCGGCAGTCCTGCCGAGGATAAGCGGAGCCATCAGTCCAGTCTTTAGCGGGACTCGGTGTCCGCGCCCCTAAGCCGGCTTCAAATTAGTTAAAGATAATATTGTTAATTCTGAAATTTTAAATATGAGATTGACTATTATGACGGCTTGACAGTGGGGAGGATTTGGTAAACGCACGTCCCGGATAGACGAGAGGTTCTGGGTTCGAGTCCCAGTTGTGACTATTATCTTTTTCTGTATTTCTGTGTCTTGTTATCTTTCATATTTTCGTTTAGATTATTATTATTATCTTCTTCTTCAATGATATATTACATGTATGGGAATATCCATAAATTGAAAATTTACTTTAACTTAAAAGCTTCAACTTAATATTTGGATTTGCTCTATTCTTTGTATAGGTCCTTACAAGCCAGTAAATATCTTGTTACCTATGAACGTATTTATAAATAGATATCTATCTATCCCTTGCAAGAAATTCGATGCAATCAGAAGCGTAACACATTTCTCATCATCTAAGACCGCCCAATGAAATTATCTTATCCCTTCAATTCTCGGAAGCCTTCAGTGTAATTCCATTCTTCCCCGTCTTTTCCGAGCCACGCACCCGCGGAAATGGATTTCCTAATACGCGGTGTTGTTTACGAGCCGATGGCTGCGCCCAATATGTACGGGTGGGTTCACACAACGCGCGGCGGGCAGCTGGCGCGCGCCGGCGATAGCGGCTTGTCAATCACGGGGCCGAAAGGGGAGTGGGAACGGGCCTTAAGGCTAAAATAAACCGCACCCAGTATGTTCGTCTGTATTGGAACGGTAAGGTCAGATAGACGATGTGTAAACACATCAATCATATGTATTATTTTTCCCTTGCGTTCACAAAAGAACTTTAATTACGAATTTCAGTCTCTAATACGACGTGTTCAGTCAGTTTCAATATTTCTAAACGGAGAACTGTTGTG
Source organism: Limnephilus marmoratus (assembly GCA_917880885.1). Taxonomy (NCBI): domain Eukaryota; kingdom Metazoa; phylum Arthropoda; class Insecta; order Trichoptera; family Limnephilidae; genus Limnephilus; species Limnephilus marmoratus. Next base: position 65,392,135 of record OU862906.1, read on the forward strand.
TGAAAATACATTAAATAATTAATCTTTTTTTGTTTAATTCGCAAACTCCGTTTAATTGTAAAAAAAATATTTAAATTAAATTAAATAATGTAATTATCAAGTTCTGCAAGTATTTCAGTATTAATTTTTGTTACAGCTGTTTCGGCTTTCGACAAAGCCATTTTCAATCTGTAGTTAAACAGATTCCGAACCCCACATAATAGAGTGTCTACCGTCTCATTTATTTTCTCATCAAATTGGTTTAACCGGTAATAAAACAATTTAGACACCTTTAAAAATTGACATTTTAAATCGTACAAATAAGTGGTCTCAAAGTAGGTTAACCACAGTTTGAAAATGACGTTGTAAGCCGAAACAGCTGTAATAAAAATAAACACTAAAATACTTGCAGAACTTGATAATAACATTATTATTTAATTAAAATTAAATTTAAAAAAAGTATAATACATTACCTACTAACAAAATTATATTCGCCAATTAATAAACATTTTAACGAACTACTACCACACCTTTTTAGTAAACTTCATGAAAATTTATATAAGTAAGGAACGTTATTTATCTAATTTTAGGAAATCTTTTAAAATGGAGAAAATATTCTCATTAATGTTGGTTTTGGTTTAACACATTGATTTTGAAATGTAGATCCAACAAAACAGTCTCTTTAGGGTGAATTGCCTATTTTTAAAAAGATGTAGATTAAATAAGAAACGTGGTATAATTTTTCGGGCAAAAATTAGTTACTCTGTGATGGAACATTATTAAATAACTAACAATAACATTGTGAACATCACTAAAAGCTAATCATTTGAACACAAAGTTCTCTAGTGAAATACAAATTCCAAATATCCCTCTTGCATACGTAAAAACTATAAACTCCACACAGAACACTTATTATCGTATCTAATAGGCATTATTTCACCATCTGCTGACACGTCACCATTCACCATCCTCACCATATTGGCTGCAATATCGCGAACACCACCTCCAAAAAGTTTCCCGTGACGGAGCAATCAATATGAAGCAAGGAAGATGGAAGCTGACACGGGCTCGTGGAGCTCTATTTTCCTGCAGCAAGGAGGAAATTCTATTGTTCGGGTCCATGCACCGTGTGACGTTAATAGAAATACTTCCCATAAGGTTTATTAAATTTTCAGGAGACTTAGGATTTTCAAAGTTCTACTTGAGAAGCAGCGTCCCAAAATAATGAGAAATTTTTCGTTTTATTTTTGAGATCATGGAGTAAAGAGATCCACTGCTATGAGTGGTTTTTATCTTCACGGCTTGATTTTTTTAATAATATATTTTTTTTTTTTAAATAACTACGAGTTCTATATATCTATCTATCTTCTATCTTCTTCTTCTATATAAATAAAAATGAATCGCCGAAATGTATGTACGCGCATAACTTCCGAACGACTGCACCAAATTGGATAATTCTTTTTTTGTGTTCGTTATTGTCAGGACAAGGTTTGTATAGAACTACTGGTGAGCTCTGGCATTATGAAATTTGTATAAAAGAATTGTAATGGGTGGCACGCGAGCTGTTTGAAAACTAAATGTACCGGGACTGAATGTATGGAATGCGGGGGCAGAGCGGAACTCGGGAGGGGGGTTCGCGGGACGGGAGAAGGGGGGAGAGGAGTGGGGAGAGGAAAGGTGGAGGAGGCGGAGTGGTAACGCGAGAGGCGAAGGAAACGCGGGTGTGTGTGTGTGTGTGTGGATGTGTGTGTGGGGGTGAGTGAGGGGAGGCGGAAGGGGAACGTGACGAATGGGAAAGGACACGCAGGGAGAACCAATTTGTTTATTAAATGGGATAGCAACGCATGCCGGGAACCAGCTAGTCTGTGTCATATTTGGGGATGCCTTATGGAGGTTTTTAAGCCTAGATGAAGCACCTAACTAATTTAACAAATTCGACATGGAAAGACCATGTTAACTCTAGTCTTGAGCGATAATATTTTTTTAATTCATTGATGTGGGGAGGATAGTGCAATCTCACACGACCCATATAGTTATATATATATTTATTTTTTTACATTAGCTCCACGCAGGAGGCCCTGAGGAAAATAATTCGCCTCAGGGCCAATTTTGGGATGCTGTGTGGAGGGTTTTTTTAGGAAAGGAAGCAGAGGAAGTTCTGGGAAGGAAAATGGTATGAGGTGTGGTTAGGAATCTGGGGGTCAGTGTGTCCAGGAATGACGGACAGATTAATCCATTCCTCCCACTGCGGTGCAAGGCGATGTACCGAGAGAGTACGGCTGGAGAAGTCAAAGGGACTCCCTCAACCGTTCTCACCCGATCCGGCCTGGGCAGACACATCCGCCGCCAAGACCCGAACAAACCTCACCCAGTGAACCCGGGCACCCCTGCTAAGTCACTAAACGTAGCGAACCACTTGGGGTGACCTATGGCAGAGGTGTTGGTTATACAATAAATGGTTCCCGGAGCGGCGGTACCCATACCCGCCTCCCAAATTATATTGTTAAAATGGTAATATGTGAATACAGTAGGTTTTAAGTAAAGGAACAAGTAGAATATAAAAAAGTGAAAATTAAAAATTAACCTCATTAGATCAAAATTAACATCATTAGATCAAAATTAACATCATTAGATCAAAATTAACATCATTAGATCAAAATTAACATCATTAGATCAAAATTAACATCATTAGATCAAAATTAACATCATTAGATCAAAATTAACATCATTAGATCAAAATTAACATCATTAGATCAAAATTAACATCATTAGATCAAAATTAACATCATTAGATCAAAATTAACATCATTAGATCAAAATTAACATCATTAGATCAAAATTAACATCATTTGATCAAAATTAACATCATTAGACCAAAATTAACATCATTAGATCAAAATTAACATCATTAGATCAAAATAATCAAAAAATTTGCCTAAATTTTTATAATTTTTTTTTTCGACAAAATTGTTGTCATCTACAAATCAATGGGCTTAAGAGAGAATTTTCGAAATAATGGTTTAACAGTTATTTTATAACATTGGCAGTAAGTTTTACGTATTTTATATTTGTACCTAAGATTACAAAATGCTACATCAATTTTACTGTGTTAGTTTTGAACCTGACTAAAGAATGTCAAGTCGTTTAAAATCGACCCATCTATTCAGACAAATTCACTTGCTGTCAAAAATATTAAGAGAAAGCATAATTTTATGTTTATATAAATGTATGTCAGGTCGATAGTCGATACTGGGAAATGTATTATATTTTATATCTCCTCGGAAGAACGCAGGAACAGATACAATGGAACAGCGATACCTAGTAGTGACTTTCGATGGTTTCAGGCGAATGGGGCAAAGATTTTTTCAGCTTTTGTTGTTTCGCTGGGGGAGGTGGGTGGCGGCTACGCAAGATGGATCGTGTTTTGATATGATGCGATTGAAGGGCGACGATGCTGAAATAGCTTCGTTCAGTTCACCTTCCCCTTCCCATCCCCCTCTCCCTGCCTCTTCACCCCTTTGTTCGTCCCCCACCCCACGGCTCCTCCACCCCAACTCCCGCCCGAACCCATCCTTTGTCTTCTTTTGGGGCTTTTGCAAAAGCTGAAAAAATTGATTGTTCCCGAAGAGAGAATTACGATATATCTCGGAATGATTGTACTTTTGTCCGTGGATTTGTTTCTGTAGATTTCATTGGATTTATTTGATTTGGCCCTCTAAAATGTCTGTATCTTTTTTCGCTTCTAATGATACCTCTTTCATTCATTGTTAATAATGGAAATTTTAACCTATTTTGAGAACAGATTTTTAGCCATAAGTTTGAATTACCTATGTTCAATTAAGTAGGTACCTATTCTTTTTATTGCTGGCTTTATTTACTCTGCTTTCTTAGATATTCCACGCCATATTTTTTTTTTTTTAATAATCTCTTCAACTAAAAATTTCAATTAACTAGTTAAAATGTCTTTTGAATCGGACCCCTTTTTTTAATTTATTTTTTCAGGTTCTCCATAAAACAGTTATACACCAAATTATTACGGAAAAGATTACAAAATTTAAGAGAAAAAAATCCAAGGAGGCAGTTTCACTATGTTGAGACGTATGTCAAAAGATTACAAAATTTAAGAGAAAAAAAAGTCCAAGGAGGCAGTTTCACTATGTTGAGACGTATGTCAAAAGATAGTTACTGAACTCTCTATAGGTAACATTGAAGATGTCAATGCTCAATGCAGAATCGTTAAGCAGTTGAATTGCTCTGTTTAATGGGGCATTCAGAAAGGAAGAAGTTCTCGCTTTTGGAGCATAAAAAGGTGCGTGGGATCTCCCACAAGTATACGCGTTAGGGACTTATAGGTTAATCTCCTTCAACATAGGTGCAATCAGTACAGTACCGGATCTGCTTAAAAAAAAATTCCCCAAAAATGTTTTTCGGTGGGCTTCTAAGGCATTAAGATCGAGCATTCCTGTTAAGAACAACGATGGATACAGGAATGGGTAGTATGTATATTCTCTCATATACAGGTAACGCATAAACCTTTTTTGTACTATTTCTATTTCTAGGATATGGTTTTTGTTCAGAGGGGGGCCAAATAATGGAGCTGTATTCCAGGATGCTTCGAAGCGCTTCATATTGCAATTCCATTAGTAAATGATCTCGCATTATATTATCGAGGCTTAATGTCATATATATTATCGAGGCTTAATGTCATATATATTATCGAGGCTTCTAACTCACACAATGTTGACATTTTTTGCCTCATCTGTTTTCAAATTATAATCTTTAAAAGGTACTTAGTCCTTTTATATTCATTTTGTATAAAAAATCACTTTCAAATATTTTCCAGTTTACATGATCTATCTTATAAATAATCGGACCTCTTTTGCAAGCATTGATGGTTTGATCTCATATTATACCAAATGACACCTCTTTCATTCGATGTTAATAATGGAAACTTCAACCAATTTTGTAAATAAATTTTTAGCCTCATGTTTGAATGACCTATGTTCATAATTGATCCCTTGCTCGGAATAATGTTGTATCCAACAAAACCATCAACGTTGATTTATTGATGGAATAATGTTAGGTACATTAAGATGCATCTTTTAAGGTAGGGTAATGAAACATTTTTTAGGCCTGTGGCAGCATTTTAAAGTTTCGTGTGCCATTTATCGAAATCACGGAACACGGTTCAATTAATGAGATTAAATGGAGAAAACGAACTTCTTATGGCTTTAACTGGAAAGACTTCAAAGCCAAGAAGCTGAAGAACGCAGGAAAGTAGAATTAGTCCAGAAAAAATATTATCAAGCCTGCTTTTTAGCTGTTGAAACAGTTTTGTGGAATAATGTTGTATGTTGATCTCAAGACAATATCTCGAATGTAAATGGTTTAATTTATTCATGTCCTTTTTTGTTTTTAAGCTCAAATTCATCAATGACATGTGTACATTTATGTTTGAAGAACATGTTGCTTTGTATAAGGTATCAAAAGTTAATACATTTTGTGGTATAACGTTGTGTGCGAAATTTTTATATACCTACAAAATTTTCAACAAATTCAGTGAAAATTCTAGTAATAAACATTAATTTAATCGCCTTTCTTGAAGACTTTTCGTTTAAAACTCTTAAGAATTGTTTGTTTCGTGTATTTTAAATATTAAATGATATGAATCATAACGGGTTTCGTTTTTTCAATTTTTCTCGGAACATGAATATTGTTGGATATAACATTTTTCCGGGCAAGAGCTCAAATAATATCTTAAGTTTTTCTCTGTTGGCTATATTTACTCTACTTTGTTGGGTATTCCACGCCATAATTTTTTAACAATCTCTTCAAAAATTTCAATTAACAGGTTAAAATGTCATTTGCAATCGAACCGCTTTTGCAAGCATTGATGGCTTGATCCCAGAGAATCCTAAATGAAACTTGGAGAACAAGTTTTTCGTTTATTTAAAAAAATGCTGATGTTAAAATATTCTTGCAAAGAAATATTAAAATACGTAAATGTACTTTGTATAAATTCGTGAAAATTAATTCAATTCATATTACATATCCGCAAAAACAGATTGAAAATAATTTGCTAATATTACATTTATCACTTTTCATGCTACCACAAGTACCTGCCTAGATCTTAGAAGGTATTTAATTAATGGCACTATATAAAATGTACGTTATATAAATGTTAAAATTATTATATCATAATGGCCATGAAAAAATTACGTGTTTAAATATTCTTACGTTAGGGATAATAATCGAGGTCTAATTTACTAATACCTATACTCACCTGAAAGTTACACCTCTCTTCACGCAATACCAAATATGAAACTTTGGCGTGACAAATTGTGCGGAAAATTTACACCATATTTTCAACGGCGCCCCAATACACTCCCGACATGTTTACACTGCGGTCCATAATTTGATGGGAAGCTGTAAAACTTTTTAATAATAAAAAGATTTTACGGCGTCGCGGCGCATGCTCTATCCGCCCAGCCAGCGTCGCACATGTCTCATAATTCACTGTGTTCCTCCGTCGTTCACCGTTCACTGTTCACCTCGCGATGCAAAAACTACCACTTTTACATCGCCAGCCACCGTCATTCTATGTTGACTTGGTAATAATGTACCAAGGAAAGACATCTTCCACCGCTAACTTATTGTAATATCCAATATTACTTACGCACAGTGGCGGCTCGTGACTTTTTGGTGTGCTAGAGTGCTGATATTAAAAAAATTGGCATTAATAATGTTGTTGTAGCCGAAAAAAAAATTTTTTTTTTTTTTTTTAAATCAGTTTTTTGTATGAAAAATTTCAGGAAGTTTCAGTTTGGTGGTGCGCCGCACCGATTTCCTGAAAAATCTTCATACAAAACACCGATTTTTGAAAAAAAATAAAATATTATTTTTCGCATACGACAACATCCATGATGCCATTTTTTTTAATAATAGCACCCTAGCACAACCAAAAGTCACGAGCCGCCACTGCTTACGCATCTCGTAATCGCCAAAAAATATTTTTAGGGATACGATTTGTGGGATAATATATGAACATAATTGACTCATCTGGTTTTTTTACAATAAATAAATAAAGTACCTACACTAACAATTAATGATTTTTAGCCTAAATATCTTGGAGTAAAAAGTAAGCATCGTGTTTTTGATAGCAAGGTAAAGACTTGTAGATTTTTCCTCCTTTTTAGATGTTTTTCACAATTATTAGGATCCGCTACTTTTCATCCCGCGACGACATATCCCCGACAACATATTCTATGGACAAATCATCCCTATATATATCCCTACAAATATTCTATGAACATCCCCCAACAAAATATTTACTAAAACCTAACCTAATCTAACCTAACCTAACCTAACGTAACGTAACGTAACAAAAAAATGGATAAAAAATAATACAAAAGACAAAAATAATCAAAAATAATAAAAAGACAATAAATTATTTGTAAAATGGGCAAAAATAATACAGACATCCTGCAAAGACAATAAATTATTGTTCAAAAATAGTAAAATGGGAGAAAAATAATACAGACATCCTGTAAAGTAAGGTTAGGTTAGGTTTTAGTAGATATTTTGTTGGGGGAAGTTTTGTCCGTAGGATATTTTGTCGTAAATATTTGGTCGGGGCATGTTTTGTCGCGGGATGAAAACGCGTGGAACAAAAAAAAACTGACACACCGTTGACATAATTCAGGATTATTCGTAACCGTACGCAAATGATAAGTAGTGTGTGAATATTTGACAAATCTTTTAGTCTTTTGTTTCCATTAAACAAATTGGTCTAGAGGTGAAAATGTTATCCGTGTGTCTCGTGGCTATGTGCAAATAGAAATAGCCCGGCGTACAAGAAAAGCAATGTTTTATGCTTTAATTTACACGTAATAAAAATGTCTACCATATACTGGGGGAGAATAAATACTGCGGAGGTTCCAGCGCCACGCTCGCGTGTATTAACATCACGCATTAGGCAGATTAAATGTTTATTCAGGGGCAAAAAGAAAAATAGTCGTTTAATAGGCTTTAAAATCACATCGACATCCGAAAACCCTTCAAATAATGAATAGGCGGTGAGAGATTAAAAAGGGGTAATTTTATATCGTACCTACTTTATAAGTGCCTCGTATAAAGAGCCTGAACATTATATATGCTGGCAAAAAGCACATTATTTTACTATTTATTCTCATGTTCTTTAAAATAGGTTTTTCTCTTGGTTCCTCTTATTTCAATGTCATTCAACATTTTTTAATTGTATATAAACCTTGTTTTAAGCTAATGTCTATAATTTAAGGGGAAAAATTAATGTAAATTTTAAGTTGGAACTCAATTTTGTTTATCAATAGGTTGCGCTGGTGATAGCAAATTTTTCACGGTAGAGGGCATCAGTAGAAAATGAATAATTATTAATAATCGTATTGACCGTGTATATACAACATCCCCTTCTTCTTAGATAGAGAAGATGGGGTAGATACGTTTACAGAAACTGTTGTCAACCGTACCAAATCTAATGTTATCATAAAAGTGGTTTAAATATTACGCCACTGTCGACGCAGTGAAAACCGTGACTTATTGCAACGGCATACTTACTGTAGTTAAACTGGGCATAAGGCCGACATAACTATATCAACACTGAATCACCGCGAAATTATTTCTAAACAAACACATTTTGGTTGTGTGGCTACGATATAACTCTGGTACAATGAACGCAGATCTATTTTAAATTCATGTCATTTTTTAAATTGTCCACTACCGAGATGTTGCACATAAGAACATTTCGAAGAAGCGACCCATTCTCATGTGACAAATATCAACCGTGTACATGTGTTGGGCACGCGTTTGTGGTGTTTTCCGATTATGCACCTGTGCCGAAGGGATAAATTACGCTAGTTCTTCGGAGCGTCTTCCATTGTAATTCCGGCAGAACAAGATTGCAATCCATCTGTTAAGATGGGAGAATTAGACGGACCCCCCGTTCTTGCACAGAGTCGACGGTATTTAATTAATAGTTCATATATGCACTAAATGGCTACAGAAAATATTTTAATTCTACATTTTTCGAAATATTCACAATTTTAAAAAACGTATATTAGACAATGGATTGTTACGTACTAATTAATACGTCCTATTTTATTGATTCTATGGACAAAAGGGTCAAATGTGTATTTATTTCATTCAAATTTCTTAGGGTTAAGCTTAACAAGAGAAGTTAGTATTCGCGATTTTTCAAGAGTCGGCGCATTTTAGCAAACATCTAATACTTAGCAATCCTACAATTACAATATGATATTCCAAGATTAATCATAATAATTGCGATAGTAGTCTAATAAAAACACGGAATAAAGAAAAGCAGTAGGCGTATGAAACATGATATTGAGTTGAATAGGACCTTGGAAAATAGATTAGTCCCAAAGCTGTTTCAACACTACACATACCTTGAATAGCAGACCATAAAAGCGCATACGCGCTTAACGTCCAATAATCGGCCCACTTAATTAACTGAAAGAATTACAGCCACTGTGAATTGATTCCAAGGTTCAAAGTGTATAGTTGTAAATCATATTCGACCAGCCTAAGTTCCCGCTCCAGTCGTGTATTTATTACAATAAATTAGAAGGCTGTTAGCTGATACAGGATATCCTCCACAACCGGGAAGGCAGACCTCTCCAATAAGATGGATGACACAGTAACTGCTCACAAACAATTTCGCCACTTTCCCAACAGGCTACTTCCCCTTATTATGATTGATAATGGTATTATTTATTAAAGAAATAAATCGCCCAATTTCGGGAGCGCTGATTATTTTACACAGTTTATTGGGGGTGGAAGAATTTATGGGATCGCGATAGCGCCAAGTCTCAGGAATTATTATCAATTGATCTGACTTCATATTATATTTTTCTCCCATTGATATAAAATGTGTGGATAATATCTGCTTACTGATATAAGAACAAACTTTAAATACTGAACGTGGGTGCTCAGTAAAACTTTTTTAATCGAGTTATTTTAAATTGAAAGAAAATACTTTCAAAATGTATATCATACAGTTGAAAAACTCATATTTTGGAATCGTGATATTCTCATGGATAAATTATTGAAGTGAAAACTTCTCTAGCACCGTTGTGATTTAAAACATGATAAAACGGAAACGAGCGGCACTGAAAAGAAACAAACACTTACATCTACACGATTTAGTCTCTAATCGGTGTCATCTTTGTGCGGTGCTTAGTAGAATAAAATGTAAAATAATTTTTAAACTTGGTAACAATATTATAATAAATAAACCCTCCAATTATCCTACTCCTGATAGGCAGCATTCGTCTCATTCTCTCAAAGTTTAGTTTTCTGGAGGTTTCACTTCTACTGCATGTGAACTGCACACATAATTTTTTATGTAGAATTTCTAGATCATAACGTCATTTCCATTAAGAGCTACGAAGCACTATACTATAAACTCAACTAAAATAACAAAACGAGACGTGTCGTTTATTCCATGTGTTGAAACATTGGAGAATGAATGATGATAATAGTAAAATAAAAACACTAACCAATCTCAAGTACAAGCAAAAAATTTATTCGATAATTTTACCATTAATTTAATAATGCCAAGAAAATTTCGTTTCCACGAAAGCCTGAAGTTTTTCCTTTGGTTATGTGTTACTAAATTTATTTGTTTTGTTTCAGGTAAGTGGGCGACATGTTAACTCCGACCACAAGTTATCTCCCCAGCGGAAAAGATGTGAGTTTTTTACGCCAGAATTATTTAACTCGTGAAAATGCCACGAGTAATGAGGCTCGGTTTATTTGTTGCCTTCGCTGCCACCAATGAGAGAGCTAGGATTAATTTCTAGGGTAGTTGAGTAACTTATGTAGCTCCACAATTATGTTGTAAGCGTCGGCGATTCTTATGTTTAGCACGGGGGCCAGAATAAGGACAAGTGGGGTAGGAAGGTTGTCGTGAAACTTGGCCCGGGTGAAGGGGGTTAATTGATCTCAGGGGTGTGGTACTGTTTTAAGGGTACGCGTCTTCCCGTAATATCCAATTTCACTTAGAATGAGAGAGTAGCGGCCATTGTGTTATAATTCACCCTCGCCTCCCAACCCCCAGGCTTTAATGTGTGTTACATCAAGTGAGGTCGCATTCCGCGTAACGTGAGAAATTTAATGTTTATTCCAGCCATTAGTATATATCTTACCAAATTGGGTCATTCGTTTAAAGGATATTTATCTACAAGAGTGTTTTATAGAATTCCTAATTTGTACCTTATCTTTGTAAAAATTAACTAACTAACCATCCATCGTCTCATCTGACTTTTTTAAATCTGATTCTTGACTTGTCCCAACTGATAACTAACCATCACGCCGTTTTCCGCACGGGTAGCCAGAGCGGACGGACCGCCAAACAACTCGGTCTTGGCACACACTCCTTGCCTCGTTAACATTCATACATCGTCTCAAAAATGCTCTTCTGTTATTCTGACTCTTGACATAACCCGACTCAAGTATCTGATTCACTTGGTCGTGACGTGTCTTTCTCGGTCGTCCCCGACTTCTTTCGCCATTCAAATTTGCGTCATATATTCTCATGACACTCCTTTCCTCGTACATTCGCTCGACATGCTCAAACCATCTGAGCGTTTCTTTCTTAATCTTACTCATTACGCTTACATCAGCCTTGCGTTCTTTGCGGATCTCCACGTTTCTCACACGATCATACATGGTTTTGCTACACTTACGCCTGAGGGATCTCATTTCTACAGCATTCAGTCTACTTTCACCCTTCCTCTGCCAGTTTCATGCTTCACTGCCATACATCAGGGTAGGTACCAGTACTCCATTATGGACGGCTAGCTTGTTCGGCTTATCCCAACTGAAGTGTCTGAATCACTTGAACGAGTCATGTTTTCTTACCCAACCTCCTCCGCAATTTATCTCGTCACATGGTTTCTTGACTCTCCGCGTTCCTTTCTTATTCGCATTCATTACACTTACATCTGCCTTGCATTATTTCCAGATCATCACACCTGTCATACGATTAAACATTTTTTATTACTATAATGCCTAAGAAATCTCGTGTACGGAATATTCTTTATACAGCATTCATTCCACAGATTTTCATCCTAGATTTTCATCAATGCAATGCCTCATTGCCGTACGTTGGGATAAGTATCGGAAATCACTGTGGAATGCTAGTAATAATTCTTCGAGTAATTGTTTTTGTGTTTAATTCGTAGAACTCCATTTATTCTTTTTAAAATTTAATTTAAATTAAATTTGATACTGTTAGTATCAACCTCTGCATGTATTTTAGAAAGCATTTTTGTTAGAGCTGTTTCGGTTTACAAGAACTGTGGGAAAAGAATGGAGTTTCCACTGTCTCTACGTAATTTCTCAGCAAATTAGTTTAACCGGTAATAAATCAATTTAGACACTTCGAAAACTGACACTAGATTCATATAAATACGTCTTCGAGAGTAATTATTACATTTAGCAATAGATTAGTTTTTAACTTACTAGTACATCAATTCATCGTTTTTAAATAAGAAAAAAGGCGTGGGTTCATTCCAATGTTATCATTAAAAGATATTGGTATTAGCATTTTCAGCGCGCGCCGCAAGCTCGCTGTTACTTGACACGAGGAAATTGATTCCTTATAAATATTAACCCCCGCATCCCATTCACAAAGAATTCCCGTCTTTCCTCTCCAACTCAGTCGTGATCAAGAAAAAGATTTTCGCCCTAACAACACATTCATCTTATGCCATTAGGATCATCCGATTCAATCACGTCATATAACGTTTCGCCTTCCAGCTTTGCGACACACCTTCATAAAAACACGGAACATCGGGACGTTAAGAGATTTCTCGTGTTTTTTTCACGCATTCATATTATCACTCATCTTTTCGCCAAGATCGGGACAACAAATAATTACATCTGTCAAGAAGAAGAAATTAAATTAGCTTATATAACTATTGTTCAACTATCCTTTTCCTACGTAACGAACGAGAACTAAATAAGTTTCGAATTATCCAAATCGGGGCAATGAAATTTTCACGGCGAAATAGATTTTTAAAAGTAAACAAAATGTTAAAGGAACTGAATTGGCTAACCGTGAAAAAGATGCTGACCTTGAATAGGATGATATTTATACATAAAATAATTAACAAAGTTTTACCAAAATACTTCGCAAATAAAATTATATACAACAAGGGCATTCACAGACATAACACAAGGACGTGGAAGGAAATCAAGCTTCAAAAAAAAGGACAAGGCGAATACGCAGAACAGTTTACTGTACAAAGGGATAAAGTTATATAACACGCTACCAGAAACTTTAAAGTCCATACCAATTATAAAATTCAAGACGTATTGTAGGAGCTACATCAAACAACATAAAATTTAGTTTGCAATATGAAATATTATAATTAATTAGAAATTTGTAAACTTAAATATACAAATTAATAAATAAATAAAATATAAAGACAACAGCCAATAACATGTGCGTCAAGAAAATTAATATTTATTTATTTATTTATTGCTTCTTCACAATTTATAAACATATATTTTTAGCATGTAATTATTAACCCCACTAGGGTTCGCCTGTATCGGGGTTAATAATTTCACAATTTAATAAAAATAACACACGCAAAAATCGGTCATGCAAAACAGTTAAGTAAAAGCAAAATAATAAAATTTAAAAATAAAATGATAAACAGAGAGAATAATAAGTGATAAAAATATATGAATTAACAACAAAGTGTTAAGAGATCACAACAAAGTGTTAATATTGTTAGTTCTTAGCAGAAGTATGATATAGTTAAAAGTGACCGAATTGGATGTAGACACCTTAGCACAGTTGGTAGAGTTATTGCCATGTAAGCAGAAGGTCCTGGGTTCGAGTTCCAGAGGTGCCAATATCTTTTTTCCAGGTTTTCGAATGAGTTTCTCTAATATTGTCTTCATTTAATTAAATATTGCAATTCGAGGTTTTACTCATGAAGTTAAAAATAAAAATAAATATTCATCCTAAACTTGCAGAAAAGTCAATAGATGTCGCATATTAAAAATAAAATGGATAGAAATTTATCAAGACACTATCTAGATAGCATTTAGCTCGGGTTTGAATCTTACAATTACGAATGTATATAAAGATGGCAGCCAATAATATGTGCGTTAGGAAAATGAAGATAATATTGGTAGTTCTTAGTAGAAATATGATACAGTTAAAAGTGATCGAATAGAATATAGACAGTATAGACACCTTAGCTCAGTTGGTCGAGCTGTTGCCATGTAAGTAAAAGGTCCTGGTTTCGAGTTCCAAAGTTGCCAACATCTTTTTTTTTATTTATCTGTCTCTCGATATTCGATTGAGTTTCGCTAATATTGTGTTCATTTAATTATATAAATTGGCTTCCTTGATTAAGAAATATTTGAAAGGCTTCAATTTTAATCGATTTATAAAACTGTTCATGGTCGGTTTTATTGAGAGGCCAGATGTTTTAAATTTGGGAAAAATGATTTTTAAAATATTCGCGTAGCAGTAAAATATTCATATCTTCAGGGCAGTCTTTTCTCAATATTTCCGGGCAAACAAGAATTTTCCCCTAAAAATGCAGAGAATATTTATGTATAAATAAACATGCCGCTTATTAAATGTTCCTCTTGAATTCCGTACTTTTAATTTAGGCCGCCCCTCCGCTGTGCTGTGTGACCTATGTAAGTCAAAGGGTGTATATTCGACATTTTGGGCGGAGGGAAAAAAGGCCGCGCAACTTGCGAACGATCCGGTGTGTTTGAGTTCCGAGCTGAAGGAAGATGAAGTTGGTTGCTTCTCTTTTTGCCTGTTTTCTTATATAAGTCCGGAAGTAATCAAGCACCCTTTGAGCGAAAGAGGGTAAATGAGTGGCGGCGGAGTAGCTAACACAAATTGAAGACTTGACTTGTAAAGTATAATGTGGCTTAAGGGACACGGGATTCTTTTACTAACGGACTGACACTTGACTGCGTTGAAAGAAATACAAATTTATTGACCGAAATTATAATCGAATCAATATATATTGTTAACCCTTTTGGCCGTGACGATTTTTGTCAAATTGTCATATTGGTCAACATATTTCCGCTTTACAATAAAATCCAAGTAAATGAAATATTTATATTTATTTGTTTTTTAAAGGTGATAAAATATGTTTTAAAAAAATTATAAATTTAAATAAACACATCATTTTTGAAATATAATTTTTTTACATGCAAACATAAAAAGATAAAAAATGGCTTTCCTTATGTTTTTTTAACACAATTTATTGATTTTGAAAAAAAAAATAAAAATCCATACTTATTCTATAAGAAAAATGTATTACAAACGTTATCGTCACCTCATTTTTTGGTCGTTCCCTGTAAAAATATTTAGTAAAAAAAAAAAAATTGTTTAAAAAAAGTTCATTTTATTTCTTTTGTGGTTAATTTTTATATTTTCATACACAGGGTGGTGTTTTTTTCTTTTCAATGTCGTTTAGATCATATTTCTCACTATATTAGTAAGGGAGATACAACGATTTCTATGAGACATATATGAGTTGTTCCCTAAAGGGAACAAATAACTAAGAGATTATATGTATATTATACAATTTATTCTACTTCAAAAAAGCCAACTTAAGAACATTGTATCTCACATGATAAGAAAAGGCTACATACTTGTTTCGTATGAACATCGAGAGTTTCAGTCATTTTTGGAAATAAAAATGTCTCACTTAATTTAAAAGCTACGGGTTGTGTCCGTTGTACGTCCACCGGTTTAGAAGGTGGGACTTAAGTACGTGACCAAGTAAGGAAAGGTTACGGTGTAAGGTATAACTTATGTTTAGAGAGAGTTCCCTAGGTAAACACAATCCAGAGCATTATTGAAAGGACGTGCAATGGACAGAATCAAGTATTTCCGAGCAACTGAAAAATTATTTTGTTTCTGTGCGAACTGCAGACGTTTTCCACTTAGGACTGTCACAAAAATGATCATGTCTTCTGGATACTGTGGATTGTAAGAAGCACCTTCTTTTATTTTATTAGAACTATTTTCAAAGTATCGTAATATATCTTTGATACATTTGTGTCGATTTGATACGTTTGATACTTTGGTACATTTATGCCAATCAATCGAATTTGTATTGCAGACAGAAGTGGTAAATTATTTTATTTTTTGAGTTGCTACTTACGATGGGGTCGAAATATACAGCTAATCTTTAGATCTATTCGTATAATTATAAAGGCATGACATTAAATTATATAAAGAAATAACAATCCTTAATCACTGTGAAATTCTTCAATCCAATATAGACATGCTAAAAATTTGGTGCTCACAAAACAATCTATACTTAAATGTAGAAAAATGCAAAACTTTGACCTTTTCCCGAAAAAAAACATCACTGTTTTTCGACTATTCAATAAATAAAATAAATTTAGAAAGAGTATCGGAAATGCGGGATCTTGGCATAATAATGGATGAGAAACTAGACTTCACGGTTCACATTCAACAAACTGCAAATAAGGGTATGAAAACATTAGGATTTGTATTAAGAACAATTAAAAACTTTGAATCGTTACAAATCATTACACCATTGTACACATCCCTTGTTAGAAGCCTAATAGAATATAACTCCATAGTCTGGGCGCCCTTCTACAAAATTCATATTCATACTATTGAAAGAATTCAAAGAAAATTTCTACGTTTTGTAAATTTTAAACTTAACATCCCTTTAGAGCACATAAATTACCCGTCGCTAATGAATACTTTAAATATTCCAACATTAGAAAACAGACGACAAATAAACGACCTGACTTTTTTATTAAAATTATTAAACTCTATATTCAACAGTTGTGAACTTCTACAATTAATAAATCTACATGTACCTACACGAACAACAAGACAAACATTAACATTTTATATACGTACATTCGAACTATGATTTACATTCTCCAATACAACGTTTACATAGTCTTGGTAACAAATATTTAAACAATATGGATGTATTTGACAATAATTTGAACTTAGCAAACTTCAAACGCCATATGTGCCAACTATTTATTTCTACCTATCCCATAAACCAATGTGAACAACAATTTAAACTTTACCTACTTTATCTCAACTCCTATATTTTACGGACTATACATATTTTGTTTCTTATATTTTATGTTACCTATATTTTGTTGACGCTTATATTTTATATAATCTATATTTTGTTTTTAACATATATTATGTTACTTATAATTTTTTCACTGTAATTAAAAAAAAGTACTGCATTCTATGTAAAAGCCCTATGGGCGTTTAAATAAATAAATAAAATAAAAAAATAAAAAATTATAAAATAAACTTCTTTAGCACCGTTGTGATTTGAAACTCGATGAAACGGACATTTGATGTTTGATACTTTGGTACATTTATGCCAATCAATCGAATTTGTATTCCAGACAGAAGTGGTAAATTATTTTATTTTTTGATTTGCTATTTACGATGGGGTCGAAATATACAGCTAATCTTTAGATCTATTCGTATAATTATAAAGGCAATACATTATAAAATAAACTTCTTTAGCACCGTTGTGATTTGAAACTCAATGAAACGGAAGCGAGTGACACTAAAAAGAGACAAACACATACATCTATAGGATTCAGTCCGCGAGAGAATGAGATAGCAATAAAACATTTATTTAAATAACGATTCCAATATAATACGACCAATCCACTGTCCCACGCAAGCCTCCTTTGGTCGAGTGGTATGAAGCGCCTGACGAACCTTAGCGGGCGGACATTCAGCGTCCAAGGATCGAATCTCTCGAAATCCGAAAATAAATATATAAATATTTTAATTTTTGTAAAATCAATAAACAATCTTCAAACCACTCCAAAATGAGCAGACAAATAAAACATAAAAGAAAGCAACATCTGGCGACTCCGAAAAAGAAAACACAAATACTAACGTGACCAAATGAATAGGAAAAGGTGCACTGGAATTCGACGACAAAAATATGGAAAAATCATCCTTCACATTAATAAAAAAGTAGTAGTCTACTTCGTAGTCTATTTTAATTTTCTGATGGTTTCACTTCTACCGCGAGTGAATTGCACACTCTGATTTTTTTACATACATTTTATTACTGACAGCGTTTACCCCAAAATGTAACTTTTTCCTACCATTTAACTTCTATCTAAACGCGATCCGTTTTTGTTTGGTACCTAGTAAATAATATAATACCGTTCACATTACGTATTTGATTATTTTGAAATATTCAAAATGCAACTTTTTGATTTCAATCAATCGCTGTCCCACCACCAACTTAACCCAGATCAACTTCAGCATATTTTACTTGTGAAAAACGATAACTCATCACAACACAAGTGGGAATGCCACAGGTTGTCAAATTAAGTAGCAAATCCTTATGCAGCAAATCGTTCCATTCTCAACGCATCATTTTATACAAATAAATCGCAAGTAACGGTGACTTTGCTGGAATTACGGCCTACTATGGTGTGAGCCCTACTCCATTCAATCCAGCTACCCCCTCGGGTGAAAAGCTACGCACTTTCTTGCTAGACATCATTTTCCGGTGCAGTGCGTATCAAGCGTAATTGGGGCCAAAGATGTTGTTAGACTTGCCTGTGAAAATGATTTTTTTTACTTCGAACGGTAAAGAAATTTGTTGTTGAATAAACTTTCTGTTAAAGGGGTGCTTTTTACATTACTCAGTATGAATTATTGGCAATGAATGAAAATTTTTCAATTAAAATATTGTCTGACATTATGTGTAAATTTGCGTATGTTATTTCATAATTATACCCCAGTTGCTTCATAAACTGAAATAATCTCAGAACTTGACAATATCCCGTTTGACAATATTTTATTGACATTTTTACACTTTTAACATTTTTTTTTTAAACAACCCATTCTAATTTTTTTAAATTTTGATGTTAATGTAGCATTGGGTAAAATCTAGAAACTCCCACTGAATATTATACAATCACTTTGATTTTTATGCTTACTTTCCCAACAAATTAACAGTTGCTCGTCAAGTTAACCACAGCGAATGCCTTGTCAATCAAAGCGATTTCGTTGCTACTATTCAATTAGCAGCGATGAAAAAATCACATCGTGTGCCCGAGGTCTTAGCGGTCCCATATCATTTCAATGCAAGGCCACCCTAAAAAAATATTTACGTTTTAAAATAAAAAACTTCTTAAACGCAGTGGTGATTCGTTTAATATATGGACCTTCGCTCATTGAGAAATCGAAAAGTGGTTGGCAACTGAATTCACGGCACAGCTCAATTTATAAACCTCCTGAACAAAATGGATTTTTCTGATCTGACATATCGCAAATTACTCGAAAACTTGACAGATCGTGAGCCGCTTCCATGTCAACCTGTCAACAAGGCAACTGAAACGCGACGGCCGCGGCGACCAGCACTACTAGTCACCGCGTCACTCTAGATAACTGGTCTTTAACAAGTTGCCAGTTCCTTTTCTGTGGATAGCGATTACGTCACCAACTGTTTTTTTCGGTTTCTCCATGAGCGGATTGCCTAATAGATATGTGATTTTCACGGCCAAAAGTATGATTGAGATTTATTTTTTGTTTATAACGCCACGTAGCGTTATCACCTTTTTTCGAACAGCATTACAGTGTCCTTTGATGATAGTTACTGTAATGCTGTCCAAAACGTCGGCTGTTGGAGGTAGCGCAACACGGCATAATAACTTAAAAATAAATCACGATAATATAATATAACCTTTATAATTTTATGAGGGTTTTACCGAGCAATCAATATGAAATGTTTGGCAGGCATAACCAACGCCGGGTGAGGGTTTGCGGGTAAATATTGCTCGCCCGTCCATACCATACTCATCACCTATTCAGGACTCTAATGGGTTAAGTAGATAATCCCACACCTGGGACGTACGAAAAAATATTATGGTTTATGCTACGTGTTCATACTTACACAAGTTCAGGAATGTTCAATACTCACGTTAAAGATTTTCAAACAAAGCGGATGTTTTTCAAACATATTTATGATAATTATTTACTATTCGGGTTTTTAGATTGGATATGAGTTATGATTTATTTGTAATTAGCGCAGATCCGTGGAAAATTATAAGTTTAGGTTTTGTGTAGTTGAAAGTATTAATAAAAAAATATTCGCATCATAATCAATGCCTTTCAAAAGACGATCAGAAATTTACCCTTCGAATAAAAATTCTTAGTAAACGACATCTGTCAAAAACTTTAATACTAGAAATACACATTTCGAATACAGAATTATTAATTGATAACATTGTTTTGGTACCTACTTTATCGTTATCTGTCGTGGTCAAACAATATACCTATTCACCTCACAAAACCTAAAACATATTGGTGGAAAAAGTGTGATTCAAAACCGTTGTGATTTGGCTCAAATTCCGCAACACAATTCATTGGTTCACTGAAACTGGACACACATTTTTTCTCCATTTTTGAGAAGTGTATGCAAGTTTGTTCAAGATGGCATTCTTAATCTTGTGTTGAATTGGTGCGAATGTGAATGGTGGAAGAAGTCGGTCACGCCGGAGATGTTTACACCATCCAATGAACCAAAAACTTGAATCGGGTCGTGTCAACTGTCAAAATAACAGAAAAACATGTATGAATGTGACTGAAGCAAGTAGTACGATCCAATTCCAAAATAACGGAAGGGTTTGTATAAGATTATATATGAATATGACTGATGCAAGGAGCACGTGCCAAGATCAGAATAACAGAAGGGTATGTTATGAGAGATGTATGAATATGATTGATGAAGCAATGCCATGCCATGATGTGCCAAGACCAGAATAACGGAAGGGTACGTATGAGAGATGTATGAATATGACTGATGAAGCAAGGGATACATGCCAAGACTAGAATAACAGAAGGGTATGCATGAGCCTATGTATGAATATGACTGAAGCAAGGGATACATGCCAAGACCGGTAACAGTAGGGTATGTATGAGACCATGTTTGAATATGACTGAAGCAAGGGGTACGTGCTAAGACCAGAATAACAGAAGGGTATGTATGATACGATATATGAATATGATCGAAGCAAGAGATATGTATTGATACCAGAATAACAGAAGGGTATTTATGAATATGACTGATGAAGCAAGTGGTACTCGTACGTGCCAAGACCAAAATAACAGAAGGGTACGTATGAGACGATGTACGAATATGACTGTAGCAAGGGGTACGTACCAAGACCAGAATAACAGAAGGGTTGTACAAGACTATGTATGAATTTGATTGTGCTAAGACCGAGTTTTTTGATAGTTCATTGGTCAGTCTTAGTCAATTAGTTAGTCTGTCAGCCAGTCATTCAGTCAGTATCCTAAATTATTTTTTCTTTAAAAAAAAATATGATTATGTTTTAACTATGGCAGTGTTTAAATGACACGATTAACCTCGTCTTTACTATGTGACATGATATTCACGTATTAGTTTGGATTATCGGTTTAAATCTTAGGTACCGTCATAAATACCATGTATATTATACGACCGATGCATCGGGGCGTAATAAAATAACAGACTAGCTACAGGACCCTCCGCTGCCCTCTCCCTACCTCCTCCCGAATAACCCTAGTGACATACCTCCCCATCATACTTCGTAAGTGGCAGGTATGATGGTAAATTTCCCCGAAGGCTGGCTCCGAGACGTTACAATGATGCTCTGAATTTACCGTATAAGGATTATTTGAAAAATTAACGTCATTTTCTTGACCGATAATTTTATTTTCAGTAATTCTTTAGATAGAATTATCATTATTTTTGAGATTTTTAAAGTATCCATAAATGAATATATTTTCTATGATTATGTGACAGCTCTTTCGACAAATCATAAACCAATATCTCAAAAACCGATTTCTAAGTGCATATTGCTCGCAGGAATGTAATAAATTAATAAAAAACTTCTTTTTTTTCATAATAGCTCCACACAGGAGGCCTGAGGAAAACAATTTCCCTCGGGCTCTATGTCATCTTTGAGAATGCTGTGTGGAGGATCTTTTTAGGGAAAGGAAGGAGATGAAGTTTTGGGAGTGAAAAGGTATGTGGAGTGGGTAGAAATCTGCGGTCGATGTGTCCAGGCGTGATGGACGTATGGATCAATTCCTCCGACTGGGGCGCATGGCGATGGGTTAAGAGAGTCTGACTGGAGAAATAAAAGGTCTCCCTTAACCAGTCTCATCCGATCCGGCCTGCCACGCAGTAAGTGGGCAAATGCATCCACCGCAAGACCTAGACCACATGAGCCCGGGCAGTTCTGCTAAGTCACCAAACGTAGCGAACCGCTTAAGGTGACATAAGGCAAGGGTGTCAAATCAATTTACAATTTATTTATATTTTAACTTAATGATTAAAACCTCAAATTATATTACGAGTAATTAATCACTTTACACAATATTAGCTGGGTGCAAGTCCTAGATGTTACCTATCTTTCTCTGATTTTTCTATTTAAAATTTTCAGTCACTTAGATACGTTTTTAGATTTTCACGGCCAAAAATATTTTCTTTATTTATTTTTGGGATGTTATACTGTGTTGCGCGACCTCCTTCTGCCGACGTTTCGGACAGCGTTGCAATGTACATCATCAGGGCAGATCCGATGGATGGACACGCAACGCTGTCCGAAAAGTTGTCTAAAGAAGTAGGTAGCGCAACAGGGCAGAACACCCCAAAATAAAAATAACAAAAAAGTAAAAATAACACCCCAAAATACAAATAACAAAAAAGAGAGTCACTCAATTCTAGGATAACATTACCCGTCATATCACGATACAACACACCTCATTGAATACATAGAAGTTATTAGGAGTTGTTGAATTGAGTAATAAATTTAGAATCACACGAAACGTAAAAAAATGGCTGTTTTCAGAAATATTTGTTTTTTTCTCTCCACCATCAGCAATTTAATTTATCTTTACCGATTTTTCATTGGAAAAAATACACTCCTGTGTCAATCGGTGGGTATACACTATGTACAGTATTCCATTAGGGACAAACAGAACCCAACATTACCATACAGATTGGGTTGTCCTATAGCATCACAAAGTAATAGCCAACATCCCTAAAGTGTGTTCAACGACCTATTGTATCTTTGTTTTATTGCTTGTCGAAGTAAGAAGTAATTCAACATAATATATCTAATACACTTTATTTACTCGTGTGTATGTGGGAAAGGTTCCTCAGGGATGTCAGGACCCGATGTTGGCTTTCGTGATCAAATATTACGTGTATAATTTGTACCTGATCAATTTGATTCGATAAGTTAGCGTCTTAGCCTAGGTAAATACTGATCTGTTTGCCTCAGGTATATATAGAATCTCTGATTTCGGTAATTGGCACCATGTGCAAAATTGGCAGCGGTAGACTACTACCTAAGTAGGTAGAAGCAGTTGATCATGGTGCTCTTCTACAATGTATTAAGATCGGGTTGTTTTACAAAATTTGAACAATTCATCAAATTAATTATAATGATATAATAATATAACTCGAATGGAACATATCCAGAATTTGAAAATTAACTATGAAATTTGACGATTTTTTAAAAATCCAATTCATGTTCAGTTGTAATTAGCAACTGGCTAATAATGATATACTAATATGATAACCTTTACAGACATGAAAATTAACTTTGAAATTTGATGAATTGTTCAAATCCTGTAAAACAACTGACACTTAGCAGTGAAAATGTAGTAAATATATTCACTTAACAATAATATATATATCCTATATACTTCTCTTGTTAGAAGCCAACTAGAATTTAATTCCACCATTTGGAATCCATTTTACAGTACACATGAATATTCCCTTGAGCGTGTCCAACATAAATTCTTACGTCACATTAATTTTAAATTGGGAATATCAATTGAAAATATTAATTACTTCTCCCTGTTGCAACTACTGGGACTTGATACATTAAAAGAAAGAAGAATTTGTTCTGATTTATTTTATTTATTTAAAATTGTTAATAACTTGTTGAACTCTCCTGAACTTCTTTCGTTAATATGTTTTCATGTACCGAGTAGATCAGTTCGTCACAAATTACCTTACCATTGTAATAATACAGGATCTAATGCTGAATTATATGCCATAATAAATCGCCTGCATATACTTGGTAACAAATATGTTGTTGATGATATGATAAATATTGAAAGATTATCAACATACAAACATTATTTAATTAAAGCTGTTTGTCAGCGCTTTTCTGTTAGATTATAATCTAATATACTTTGTATGTTTATATTCTTCATCAATGTTTATTTCTGGAATTTTTAAATTTATTGCTACGTACTTTACGTAGTAATTTTTTAATTCATAATATCTTGTACACATTCTTGTATTTGAGGTTTTCTTTTTCTTCATGTTTGTTTTATAATAGCTTACTATTTTTGCTTTATACTGGCACTTCAATATGTGCTCTTTTTTTTGTTATATTATTTTTTTTTCTTCTTAACTATGTATATTGTTTCAAATTATTGTAATTCCCATGTAAAAGCCGTTAATCGGCGTTAATTCATAATAAATAAATAAATAAATAAATTTTTGATATTTCAATGACCTATCTATCCTCAACGATTATTTACAAGAGGTTACCTTTTTATGATTTTTTTTTACTTTAGCTCCACACAGGAGACCCTAAGAAAAATAATTTCCCTCAGAGCCTATGTCATCTTAGGGGATGATGTGCTGAGGGTCTTTTTAAGGAAGGGAAGGATAGGAAGTTATGGGAAGGAAAAAGATATTAGGGGTGGATAGAAATGTGAGGGTCAGTGTGTCCAGGAGTGTATACGTATCAATCCAGCCCTCTAACTGTGGTGCAAGGCGTTGGGTCGAGAGTCTGACTGCAAAGGTCCCTCAAAAGGGGCTAAAAAGGCTCCCTCAAACCAGCATCTCTCGATCCGGCCCGCCACGCAGCTTGCGAACTGACGTGTCTTCCGCTAAGACCTGGATTATCCTTGTTGGTTATCCAATACATGGTTACCAGGGCGGCGGTACCCATACCCGCCTCCCAAATAGATTGATTGTTAGAAATGATTGCGTCAATCTAGATTAAACTTCTGTGTGAGAAAAAAATCTTAAAAAAAAAAAAATAATATTATCTGCACAAATAATGGCTTTCGCAATAGAAAAGCCGAATTAAAAAATATATTATACAATATTAATTTGATGTAGGTATGTTTATTTACATAATTTTTTTTTTTTTTAACAGCTTTGTATTTTGTCAATCCTGGTAAAGCAGTACGATTGCTTAAATATTTCAGGAAAACTTAAAAATAATACCTGCTTTTACATTTTAATGAATAACACTTTTTGGGGTGAATTGCCTTAAACAAAAAAAACACTCTTACCACAATTAACATATAAAAATAACAAAAAATATATTACTATTTCTATATATTAAATCTTATCCGGAACTGTGAAATTTAATATGTTGAAAACCGAGAACAATTCCTGGTCGAATCGAGTAAATTGGTGGTTTTCTTGTAAATAGAGCGAAATTAAGTCTTTCATTTTCTATACGTACAACATTAAGTCACTGGAAAAGGTAAAACAAACACAGAAAATCATTAAGTCTTTACCTCCGATCTTCTTGTAAGCATTTAATTTCGATCTATAATCAATTTGAAAAAATGTCCGAAGACGTTCATTGATTGTTGTTTTTTTTTCAATTTGAACCTAGTCCCATTTAATAGCATTTTTTTAATATCCCTCTCAAGGGCGCTTCACAAAGTAATAAAATGAGATATAACTGTAATTAATTATCTCTAATAGGTATTTTTAACGTGTAGTTATGTTCATAAACAAACATTCCAGATTAAAGCCGTACGCATAGTGGGTGCCCCCATATGGATAAGGGTATCCCAACTTCACAAAGATTCTGAAATCTCTTTATTAAAAAGCACATCTTAAGTCTCACGGAAACATTTTATGTGTGAATTTTTACCCGTGAAAACGCGTCTATAAACTCACCCGGTACGACGAAAACGTGCGAAAAACGTGAAAAAATCTAAACAAATCCTCCGTAAAGATTAACCTCCCCATATTGCAACCATGTCCTCTTGCAAATAATTGTTAACAAAAAATAAATCAACAATTTTTTCAACAACCATATATTACAAACTCATGATGAAAGAAAAGGGGGCCTTTTTGGCCCGGAGCTCTATATGCCATTATTATTTCAAAAGACAAATTTTATTTTTACATGATTATTTATTTCATGATTATACTCCTGTTTCTATAAAAATTATATTTACTGCAGCTCCTTCTATCGGTTTTTTTTAAATAATTGGCACTTTTTAGGTAAGATTCAGCTTTTTATTTATTTATTAACGTCAATAAAAACCATTGTTCGTGTGTAATTTCAGGGCTCACATGGATCTGTGTTTGTTCATATTGGATATATGTACTTTGAAATTATGGCAACGTTCTGAGGCCTAAACAAACATAATTAAGTCACTATCGTCCTCTGAATCAAAGTACAGTCAATCTTGCCTTAATAATAGTCGCATGCATCTCTAGTTCCTACACACCGCCCATCCACAAATAGTTAGGTAGGTCTGTAGGTGGTCCGCCGGGGGAGGTTTCCGCACTGGGTAAGGCGGAAGGGGATGGTCGATAATATAGTAAGTTATAATGACGGGTAACATGATTAGCGATGACGTCACCCGGAACAATTGCATCTCGGGGCGAACTACGTACTACTTCTGGTAGTCGGGACACGAACCGCCGCTAACTTCAGTCGGGGGGCGGAATTGGGCGGGGGCGAGGGGCGGTGCATGTCACTACCCTCAGTGCCTCAGTCGTACGAGTATTTCAGCGGAGATGTATTAAATTGCTTAAAAATTACATTTGTCACCCGAAACATGTAAAGACGAAATATTTGACAAAATTGGCAATTTAATAAAACAGTAAATGAATTGTTGAGTTCCAAAACCCGCCCTAATTGATTTTCTTACTTTCGAGTAAATCAAGAAAAACGTGTAGTGTACTAAATCAAGAAAAGCGTAGTAGGCTGATGAGTGTTCATGATTCCAGTTGTTATATTTTTTACACGTTGGAACGATCTTGTAATAAAAAAATCGCATTTTATTTATTACAAGGCCCATATTTAAACACGATTCATAAAGAAACCAGAAGACTTTTGGAAATAATAATAACGGCATTCCATTCCTGACTCAAAATACTGGCTCCTAATGTGCCCACAGAATCCTAAAAGCTGAATATTATTTAATTAAATGACGACAATATTAGCGAAACTCAATCGAAAATGTGGAGACAGAAAAATCAGTAAAGATATTGGCACCTCTGGGACTCGAACCCAGGACCCTTTGCATACATGGCAAGAGCTAAGGAGTCTATATTAATCTTTATATTATTATGTATTATTTTCTTTTGTTTTATTTTTAGGACAATTACCTTTTTATCTTTTTTGTTTTATGTACAATCACATCCACCTGCTTTTTCTTTCAAATATTTTGTGTATGCATATGTTGTGTATACTATACCTTTATGGAAAGTGTGGGATTGTACTCTCTACCTCACATACTGGAATAAACATTTATTTTTATTATTCCTTGTGAGAAACCGCATCAGATGGCATTCACACCTATTTTTTTACCAAAATTCATTAAGGCGGATATTGGAACTCAACGATTAACATATATTATTTTTTTAATTCATAAACGTCTCAAAGGGTTTAGCTAGGTTATGTTGATAAAGAAAGGTTACGGCAGTCTTCGACAAGAGCTTTCCTTGGAGCTTTGTAGGTACGTCAGCCTTCAACTTAGTCAGTAG
This sequence comes from Limnephilus marmoratus, assembly GCA_917880885.1. Lineage (NCBI taxonomy): Eukaryota > Metazoa > Arthropoda > Insecta > Trichoptera > Limnephilidae > Limnephilus > Limnephilus marmoratus. Next base: position 65,419,965 of record OU862906.1, read on the forward strand.
TGCATGTGATTTAATTACGCCTACCACCCCAGCCCTAATATCAAAGAGGTTTCATAATAAACGAACAAGTTAATAAATTGAAATATGCAGCCCTGTGAAGTAAATATTTGAAGCCTGCCTTAATTATTATCGCCAGGACAACCCTTTATCCCCCCGCAAGCCTCCAAGGCTCTCCGGCTTCAACCCTCTCGGCGGCGAAACATTATACGAGCAACATAAGTTATAACTTATAACTAATGGAGTCTAAAATATTTCGTACTATATCTACACACGCTTATTTCCCATACACTAGTATCGCGTGGAAACAAAATACACCCGGAATATTTCTCGCATAAGTATTGTCTTCACAACATAAATGAGATTCTGGCTGCGCGTATAAGTTCTTCAACTCGATACGGAGTTGTTGCGGGCATCTAGGCATTTCGATATTAAACCTTAGGAATCTCCGCTTACATGAGAGAGAAAGTTCTTATAATGTACCATGCCCGGGTGAAAGAATGCGTTTCGTGGGCGTTCGTTTTCTTTAAGTACTCTTAGAATTACGCCACCCTCCATCGTGTGGATCGGCCAACTAAATAGGATCATCGCTCCGCTAACGCGAGGCTATAAGGTTAAGGGGAAAATCGAGCATTTTTACCGAATATAAATAAAAATTCTGATTAAACCTAAATATTTTACAAGATAATATTTCTATGTCTCAATATATGAAGAAACTCTGGATGATAGGTACAGAAAGGTGATCTTAAAGATGGTTGGATACCTATGAGACTTGTTCGAAAGATTCTCTCCTTCTCTCTGGAGACTTATATGCAACCTATCAAGCTTCGACCGTCTTTTGTCAGAAGGTCAAAATATTTGCGTTTTGCAATAAAATTCAAATAAATGGAACATTTCTGAATGTTTCCGAAAACTAAATATTTTATTGGAAAGGTCATATAATACGCTTCCAAATTTTACAATTTGGAAGCGTATTATTATTATTATTTGGGTTCATAAAGGTGTACATTTTAATTAGTTTGCGGTTTTCTCTTTCTAACATCATTTAGATTATAATTCTCACCATGATAGTCAGGAAGACACAAAGACTATGAGTTGTTCCAAAAACTGAACAAATAGATTTTCAGATTAAAAAAGGCTGCTATTTCAGCTCCCACAGTATTGGTACTAAATATGTCGTGCTATATATAAAAAGACTGCTATTTCAGCTCCCACAGTATTGGTACTAAATATGTCGTGCTATATATAAAAAGACTGCTATTTCAGCTCCCACAGTATTGGTATTAAATATGTCGTGCTATATATAAAAAGACTGCTATTTCAGCTCCCACAGTATTGGTACTAAATATGTCGTGCTATATATAAAAAGACTGCTATTTCAGCTCCCACAGTATTGGTACTAAATATGTCGTGCTATATATAAAAAGACTGCTATTTCAGCTCCCACAGTATTGGTACTAAATATGTCGTGCTATATATAAAAAGACTGCTATTTCAGCTCCCACAGTATTGGTACTAAATATGTCGTGCTATATATAAAAAGACTGCTATTTCAGCTCCCACAGTATTGGTACTAAATTTGTCGTGCTATATATAAAAATACTGCTATTTCAGCTCCCACAGTATTGGTACTAAATATGTCGTGCTATATATAAAAAGACTGCTATTTCAGCTCCCACAGTATTGGTACTAAATATGTCGTGCTATATATAAAAAGACTGCTATTTCAGCTCCCACAGTATTGGTACTAAATATCTCGTGCTATATATAAAAAGACTGCTATTTCAGCTCCCACAGTATTGGTACTAAATATGTAGTGCTATATATAAAAAAAGCTTTACGAAAATAAGCAGCAGCGACCAATCGGCATAATGTTCATGCCATCTTATGATTCTCCCTTGAAACCACTCTCAGGTTGTAAATATCAACTTCTATAATTAACGGTGCGCTCGATAACGCTAATCACGATAATACTAATTAAAACTTAATAGAATAATGAAAATGTGAGGTTATTTTGATATATTATGTGAAAGCATCTCAGCGGTGGGTTACTCTTTCAAGTTATAGGTACGTTTAATAATAATATATTTAATAATTGGTACAAAGCAAAAGACAGAGTTTGCTGGCAGTATTTATGCGTCTGATTGAAAAAGTTTCGTAAAACATTACAAGTTTTATGAGAAAGAAATCATACACAAATATGATTTTGGAATAAAACCTACACAACTGAAGTTTCTTTGTTTTCGATCGTAAAATGTTGAATAACAACAGCATCCAATTCAGGACGACTAATTTCTATACACAGATAACCTTCATGGGTCGTCCCGAATATACGGAACAAAAGAAAATTCTCATTTGGCTCCGAAATTCCGAACGGGAAATGGTGAAACTTTTCCGCTTTACCCTATTAGCGGAAAAACGTTGGCGCGAGCGTACCAAACAAAAATGATTTGGACGGATACAACGGAACTGTGAGCGAATGTTCGGATTCACGAAGTTATTTATATACATAGGTAGCCATTGCCATACAACCTGTGTTCCTGCAACGCTGGATTGTCGAGTTCGTTTAGTTTCAATGTTTAAATCCTAATTGACAGTAATTAAGTCCCAGTCCGCTGAAACAGTCGTTCATTTTACGATCACCGGGATAAAATTATAATACATTCAGAGCTTCATTTCCTCGTTTTAAAATACTTAGAAAAATAGTTTTTTTATCTGCTTTCAGCTGTATTATTCGTTTGTTACGTTTCTGTTTCCCTCTGGATTGCAAAAATTCCATGTATTTTAGTTCTCCTATAGGAATCAAAGAAACATATTGTAATTTATTATTTTTATGCGAATTAGTCAGAGACAAACGGGAAAAAAGATCCCGTCATGTCTGATTTAACAACATACACAAACCGCAAATAAAAAATAAACTTTTTTTCTTTCGCGATATTTTTTTGTATTGTTTTTTTTTAAGTGAAACTTCCTTAGCCCTGTTAGAGTGATTTGAAATTTGAATGAAACGGAAATGCGTCACTAAAATGTATTATATGACGGGTCCTCGGTTCTAATATATTGCGGTAATATAATATAATATAACTCCGTGCGAGCGTCCGGTAGCGCAGCGGTATAACGCGTTCCAAATCTCAGCGGCCAGAGAAATCCAGCGAACGGAGGCTCGAATCCTACAAATCAAAAAAAAATATACTTTTTTATTTTTGTAAATCAATATCCAATCTTCAAACCATTTTAAAATAAACAGGCAAAAGAAAAGAAAACGACATCAAGCTACTTTCTAGTTTCACTTCTACCGCCTGTGAATTACACACTCTGATAAATATATATTTTTTACATTAGCTCCACACAGGAGGTCCTGAGGAAAATAATTCCTCTCAGAGCCTATATCATCTTTGGGGATGCTGTGTAGAGGGTCTTTTCAGGAAAAGAAGGAAAGGAAGTTCTTTGGAAAGGATAAGGGTAATAGGAGTGGGTAGGAATCTGGGGGTCAGTGCGTGCAGGAGTGACGGACGTATGAATCCATCGCCCCCACTGCGGTTAAAGGCGAAATTCCGAGAGAGTACGGCTGGAGAAATCAGTCAAAGGGATTCCCCCAACCATTCTCTCCCGATCCGGCCTACCGCTGGTGGGCAGACGCATCCGCCGCCAAGACCCGGACAAATCTCACCCCATGAACCCGGACATCCCTTTTAAGTCATGAAATGTTGCAAACCACTTGGGATGACCTATGGCAGCGGGGTTGGTTATCCGATAAACGGTTCCCGGGGCGGCGGTACCCATACCCGCCTCCAAAAAAATATTTCATATGGCTCGTCGATGGGTTTGAAATGCTGAATCCCAGATTTGCAGGCGTTGTGAATACATGGATTTTATCGGGTTCGCAAAAGCCGGACAAGAAATGTACCGAATAATGATTAAAAACTCATGGCCACACCATAAAACATACAATGGGTGGCAAAACAATGATGTCTGCCTCGTGACAAATGAAATTGTATTCGGCGGCCAGGGCTGTTTAATGCCGGCCCCCGGCCCGCGTTTACACGCTAAACTGCGTCCGACATTTTACCCAATTTAATTGTGAATAAATGGAAGTCGGCATTACTGTTTTAATCAGACCGCCAACGTGAAAGCTGATAAATTAATTTGAAATCTGATGTCACGTGCGATTGTGTCTGATTGTTTTTGATAAGTCAGACTAATTTGTCACTGCTGCATTGAAATGCACTTAAATTTAATTATCATGGATATATCATTTAAATGCAATATCACTTACTGTATGATACTGATAGTTCTATTAAAATCAACTCTCAGAATTTATTTGGGAATCAAAACAAATTTGCGATTCTTTGTGACAACCATTTTACCACTTAGGAAATAGGTCCTTACATATGAAATTGGCGTTTTGTATAGGAGGAACATAAAGTCGATTTTTTTAAATATAATATATTTATTTAATCAAAGTTTGTACCATTGCTATCTATGCACTTTTGCCATCTCATATCAATAAAATCTTTGAAGGCGGTTTGGACTGCCCCATCGGAGTTGAATTTTTTCCCTTGCAAGAAGTTATCTAAATTTCGAAAAAAATGGTAATCTGTTGGAGCAAGGTCCGGAGAGTATGGTGGATGTCTTAAACATTTAAATTGAAGCTCCTCTAATTTGGTAGACGTCTGTTGTGCAGTGTGTGGTCTAGCGTTCTAACGCGCGTTTGTTGATTTGCTTCACTCAATTCGTGAGGTACCCACCTTTCAAGCTTTTTCACCTTCCCAATTTGCTTCAAGTGGATTAAAACAGTTTTATCACTAACACCGCAGCCTGCAGCTAACTCGGACGTGGTTTGCGATGGATCCGCTTCCACAATAGCCATCAATTCTTCATGATCAACTTTGGTCTCCGGCCGTCCATGGGGCTTGTTCTTCAGGTCAAAATTTCCAGAACGCAAACGTTGGAACCAAAAACGCACTGTGTTTTCTTTTGCGGCACCGTCGCCATACACATCATTAATCCTTCGAGCCGTTTCTGCAGCATTGGTGCCACGGTGGAACTCGTACTCGTAAATACAAGATATTTCAAGTTTTCCATTTTGTAAACTAAGTGACGGCCGGAGTAGCCCAGTGGTTAAGACTCTTGACTGGCACTACGAAGGTCGCGGGATCGAATCCCGGCGTGGCAAATAAATTTTATTTGATTAATTTGTGTTATTTCACAATTTATTCATTTAAAATAATATAATATATTTGCTGCACGTTCCAGAGTGGAAGATACTCTCAGTATCGCCCTGGTGTAAGACCACCATTCAGAATTGAAAAGTTGCTTGAAATGGCTTTAGCCGTGTTTGGTGACCAGATCTGAATATCCAGATACTTCCTCACCTTCCTCTTCGCTATCTCCTTCCCCTCCCCACTACCTTCAGCCTCACAACATACCCCAATTGGGGATGCCATAGTCCCACTGGCTCCAGACGGGAGCAGTTGGGACTCTTGTGCGGTATTCATGTAAAAAAAAAGAAAAAAACAAATAAGAAAAAAACAAATAAATTATAATTTTCGAAACACAAATACATGAGTAAATAGCTGTATAAATTTGAATTTGGAATTCCTTACCAAAGAGAAGATATTTGAGATCAAAGTTGCCAGTACGGCAAAATGCCAATTTCATATGTAAGGACCTAATATTTGGAAATCATCTTCTTTCTTTGGATTGACTTTGAAATTTCACATAATAGAGAAAAAACCCACCCTTGTTAAATCTTTAAAAATGTATCTAAACCATTAAATATTAACGATTTTTAATAAAACACGAAAAACGGGGTTTTTTTTTTTATTTATTTACTAAAAACATATATGAATATAATTCAAATTATCTCAAGGCAGTGTATTCAAATACCAGCAGAATCCTTCTTACTCTAAAATTTTGGCATTATTGTAAATGATTTCGTAAAAATATACTACATTTGCTATGGAAGATTACAAAAAATATGGTTTGAAGGATTCGTGGTAACTTTTATATACACTAGAAATAACCCCTTAAAATGAAAATTTTCAAAACTTTGAAGTGAATCCGAAGGAAGAAGATCGAAATTTTAAACAAGTTTTTTTGAACCCATTTGCCACCCTTTTATCGCTCTTAGAATTTAAAAATTACATGTTTTTACCTTATTGTCCGGTGAACCACTTTTACGTATAACTGCATACTCTACTCAAATTTTGATTTTTCGAGATGTCTGCCTAATCAACTGGTCGATCGATGAGTAGACCATTTTTGAACTTGTGATGCGGGAAGTTTTATAACACAATTTTGTAACAGATATTTGATATTTTAATGAAATGTATTTTTCCAGTAATGAAGAAAATAACATCAAAGCATCCGAAATGAATTTATTGAAAATCAAACATATTCTTCACTGTAGTTTATGATCAAAACTTTCAACTGTACGGATCATTAGTTTGTAATATTATTTAATTGAAGTTACAAAATTTATCCAGTCCAAACACAGTTACAAAGCGTAAAATTCCATTGATGTATATCCTCAACGTGATTCCAGGAGCTTTTCGTTAAACTGTTGTACGTTTAACATGGGGGTATTAACGAAACTTTATTTATAACAATCTGCTGAAAATAAATCATACACGGGAAGTTACTTTCAAAACAAATAATATGAACCAGAGTAACGGCATTATTTGAATGGCTAAAACTGAGTAAATCACGTACCGGAGTTGTGAGTTATCTCGTCATCAATCTGTATTCCAGTTACTAAGAACAACATGGTTGAATATTATTTATTTTACTGGAGGAATAAACATATTTTTGTAGGTAGTAAATAAATATTTACTTTTATTACAACTGTTACTGTGTACATTATCATAAATTATTCAGAATATTTTATTTTTTTTACTGAATTTATTTTGTTAATGAATTTCAACAAGCATGTATATCCTCGTACTGTATGTTATGTAGTTACAACTATGAAATTCTCTCGCATACAATATGACCTCATGCTATAATATATTATGTAGTTAGATTTGTGAAATTCTCTCGCATGTATGTCCTGATGCTGTATATTATGTAGTTACAAGTATGAAATTCTTTCTTAAAAATTAAAACTAAACGTTAATTTATTTCATCATTCCCTTTAGGTGCTAAAATCCCTCGTGATCCAATGCTATGCACTCAGTACACTAAGTGCTTAAGGCTCTGCAACCGAGCCCGAAAAGAAGAAGAAGGAGAAATACGAAATTACGAATGTTAGAGGAGAGCGCTAACATTTCCAGCGACAAAATCGATGCGAAAATTGCGAAAATGTTTAATAAAACACGACTCGTTTAAAATAGAGCAAAAATCTCGCGGGCATTATCTTAAACAGCATTTAAAGAAACACTGTGATTTCATTCATATAACTTGTAAAATAACTGAAACAAACTTGTTAATAATAATTTTTGGACCATACTTTGCGATTTTTTTCTATCAAGGGAATTTATATATAATTTGCGTTTCGGCGCGGGCAAAGTCTAGATATTATCTTCAAGAATAACATATATTTTTAAGAGCTTTAAAACTTACCGTGTTTAAGGGAAATATGTAATAAATCGGTACAAATCCGGGTTGCGGGCCCTTAATATCACAATTAAACATAAAGCTTTACGCGTAATGCGTAAACATAGCTTTATGTAAATATATGTAATATTAATAAAAAGAGGTAGTTAGGTAATCTTTCCTGAAAGGTTTTTTAAGCAATGATTTTGACTTTAGTCAATGAGTACATTGATGTACAAACGAATCTTGCTTTCGGGAAAGGGAGCAAAACTTTATATAAAGTGTTATTTCTTCAATGTTTTATTCAAACATTTTAAATAATTTGGAGGTTCACATTTATACACCCCTCATACCTCTTTCTTTCCCACAACATTCTCTCCTTCCTTTTCCAAAAAAAAACCTCTGCACAGCATACTCAAAGATGACATATATCCTGAGGGGAATTATTTTAACGGCCTAAAAACAAAACAAAAAACTCAAATCAAAAAAAAATTACATAAAATATTTTGATTCTACTTTTGGTTATATGTTAATGTGCACATGTTTTCAAATCTGCATTACATTTAATGATTTGACGGAAAGTGAAATTGCAAAATACAACATTCGTACCTTGGCAAAGAAGAATAAGATAAAATTAATATTCTTATCATCTTTTAAGAGTTAAGACGGCTGAACGTCGGAATTGTGTAAATAGCATCTGTTAAAATCTGGAATCGTGACAAAAATAACTGTTGCTTCCGGAATACTTAGAGCCTATTTAGAGTCACCCGAGGACCGGGAATCTGTGCCTCCGTTGTTCAAACAAAAATAACAATCCCCACCAATACACAAATTGAATTCCTCTGTCACATTGTATTTGGCATCTTCGGGTCCCCAAAATAAACAGTACGGGGCTCCGTGGTGCGAAGGCGAAGCGTATGCTTTGTGCCTGTAATTACGTAAGGGTCTATTGAATTAAATGTTCGTTACACAGCTACTGCTGCAATGCATAATTGAAAATTCACCATTATTTGTTAAATTTGATCTGTTTTTTTTTGCAATTTTGTAGTGAAAACTTCTTTAGCACCGCTGTGATTTGAAACTCGATGAAACGGAAACGAGCGCTGATCTGTAGGATTTAGCCTGCGAGAGAATAAGATAGTACAAAATATTTATTTATTTCATGGGTACTCGGTTCCAACATAATAAGGTAAATCCACGATCCCACGCAAGTCTCATTTGGTCTAGTGGTATGAAGCGCCTGACAAACTTAGCGGCCAGACATTTTTGGACCAAGGGTCGAATCCTACGAAATCCTTAATATTAATTCGACGATAAAAATATGGAAAAAATCACCCATCATATTGTTAAAAAATACTTCGTAGTCTGCCCACTTTCGTCTACATTAGTTTTCTGAAGGTTTCACTTTTTATCTTTTACGTAATCTGCGATATTGCACTTGGGTCCCAATTGCACAAAGATAATCAAACAATCGCTTTCCTTAAATTGAGGATGCTGAGCGGGGGGGCCAGGAGGGTCATGAAAAATCTTGGGAAATTAACTAAAAGTGGCTTGTCACTTTCAACAAACTAGGCCTCTTCTTACGTTGTGTGTTTCGGGTGAATGCATTCATAAAGATCACACGGTGTGTTTTTTTTTAGAAAAACATGTTTTCAGATTTTAATTAAGGGCGTTAAGGGACGAACCTAATTGGCCTAAACCCGTGATTTCTGACATTTTTTTGTGTAAAAAATGGAAACGAAATTGTGATCTCCGGTGACGTTTTTTTGTTTTTTTTTTTTCTTTCAAAAAGCATACAAAAAATATGTTTCTTTTCGTCTACCGCCCAACCCCCTACCCCGAACACTAACTAAATACTTACTGAAATTCATGTTTTAGTTGAAAAAACATCAATAATATCAACCGAGGACAATATTTCATTAATGTTCTTTACTCTAAATAATATCAGCTGTCACTAGTTATAATAAGTTAGATACGTCCCTTAACCCCCCATAATGCGTACCAACTTAAAAGGGGGAAAAACTGTACAATTTTCTGTTGTTAAAATATAACAAGCTTTTTATGAATGTTAATTCAAAAATTAGAAAGTAAATTAAGACGTTGTTTGAAGAAAGTTATTTTGTGTTGCCTGAATGTACTAGCGTTTTATTTCTAGAAAAATAATAAAATTTCATAAATCCTTAAATTTTATATTATTAGAAATTCAGGGAATAGGTCTTCTTGGCTTCCTTGGCCATTTGGGACACTGATCCAAAGTGCCATCATCCATCTAATCTACCAATAAGGTCAATTATTATTCCTTTGACAGTAGTCCAGTCCACTAATTAAGTTCACCGGGGTTGCTATCGGGTGTTTGGCGATGCTTCCTTGTTTAATCACGTGGCCAGCTATCTGAGCATCTTCAGTTCAAGGCGGAACATTAGTGGACTAGATGAACCGTTGTTACATCAACGTCTTCAGATTTTCTATAATAGTTGGTTTTTCATGCTTCCATGAACCGTATATATCTCCTGAGGCTTAAAGTATTTAATTAAAAACATGTGATTTTTCTACCGCTGAAGAAGTGCAGAAGTAAAAACATTTAGAGTTAATATAAATATTTAAGTGTAATCAATTTTTTATGAGAACAACACACTTTTTATAACTTTCGAAGGTTATTCTCATAATTTCTTAGAAATATTGTTTCCAATGAAAAGGGTCCCAACTGGAGTCAGTGAGACTATGGCATCCCCAATTGGGGTATGTTGTGAGGCTGAAGGTAGTGGAGAGGGAAGGAGATAAAGAAGAGGAAGGTGGGGAAGTACCTGGCTATCTAAATCTGGTCACCAAACACGGCTAAAAGCCATTTCAAGCAACGTTTCAATTCTGAATGGTGGTCTTACACCAGGGCGATACTGAGAGTATCTTCCACTCTGGAACGTGTCGCACATATATAGTATATATTATTTTAAATGAATATTTTGTGAAATACACAAATTAATCAAATAAAATTTATTTACCACGCCGGGATTCGATTCCGCGACCTTCGGAATGCGAGTCAAGCGCCTTACCGCTGCACTACGCCGGCCGGCCGTAGTTGCCCATGATATAGAAAAAAATTGTCGAAGATAACATTATTAATTTTAAAATTAGAAAATATGAGATTGACAATTTTGACGGATTGACAGAAGGTGGCAATGGCCGAATTGATAAAAGCGCACGCCCCGGTTAGACGAGAGGTTCTGGGTTCAAGTCCCAGTTGCGACTATTATAATATATTATAATAAAACGAATATAAAACTTTATTCCACTTAATTTTATACGACCGTAACCGGTTTCAGCTGGTACAAATAATTTTTAGTCTCCGGTTATATACACAACATATTAGGGAGGGGGAGAGGGGTGGTCTACAAGGATTTTAATCAATTATAGTAATTATATTTGTTGCTAAGTCGTTTTAGACTGTCGAATTTCTAAATATTTTGGTAATTCCAGTAAGCTATTAACTTGGGTTTGCAGCTCACTTCAATAATGATTAGGGAAAAACCTTACAAGTAATATGAGTTACTAATGACCTAATTTTATTGTCAAATACTTAGCGACTATTATCTTTTCTACTTTTCGGTGTCTTGTTCTCTTTCATGTTTTCTCGGCACCTAAAGCAGTTAAATTGATTTTTGAAAATCTGAATAGAGAACTCCATTTCAATTTTTTTTTTTTTTTTAATGAATAAAGACCTTCAAACTTAAATAACTGCCTTTTTATTTTTATTTTTATAGTTAGTTTTAATAGTTAAAATTGTCAAAGTTTTAATTTTTCAAGACCCCCTGAAATTCACCGTATCTATGGTTGATTGTGTGACGTCATCACCCATCGATAGTTTTATTTACTTTCAACAGGTGTTGTCATTTTGAATGATAATTATACGGAAGAAAGATGATATTATTCGATAAGTTAAAACATTATTTAGGTGGAATTATTTATTCATTATATTATATCTATTATATTATTATATTGTTGATTATTATTACGGGAGAGTGGTATAAAAATTGTTTGAAATTATAATTTTTTTAGCTTTTAAAATCAATATTATCAAAAACGAAGAATCACCCACAAAAGTGTAGGCAAACGATAACAGCTGATCGATTGCGGCCATTTTGATTCTACTCCACGGCCAAATTTTGGCCTATGTAGCATTATGATATAGTATATCTATACGATTTTTTCGAAGTTTAAAGTTTTTCAATATTTTAAATAATAGAGATAAACTAATAGAGATACCTCTATTTTTGATACTTAATTATTAATGCCAAAATATTGTTTCAATAAACACAACAACTAATTCTCTATAAACAGTATGAAATAACGAATAACATGAAATGTTGTTAATACTGATGGCTTTTGTCATACCTACATAATCAAAGTTTCAATACAATGACTGGTGACGCGTTACGTCAGCACTAACCATCCAGTAATGCCAAGTTTACAGTGTGTTTTGACGAGAGGTTTAAAAATGCACTTTTTAATAATTTTTTAAGAACTCTAAGTTTAAGAGGGCATTACCAGAAAAAGCCGGAAATACGTCATTTTCAAAAAAGTTTTTAGACGTATTGATTCTTTTCCACAAAAAATTATAAATGGATTTGGAAAGATTGTTCTTTTATCTAGCATAGTTATGTAATAAATTTTTAGATTTTTTTTTAATTTTTAGTATAATAAGGTTATTCCATAGGTCGTTGGCAGATTTGTTAAATTTTCAAAAAAGTTTTTGTATTATACCACACCCATTCCAAATAATGTAATCATGCAGTAAAATAAATCAATACATTATCTAGCAAAGTTATGTATTAGAATTTTAATTTTAGTTTCAATAAAATCATTAAAAAATATGTACGTACATGTGTTTCTTGACGAAAATTAGTCCATTTGTGTATTTATTTGCGCACTTACAAACTAATAAATTTCAGATTTTTTTAACATTCTTATTAAATTTAGACATTACTGAAAAATGATAAATACTTATAATCAAAAAATAACTACAAAAAGTACACTATTTTAATAGTTTTATCATCATGCCTTTCAGCATTTTTGGATGAAGGTATAAATTAAAGCTAATTTGGATTGAAATAAATTCGATATTGAGTTATAATTTAAAAAAGCTGGTACGGAGAATAATCAATCTTTCTCATTGTAACCGCCCTGCACGATCGGAAGAACAACTTTCGACGAAATGTGGATTTTCGTCCGCTGGCTGGTTAAACGCTCTTTAAAACTGTTTTCTAGCTCTTGAATCTGTCAAAATGAAGTTTATATTCAGAATCAGCGTTTATTGGTCTGTATGAACATATTTTTTAAAAGCCATAATATTTTTCACTGGAGTTCCTTATTAGCCATTTCGTGGACACCTACTTAAATAGAGAATAAGATTTAAATAAAAACTGTTCGGGATCGATAATTCTCTTTGTGAAACGCTCTTAATAATGATGATTCTATGTTCTGTTTAGTGTCATTGAATCCCTTATAATTCATCGAAATTATTCATTTTAAAAAATCTCTTGAATTCTTGAATAATTTTCATGAAGCGAGAAAAAAACAAAAAGCATTTTTACCTACGGAAATGTTTTTCGGCAGCGCGAGAGAAGAAAATAAATACACGCCTCCCTATCTCTCGTAAATCCGACAGCATTAACACTCACTCTAGCGAGTTTCTCCTCCGATGTCGTCTTAAAGATATTATGCAAAGACTTCGGGTGTACAACGATATATTTTACTGCCGCGGCACAATATAGCGACGGCCTGATTAGATCTGCACGGGACAATGGTGCTGCGGGGGGCCTGTTAGGCCTGTACGCCCGTTCTCCTGTTTGCCTGTTCGTCGGTTCGCCTGTTCGCCTTGTAGGCCCAGCAACCAGCGGTGGAGAAGGGAAGAATTGGAGACCTTCTATATTCTACGCCATAATTGAATCTCTTTTTGCCTGAAAAACAAAGAGAGCCTGTGTCACTCACTCGTGATATTAAGGGATTAACGAACGGGCACTACGAATACTTACCTAGGGCATCAGATACGGAATAACATCTTGGGGAAACTCGCGCAAGACAAATATAGATTACATCCAAACAATTCAAAACTCTATGACTAAGCTCTTGGTAAGCAAAAGCATTTATGGCACAAAAAAAAAACAGAAAATTATTATATGAGTCAGTTAGTATATTACCTGTGCGAGGGATATAATGGTTTAAAATTGTAGAGCATGCTATGCACATAATAATTAAAAATGAGGAGTTGTCTATTCCAAAAATTATACATAAATACGGCCACAGACATTCACTTATCTTGTCCCTACCATATAATAAGATGCCAATGAACATAAAAATCGAATCAAATTGCACCACCGATCAACAAAAAAATTAAAAAATGTCTAATAGATCAAGACTTTTTATATTGGTTTTGTTTGTAATCTTGTGTATAATATGACTATGATATCCAGGCTTCATATCTTATGACGGAAATTACATTGTTAAAATAGTTAAGTTTATCTAGAAATTCTAGATGTTCACCGTTTTAGCATTATTAGATATAATTTTTTTATAACTAACGATAGAATAACAGTTATTTTATAAATATCCTGATTCTCATAATTTGAGGTATTGTATTAATAATTTTCTGAAATTAAAATTAAGTCGGAATACTAAATAAAATTTAATCCTGCCTTTAGGTTGCGAATTGGCACAAATTTATTGAGTTCTTGATCAATGCACTTTTTAATTGATCTCCGAAGTAAATCTGTTGAAAGGAATAATTTTAAATGTATTCCTGTTCGGTACAAATATGTAGTCAATATGAGAAAACTAGAAGTAGGTAATTGCCACGATTGAGAAACGTCGCTTCCCATCTTATCTACCGACTCATGCGGAAAATCAAGTATGTGACGTTAACGTGTTTTCACGCCCGAAGTGTGATAGTTTCAGCTAGGGGACTAAATTACGAATCTGAAATCTACGGATGTTCATTTCTTCTTCACTGCCTTTGGAACTGTGATAACGTTAAATTATCCTTACATAAAAAAAGTTGTCAAGAGAAATAATGGTGACTGAACTTTTTCAATTAATGGGAGATCCCGGGCCAATTATTGTCCATCAATGCCGAACAAGTTTCTTTGTCGAGAGCGAGAAACATGCCCGAGCTTTATAAAATTATTCAGGGCAAGTCTGGACAAAATGACACCCAATAAAAATGAGACGCTTCTTAATAATGTATGCCTAAGGGCCAGATTTAAATTATACAGAGGAAAATGTTAATGCAGCAATTTACGTACGTTGTTTCTGGCGTTTATTTAGGAATTATATCTTTGAGCACCTAGGTACTTGGAAATTCACGCATAATTGGGTCTTTTCATTTTTCCTTTGTTGGGAATTTCGCATTGAACGTTGCGTTTAAAACCGAGGTAAAATTTTTGTTTCTTTCCGACATTAAATCACCTTTGAACTTACCGAGCTTTTCGTAGATTATTTCATAAAATGCCACTTGGGTGTGCAGAATGGGAACAATAAAAAGTGTACTTTTGGCGTTGGTTTCGCAAACTCACTTGTATATTCCAGAGTGTTTCTTCGTAAACGGGTTCCTAAATAGCTTTTCTTTGCTCCTTGATGAAAATACAAATGCTTTCCTTAAACCATCCCCGTTTTACTACTTCTTTTCACTTTATAATCAGGCTGCACGCTCTTTAAATGAGTGCCACATTTAATAGCTAATACAGTACCGCTTCCAAAATTTCTATCTCGCAAACAATTTTAAATCGCGAAAATCTCGTTACCCCTTGATTTAATATGTCGTAAAGGCTGAAAAGCTTTTATCAGCTGTCCCTTCTCAATAGAGCTTCTCCCGGCTTCTCTCGGATCCTCGCATCTTCTGCCCACCTGTAATTTTTCACTGAGAAAGATATCATCAAGTGACTTACTGTTACTTTACCCTCGTTCCCTTAACTTGCCGCTGCCTGCTCCGACCCGAGGTCGTTTTAGGCCCAGCTTTCAAAATGGCCTCCGTCCCTACTAACCCTACATTTATCTCTGATGATAGCCAAAAACAGATATGCTGCGAGATAAACTCGCCCAATTCTTACAACGATTTTATGAGTTTAAATAATGTTCGCCATTCATCAATGTGATAGAATATATCAGGTATTTGAAGCACGCAATGTCCAATTATTTGACGAAATTAATTTAATATGAAATTTTTCCAACATATTTATATTGTAAAATTATTGCGGATCTTATTGTTAATGATTTCTTTGTGTGGTATTATTGTTTACATTTCAATTTTAAACCTGATGAGATGACAAAAAGTTAACTATAGTGAATTGTCAAAAATGCACAAATTTCTGACTAAGCCGAGATTCCCTAGTTCATAGAGTGAGGTTTGGCGGGCCGATTCAGGAAAGACTTGTTGAGGGACCCCTTTTGACCACTCTAGCAGAACTATCTCAACCCTTTGCTTTACACCGCAGTGGGAGGGATGGATTCAAATGGCCATCACTTCTTCACACACTGATCCACAGTTTTTTATACCTACACCTCTCACAAATGTTTTCTTTTCCAGATTTTTTTCTCCTTTCTTTAAAAGGTCCTTCACACAGCATCCCCAAATATGTCACAGGGCGTGATATAAATTAATTTCCTCAGTACCTCTTGTGTGAACTATAAGTGAAAATTCGTGGTAAATAGACTCCAAGTAATTTTAAAATATCAAGTATAGCGATTTCTAATAATTATGAACATAGCCTTACATAATATTCCATATTAATATTAGGCCTTAAGATGGATTTAAACGTGTTAATTTTCCACCATATCCAGAACACGAAAGCTTCCATTTTGTTATAATTATCATACATTTATGTCCCGTCTTTAGCTTCTCTCGCCGTTAAGGCCCAGACTACGATATTCAACTACAGGTAATCCGACAGTAATCCGCTTGACTAAAAGGCTTACTCTGTATATAGAGATCATACGCCTAATTACCAATCCTACGCCATATTATGTGATCGATAGGATTGCCCGGGGTTAGATTGATGAGATCCACTCACTTGGTGGAATTGACTGAACTTCAACTTTATTAATAACTTTGTTTCACAAAAAAACTTAAATGAACTGAGGTTGATGATTTTTAAAATATTTTTTTTTGATGTAATCTGCTAAATCCATCATTGTTATTTTGCTATTTAATCAAAATAGGTAATATCGTCATTGATTCGTAAACTTCTCAAACAACCCAAATGAATCATTAAATTTGTAATAGGTTTTCAGATTTCTTACTGAATTATTATCACCTACATTGACTTTTACACCATTTTGAAAAAAGTTGCCAAATATCGTAAAAAGTGGTAAACCATAAAATATTACGTAGGTATGGCATTTTTTAACATTAATCCCACACAGGAGTCCTTGGAGAAAATTTTTCCCTTAAGGTCTATGTCATTTTAAAGATGCTGTGTGAATCGTATTTTTAAGGAAAAGAGAGGGGAAGTTCTGGGAAGGAAAAGGGTATGGGTATGAATCTAGGGGTCAGCGGGTCCAGGAGTGATGGACGTATGAATCCATTCCTACCAATGCAAGACGATGGGTCGAGAGAGACCAGCTGGAGAGGTCAACGGGTCTACCCAAACCGGCCTCTGCCGATCCGGCCCGCCATACAAGCACATCCGCCGTCAAGACTTGCACGTGAAGATATGTATTTGGTGTGTACAGGGTGTAACAGCACCTACGGAAGAATTTCAGTTATTCATGAACAGATTTAGAGCGAAAAATTTCATTGTCATTAAAAACATTAAAGATATTTTCCATCGCACGTCGCAACTGACTAGCCGGGAGAGAATCGCGTTAATAGACTAGCGGGTCACTTGATAAGCATTGTGTCTCATTCCAGCAGCATGGCAACACGCGCCGTCGCGTCGTATAGGAGAATTTTTTTTTCTTTAATACGAAAAAACCTTCGGACAGCAAAATGATATCTACTCCTTTTAACACATAAATGCTCAGAAATCGCTTGTTAAAATCCTTCGGGTACATATTGTATACATATATATATGTATGCATGTCTTCATATAACATATAAAACATGTATATTTAATATCATTTAAGTTTCGATGTCATTTGAAAAGTTCACAATCCTCCCAAAATGTTACTTAAAACGTGAAATAAATTTTCAGATTACTAGATATGTCCTTAAAATACATTTATTCAAATGGCTGAGGGGGGCTTGGCTAAGTCAACGAAGGCCCAATAATTAAAAATATCTTTAAAAGAAAATATCTTAATTAAAGAGCAAGTTTATATATAACCTTACCCTTTCAGCTTGAACGGTCGGGCGTGGGGCGGCCACCCTCGGCTCGCTTCAGTAGAGCAACGTTACGACCTCCAGGAAGACTGCAAGTATGATTAAGCCTATAAAGGACTTAGTTAATGACGTGAAAAGAAAACGTCAGCCAATCCGAGGAATCGCATATCTGCACAGTTACTTCCCTTGTTAATATTCAGCTTATTCAAATTAAGACGGGCGTGAAAAATGTTAACGGTCAACATTATCGCGCAATTTCAGTGAATTTGCCCTAACTTCATTGACGCTTTAAAATTAACATTGTACAAGTTTCGAAAGATTTTGTAGTTACTATCTTGCCTTATACTTAAGAGACTAGAATAGAATCAACTGAAAATAAATGGCCTTATTATTACGCAAAATTTGATAAGCTATCCAGGTTACAAACCAATTCTTAGAATAATTGTTTCCAATAAAAAGGGTAGTTGCCTATTTTTTTATTTTTTTTTACGTGTGCTCCACACAGGAGGCCCAGAGGAGGCACAAATAATTTCCCTCACGGCCTGTCATGTTTAGGGATGCTGTGTGTAGGGTTTTTTAAAGAAAGGAAGAAGAGGAGAGTTCTGGGAAGGAAAGGGGTTTAAGGGGTGGGTAGGAATCTGGGGCTCAGTGTGTCCTGTTCATGCGCCTCCAAGACCTAGACAAACCTCAACCCATGAACCCGGGCACCCCTGCTAAATCAAGAAGGTGCAAGGTTCCCGGGCGGCGGTACCCATTCCATTGACAGTAGAGCGTAATGGCGGAATTGGTAAAAGCACATCCCAGATAGAAGATAGTTTCGGTTTTGAGTCCCAGTTGCGACCATTATCTTTGTATCTTGTTCTCTTTCATATTTTTGTTTAGATTATAATTATTATCTTCTTCTTCAATGAAATTAAATGATAATTGCGATTTCAATTTTGCAAACTAGTCTTTAAACTAAATACTGCCCCCCCACGCGGTTATTCCCTTTTTTAGTATTTCCATAAGTACGCGTGTGTACAATTTTTATGCAGCTGAAAATTAATGCATTAACCTAGAAATTGTACACAGAAAAGCTTTGTATAACTCAGGAGGCCAGTGCTCACCATTTTCTGGCTTCAGGCATCAGACAAACAGATTTTCTGATTAATGATACGTATAAAGCTTATGTTCCAAAAAAACTGTGGTTTCTATTAAATAAGTGTTTTCCTCTTACATCATATTTTGAGGAGCCTTAGTGTTAAATTTTGTGCAAAATGAAGTATTTACATTGACAGCCTACGCAGACAATGGAGGTTCTCCTGTCTCCTAGACAAGCATTGTCGGTAAAATGAATATTGACGAAATTAACGCGTTCACCATCTGTTCAATCGCGGATTCAAATATCTGTTAAGCCGCAGACGAGAGTAGC
The DNA here is from genome assembly GCA_917880885.1 of Limnephilus marmoratus. Taxonomy (NCBI): domain Eukaryota; kingdom Metazoa; phylum Arthropoda; class Insecta; order Trichoptera; family Limnephilidae; genus Limnephilus; species Limnephilus marmoratus. The sequence continues at coordinate 65,439,218 of OU862906.1, forward strand.
TAAGGGTTGCCCGCGCTGAGGGCTGAGGGCTGGAGGCTGGAGGCTGGAGGCTGGAGGCTAGAGGGGCTGGGAGGGGGTTGGGGACTGAGGGCTGAGTGTAATATAATATCCCACCCTCTTTTCACAGGTTGATTGCCTTTCACGGGCGCCAACGAGGAATGCTGGATTTTTATATATTTCCTTCATAAATCTCGCGGAATGAGCCTTATTTTTATACACACCGTGGAACAGATGTGCAAGGTATTACCGGAATTCGCCGTAAGCTTTCGGTGTTTTAAGCTCTGATGAAAAACTTTTGAATACCCAATAAACTAAGGCCTGATTACACTCATTATTGTGAATTCAGCCAATTTGGAAATTTACTGTGCAATCAATCTTCGTTATAAACGGAAACTCTCAATAAAAGTATTATGTCGTCTATGATTTTTGTCTTTTCACTCGGCCGCCAATGAAAGCTGAAATTCTGTGAAGAGCCTTTATGAAATGAGTTTAAATGAAAACTTTTCTTTTGCTATTAAGAGGGAATAACCAAAGAAAACCGGAAATATGTCATTTTTATATAAAATTCTAATTGACTTTTTTTCACAAAAAAGTATAAATTGATTTCAAAAGATTGTTATTTTATCCAGTAAAGGTATGTTTTAGTATAATACGGTTATATCGTAGGTCGTCGACAGATTTCTTAAACTTTCAAACAAAATTTTGTATTATACAACACACATTTCAAATCATGTAATCATGCAGTATAATAAATCAATAAATTATATGGGAAAGCTGTGTTTTATTTATTTAGTTATTTAATTATAATGTATTACAAAAAACATGGTTAGTAACACATTATTCCCAATGAGTTGAGAAAAAAACTCATTACGAGAAGGACAGACACATATAAGTACATTTTACATAGATATTACACGTTTAAAAAAATACAACAATAGAGATTTTAGAAATACTGAGAGGCATCCATACACATAAAATATAAACAAAATATAAAACGTATGAAGGCGAGCGAATATTCACTGGTTTTTTCAGAATTTTAATTTTAGTTTAAATAAAATCATTTAAAAAAATCCGCACATGTGTTTCGTGACAAAAATACTTCAGTTTGTCTATTTATATAGGTCTTACGAACTAATATTATTAAAAAAAATTTACATTCTTATTTTGCTTAGACATTATTGAAAAATTATAAATACTTATGATTAAAAAATTATTACAAAAAGTACATAATTTTAATAGTTTTATCATCAAGCCTTTCAGCATTTTTGGTTGTAGGTATAAATTAAAGCAAATTTGGAATGGAATAAAATCGATATCGAGTTATAATTTTAAAAAGCTGGTAAGGAAAATAATAAATATTTCTCATTGGAACCGCCCTGTACGATCGTAAGAACATCTTTCGACGAAATTTGGATACTCGGCCACTGGCTGGTTAAAGGCCCTTAACAATATTTATTTCTTATATTTTCCGGCATTACACCAACACTTTTTAAAATAATTTTCGTTCAAACAGGAGAATTTGCATCAAAAACTTAACCATCTTTTAGCATCTACAAACTATCTCAAATTTAGTACCACGATAAGATAACGTCAAATTTAAAAAGTTATGTTTTATCTTCCTCCTTAAGTAATGGATATTAATAAGCTGAATTAAGTTATCAGATATTAGCCAGGCCTACGGGTATCACAACGCTAATTCATCCCAACGCGGCTTATAATCGTTCCTCCAAGCAGCCATCATAATATAGATGAGGCAAAAACTTCCGTCAAAACATTTACCGTAACCTCTCGTCGCGTTGGGCTGCTCAGTTCTCCTTACAGAGGCGGTCCGTGAATATTTGATGACCCGGGCCGAGCCGGGTAGCCCGCTCGGCTGTCGGCAAGAATTTCCTCTGATAAATTAGTATAATGTTATTGCCAATCATGAATCCCTTACTACAGTCCCTCCGTCGTCTATTTCCACGACTCTCACAAGTCTCTTAGCACTGATGTTTTATTCTTATGATACGTTTAAGCTAATATTTTTGGAAATAAAGACGGTATTTTTGAAAGGATGATGGTTACTTTATTGACATCTAAAAATGTGAATAAAACCAAACCAGCAAAATTGAACGAAGTGGAAGATTTTGTTGTACCTTTGAGGGAAAACTTCGCCGTATTCTCAAACCCAAGGAAGTGCCATGCACCTTTGCACACGTGTGATTTATAAATGATTGCTCCCAGTGCCTGTCTTCTCTCGTTTGAAGTGCATACATGGATGCTCAAAAAGAACGGCTTGCAACAAGAAGTGTCATCAGGAATCTTTAACGTAATATGGCGTCATAACGACCCAAAAAAAACTACCACCTTCGACTGATATTATAATTTATAAATGATGAGTGAAATAATCAGCAAACCGATGTTTATAATGTCCAGATTCACTCATTACAAGCGCAAAATAAAGAAAAAAATCCGAGTGTGCAATTCACACGCCGTTGAAGTAAAACCTTCAGAAAACTGAAGTTGACTAGAGTGGGGAGGCTACGAAGTACCGCAAATAATAATAAGATTAATAACGTAATATTTATATAGCGCAGTTTTGTATCCTTTCACTTCGAGTGCGCCTAACTATAATAAACTAAAAAGTAATCCTATAGTGTTTCTTATGAGTCCTTACAAAATATTGATCTAATAACATGTAACAAAAAATATATAGTATATACAAAGCAATGCCAAGAGAACAAAATTAACAATAATAGTGCTGTTTTGGCACAGGTGGGTGGCACATAAAATGATAAAGAAAATCTCAACCAATAGGAGCCTTGAAAACTGAGCTCATAATCAAAGCGGCCATTGCGGTAAGGTTTCATTCTATCACATTTTCTCGCAGGCTAAATCCTATAAATGTATGTGTTTGTCTCTTTTTAGTCTCGTTTCCGTTTTATCGTGTTTCAAATCGGAGCTAAAGAAGTTTGACTTCGACAGATTTATTATTTACTTCCCGCTTCTAAAAATCGAAGAATTGTTCATCGTAATGCATAATAATTTTAGTTTAATAACACGACTGTGCACAGCAGTTCAAAGTCCGGAATAACCATTCGCAAGTAGTAAGAATAATGACGTGGTAATCTGATCTTCATAGTTACCAGAACGGCCGATCAAGTTCGGCTTCGCCGATGCCAATCTTGTTAAGGTATTTCGTGGAAATAGATGGACGAATAAAAGAAAAGATGCAATATTATATTTTCTTGAGCCAGATAGTTACAAAAATCTTCTCCATTTTGATCAATCTTAGTTTCATAACTAAGTTAATCGCTTGTATGATGGTATGATGTAGCCGTAAAGAAACTTCTTTGATATTATTGTTTGTTGTATAAAAATAACATCAAATATAAAGAAGACCTCAAATATAGGATTAATACATTTCGGGTTTTGGGTTTTCAACTATCATTTTATTGTGGGGTTATCGGCCGATTTTTATTTAATTATTTCAACGATCTTCGTGCTTTACTTAAGTTAAAATGGGTTCTGCCTTGTTGTGTGTCAGTTAACGAACTTTCATGATCTTAATCTCAATAATTTATTAATTTAAATCTGAAAAATTTGATTTCAAATAGCAATAAACTCTTTTTATTTCTTTTGTTTAAGTTTTTAATTTTACAATTTTTTATCTTACTTAAATCTTACAAAACTGATCAATCAGTTTGATTGTCATTTTTCCTATTTATTTGCTCACAATGATAACTATCTATATAAATTAGTATGATTTGCCTATTTTGAAAAGTCTATTAATGGCATTGTGTGTGCACCGGTGGGCACGGTAATTTTTTTTTTTAAATGCGATTTTAACCCTTATGTTTAAAGAAACTGTATGAAGAACAAGGTCAGAATCGCTTGGGCCATTCTCGTTCTTGACGCAACATGCACCCGATTTACTTCTAGCCACTCGGAATTTTTTTAAATAAATTATCTATGGCATCAGAGCGTCATTTTTTCCCGCGATTTGAACTGTCGAAGGCAGAGCCATGGTAGGTCACAAAAATAACTAAAAACCTATCTATTTATCAAATAAACACAAGGAATATTATTTTTATAAATAGTTTGTATCTATTACTTGAGAAAAAGATCGAATTCGGTTAGCCCATTTTTAATTTTCGGTTTCTTTACAAATTTTAAAATCACTAAGCAGATTCGCTGCTACTTCAAGTGCATTATTATCATTCCAATTATTATGACAGTTCACGTTATTTCAAGAACTGGAATGGATCCAGAACTAAGTGCAATAAAGATAGCTTTCTCAGCCAACGTTCAACGCTTAATTATTGTTAATCACATATTTTAACACATTATTCTCGTATTTTGTGAATTCACAGTATGAAAATTAGTCCTCTTTGGGCAAGAGAGAAAATGATAATTTCTAATGACTGGTTTCACTCTGCTACAAGCGTCTTGAGATTTGTCCAGTCTGCGCCACAAATATATATTTTCCTGTGAATCCTGTCCGGTCTAAAATAACTAAGGGGTCGTCCATTAATCACGTGATGCTTGAAAGGGGGGGGGGTTCGGAAAAAATCACGAAATTTCACGACGGGGGGGGGGGGGGGTATAATGAGATATCACGTGTATTTATTTTTCGTGATAATATTCTGAAAATTTCGAAATTCTTTGCACTAAAAAAATACACGTGATTTCGGGGGGGGGGGTTAGTCTAAAACCTCACCACATATCACCAGGGGGGGGGGGTTAAAAAGTTGCTAAAAACACCTCACGTGATTAATGGAGGACCCCTAACTGTTCATTAAAGAAGAAGGTATATATTATATATAAAAGAAGATTTATATGTAACAAAGTATATTTGCGAAGTTTGAAGAAAAAATTATATGTTAAATTCTGATAATAACATTTGAAAGCCTATTTCATCTCCTTTTAAAGAGTTTTTAGTTTTTGGATACATTTAGAAATATTCAATTTATTTGTTTTTTATTGCAAAGCGAAAATTTTATGACCTTCTGGCAGAATACGCAGGGATTAATTTTTTTTAATAATTTGGTTTTGTTTTTAACGTAGTAATCTGAAAAATGAAAGGAACTTAATTGCTTAGTCGTGTTTTTATTTCATAACGTAGATACTAATGGGATGTGACGTAATTTTTACCTATTTGATTCAAAAATATTTTTTTTTCTTTATCCTACTCGTAAACTTCAAAAGCAAGGTAACAAGATATTCACACATAAACAACATAGATTACTTTGTCGTAAAAATGTAAACATTTTTTTTTCAGAGATATAAAATATTATTGTACATTTATTATTTGACGCTTATTAAATATTATTATTAAATACTTATTAAATATAATATAACTTATTAAATAAATATAACTTATTAAATACCGTTCTAGGTCATTTATAAACAATGTTTCGCATCTGTGTCACCAGTTTACAAAAAAAGTAACGATTATTGGTTTCGTCGCCGAACAAAGGCACCCGCTATGGCCAGCCGAAATGTATCCAACCCAGAGCGTGTGGAATTACAAGTAGATGTAGAAGTAGAAATAGGTGTGTTGGTTCCACTGTGTTCGGCAGAAAAACCCCTGGGATCCATTAAGTCAATTATACAAGCGGTATGCCTTGCCCCTTTAGGCACGAGGCACGAGGGTTCGTTTCCACATGCAACACAACTATTGGCCCATCTCCCGGTGCTGAAAACTTAACACCGATAAATTAGTTCTCGCCGAGTTTTAAACTGGCCTCTTGACGATTAATGCAAGGCAAATTTAAGATATTATGTATTTAGGAACTTTATTAAGGAGTAAGGGATGTAAACCTGACGCTTCGTGCACCTTGTAACATTAAAGATATCTTTAAAATGTCGGTGTTATATTAACGAGTGTTTCATCAAGTATTCGTTCTTATTCGTAAATTGTTCTCTTTATTAATGCCTCTTTAATAATTTAATTATTGATAAATGAAACAATGTTACTTTGTTTGAACCACTTGTATATTTGTTTAAAGCCGACCGGTTTCGGAACGACCATTCCTTTCTCAGGGCAAACGTATACAGATTTAACAATTACAAAATAGTGGGTGTGAACAATGTATTATTTCTTAGGATTGTGGTAGGGGTGAAGGCGTTGCTAGGGATTAATGAAGAGTGGGTGGGGGAACATATCCATAATTGGGCTGTAAGATAATATTTTTTGTTTGTTGATAATAGATTACCAAGGCTTCTAAGTTATCTAAGTGTCTTCCTTTATGGTTAATATTTATTATTTATTATTTAAGTTTTTATTCCAGCAGGACTGGGAGGGTAGTGCAATCCCAGTCTGCCATATTACATAAACAACTATAAAAGAAAAAAAATGTTTAAATATTAGGTATGTACCTAATTAAAACATAAAATGAAAAATACAAATAACAAAAAATAAGCATAAAATTAAAATAAATAATAAGCAGACAGAATTAAAAATAAAAAGATAAAAAGATATTTTGGGATCGTCCGTCATGGAGGTCGCCTCATCATCTGCATCCATCGCTCATTTAATGGGGAACTGAGCCACTCGGATGCAGCCACGACAATGATATTGGTTGAAGTCCGTATCCTGCTCCAGAAGCTGGCTAGTCGGTGGCGAAGTAAGGCTGAGAATGAGTGCACCCTCCCCTCGGTGAACATCGTGGAGGCACTGCAGAACCTCGGTAGTTGCATAAGTTGCCTATATGCATTATTGTAGCACACCGAAGAAGTTAATTTAATTATTGTTTTTTCTCGCTTAAAATAATTAGTTTAGTATTTATTCGACCTCTGCAATGTAGTCAAGAAGTCGTTTAATTATTATTTTGTAAAATAGCTTTTGCTTAGTAATAAAAAAAATCACATTACAAATAAACTATCCATATCTAAAGCGAAGCCTTTGGTGCATCTATTTAACAAAGTAAATGTGTTCTTATCTATAAAGTTGTATACCTTTTTATCTGAGGATCTTGCTTATAATGTGTGTACAAACAGATTATTAAAAATCACTTTCTTTAATACGCGAGAGGGAAACGTTGTATCGTCGACGATTAAAAAATTCCGCCCAAGCAACACCCTAGCGAAAATTCTCTATTTTCATGAAACTCGACGGAAAATTGAATTTTGCTCCTATCTGCATACTTCGTTTGTAATATTTTCACTTGATGTAGCTCATAGCACCAAATAAGCAACCAATTTTATATGAAAGTTTGGCCGTCTATGTCACTCGTCTAATCTGACTTAGCTTGGAACTTCTTTCCTCTTAATTCTAATTAAATATTTGGTAGTAATCAGCTTTACTCAACGTAACTTTGGCATACTGGTTAGTGAGAATTTGAATGCAATGAATAGGATTTTTGATCTCAGAAACAATGCATTTTTATTGATTTGATTTGATGTTTTTGTCGATTCATCCACAACATTATCGCATTAAAATAAAAGCAGTTTGAAAATAAACAAGCAACAAACAAATTATATTTCCTTGGAACTGTGTGTTTAGATATCAAAAATAGTTTTGTTTACAAACATTTACTGCCATATTAAGGTAGCTAAACGCCTGTTTACTATTCTTTAGTGGGCACTTTCGTGCTAACGCGGGAGGGTTTCCACGAAAATTAAGATACACACATGTTTTGCATATCCTTATCCACCGTTGCGCCCACATTAAAATAATTATTTTGGGTTGACAATATTGCATTAATTCGGGCCTATATTATTATAAGTATCCATTGTACCCGCCGATTACGTCAAGCGTAAGTGATCGTTATTCGGGGACGTGATATGTCCTGGCGCGTCGTGGCAGTATCCCCGCTCCCGACCCCGGCTGAGTGGGCTACCAGCTACCAGCTACCAGGGTGGGAGGAATAAAAGGAGGGAGCAGGGGGCCCTCGGGATCACTTAACCAGGCCCAGGTTAATGCATAAGTGATGAAGACCGAAGGCAGGCTCGGATCGCGTTAAACATTCACATGCTTCGCCCCGTATACGGCGTGCGGCCGAGGTCTTAACCGCCGGGCGGTGATAGGATTATTGCCTGGATGCCTGGTGTAAATGGATTTGGAGAAAGAAACCAAATGGTAACGGTTATTATTAGTACTAGTACCCTTGGTTCTTGGTTCTATCGTCTTAGCCTTCGCCTTTCTGCAGAAGGCTATTTTGAAGATGAAAAGGATAACTTTTTATATCTGATTTTTTTTTATGTTCGTTGGAGGGTTATTAGTTCTAAGAGTATGAAGGGCATTGCGATCATTGAAACTATATTTTAAGTAGACATTTAAAAGTATTATTCTCATTTTATCATGTTGTAATTGTTACCGCCATTATTTTTTTCATAAATTGGAATCATTTATAACTTGATAATATAGACTTAGGAGATCTCAAAATCAATTGATTGTCACCACTGCGTAGAAAATTGATGCTTAAACGCATGATGACATTAAAAATGGAAATTCTGAAATTCATTAAAGATTGAGGAAAATTGGACGTATCTGGAATTGAATTCCAGGTGGTACTGTTCGAAGCAGTCTAAGCAAAGATTGTGGTTACGAGCCTCGCTACGACAGACCGTTGGAATTTTTTTGCACAAGGTACAACGATAACGAAATTTGATGGGGTTTTTGACAATAACGGTATTCTTGCACTAGTGGCCCACAAGTCCCATATTCTGCATTAGGGCCTTTTTCAAGCTCTTCTTGAAATTCTTCGACTTTAGCATTGACTGATTCAGAAAAGGCAATACTTTACAACAGCAGCACTCACATTGTCAACTTGTTTTTCACTATCACTGTCAGAGCACCCCAATACTATCATCACTTAATCGTTATTCAGCATTTTCATAATAAAATTTTAAAAAACACTGGCGGAAAAGTACATATTTTTGACAATTTGATAACTGTATGAAAACCGCAGACAAGCTACAACATCAAGTTAAAAATCACCCACAAAAATACAGCAAAACCGCTTTGTTTGAGGCCACGCCAACCATTAGCGTATACAGCATCGGTCACTACTAACCTCCATATATTCTGCACAGCCATCACCTACTTTGAGCGACACCTGGCGAACATTTATTGTGCATTTAATTCCATTTTGAAATGGTTTTTTCGGCCATTTGGTATTTTGCTTACATCACGTCATGAAAACTTTCTTTAAAATTTTTTTTTTTTTTTAAGAGATCTATCTATTTTCAGGATCTTGATAAGTAAATAAATCAAAATATTATAATTCAAACAATTATCACTTCGTATTATTTATTGAAAGCTAATATGCCATTCTTAAAATGCTGCAAAATATCTTGGTCGGATTAAGCTTTTCTCATTGTGAAAAAAAATTGTAGTTTCATCTACTTGAAAGATGCCTTTAGGCGTCATCATGGAATTAATGGGTTAATTTACAATTATTTTTTTTATTTCAAATTCTTTTTATGTTAGTATTTTTAAGTTTACCACTGTACTTCTTCTTTTTTATGTGCCGTATCAGGTCCCCCCGACGTTGGCGATCACTCTTGAGAATGTCTCTCTGTCTTGCGCTGCCCGGAATAACTCCTCCACACTTCTAATGCCGATCCCCTTCCGTATATTACGCAGCCAAGACATTTTTCTCCTACCAGGCCCTCGGCGACCCTCTATCTTGCCTTTCAATATTAAATGGAGCAAGTGATACTTCTCCCCTCGAAGTATATGACCGTATGACCCAAATATGAAATTTTCCTGATTTTTATTAATGTAAGCAGTTCTCTATCTGCTCTAGCCCGCCTGAGAATTTCTGTGTTGGTGATCATGTCGGTCCATGGGACCTTGAGCATTTTCCGGTGAAGCCAAAACCAAGTGGTACACACCAAATAATATTTCTTTTTCTTCGTGGACCCTATCAGGTGCCCCCGACGTTGGCGATCACTCTGATAAATGTATCTCTCTCTTGAGCTGCTCGGAATATCTCCTCCATACTTCTAATACCGGTCCACTCTCGTACATTTTGCAGCCAAGACATTTGCCTCCTACCAGGCCCTCGACGACCCTCTATCAATATTTAAGCCTTCAAAATCTGTCCTCCGCAACACAGGCGTAACTATATTTTTTTACAAAATACTAAGTATTCTTTAAAGTTGTTTTTGACAGGTTAATTTAATTATCAAAGCTTAAATATCATAGAAACCTCGTTTCCATGTTTTCAAAAGAAACCGACCAGTGAGTAAAATTCTGTTTTATAATATCTGTTTCAAAAAATTATAATTAAAAATGGATATAAAAAAGAAAGAAAAAAAAAGTTAAATAAAATCAACTAAGCCTTTCAAAATAAATAAGTGTTTTACCTTCATTCATTATTTTTTTATTAATATTCTTGTGTTCTTTGCCATTACAACAAGTAAACGCATTTTGTTAAGTGTAAAAAACTTCATGTGATTTGGACCAAATTACCTTGAATTAAAAATTAATTTACCGTTGCGTAAGTATAAGACAATAAAATAAATAAATGTTCTCAATTGAAAATGAGATTCGCAGTCCCTCTTTAATAACGTTTCCGAACAAAAATTATCAAACACGGCGGCGCTTTCATTTTCAAATCATCTTTCTCTGTACCGTTATGATTTTCCTGAACAATATTAAAAACTTCTGCAAACGAAAAGTTTCATTTTCTTTTTAAAATTGTCATTACGTCTATAAAAGTTAATTTAACCATCAATTTGGATACAGCGACCCGAGACTCGGGCCTAAATATTGCCCGGTCGTATATACGAGACGTTTACTTTGCATTACCTTGATATTTTTATTCTTACGCCGCGAGTTAATTCCGCAAAGCTTGTGGAAGATTTGATATTATGAGCTCACCGGGCGATCTAGCCCAGGGCCCGGCTCGACTTACCGCAAGTAACCGCTCGCCGCGCCCGCTGCGGTTACACTGTTACACTATTACACCGTTATACCGTTAAAACGTTACTCTGCTTTTTGTTTATAATTAAGCTTGTGATGTCTAATTAGATGAAATCTCAAATTTGTGATTAGTGAATGATTTTTTTTTTTTACATGAGCTCCACACAGGAGGCCCTGAGGAAAATAATTTCCCTCAGGGCCTCTGTCATCTTTGAGGATGCTGAGTGGAGGGTATTTTTTAAGGAAAGGAAGGAGAGGAGAGTTCTGGGAAGGAAAAGGGTTTAAGAGGTGGGTAGGAATCTGGGGTTCTGTATGCCCTGGTCATCCGCCTCCAAGACCTAGACAAACCTCACCCCATGAACCCGGGCACCCCTGCTAAATCACCAAACGTAGCGAACCACTTGGGGTGACCTATGGCAGAGGTGTTGGTTATCCAATAAAGGTTCCCGGAGCGGCGGTACCCATTCCCGCCTACCAAATTGATGAATGCATATATATTACAAAATGATTCTTTGTCTGTCCAACTGGGAAGGATACCCGTTTCATGAGAGCCAAATTGTATATTTAGTTCATAATATTCTTAAAAAAGGAATGGTTTCGTTCAAGATATCACAGGAATTTTGCTGCTGTCAAGACAACTTTTGAGAACATTAAAAATTGTATTCTGAACGAAGGAATGGTTTCTTAATGTCTTTGAAAGAATCGCAAAGATGTGATTTTTTTTCAAGGTCATTATGGAGAACATTAATAATTGCATTCAGAGTGAATGAGTGGTTTCTTTAGTGAGACCACAAGGTGGAGATTCTTTCCAGGCCATTTTAGAGAACATTTACAATTGCATAATTAGAATTTACACATTTATAAACCAATATTTGACATATGGATTCCCAGTGTATTTATGACTATTAATTTTAATGAAGTACTATAATTTTTAGACTTTCTTAAATAGTAGAAATTACACAATTATAAACCAAATATATCGTCGCATTAATTCGTAGAATGCGTAACAACCAAATGTCAAATTTTACAGAAGGCACAAAAAACCTCGTAGTGAAAAAAAATGGAAGACGGGTCATTGTTTTTATTTATTTTCAATCATTTAACTTTTGTAAGTTAAGGCTTTCTATTTCAAATCGGAGTTAGGAAGTTTACGTAAAAACCGAGAATGGAGATACGTATTTTACAAAGATACCTACATACTTTTCTGCGAACAGTTTAATGAACAACTAGCTGAAGACTTGGGAGATAGGAATTTTACATTCAAAAATTAAAACACAACAATACAGAACTGCGATATTAATTTTAAAAATCACTTCCTAACATCCTAATTGACATTTATATTTAGTCTCAGTATGTAAGAATAACATGATAAATATAATAGTACTTAGTACACAAAGCATAACAGCATAATACTAATACTACGAATAATTTTGAAGTTAAATAGTAAGACCTGAAATGGTAAATAAAATAAATGTGTGGAGTTAAGGATTTTCGAAGTATTCGCGAGTAAAAATGGGTCCATGGTGTGTTACGCAGTTTCCTAATTTGTGTTTATCTAAAAAGATATATTTTTTGAAAATTTGCGAGTTTTACTAGCCGATGCGGGACTAATTTTAACACCAGATGGCATTTAAAACGTATTTTCGAAAAATTTGGAGTTACGCAGTCTACGAATTAATGCGACGATATGACAAGTGATTTTTTTTTCAAGCTCTTTTTGGAGAACATTAATTTATTTAGTTGCTTATTTATTTCTTTTATTTTATGCTCAAAGGGCTTTTACATAAATAATAAATGCAGTACCTCCATTTTTAACATGAGAAAAAAAATAGTTTAGATAAAGTTACGATGGAAATAAAAACTATATTAATGAAATAAAAATATAAGCAACAAAAATTTAGTACAGTGAGATAATATATAATATCAATATGTTACGATAAAAAAATCTATAGCTTCTCTTAGTAAAATGATGGAGATGAAGTTCTTGCAAGGAAAAAGATATAAGGGATAGGTAGGAATCTAGGGCTGCGTGTTTCCAGGAGTGACGGACGTTTGAATTCATCTCTCCCGCTGCCGTGCAAAACGATGGATCGAGAGAGACCAGCTAGGTCAAAGAGCACCACGCAACTGGTGGGAATGCACATCCACCGCCAAGACCTGAACCTTTTTAATCATCAGATAATTCATGATACTTAAAGAATTAATACGCAAGTAAACCTAAATTTCTTTAATAGCAATGTGCCTGTACCTTCCAATAAAAAATATTATTTTTTTAATGTTCATCAAATTTTATGAATTCGATTCTCTTAATCTAACACAGTTTCCAATTTTTTGAAATTATACGTTTTTTAATTAATGAAGACAATATTAGTGAAACGCAATCGAAAATCTGAGAGATGCGGTCCGGAAAGCCGAAGGTCCTGGGTTCGAGTCCCAGATGTGCCCATATCTTTTTTCGGATTTTTGTTTCTAGATTTTTATTGAGTTTCGCTAATATAGTCTGCATTTAAGTATATATTACAATTTAAGGTTTTCCTCATAAAGATAGAAATAAAAATAAAAATTAGACTTTTGTGTTTAATTTTAAAGGTACAGTTAGACCTTGATTTTGATTATTTCTCACAAATATTTTTTAAATATTTTAAGAGTTTGTGAATGAAGCTGATTTTAATGGAGGACGCTGGACCTTTGAACATTTCAAAGGTTAAATTATTTGAAAAAAAAAAAACACTCATGACCAAGTATAATATTTTGCCATACATTTGAAATTCGCCCGGGACTTCTTCCCAATGAAAGAGCAAACAAAATTCCCGTAAACGAAAACTTCAATTGAGCCCTGAGATTCGTTTTTATTTTCCCATATATTTCAGTGAGCTTATTCCGCAGTTTTCTCCTTCATTTGAGGGAGGCCTCCCCTGACATTTAAGACCAAAATGGACGAATTTGAGTAAATAAGGCAGTTCATAAGTAAGCCTCCGCCCCCGAATGGAAAGTTCGGGATGTTCGGTATTCAATCTACTTTCGAGGTGAACAGAGCCTCACCACTTTTGCGAAGTCACCTCTCCTAAAGAAGTTGTATTGCAGTATCCGAGTGGAGTTCAGACCCGGTCTTTTACTCTCAAAGGGCAAGTAACGAAGCTGTAACACGCGAAATAAAGGTTTCAAAAAGGAGCCCTTTAGGAACCCGGGCCAGGTGGTTCAAGTTTGGAAAAGGAAAATGCACAAAGAAATTAACTTTATCCTTATGAACTTCAAAAAATTAAGTTGAACATTTACTTCATATTTTTATGTTTATTAAAGCGTAATCCTTAAACTTCTACCTTGAAAAAGTTGTGCATGGATGTCGTATAACTGCGAGTATAATTGAATTCAGAATACCAACTGTAACGCAACATAAAAACATGACTAGTATATACCAACACGTGCTTAAGCTTCACATGTTCTTAGAGTACATTTTGTTTATAAAAAATTTACAAATATCACTTGATAAAACTTAACGAATCAGATAACATTATTTTTTTGTAATAACAATATTACCAAGTCTAATCATAAGTAAATCGGGTTATTAATAATATCCTTAGCTTAATATTATAACTAATTGAATTTAATATTTCAAAGACCCAGTCATGTGTGATTACGTCTAAGAGGGGTCGAAAGTAAAATCTAGTCTCCTTCAACGGAAGCAATCTTCCGAACAGGTCGTCCTTTGATATGCTTGGTATATTTCTACGTCACCAGCTCAGAAATGGGGACTCAATAACTAGGCGTACTGTACATATTTTAATAGTACACAACTGCTAACCCTGTACAAATCACAAGTACGCCCCACGGTTGAATTTGGTAGGCACCTCTGATCTGGAGCCCCAAAATACCTGAAAAAACCCTCGAATCTGTGCGAAAACGGGCGGTCCATTTGATAGATTCTCCTAACCTAACAACCGGATTGCAATCTTTAGAGAACAAGCGTTGGGTCGGAATGCTGTCCTTGTTCTACCAGTATTTCAATGGAAGATTCTCCGAGAAACTAGCGTCATTAATCCCTTAAGGTCATAGTCGGAAAACACGCCAAATGCGTGCCCAACATATGTACACCGTTGATATTAATCACACGAGAATGGGTCGCTTTTTCAAATCGTTCTTGTATTCAACAGCTCGGCTTGGAGTTAATGTAAAAAATAAATAATGGTGTGTTTTATTAATTCGTGAAACTGGACAATACCTTAGAATTGTATGGCCCATACCTTTGACCCACCTTGGGCCGGAAGGTCGCAGAATCCCTGACTATCCGAGCAGAGATTTGTTCTGCTGTGCGTACTTAAAAAACCTGCATGCGAACTTTAACTCAGCTAAAGACGAAACGCTCGCTCAGCAAAGGACCGAAAATACGGGGAGAAATAAAGGGGATTTACTTTCTTTCCAGCTTCGGATTAAGAAATGTTCTCATTTAGATTGGAAAACTTCTGATGACCCGTTCAATTATTATTTATTTTCGTGCAGTTGTCATTTATTTAAAAAATAGTATTTTTTCTCATTTAGCAGCTGGCATCAACAGTAAAAAAACAAAGAAATTTTTAGTATTACCCGCGTTATAATCTTACGAGTATAAATCTTAACATCATCGAGTCATTTATCATCGAGTAATTTAAATCCACCAAGGTCTCTACGTTATTGTGTATAGTGAATCAGTATTAAGATAATTAAATGCTATTATTATGTAGTAGATTTAAAAGTACTTAACACAAATTATTATTATTCTTTTCTAAAGCACTCCAATTTTCGAAGAAATGAATCTTAGGTCTAACTCTTGGGTAAAAATGCGGCTTTAAAAATCTCGACAAAGACTTTCGCCCGAGTAGAAAGCTCATTCAAAGGGGAAGATTTATCCATTGTACCTCCTCATTTAATTTAACTAATCAGGCAAAGTATCAAGAAGTATTAGAGAAAATAAGAGATGATTAAGTCCGAGTGTATAATGAAAGAGGCAGGAAAGTAAAAGCTGACCAAAGAATACCCAAGCGAGGGGCAGAACTTTATAGATTGGCTAGTTTCTCAATATCGTCTTTCTTATGTTTGCTACCCTCTCACGAACACGACCGGTGAAAGCGGTGACATCTATCTCTCTTTACTCTCGGAGGTTGCATAAGAGCCTCCCTTTCTAGGCCCACTCTTGGGTAATTCAAAACATTAATTTTCCTAATGGAATAAGGCTTTTCCGTTAAGCTGTACGACACGAGCGCACCGCAGCAACAGAACTGGGGGCTGGGGGAGCAGAAGGTATCAAGTCCCACATGACGCAGGTACATCATGTTATACTCCATACATCGTCATGGAACGAACTCCGCAAGGACTCATCCTCTTAAACCTACATCACTGCTAAATTGATTTGATTTTTAATCAACTTTTCACGCGTAATAATTAATACCGTAAAATTTTTTTTGAAAGTCAAAAAAACGGACGTAAAATCTCGTTGCTCGAAACAAATTGTTTCGTTTTTAATTTCTGTCAAAGCCATGAAACTGATCGAACAATTTGCGATAAATTATTTTTGCTCGTAAACACTACACCGTCATTCTGTTGACGCTGTCAAAAAAATATTAATCAATTTCGATGCAAAATAAAATCACAGCAGCAAATTTTATTCATGGCGTATTTAAATTTTGTCAAGTGAGTATCCTTAGTGAATAACAACTCACTGTTTTAGTAATAGCGGAAAAGCCGTTTTCTTAATGTGACAGCTTAATTATTTCAGCTCGGCCGCAGCGACGGTGATTGCGAAAGCTTCTCATTTCGTATGCACGAGTCTTGGAGGAAATCTACTGAGAATGGGGGTGGCCTTAGCGGTACTTGTTGCTGGAAAGCTCTCTTGCTTCGAATAATGCAATGCTTCGTCTGCCCACTACTCGCGAAAATCGCCTTAATGAAGTATCTCAAAATACTCGTCTTATGTGCAAAGTACATTTGGATACGCGCCATAAATATATTTGGATCCATTTTCTTAATCAATTAATAAATTATGCTATGAGACCATGAGGGCGCCATCTATGGTTTTTGTATTGTATTGAATTTACCTATGTGACTTGAAATTCAGTATATTCATGCATTTCCTTACCTCTGTGAATCAGGCAATTACTTCCGACGGGAGTGTGAGTCAAAGCCAAGAGATGTCTCTCCTAGTCAGTCATAAAAATAATTCATCCAATAATTGGATTATTGTTGAAACTTCCTTGCTGTGCGAAACATCTGTTAAGATTATGCAATACCGCCTTGATATTTTTTAATGAAAAGAAGTGTCTTTTGTGTTAGACATCGTGGATGAGCTGCATTCTCTGAGTGAGTATTGTTTTGTTTTCACTTTGGATTTTGGAATTGCTGGGTCAACTGTTTTTGTGTCACATAGGGAAGAATTCAATTTTCGTTAATTTACATAGGGTAGTCTATCCCTCGTGTCAGGGGCTATTTACACGCCCCTACAACATTCATTTTTTTATGTTTTTTAATTGCTGGATCATAATAGAAAACATTCCAGGAAAAGTCTGTAGTATTTGACTATTTAAAAGTAAAATTTAAATCGCCGTCCAGACAACATTGCTAGCTGATTTTTCTACGATAAATTACCGGTATAGTCAAATCAATAATCGCAGAATAACATGTGTGAACATAGCATTCTTTTAAATCAACATAATTTTAGTAATCACATATCGATCAATCAAAATTTAAGTGAGTATGTAGTTACATGTGAAAGTACCCTCTATCTGGTATAGTACTCAGATCACTCATAAACATCACGTAATCAATTATAATGCAGGTGGAGTGGTGTTGTAGCATATTTAGTATGTAAAACACGAACAGATATAAATAATATTTGATTAATGATGAGCATTCGAATATTGCTTGCGTCATTGTCTCAAACTATAAACCGGACGACCGATATATATTTATGAGACTCTTTAATTCGATGCAAAAATCAAATAACGAAGTGCTGAGCGTTTAACCAGCCAGCTGACGAAAATCCACATTTCGGCCAAAGTTGTTCTTACGATCGTGCAGGGCGGTTACAATGAGAAATATTAATTATTCTCCGTACCAGCTTTTTAAAATTATAACTCAATATCGATTTTATTTCTTTCCAAATTTGCTTTAATTTATTCCTACGTCCAAAAATGCTGAAAAGCGTGATGATAGAACTATTAAAATAATGTACTTTTTGTAATTACTTTTTGATTTTAAGTATTTATCATTTTTCAATAATGTCTAAGTTAAATAAGAATGTTATAAAAATCTGAAATATATTAGTTTGTAAGTGCGCAAATAAATACACAAACGGGCCAATTTTCGTTAAGAAATACGTGTACATATATATATTTTTAATGATTTTATTTAAACTAAAATTAAAATTCTAAATCATGCGATACCCAGATAATGTATTGATTTATTTTACAGCATGATTACATGATTTGAATTGAGTGTGGTATAATACAAAATCTTTTTTGAAAATTGAACAAAACTGCCAACGACCTATGGTTTAACCTTATTATATTAAAAATAAAAAAATTTTCTAAAAATTTTAAACATGCGAATGCTAGATAAAAGAACAATATTTTGAAATCCATTTATTTTTTTTTTGTGGAAAAGAGTCAATACGTCTAAAATCTGATTTAAAAATGACATATTTCTGGTTTTCTCTGGTAATTCCATCTTCAACTACAAAACTTTTAAATCAAAATATAAGGAAATCGGTCTTAAAAATTTATATTTATTCGGATTTCATAATGACCAAGTCATCGCACAAAAAAATGCGTTTGTGAATAATTCATTTTGCATTCTTTGATTTGCAACCTCCATAAATCAAGTCCTAAGGCAGCAAAGTCTGGTTTGGTTCACAAGGACCCGGACTAAACGAACATCTTGTAGGGAGCGCTGAAATGTTTACAAATCACTGCAGAAGACGTCACTTTTCAGGAAACCACTTTAAAGTCAGTCGCAGTTTCCTTTTTTACAGCGCGGCAATTTCCTTTATGCAATATCAGGGGTGGAACCGGATATTTGAAAGTCAAACATATTTAAGCAAATATTAAAGAAGCTAACTTATGAAAGCAGCTTTCTGCCTTTTGGAAGGTTTTATGTCTTACAGGAAAATATTGGCTTAGCCAACTTCTGCTTTTGAAAAGAACATTTTTTTTAAGTGACATTAACAGATTATTTTTAAGAGATGATAACAGAAAACTTAAATATTAACGATTCACTTTATTTATTACATTATAATATTATAATTCACAGATATTATGGTGGTATGACAAGATTGCAAATAATTCTCTGTGTTGGTTGTAAAATTAACCGATACATATCAAAGTATATCTTCATCGTCATGGACCAACCACAGCGAAATAATAATAATGTAAAAAATTGAGTTGTTGGACTCAAAGAAAAAATTGTTAGAAGCTGAAACGTCTACCAGCTTTAAACGTCTACCAGATTTTTGTAATAAATTAGTGAAGAACATACTTGGTACCTACACCTGAAAAGAAAAGAAAATCTTTTGGTTCACGTTTTACTGGGAGAGATGTAATTCGAAATATGATTTTCCTATTCGAATATCAAATATAAAATTGTTAACATCATAACACCCCAAAAACAAATAACAAAAATATTATATTTATATAGTTCAATAAATATATACTCTTAACAATTTATATTTTTTCCATGTGATTTTTTTTAATAGTATTAGTTTTTTAAATAAAAAGATATATA
Source organism: Limnephilus marmoratus (assembly GCA_917880885.1). Lineage (NCBI taxonomy): Eukaryota > Metazoa > Arthropoda > Insecta > Trichoptera > Limnephilidae > Limnephilus > Limnephilus marmoratus. Next base: position 65,458,821 of record OU862906.1, read on the forward strand.
TATATATTTTTTTTTTTAAATAACTAGATTTTATTTGAGTTCCATTTGTCAAAATCGGAGTGTGACCCTAGTTGTTTTGAACTACCTTTGTTTCTTGGTGGGTATAGTAATTAAGGATTTGTTTTATGGTCTATATTGTTACAAATTACCCATCTGGTCACCAATATAATATTGTTATTTCTTACTTTCCGCATATAATTTTTTAGTGTTTTGGATGCAGTGTTTTGTATCATAGTGATTTGTGTGTAAATGCATCACTCAAATTTATGAATTTAACCTCAATACAGGCTGCTAGTCCTAGTGAGGTTAATATTTTTATATGTAAAAAAAAATAAGAACACATGTATGGTGAGAAATTATAAATAAATAAATAAATATAGCACCTTGCACCAAGTAGCCACTACTTTGAACAAAAAAACTTCAAAAAAACTGAAACAAAATATTTTGGCAGTATACGGAAGTTCTGTCTCGTGCATAAATTTAATTGTTCATTAACGTTACGAAAATATTTCAAATTCGAACATGGTTTTTTACTAATAAAGCATGGCCAATGTGAACTAAATACCGGGCACCGCATTGATAATCCTGGATTACAGCTGTCCATCAGAAGTACACCCGACAAATTAAACATGCACATATTTCATATGTTTCAAAAAAACAGCGGATGGATAAGTCTTTACCACCGAAATGTGTGGCTTTCATAACGTTGCTGCAGCCAGCAATCATGTTCAAAAACCTAAACTTTTACAATGGACATAAACTAAGTTATAATAAGGTCACAATCTATTTTAAACGAGAGACTTAAGCGGCACCCGTCTTTAAAATAGTAAAATAAAAAGGTGTTTTCAAAGTAAGTGCCACAATTTCTTACGTTCTGAGTTAATTCGTAAGTTCAGCGCCTTTATTTTCTCTATTCATTAGACCCGCAGCATAATGAAGCGCTCGTTAAATTCACTTAGCTCACGTACAGAGCACACTTTTTTCAAAGGGTGCTTAATAAATGTATGTTTTATACAATGCCGGTGCCGTTTGTCTTACTTCCAGTCTGTGGTTTGGCATCTTGCCCGATCCACTGAGCTTTGCAACGATATTCAAAGCAAAATATCTTCTCACGACAATATAACGCTCCACGCCGCACAGGCAAAGTATCCCCTCACGGCAATATTCACAGCCGATGAGGCGCCGACGTCGCAACTGCCTTATTCAAACGGACGTCTCTGGCGTCTCCGCCGCGCGCCATCTCCAGCATCTCCGCTGCAGAGCTTCGCCAGTTTCATATTGAAATATTAACCCTGCGAAATGAGCTTTGATGCGTTGTCTCAGATATTAATTATTTCATGTTGTTTTTCGCAGACTTTCATAAAGAGTGGCAAAGACATCAAATTTTTTCGGGCTTAGTTTTCTTCTCATAAATTTTCAAGCTTGGCTTCGCTCTTGGAATTTTTTTGTGATTGTCATAAAAATTTAACAACCGAACACAAAAGTAAATAACTTGGTGACTTAGTACAGAAAAAACAGTGGAGTCTGAATATACAACAATCGAAAATAACTTGTAATATCATCTTTGACGTTACAGGGAAAAACTTTAATGACTTGCATGGAAACCTAATTTTAAATTACTTTCGAAGGAAAAATAAATAAATTTATATCCCTATAATAATAAAAATAATAATTGGATAATTTGTATAACGCCGTTTTTGTGAAAAATCACCTCAAGGGCGCTTTACAATTTGTTATGAATCCTAGGCTCTCTCTTTTTTTTTCAAATAGAAACAGAAACATACTTACCTGCAGGACACTTCCGATAAAACACACTTCATTAGAAAGTTTATGCTTGGGGAAGATACGACTTTGCACGTGGAGGACATTATATTAAAAACACTGGACATTGCATGGGTTTTACATTTATATTTATAAGAAGATTAATGCCAAAGTTGAGTTAATATTTATTTTGAAAGTCTGGAGAATTTTAGAATTTGCTTTATTTTTACACACTTAGTTATTTACAATGTTGCGAGCCGAGCAAAGGTGAAAGGTTTATGCTATATGAAAACAAAATATCGGGTCAGCAGCTACTGATGCATCTTATTTTGAGAAATGTGTGTTCATATATTTCCACAAAAGATCAGTTTTGTGTATCGTACGAAGTCTTTTGCTTTAATTAGGACTTTGTATTACCAACGCAAGTTAAATTCTTTTAAAAATCAATGTAGGTACAAAGAAGCAGCTGAACCAATGTGTCGATGCTCTCAGCCCTGATTGACTAACAACTAGTCAACTAACTCGCCATGCGATAAAGGAAACCATCTTAAAATATCAAAAGCTTTTGGATTTTATGTATTGTAAGTATGTCTTAATATTCATAGAAAAAAAATAACATTTTTGGAGTTGTAAAAAACTTTATGTCCAATAAAGCATCGCAACATCCACGCGTATTAACTTGTCAACAAAATAAAAATAAATCACACTGAATATTCCGAGTGAATGGTAATACAAGAAGTTCAATAAAGAAAGAAAACGCCCTAACTCATATTAGATGTTTAATAAAATACACGTCCCGCCGCATGAATGAACAATGTACGAGTATGGTACTCCAGAAGCCGGTAAGGAAGAAGGAAGAAGGAAGCGGGCTGGTTTCCGTATCCTTACAGAGTTGAATAGTACAGTTCATACCCGAGTGCACGCGAGCCTCGGGGTGGATGGGGTGAGGCGCCCCGCCATGCGCCACCCCGACTGCCAGTGCCTCTGCCGCCGCCAACAAGTGGTCGAACCGCCCGCGCCCCCTTCACATAAATCATTTGCTAAAAACACATTTAGCGTCTGCGATGCTTCCGTTCACTGCCCGTCAGATCGGCGGCCGTAAATCATATTATTATTGTATCTAAAAAGATGAATATCTTGCGTGAAATATTTTCGATTTCCTCAGAATTTAATGCCAACCGTTGTTTTGCGAGTTCACTGAATAATGCTAACACATATTTTGTGATTTTTATATATTTTTTTAATTGTTTGGTGGGGGTATGGGATAAAGATTTAACTCGTACTTCTATTTGAATTTCGATTTTGTTTTCGTGAATGAATTAATGTAAATTTTGACGGTGAAAATTTACCCCTTCCCGATATCCGATCGAGTTGAAACTCAGCGGATATAATCGTTGTCGATGACAATGAATTCTATTAAGTTTTGGTGGCACTCACGCACACACACGCGAACATACACACATTTATCTGAAATTGGCTACAAGCCGGCCAAACAGATGGTGCTACTAGGTGCCTTTTTATGAGTGGGATCGTATCGGAAAAAAAGAAGTCGAAACTATTTCCTACATAATAAAAAATGGATCTATTTTAGTAAAAAAAACGTTGTTTTCGCGGGTTAATTTTTACTATTGTGGAATAAGTGATACGTATTACATAGGTTAGTAAGTCAACGACTCATACTCAACCAGTCGTACGAAATACATTGTTTTGTTTATATATTTTACTTGACGTCCACAATATCAACCAATAGCGTACCTATCAAATGTGCAAATGCAATCAATTTTGGATGGTGGTATTTTACTTCACATAAGCTTTTTTAATCACACTTGAAGTGAAATAACACTAAACTGTGCTATATAACGTTATTATTATAATACAAATACAGAGAAGAATGCTGACGGGCTAACTATTTAAATAAATTATTACATCTAAGCTTCATAGTATCTAATTTCCAACAAAATTCCTTATCTCCAATACAAATTAAATGGTAGACATGATTAGTAATTTTATTTATAATGACAATCTGATTTAAAAGTTTAGTTTGAAAAAAATAACGCAGGAATAAAGAAAGTGAAAAGAATATAACACCAGCGCAAAATGTTATTATATTAATTTAGAAACTGTTCTGTTTTACATAGCTGGAACACCGTTAAATACATCATCTCTAGAAATGCAAGGAAACATTTAATTTATTTTCCCCTTGCACGCGAGTAGAGAAAAAAGTAAAAACAGTTCGGCGGAGCTTATTCATCGCGCCCACCGAGCGAATTTCCTTGCCAACATAAATTAGCCGAAGAATAAAAAACGAGAGATAATGTATTCGTGTAGTATGCAGGAGCAATTTTAGCAAACGGATACATTTTACGCTGCGAACAGAGCGGGGAAGGAACCAGGAAGTAGATACTTGCTATTTACAAGCAATAACAGTGCAAAAGAAGCCTCCGAGAAAACCTGAAATATTCCTTTTCGTGATTCTCAATTTTGTTTCGAAATGTATGGAACTAAATCTGCATCACTTTCAGAATTTGTTTTTACTCTTGAATAATTTTATTAATTCAAGTTATTTGTATCTGCTAACAATAATATATCAACATATTAGCATTATAATAATTATCGTTTGATCGTATATTAAACTTATAATGCCGTCCATGTTTTATGAATAATCAATATGACAATATACGAAAGTGGTTCAGCAGGTTAATTAAAAAGCATAATAAAGCAAATAGCAGGTTAATACAAATGATTATTATAAGCAATAATTATCAGCCTGAAACACTCATCTACATTGAAAAATCTTCAGAGAAAAGATACTTGCTGCCAACGGGACTTGAACCCGTGTCTTTCTGATTGCCGGTCAGCTCAATATGGAATGTATTGCATTTCACTTCCCCTGCATACATTCTGGAATAAACTTCTATTATTATTATTCATCAGTCAGTGGTTTGACACGTTTGTCTAAGTTTGGTAGTTGACATCGTGTTTGGAGCCCACCCGGGCGGCGCTTGTTCACTTCCTTGGCTGCCTAAGTCCTCCATCACGACACAAACAACATTTTTCGCTAACTGTGGTGGTAGTAGGGAATTTTCAAATATTGTTAGTTTATTCGTAACCCAGGAATGTTTGTCTTTCTTTCCTTTTTATTATTTTTCTTTCACTCTTTATTACCATTTGTATGTAAAAAAACGAAAGCGTTTTCCTATTTTTTTAAACTATATAGCAATATCATCATGATGATTTTTTCATATTCTGATTTGATTTAATCTCGTAATGCCCTAAAAACCTCATTTTAAAGAAACAGTGCGGAAGAATTCTGAAACATGAAATAAATCATCGAAAAATAAGTGAAATCTTTGCGAATTTCTAATTAATCTATTCCCACAGTTTGCAAATCGCCCTGACCACGATCTGCGCAAGGTTTGTTTTCTGGCATAACCAGCACAGAATCGTAGCAGGATCGTGGCGTAGCATCGTAGCACCGTAGCGGCGTAGTGATAGTTAGCTGCATAGGCAATGGAATAGCCCGCCTGTTGCGTGGTATAATGATACTGCTTTGGCGGGCTTTTAGGGATTCGTACCCATACGCTTAAATGTGAAAAATAGCTAGTGGAAAGACTCCGCGTTGCCTCGTTCTGGAATTTAACATAATTGGACCCACATGTTGATTCCAATATTTTATATGACATTAATTTTTATTATTTGTGATTTTTGTGAATATAGATTTTGTTTGTATTCATGCGCATTATTCAGCAAAATATAATTTAAGTTTTAAAGCTTAGGTCTCATAGCTTATAGCTCCAAGCTTAAATCATAAATTTTAAAGCTGAAAGCTAAAAGCTTCAATCTTGATGCTTAATGCTCGAAGTGTAAAGCTCAAAGTATGCAGATCAGGGCTTAAAACTCCGACATTAAAGCTCCGTATATCTCGAAGCACTGATCAAGCCTAAAGCACGGACTAAGCCAAAACTTAAGCATTTCGGAATACATGAAAAATGAACAATAAACAAACAAATTTTTTTTTTTCAATCGCTCCACAGAAGGCCCTGAAGAAAAATAATTCTCTCAGGGCCTATGTCATCTTTGAGAATTCTGTGCGGAGGGTCTTGTTAAGAAAAGGAAGTTCTGCGAAGGAAAAATGTATGAAGGGCTGATGGAATCTGAAGTTTAATGTGTTCACGAGTGACGGATGTATGAAACCATCTCTCCCTTTGCGGTATAAAGCGATGGGTCGAGGGAGTCCGGTTGGAAAGTCTTAGATTAGGTCTTTTTCAGTTAGAATCTTGCCCAAAATGCGTTCGCTACCAAGATCTAAACAAACTTTGCCCCATGAACCCGGGAACCCCTACTAAGTTACCAAATTTTGCAAACCACTTGGGATAACCTATGCTAGGGCTGTTGGTTATTCAATTAATGGTTCCTGGGGTGGCGGTACCCATACCGACCTCATAAATTGTTTCTTTTTGAAATTTAGAATATAAACATCGCACGAGGGTGGTTGATGATTAGAAAATTAATTAAAAAAATATAATTATTTACACAAAATTCTAGTTAACTCACTTGCATACTAATATAATTATTTCAAAAAGGGTGGAAATTTTTCATATCAATTTAAATTCTGCAAATAATAATAACACCTGGCTAAGAAGTAACTTTCCGTGACTTTTAATTTTTTACAAAAATTCGCAACATTTTTTCAAGATGTGAAAAAGTTTTCCCGACAAAGTTTGTCCAAAATATGATTGCCGCGACATTCCCAGGCTACTGGCACTGCCCCCGAACCGTGAAGTAGTCTTGACGCTTTTTTGTTAATTTTGTCCAAAGAAGGAAAACATTTTTCATCAAGTTTAAATTGCATTCCTGTTTGTCCATTACGTCATTTCTTTTCGTCTACCACCGCGCCGCGCTCTGCGTACAAATATTATATACAAAGACGCCCAAAAAGTAGCTACGAGAAAAATTCATTATTTTTAATGGACTTTCTAATGAGAATCTTCGCTAACGGCTTCTAATTTCGGAGGTATTGCTTTATAACGCAGCCAAAAAACGTGATTTCTTAATTGGGGAAACTTTTTCAAAGGAATTTTGAATCAAAACCTTGTCAAACCTCAAAAGTAATTTTATTTTCATTTTTTTATTGGTTTTTAAAATATTGTGCCTCCTCCCTCTCGATCTTTTCTATTTACTTAGATCTCACAGTGCACGGAGCACTTATGTTCAGTCCTTAATATTCGGATGACTTATATATCCGTTTTTGTGAAAAATCACCTCAAGGGCGCAAATCATTTCATTAAATAGACCGCATGCTCAAAAATTACAAAAATGTTCTCGCAGTAACCTCAGTACGTCCTGTACCTATAAATAGAATAATAATAAATATTTAATTAAATATTACAATTTGAGGTTTTACTCATAAAGTTAAAATAAAAATAAAAAAAATAATAAATATATTTATTCCGAGCATAAAACATTGGCACAATATTTTTCGTAACATAAATGGCGGCCAAAGATGGTTTTATAATATTTTCAAAGGACCCGCACGCACTCATATATTTCGTAGTACACATGTCACAATTGTAAAAATGCCGATACCTGCCACACAGCCCTTGGTACACCGTACTGTACAGCGGGTAAAAGTGTTCACTGCCACCCATACCGTCACACAATACATGTGACAAATTCCGCCCAGCTGGCCTACGTTTTATTACTGCCGATTCGACGAGCTTTTTCCGCTTTTCCTCTTTTCCCGCTTTTCCGCCCTAGATCGCCTCGTATCGAATCACGCGTCGATTTCCGCCGCCGACTTCCCTTTGCTAAGGGAAATTCTCATCCCGTTTGACAAGTACGGGGAGTTTTATTCACTCTGCTATTGCTAGAGCCAACTACTATAATTCCGGGTAAAATCGATCACTTTGCTTCAAAATTTTTGTAGAACATGAATTTTACCAACCAATTTCTTTTACAAGCAACCTTTATTTATATTAATCTCAATCACAGCCTGTTTATTATCGTTTCGGGAAAAGAACCATTTAAATGAAAATCATTTTCATGATGACGAAGATTCTAAGCTACGGGTTCAGAAGTTACTAGTTCAAAACCCAGTAAAAGGCAAATAATTGTTTTATTTAATTCTTATATTATGCATGACTTTTTTATTTATTAGTTATATATTTAATATGGAAAACACTGTTATTATTTTATAAAAGACTTTTTATTGAAGACGTGTTTACACCATTGACATTGATTGACATTAGTTCCCAATAGATAAACCACAGATGACAAACATTATAGAAGTAGTTCCTCACTAGTGATGTGCAACATACAATAGTGATGTGACATCCCCTTTCTTTATTTATACAATAAAATTGTAATTAAATTAACATTACACATTATACCTATCCGGTGGTTTGACAACTCTACCATATCTGGTAATGTAAGGGTTGTTAATGTTAATGTTATTTTCTCCCACCTGTCTCTCATCTCCAGCTTTTGCCTCTTCAAGTGCCGGATTAGATTGCATGGACAGATGATCATTATTAACGTTTTCATTATATCTCAGTTTTAAGTGAATTCTATTTCGTCTGTACGTGTTACAATAATAATCTTGAATAATATAGGACCTATTACATTTTAATTTTTCTTTGACCATAGCTGGTAACCAAGTACTTTTGGGATTTTTCTTAAAGTATACATTATCTCCTGTTTGTAATATAGACATGGGTTTTGCATTCACATTATAATATTTGGAATTTCTTGCATTATTTTTTTCAATACACTTTCTGTAATCGGAAAATCTTACAACCTTTGGTTTTAATTTAATTTTAGCTAAGGGAATATTCATTCTCAAAGTTCTGGACATTAATAATTGAGCAGGTGACGGCAAATTAGCTTTGGGTGTGTTTCTATAATGTAATAATGCTATATATAAGGATCTGTATTTGTTTCTTTAGATTTTTTAAGAATGTTTTTTATAATTTTAACAGAACTCTCTGCCTGACCATTAGACTGTGAATGATATGGACTAGTAACTACATGTTCTATGTCCCAATCATATAAAAATGATTTAAATTCAATTGATTGAAAAGGAGGACCTCCATCAGACACTAAAGACATTGGTATTCCATGACGTGCAAAAACAGACTTTAAGTGAATTATTACATTTTTTGCAGTGGAATTATTATTGAGAAAAGCAGTTTCTATATACTTTGAATAATAATCTGTTACAATAAGGTATGTTTGATTATCAAAATACATTAAATCAATACCTACTTGTTGCCATGGAAACTTATTCATTTCATAAGTTAGCAGTGGTTCCTTCTGATTCGAAACTTTAAATTTATTGCATATTTGACATTGCTCAATTAAATTTTTTATATCTACTGAAATACTAGGCCAAAATAAAGAATCTCTTGCTAATCTTAGACATTTGTTTATTCCTTGATGTCCTTCATGAATTTTATTCAACATTTCTTTTCTCATAAACTGAGGTACTAATAATTTATTACCCTTAAATATGAAGTCATTAATAACATGAATCTCGTCTTGAATATTATAATAACATTTTAAAGTGCAATGGACTTTATCTTTACTATTTGGCCAACCTTCGTAATAATATTTTTTTAATATTTGCATAGTTTCATCGAAAGCAGTAGCATTACTCAATTTTTTACGATATTCTTCACTAATAGCTAAGTTCATATAGATTGAATTTACATGACAATGTAGATCAGACTCATAATCGGGTATATAATGATCTTTCAAAGCAGCTCTAGATAAAGTATCCGATATATACATTTCTTTACCTGGGACATGTACCACATTTAAATCGTAAGACTGAAGAGCTAACATCATACGTTGCAATCTAGCTGGTACATCATGTAAAGGTTTTTTAAATAAATAGACAAGAGGTTTATGATCAGTCTGTACTGTCACTTTGTTACCATAAACATACTGATGAAACTTATTACAACCAAATTGTATGGCAAATAATTCTTTTTCAATTTGAGCATAATTTTCCTGCGACTGTGTCATTGTTTTTGAACTATATGCAATTGGACGGTTATTTTGCATGATGACTGCACCTACAGCTGATTTTGATGCATCGACTGACAAGGTTAATGGTATTTTTGGATCATAATGAATTAAAACTGTTGCATTTGAAATAGCTTCCTTCAAAATTTTAAAAAATTTTTCACAATTCTCGTCCCATGACCATACTACATTATTTTTTAATAAATTTCTCAAAATTTGTGATTTATCAGACAAGTTTTCAATAAACGGACCTAAATAATTTACCATTCCCAAAAATCGTTGCAAATCTTTGACATTTTTTGGAGACGGTAATTCTAGTATAGCTTTGACTTTCTCTTTGTCGACTTTTACACCTTCCTTGCTAAAAATATAACCTAGGAAACATACTTCCTTGACTAAAAATTTACATTTTGACTTATTTAATTTTAAATTGACTTCTCTAGCCCTTTCCAAGACTTTTCTTAATCTAATGTTATGAATTTCTTCAGTTTCTCCATAAATCAGAAAATCATCGACAAAAATTAAAATACCTTCCAGATCCCCAAACAAATCTACCATAATCCTATAAAAAATTTCCGTTGCTGCATTTATTCCAAATGGGAATCTTAAATACCTGTACCTTCCAAATGGAGTTTGAAAAGTGCATAAATCACTACTTTCTTCATCTAATTTTAGTGACCAGAATCCAGAATAAGCATCTAAATGTGAAAAATATGCAGCACCTATAAGTTTTGACCTAATTTCATCAATATTTTTTAATGGAAAATATTCTCTCATTATGCAGTTATTTAATTTTCTAGGATCAAGACAAATTCTCAATTTACCTGACTCTTTGACAGTTATGACGACAGAATTTACCCAAGAAGTAGGTTTAGTAACCTTTTCAATGACCTTCATCTTGTCCATGCGATCTAATTCTTCACGAAGACTGTTTTGTAAGGCAAATGGGACTTTTCTCGGAGGATCGACGCACGGTACAGCATCATGGCGAAGCTTGAGATGAACGACAGGTGGTAGACATCCGAGACCCTGAAATATGTCATTATATTCAGTTAATATGGTGTTACGATTACATTGGACATTAAATACTCTTTTTACAATCCCAAGTTTTTCAATAGTGGGAAGACCTAAGACAGATTGACAATCTAAACTTGTTACAAAAAATATTATGTTATTTATATTTCCATGTATTTCACACATAAGATCACAATGACCAATAATGGGTATTTTATTTCCACCAAAACCTGACACTTTGGTAGAAACTTTTTGTAAAATAGTATTGCATAAATTTAACTTTTTAAAGTCTGATATTGAAATTACGTTAATGTCTGCTCCTGTATCCAAAATACAGTCTAATATTATGTTATTAATAATTATATCTAAATGCCATGCTTGACTTGAAAACTTACTGTTGTTAATATTTCTTATTGTTGCAATGAAATGTCCCTCAGAGCAATTAGCACTGTCATCATTGGGTATTGAATCTTCTGACTTTAAATTTCTGATTTTCTTGTAACAATTATTTTTAAAACAGAATTTTGCAAAATGACCAAAAGAATTGCATGACCTGCATTTGATGTTTATAGCTGGGCATTTGAAGCGGTGATGTTGTCCACATCTTCCACATGGATTGTTGTGACCACTTGACCTTGACGATGATGGTGACGGTGACCCTTGACGATTGTTAAACCCATGCTGACTTGACGTTGAGTGAAAATGACGATGTGATGATGGTGACGGTGATCTTGACTGTCTTGATGTACTTTTGTGATTTATTTGAAGAATGTTTTCTGTGTGTATTTGTTGATTTATTTTTTCAGCGTTGTTTTGTGACATTAATATGGTTTTTGCAATTTCTATCGTTTTTTGCAATGACAATGCAGAATCTTGTAGTAGGCGTTGACGAATGTGGTTCAAATTTGAACTCATGTTTGCAATAAATATATCTCTTACCAGAGATTCTCTTAGTTCTCCAAATTCACATTCCAAACTTTTGTTTTCTAGGTCCAGTAGAAAATTGTTGATGTCTTCAGAAATATTTTGTTTTCGTGTAAAAAATGAATTCCTTAACATTGTTAAGTTTTTATGTGGTGCAAAATAATTGTCAAACTTTTCCTTGACTTGTTTTAGCGTGATAGATTCCATATTCATGTTGAATGACTTGAAAATTTCCATACCTTTGGAGCCAATGGAATGAAGTAGAATTGCTATTTTTCGTTTTTCTGGGGCTTCTTCCAAACCTGATGCCACCAAATATATTTCATAATTTTACCACCAGTTTTTCCATATTCCATCGTTATTTATGTTATTTGATGATACGTGCAGATTTGACAACGCATTAAAATCATGTTGTACGTACTTTGGCGCATCCTTCGACATCTTGTTTTTTTTTTTTTTTACCACAAATTTTTAATATATTATATTATTAATATTAGCATCCCACTTCTGACACCATGTTTAGTTATATATTTAATATGGAAAACACTGTTATTATTTTATAAAAGACTTTTTATTGAAGACGTGTTTACACCATTGACGTTGATTGACATTAGTTCCCAATAGATAAACCACAGATGACAAACATTATAGAAGTAGTTCCTCACTAGTGATGTGCAACATACAATAGTGATGTGACATAAACTATAAAGCAATATTCATGCTTCATTAGGGTGGAGGATCCCCTCAGCATCACCATAGTAATGCTAAGTGACCTATTACTCCATATTCCACATCCTATTACTCCATATTCCAATCGAGAGTGGCATGAAGCATAATATACTCTCTTTAAATCCGTCATTGACAAGATGTTTCGTAATTTTTTGAAGAAGTAGATGAGTTTTGTTAGGTTTTTTGAGATAAGATCAATGTGTGAATTCTACTGTAGTTTTTCATCAATTTCGATCCCCAGATATTTAATACTTTTTGTTTGGGTTATAGACGGGCAAGAACATTGTGGAAAAGTATTTTGACATTCATTTAATTTGAGGGTATGATCATTCATTAGTTGTCCTCTTTTGTTTTTGGAGAAAGTAAGATATTTAGTTTATTAACATTTAATGTAAGGGAGTTTACTTTTAGCCAGTTTTGAAGTACAGCCAGGCCATGTTCCGCCTCCTTGTAGGTTCTTGTCGAATCATGTTCGTGGAATATAAAAACAGTGTCATCTGCAAAGCTCATTATGTTTTCATTGGTGGGAAGAATCAAAAGGTCATTTATATAAATCAGAAATAATATCGGTCCTAAAACGCTTCTCTGGGGGACCCTGAATTTAATTCGTAGAGATTTGCTCTTTCTTTTACCAATTTGTTGTTTTTGATGTATCACTATCACTCCTTTTACAATACATTATACTAATGGCGAGTTTCTTAGGATTTCTTCGGCAGTTCACTTAAAAATAAACTCAAATATTAATAAATTAACGTAAGGTTGACATTTTTTTAATTTACCTTTAACTTTTGAAACCGAATTACGTGAAGCACCCACCTAAGTGAAAAGTAATAAATTTTATTTTATATGTAATACCTACATTGAAATCAAAACTCACTTATTTGAAAGCCCCAACGTCTTAGCCGGTGTGCCGAAGTAAAACGCTTCAAGATATTAAAAGACCTGATCATTCTGTTTTATAATTAAACGTTTCATTACTTCACCCCGAGAAGGATTCATCAAAGATTTTAATTAAGAAATGCGTGTAAAACCTTTCATTCCTAATTTATTTCTCCAATCAAAACATTTTCTTTTGCTCGGATAACCTTTTAAATTTTATTTTCGTAATAAATAACCGAGACGAAAATTTACACCGTTGCTTTGGCTATATAAAAATCTATCAATTTATTGAAGAAGTAGCAGGTAGTAACTTTTAATCCGAATTTCGCAGGACAACAAACAGGCTTTTAATTTTACAGTTAAAAAAGTTCCCAAGTAGCCTGTGTTTATAAGGGTGTCGTAATATTACATTTTATCGCTAACGTAAAATAACAAAATAAAATAAACTAATTAAATAATATCACCAGTTAACTCTCGTACGAGATTGAGGTAATCCTTTTAATAATTAATTACTAGCCATCCAAGCGTGTTCAGAAAATCAGTTCATCTGACTCGACAAATATTCTCACGGAGAATCCTGGCAACTTGAAATTTGCACTAAAAGTCCACCAAACCATTTTCAGTTCTTCAACATAATTAAATTTTCCATCGAAAGTTATAAAACTGTAGATAATATTGTTCGTTCCAAAATCTTAAATTGTGCAGTAAAAAATGGAAACATCATTAAAACTCAATTACAATAAATATGTGAGGTGGGAATGGGTACCGCCGTCCCGGGAACCATTTATTGGATAACCAACACGTCTGCCATAGGTCACCCCAAGTGGTTCGCTATGTTTGGTGACTTATCAGGGGTGCCCTGGTTCAAGGGGTGAGGTTTTCCGGGTCTTGGCGGCGGATACATCTGCCCACCTACTGCGTGGCAGGCTGGATCGGGAGCGACTGGTTGAGGGAGATCTTTTGACCTCTCCAGCCGGACTCTCGATTCATCACCTTGCTCCTTAGAGGTTGCCTTTTTCCTTCCCAGAACTTCATCTCATTCCTTTCCCTATAAAGGCCCTTCGCACTGCATCCCAAAATATGACATAGGCTCTGGGGGATTTTTTTTCCTCAGGGCCTCCTGTGTGGAGCTAATGTAAAAAATTCTATTACATTCGAAGTGACCTGAATTCGATATTTTTAAGAAAAACATTATTATTTTATTCGGCAGAGAAATCAGGTCGACGTTACACAGGTAGGTTATGAGATAGGAATAAGATTTTCGGAACATCGCTCATAAACTCCGGGCGTGTATCGGCTCTATTGGACCGTAAAACTAGAATGCGTTTGACAGGTGTCATCTCTGCGGCCCTCATTTCATTATTTTCGTATTACCCACACTCTGTTCCTGAACTAATAACAGGTCTACGCAATGTTGGAGGTCCTAGAATCAGTACACGGCATTTCATTGTGAACATGACGAAACAGACGAATCTAACCTTACCTAACCTAAACTCTAATTTCATCAAATTCTGTTTTTCAACATTCCGCCTTTAATCTTACAGCAGTGTGTCGCCGTTCTTGCTTATCCCCTATACACACTCTTTAATCATTCTTTGTCAAAATGTATATTTCCTGACCTATGGAAACATAGTTATATAACACCTATTTTTAAAAAAGGGGATAAAAACGAAGTAACTAATTATATGCATACTATCAACAATTCCAAAGTTTGAGAAGCTGATTCTGGATAAAAAAGCCAACTCATTTAAATATAATATATGTCCTGAACAGCATGGTTTTATGACCAACCAAGTTTATCAACACTAACTAACCACATTCTATATCAAAATTTTATTTCCGATGCAATGGCGAAGAAGCTTCAAGTTGACTCAATTTACACTGACTTCAGCAAGGCGTTCGATAAGGTTTCTCACGCCATTCTTGTAGAAAAACTCTTTAAAGCTGGAGTTCGTGGTAACATGTTGCTTTGGTTTATAAGCCATCTTTCAAACCGAAAACTTAGTGTTAAACTAAATGGAGAATCATCATATAATTTTTTTGCATCCAGTGGTGTTCCGCAAGGTTCCCACCTCGGACCTGTATTATTCATCTTTTTTGTGAACGACATTAGTAATATTTTTAAAGACGTCGACGTACTTATGTTCGCAGATGATTTGAAACTTTTTAAAGCAATTCGAAGCCTGAATGACTGTTATATTCTCTCGCGAACTTGTCAAAATTAGTTGAGTGGTGTAGCGATAACAAGCTATACCTTAATGTTAATAAATGCATAACTATGAGATTTTTAAAAATTAAAAATCCAATTTTTTTCAATTACACAATCAATAACTCCATTCTCGAATCTGTTTCTGAAATTAATGACTTAGGTGTTACTTTCGACACCAAACTTAGCTTCATACCACACATTGAAAATATCTCAAAGAAGGGTTTAAAAATGTTAGGTTTCGTACTAAGAGTGGCTAAAGATTTTAAAGACATTAAAACTTCTGTACACATCACTAGTAAGGAGTCAGGTTGAATATAACTCAACTGTGTGGTCTCCTCACTATGACGTGCATTCTCAAACAATAGAAAGAGTAAAAAAAAATTCCTAAGCTTTTTAAATTATAAACTAAAAATACCAAAAGAACAACTAAACTACACTTATCTACTGCAATTATCTAATTTATTAAATTTGAGTGATAGAAGAACAGTTTTAGTATTTTTATTTCAAATCTTGCATAATACAATTGACAGCCCTGAATTCTTGGCGCTCATAAATTTTAATGTGCCAGCCAGAAACACTAGGTCAGTACTGCCGTTTTATTGTGGCAATACTACGACTAGGGCACAATTCAATATACCACTCTACAGAATCCAAAACTTGGGTAATATGTATTCGCACATAGATATATGGAATATGTCACTGTTACACTATAAACATGAAATAATAAAATCATTCATCATGTAAAAGCCCTCCGGGCGTAAATTAAATAAATAAATAAATTTTAAATTAGATATTTTGAAGTGAAAACTTCTTTTGAACCATTGTGATTTGAATCTCGATGAAACAAAAGCGACAAACACATCTAGCTAAATATTCATATTTTTGTAAAATCCATATCCAATCTTCAAACCACTTCAAAATGAATAGGCAAAGAAAACACCAAAGAGAGCAACTTTTAGCGACTCCGAAGAAGAAAACACAAACACTAATATGATGACTAATATTTTATATATAGGAAAAGATGCACTGGAATTCGACGACAATAATGAGTGGAACATACTCTCAGTACCGCCCTGATGTTAGACCACCATTCAGAATTGAAAAGTTGCTTGAAATGGCATTAGCCGTGTTTAGTGACCAGATCTGAATAACCAGGTACTTCCCCACCTTCCTCTTCCCAATCTCCTTTCCCTCCCCACTACCTTCAGCCTCACAACATACCCCAATTGGGGATGCCATAGTCTCACTGGCTTCAAACGGTAGCAGTTAGGACTCTTGTGCGGTATTCATATTCAAAAAAAAAATTCAAAAAAAAAAAATAATAGTATGGAAAAAATTATCCTTTTGAAAGGTGAAAAAGTGTTTCGTAGTCTCCCTACTCTTGTCTAATTTAGTTTTCTATCGCATGTGAATTGCACACTCTGTTTTTTTTTTTAATAGGTGACAACACTGCATTATAAGCTCACATCATTACATTTTCTCAAATGGGTGGGCAGAGTGGATTGGCACTACTGAGTCTTCATAGACAATGTTTTGTCTTTATACTCGTGCTAATGCCCTATTGATGTACTTTTTGTCTCCTCCAACCGAAAACATTAACATTTGCTTACACATTACTATAAACATTGGCAATGAGGGCGTAGCCTTATTGCAGACGCATTCAAAAATATGCATGGCGAAAATTGGCAATGTTCATAGTAATGTGTAAGCAAATGTTCATGTTCTCGGCTACAGGAGACCGGACTTCGACAATGACTTCGTTGGACTTCACCAACTATTTTCCGATTCTTATAACAGTTCAAAAACGATGCTAAAGCTACTACAGTAAAAATCGTGTGAGATTTAATGTTAAAATAATTTTATTATATATTCAACTAGCTGACCCGACGAACTTCGTACCGCCTCAGAATCAATAACTGTTGAATTAATTGAAGTTTTTTTATTAAGTTAAAAATTACAAAATGAAGCAATTATCGATGCCCAACTGTCCGTGTTTTTTTTTTGTCAGTATCAGAGATGGCGTTGGGTACGGATTTATATTTTTTGTGATTTTATTACTTTTCTACTTACTTACGGGAATTTTTGAAAGCCCCCCCCCCCCCCCCCCGGGAACCATTTATAGGATAACCAACACCCCAAGTGGTTTGCTACGTTTGGTGATTTACCAGGGGTTCCCGGGTTCATGGGGTGTTTTTGTGCGGGTCTTGGCGGCGGATGCGTCTACCCACATACTGCGTGGCGGGCCGAATCGAGAGAGACTGATTGAGGGAGGCCTTTTGACCTTTCCAGCCAGATTCTCTCGACCATGGGTCGAAAGAGTCCGGCTGGAAAGGTCAATTCCGGTCAAGGCAATGGCCTCGCACCGCAGTTGGAGGGATGGCTTCACTCCCGGATACACTGACCTCCAGATTTCTACCCACCCCTCATTCCTTTTTCCTTCCCAGAACTTCCTATCCTACATTTCCTTAAAAAGACCCTCCACACAGCATCCCCTAAGATGACATAGATCCTGAGTGGAGCTTACGTAAAAAAATGCGTTTCATTTCAGAGATTTATTATTATTGCATTTTTCCTTGCAGAGACATACGTTCACTGTTTGTCTCATTTTCGACTATTGACATTAAGTGTATAAGAAAGAGGGGCAGCATTATATGATTAAAACAAAAGCGAAACAATCAGCGCATTGACATCTGACGTTTTTGAATTTTTGGAATTCACGCACAGTTAAATATTATACCTATCACAATATTGCTGCAGTTCTTTCAAAATATAAGAATTCGTTCCATACAAAATGTATGAAAAAATTAATTTTCTTCATAACTTTCTTTTTCGTGAATTTTTGCGATGTTTTAATGTTATTCTGTTATCCGGGGCGGAGACAAATTCAACAAATCAAAGATCATCAAAATCGGTTCAGCCGATTTCGAGTTATAAATATTGTAACTAACCCGACTTTGTTTTATATATTAAGATTTTAAAGAAACGCACACAGAAAATAAAATGATTATTGGTGCTACCGAGATATGAACTCGAAACCCTTCGCACATAAAATCGCACTCCTGGTAAGTCATACTGTTCTAACTTTCAAACCTTTGGTATTTTTTCACTATTCTTTTCACTATTCATTTTTTATCGCATTCGGGTCTCACGAATGATTCCGAGTAGAACCGAAGCAGCTACGAGCGTAGTTGCACAGAGTGCCGCAGGCAGACTATTTTAATAAGCAAACTAGAACGGATTGACCTGTAGTCTATTTAGATATTCCTACTTGTATTTAAGAACTAATAAATAATATTGTAAATACGGAATTACGCGTGCTTAAGTGATTAATCTAATTATCCTCAGAAAAGATCACAAACACAATACAGTTCAATTTAATTCGATTCAATTCAATTCAATCCAATTCAATTCATAAAATGAATATTTTAAAAGAGATAAAATATTTAAGATTAGATAAATATAATATATTTTATATTAATAAACTAACAGCAACAAAGCTTGCCGTCGAAATTGTGCTCCATTGATGTTAAATATATTTAACAACAAGACAGCTCTCCGACTGGCATGACCAATGGTAAGTTACATAGTTCGGGAGATATGTAATTCATAAATTCAGAATATCATGTAATTTTATTGTATAAAAATCATTTAATCTTGCGAAAAAATTCTATGCGTATTTTTTATTTATTTATTTATGACTTCTCACCATTCATTCTTATTTTTTATTATTACATACAAAAAAAAAATTTACCTCACTAGGACTAGGCCTGTGTTGAGGTTAACTTTTATAAATTTGAGTGATTTTACACACACAAAATACTAAAATACACTACATTTAAAACACTAAAATATTATAATAAAGTAAGAAATAAAAATATCATATTAGAGACCAGATGGGTAATTTAAGAATGATTTGTAACAATATAGACCATAAATAAATCTTTAATTACTATACCCACCAAGAAACAAAGCTAGTTCAAAACATCTAGGGTGACACTCCAATTTTGGCAAATGAAACTCAAATAAAATCTATTGATTTTAGTAGCCTGCCTATGCAAGCCTACATGCTTGATACCTCCAGCCAGCGTCAAAGTTGAAACCGCACTCCCCACATCAAATTGGTAACTGCAAAGTCTCTGCCAAAGTAATAATGAAATATCGATTGTGGGACATACGGCATTACTGCACATCAAAATAGCACCTGAAAACCAGCGGACATTTCAAAGCTTTCAGCGCTAAAGCCTCCGGGGCCTTTCGTGACGAGCCGTCATCGTTCCGTTAGACAAATCGGATTGCCGCGATCCGGTTTGGCTACATAGCTCCGCCGACACAACGAAACACAAACAGCTGGAAGCGCACTACCGGAAATAAATTCGCCCGTATGTCCGCTTGACTACATTGATTTGGCTCTGTTTTTTTTAAGCAAGGAATCTCACGGGAAGTTAAAAAAAATTATTATTATTTTATGCGGGATGAAAACTACCGGTTTTTTTAATTGATAAATTTACCACAAGACAAAAGATCATTGAGAGCTTTTTAAATAAAAAAAATCTTATAATATTACAGTAATGACGAATAATATTTCTACTCATTCAAAATTTGCTTTAATATATACCAACATTCAAGTTAGCAATAAAAATGCTCAAACGCATGATGGTAAAATTATGCACTATTTTTGTACTTATTTTTTGAACGGAAGTATTTATAATTTTTCAACAATGTCTAAGCAAAAGAAGCCTGTAAAAAATCTGAAATACATGACTAAAATATTTACATCGTAAAATATGTGCGCGGATTTTTATGATTTTATTTTAGCTAAAATTAAAATTCTGAAAAGTATCTTTCCTGGATAATTTATTAATTTATTTTACTGTTTGATTATAAGATATTAAATTTGTGTTGTATAACACATTTTATTTGACAATTTAACAAATCTCCCAACGATCTTATTACAATAAAAATTATCAATATTTCCAAAATTTAAAACACAGCTTTACTAGATAAAATCACAATCCTTCGAAATCAATTTATTACTTGGTTTTTATGTCGAAAAGAGTCGGTACGTCTAGAATTTTCTTTAAAAAGGACATTTCCAGTTGTTTCCGGTAATTGTGTTATTTCACAATGTATTAATTTAAAATAATCAAATTCAACGATAACTCGTCAAGTACATACACTCCAACCTCTTTACACATTAAACGACATAACAAACGCTGCAGCAAACTCAAAAATTTCCCGTATTATTAAAACATTCAATAATCTTTGTCACAACTCAAGTCTCAACTTACTTTTAACTCCCCTTAACTCCTGTTTTAATATTATCATTGGTGCCTTCTAATTGTTTCTAAAACCTTTAAAATTGTTTAGGGGGCATACATTAATTACGTGAGCTCAAAAGGGGGGGGGGGTCCAGTAAAAACTTAAGTTACTAGAAAAGAATATACGAAGTGGCCCAAATTTATCTCACCGAGGGGGGGAGGGTCTAGATTGGAAGAAAAACTGCTCACGTAATTAATGTATGCCCCCTTACCACACACTTTACCTGTGAACTGTTTGTTTCTAAAATATTAAGAAAATAAAATGTACTTGCGTCACGTTCCAGAGTGGAAGATACTCGTCGTATCGTCCTGGTGTAAGACCAGTATTCAGAATTGTCGTGTTTAGTGACAAGATCTGAATATCCAGGTGAGCCCCACCTTCCCCTCCCCATCTCCTTACATCTCTCCAGCCTCACATCACAACATACCACAACTGGGGATGCCAGAGTCTCACTGTTAATTTTAAGCAGTTGAGACTTGTGCGGGATTAACATTTTCTTTAAATTCTTGCTGTTCTCGATTAACCTATAATTATAGTTCTTCATTTATAATTAATATCATTTACGTAGGTGATGGTTTTTGACAATCGTATTACCAATTAAATTATGTAAAATATCTATATTAATAAAAATGAATCGCCAAAATGTATGTACGCGCATAACTTCCGAATGACTGCACCAAATTGGATAATTCTTTTTTTGTTGTGTTCGTTATTGTCAGGACAAGGTTTGTATGAAAGAAAATTTTTAAAAATCAAACAATTTTTTTTTTAAATGTCATAATATGAAAAGTTAGTGCGTGAATGAGACAGAAGACTATGAGAGATCTTCAGTATGTTAACAAAAAGTTTGTATTAAAAAAACAAAAATAAAAAATAAAAAAAAATAAAATTATAATCACATAAGTTTATTTTTTTAATATCATAAAATATGAAAAGTGAGTGAGTGAATGAGACGGAAGAGTGTGAGAGATCTTCAATATATTGACAAAAGGTTTGTATGAAAGAAAATTTTAAAAAATCAAACAGAATTTTTTTTATAATCTCATAATATGAAAAGTGAGCGAGTAAATGAAACGGAAGACTGTGGGAGATCTTCAATATATGGACACAAAATAACACATTGACGTTTAGTTACTCAGCCAGCAGTTTGATAAATTCAAACAGATTATACGTCATAATGTCAATCTATTCATACTGTCAATATGGTGACATTAATTCATATACATACAACAATTACCGCTTCTTTAGCAACAGCAAAAAAATGCCACCAGTGAGGCGTCAAAATATCGGTCGGCATACGCATAACGCAAGTCGAATTCACAATCTTCGAGGTAATAAGACTGAAGAGAGTTGGCAGCGTTTGGAGGCAAATAAAATGAGAATTTCTCAAGCGAGATCTTTCGCGACTCCTGAAGAACCCATACCATCGACTTCAAGCGAGAGACAACAAAACGTAACAATTACCTACGAACGTTTGGCTTTCAGATATTATGATACAACAGTAGATTACGCCGGCGATACCTCGGTCGATTTTGGAACAATGAGCACTATTTGTCAATATTGCAATGCTTTGAAATTTCAACTCGAATCGCCAGGATTATGTTGTGCGAATGGAAAGGTCAAATTAACAAAACTGACGACGCCACCTGAACCACTGAATTCATTACTTTCAGGGCAAGAACCTCTATCAAAGAATTTCTTGCAGAATATTCAAAATTACAACAGTGTGTTCCAATTGAAGAACGTGGTTTCAATCCAACTTTTAATGTATTTTTTTTATTCGGTGACACACATTATTCACATCCATTGCAACATAAAACCTATATATATGAAAATTCCATTGTGGCTCATAAATGAAGATTTTTTAACCCTAGAAAAATAATCATATTTTGATGTACGGTAAAATTGACGCGTGAGTTTTAACTCGCTGTAATATTTTATTAAGGGCCACTAACCAGCCAGCGGTCGAGAATTCAAAATTCGTCGAAAGATGTTCTTACGATCGTACAGGGTGGTTCCAATGAGAAAGATTGATTATTCTCCCTACCTATTTTTTTTAAATAACTCAATATCGATTTTATTTCATTAAAAATTTGCTACAATTTATACCTACATTCAAAAATGCTGAAAGACGTGATGATAAAACTATTAAAATTATGTACTATTTGTAATTATTTTTCGATTATACGACCTAGGTTATAGTTTTATTATACAAAAAATAAAAATATTTTCTCATAATTCAAAACAAAACTTTACCAGGTAAAAGAACAATCTTTCGAAATCAATTTATACGTTCTTGTGGAAAAGAGTCAAGACGGCTAAATTTTATTTAAAAATGACAATATATTTCCCGTCTTATCTGGTTATTCCCTCTAAAGTTAATTGATAGGAATAAACCAATCGGTATTATATTATTACAAACAAATGAAATAAGAAATACGACGTTTTGTGAATATATTATATTTATTTGTTTTATTAAAAAAAAAACAAAAAGTGAAACTTCTTCAATAATCAACCATACTTGAAATATATTTTTTTTCTCAAATCACTTATTTTTTACAAATAATCAGCCATTTTGACTAATGTACTAAATAATTAATATATATTATATTTAATAATAGCATATAGTTGTACAAAAATACATCAGATACATTTTTGGAACGAATCAATATTTTGCTTTTTGACTCAAGCGGTCATCATATCTCAAAATTGGTGACACCTATCTCAGCCACGCGTGCGCCCCACGGAAGGCCCAAGCAGCAAGTGAGAGGTCTGAAAAGCACAGCGATGGAATCGCACTAATTTGAACGAGAGTGCAATAATTCTAATATGCATGCGTAATTTTTCCGTAGACTATCTTTCCAGGGTTAAATTTGTTTTTTCTTATTTTCAATATTACAGATTCAAGAACAAATTCACCATCGTGCAGGAGCATTGTTGCCATCAATTGATAGTGAATACAAATTTTTTCAAATTTATTTTATGGGAAATTCTGAAGCTGAAGTAAATCAACGCTGTGCTACAAATCGTTCAGCTAGGAGAGAGATCATCATAGAGCTGCAACAACTGTTACATGAACATAATCAGTTGATCCAATTGTTCAAAGCAGTCTTAGATATGATGCCATCGGACGATCATAAAATAGTGATCAGAGCAGACAAAAGACCCGCAGGAGAGCGTGAGAGACGCTTCAACGCACCAATGTTAAACGAAGTTGCCATTGTGGTTTTTGGAGAGAATATAGAGTCTCGCGACATTGTAATTAAACGACGTGATGGTGGCAACCTTCAGCGTATTAGCGAAACACATCGGCGCACAAACGAGCATTAGAGGCACTCGATCGAACACTAAGAGATTTACATAGCAATCAGAACCTCTTCAGAGGCGCGATGATTCTACTGGAGGCTGGAGATTTTCGCCAAACGCTGCCAGTCATTTTCAGATCATCAACTGCTGATGAAATAAATGCTTGCCTGATGGCATCAAATTTATGAGCTACATGAAAAATCTTAAGTAAGTTTTGCGGAAGTTTTTGCAAATGCATTATTAGACATTGACAATGGGAAAATTCCTCTTTCCTAAATATTAGTGTGAATTATAGAAACCATGCATGGTTGAGCGAACGAGCCATTTTAGCAGCGAAAAATAAGGATGTAGAAGATTAAAATATGAAATTCAGAGTCAAATTGATGGACAAATGCATTCATTTAAGTTGATCGATTCCATTATATCCAAATGAAGGAGTCAATTATCCTACTGAATTCCTAAATTTGCCAAGATTACTGCCACACAATTTACAACTCAAGGTTGGCTCTGTGATAATTATGTTACGCAATCTAAATCAGCCAAAATTGTGCAATGGATCAAGACACGCTGTTTAAAAATGATGTAAAATTTGATTGAAGTTACTATAATCATAGGAAAATTCAAAGGCGAGAATGTGCTTATTTCCAAAATACCCCTAATGCCAACTGACTTTCCTATTGAATTACAACGTGTCCAGTTTTCAATGCGCCTTGCATTCGCAATGACAATTAATAAATCCCAAGACCAATCGTTAGAAGTGTGTGGAATAAACCTTGAATTGCGGTGTTTTTCTCATGGGCAGTTAGTTGAACGTTGCGTTTTCGAAAGTCGGCAAACCATCGGCGCTATTTGTTTTCTATCTAGAAGGAAAAACTAAAAATGTTGTACATTACGAGGCATTGCAATAGTTATGATCGAATTATTACATTGTAATTTTATTTCATTTTATGGTCGTATTGTAAACGAAAGATTTTGTCTTATTTTTTGTGATTAAGTACGTAAATCTTTCGATATATGGAATTATTGATAATCCAACTGATTTGAATTTACCGGAAGTGTTACATTTCCTTGGTCCGCGAATATACACCACCCGTGTAAAGCCGAGGCGGGCATGAATAGTACAAGTCTTTCGGGAATTTCTAATAAAATAACGAAAATAAATATATGGCGGTACGAAGTTCGCCGGGTCAGCTAGTAAAAAGATAATAAACATTATTATAAGTTTGATGAAATAAATTAAATTAATGTAGAAGAAAAATATGTCATGGTCTGTTAAAATGTGCACTTTTGAAGTTTTTAATAAATACAGCCTTATACTTTCATCGAGGGCATATTAAAAAAACATCAACTAAATTAGCCAAATAGTTAAAAATGGGGTGTATTCAATTTATAACTGAATTGTATGCCGTAGTAAAATAATGTATTGTAAAAATCAAACATACAAGGGAACCATGGTAGGAATATATATAGATAAATAAATAAAAAATAAAAAAATATATGAAAGTGGACCAACTTCCAACCGATAATTTACAATTTTATATAAAAATATAAGATCAAAAAAGTTCTGTTTTGTCACCTTCAACAAGTTCGATGATTGTTGTATAAAATCATAATCTATATTTTATTCTAAAGGAATTCCAATCCAAAATTAATTAACCTTAAATATTGTTGTGAGCTCTTTCAATGATATTTACGTGAATATTAAAGACAGGAGACCATATTGCAGAGATATATTCCAAAATACTTTTAACGGGAGATATGAACAAAAAAATTTAAGTGTGTGTATATTTTTTAAATAATATTATTGCATTTTAAACATAAATGTACTAATAATATAATTAAAATTAATCTTTAACATATCTAATTCAGAACAAATTTTATTTTGCAAATTTTTTCTTCAGAATTCTACCCTAGTTGTCGGAATACTATTTATGTTCCCCCTCTTCTACGTAAATTTTAATTTTATTAAATACATTCCGTAGAAAACCTTGCTGCATTGTATCAAAAATATTGTCAGTATACAACCTTGAAAAACTTATCAATCACCTTCTTGGGCTTGCACAGAATAACAGATTTAATAAGCAAAACTTTAAAAACTGAATTTTCCTGTATTTCACTTAGTTTTTTAATATTTTTTAAGAACAACGCTATTTCTGTTTCGGTTAGAAAAACTAAAACAAGATTTAAAGTCTCGGGCAACGCGGACGCAAACCGAGTGCCTGTTAATATTTACAGAAAATAAGAACTTACCCACCACAAAGGTAGTTTTTTGCCAATATGACCAATAATCTGTATAAAATACTGTGTATGTTGCTCATGAAGTAGGAAGCATTCGTTGTGGGCAAAAAATGGTTTAAAACAATTTGAGGCAGAACGATGTTCCAAATCTAGAGGCGTATCCCTGTATTGGTTATGTTTGTAAGCTGCTGAAAAATAAATAGGCAACCCTCGTTCATACGGCGCGGCAGGAAGGCATAGCTGGGAGTGACGTTTTTTCAATTATAAAAGAGGAGAAGGAGTTTGTAACAGTTTTTCTAATGTGGTTCGGGGCGCAACATATTTTGAACACTTTGAAATGAACGTGTTTGGAATCGAAGCCGAGCCGCGGAGTTGGACAGTTTTTTCAGCGCTTACCGGTCGGTTACAAACGTAAAATTTCCCACTCGTTAATAGAAAGTCCCAAAGCTCCAATTTCCACCAACAACACGAGTCGGGAGTTTTCCGCCCGAATTTCAGAAAGTTACACGTGTTAAAGTTGTAAATGTTTGTATTTTTCCAGCGCGAGGGGAAGTTGGAATACGTTGTCAAATGACATCAATACCGTGATTAGGACTCTCCGTACTTTTGTTGGAAGATATTCAAGGATTTTCTGGAGTGCTTCAGAGTAGTTATGGTTACAAGTTTCTCGCGGAATAATCACATATGAATTGCCTGTTTAACGCTTCAGCGAGAATTCAGTCCAGTATATTTTATAACTTTTAGAGGTACTCTGAAATGGGGTGACTTTTGGATCAGGGTGCGATTTTGATCATCGCGGATATCTTTATAATTTTAGCTATCTTTCTGAAAATTCTATTATTTTTTTTTTATTATTTTCGGGCAACGTGGCAAATACGACATAAAATTTTTCTTTCAAAATTGACAATTGATCAAATTCACACTATTTTACGGTACATACTTATTATGAACGGATTTAAGTCAATATATAAGAAAAGTTTTTGCTCCTTGGTCTTGTCATTACCTTTGAGAATATTAAATGTGCTAATATATATTTTTTTCATGTTTTAATAAGAAAAACCTCAAATTGTAGTATTAAATCAATGATTACAAAATTAGCGACTCTCGGAAACTTGAAACAGGAAAATATTCTAAAATCTAGGAAGTGAAGCCATAACCTTATCCTGACAGGGACTCTACTCTAAGTACCGAGCTAATTCGAACCTATCCCGTTTGGTCATCTTTAATTAGGACTTCGACTAAGAATTACCAACATCATCTTCATTTCAACACATATTTTATTGGCTGGTATCTTTATGTGCGATAGCGAAATTCTCACCGAACTAAATGCAATCTAGATAGCGTCTTGGATAAATATAACCATTTTTATTTTAATGTGCCATATCTACTGACTTTTTACAAGGCTCCGATGAATATTTTTATATTTTTGTAATAACATAATTATTAAAACCTGAAACTGTAACATTTAATCAAGGAAGACAATATTAGTAATATTTATATCAAATATAACTACATTAAAGATTCCGTCGCATCTAGGAATATAGCTTATGTATAGATGCGACAGAAACGTTTTCTGATTCATTTTTTTGTTTGAGAGTCGCTAATATTGTTTTCATTGATTAAATGTATTAATATTACCTATCTATCATATGTATATCTATTTTCTAAATATTGCTATTATATATTAAAAATACAATTTTACACTAACCTATATCATATTAGTAAATAGTTTGATGAGTAAATAGTCTGTTTGATTACCCATCAAAAGGATCGTAATTAAAACTAAATATTAAAACCCTTCATAATAAACTTTTTTGAAGGGAAACTTCCTTAGCCCCGTTAGAGTGATTTGAAATTCGGATGAAACGGAAATGACGCACTCCGCACCTGCCAAGAATCAAACTGCGCTCACGGCTCGTATAGGTTGAGATATAAAACGGAAACGACGATAGGTCTGCGCTCATTGGTAGCTTTGTTTTTTTACGGGTCGTCGGAATATAATGCGTAAATTCACGCCTCGCCGAGCACGTCCCATAGCGCAGCGGTATAGTGCGTAACAAATCTCAGCGGCCAGATGAATCCAGCGGACGGAGGTTAGAATCCTACGAAATCCAAAAAAAAAAATTTTTTGTTTTTTTAAATCAATTTCCAATCTTCAAACCACTTTAAAATAAACAGGCAAAAGAAAACGACATCTAGCGACTTTCTGGTTTCACTTCTATCGCGTGTGAATTACACGCTCTTTTTTTTTTTTAGAAAACTGATATCTTTTAACATTACGTAGATGGTGGTGTTACAGTTGTGTAAAATTAAAAACACTTTTATTAGTAAGGGAGTATATATTTTGAAATGAATCATGTAATACTTCAAAATATAGTTACACAAAATAAACAGAAAAGT
Organism: Limnephilus marmoratus; assembly: GCA_917880885.1. NCBI lineage: Eukaryota > Metazoa > Arthropoda > Insecta > Trichoptera > Limnephilidae > Limnephilus > Limnephilus marmoratus. The sequence goes on from OU862906.1 coordinate 65,487,625, forward strand.
ATTTTAATATTGATGCCATAATAATTCTAATATTAAAACCAGAAACATTTTCCTCTGATAAAACTAGCACCCTCACTCAGTTGAAAATGTAATAAATTGGATTCCGCCGTAATACAATGCTTCATAAAAGTTCAGATAACTCATCTGCTTCGAGTGAGTTGAAAATACTGAAATGCTTTTCCAAAACGCCGCTTTATATATCATCCAGCTCTAAAAAGTTCAGGACTCGAGCAGTAATGTAATAAGTAATAAACAAGCTTCATATACTACGATAGGCACTTTGCACCTTTCAGCTTATGAAAGGTGAACGAGCCCGTTAATTAGCAAAGTTTGACTCGAAATCTTTCTCTAATTAGGGCAAATTATTTCCGCTTGGAAGCTTTCGCTCTCACCCGAGATAATATTCGTACTACGCACCTCCCCGACCACCCGATACACGCTTTTCTAGGCCAGAAATCAAATCGTTTGTGCGAATAAAGGAATGCTTTGACTTCTCATTTTAAATACTGTTAATTTGAAAACTTTTCACTGATCACGTACTCAACACAAGAGTGATGCCGTGTAGAAGCCTAATGATTTTCATTAAAGGGTTTGTTAAAACCTTCCAGGCAAAATCTAAATTTAATACAATAAAAGATTCATATAATCATACGCAAAGCAATGTTAAATGATATTTTTAAATTAAAACGAAACTCAAAAACATAACTAAACGATTATGGTAAATGCACGAGCTCTATTGCCATTTATTTTAATTGGCATCTTATTATAACAGACAGCTATGTCTTTCTTAAAATTTTGCTCGGCAGCAAAGAAAGGCTCTGTTTAAAATAAATCTTCGAAGGTATTTGAATGATTTTAATTGCTCTCTCAATGCTAGATCCGAATATAATTGGTCCCGGTATATTCACTTGCCTGAGAGGTAGTCTTTTATTGGTTGTTTTGAAATCTTTTTCTCTGCTCGATTTCTAAATGCGAGTCGAGTGGATAAATATTTTTTTTAGTATTCTGTATCTGGAAAGAAGGTTGTGGAAATCTTAATCTTGTGATGTCAGGAAACCGTTCTTAATCTTTGGCAAAGAACGAGCTTAAAATACCCTATAAAAAAGCTTTCCTAATCGAATTAATTATTTTAAGTTTTTTAAATCTTACCACTTAGCAAATATTTAGCCAATTCACTAAGCATCGTATATTTTTAATACTGGTTTTCGGCTTATAAGACTCAGACTTTTAATTTTTACGATTTTTAGAAATGGAGAAAATTCTATAAAATATTCTCTTCGATTTTAAATATTTTAATTTTTATGTTTACACACTACAAAGTAGACACATTTCGTTCCTGACATCTGTCAAATTTTTATTCGTTTGACTTCACGTTACTTCTAACTTCACGTAACATATACGGTTAAATATATAAGATGAAAGATAAAATAGGATGATAACAAAATAAATCTATTATGAAATATTTTTCAAAATATTATTCCGTGTTACACCAATCTTCTAAAATGGTAGGGAAAAGACATATTTTTTGTATTTACAAATGCAATGGGTACCTACCTACTAGCTGAATTGTCTATTATAATTCTTTCATCAAACGTCTACGTCTAAGCCATCAAACTCTGTTTGAAACTAATGTTGCTTTGCCATTTGCCGAAGAATAGCGCACAAATATAAAGGCACGTCATAGAGGAGTAAAGCCTTCGAAGATATTCGTATATCCACCATTTTTGCCAAACCCGATGTAGTTAAGTGATATGCACCCATATTCAAAATTAATCTTTTTCTTTTCCGAAAGGAAAGCCTTAATCGTAAACATCCGTCAAACAGGTACTTCAAAATTGTCATCTAAATGTGATTAGGGTTAACATATTTTGGCTGATCCGCTACCCTCTTTCGGATCCTTGGCAAACAGACGAGAGGGGTTGTGACGTAATCTGACGAGCGTCACAGGCAAAACCCTTAATGAGAACGCGCCTTCACAATAATAATATGGATAACTTCTTCGTACATCAAACAGTTGCTTCCCCTTGTTATTGTAACACAATTACATGATCTTAAGTGAATACTGTTTTACACATCACATTTTATAGTTTTTCTCATTGTCGTTGTAAAGAATATAATCATTTGACCGTAATTGGTAGATATAATGATGTATTTCACACTTCATTGAAGTATTTCGACTTGTTTCCAAAAAACGCTTCTAGAAATAAATTTATTTCCAAGAATAATATTTATTTATTTGCCTACCTGTGCCTATTTGTTCGTAGGTTCAACTTAATTTTTAATTTTCATCGAAATATTGTTTTCTCTAAACGGGTGTCCGGGGGTAAAGTGCATTAACTTCTGGAGGTGATTCTACATGATGGTAGGAGTAAAAAAGATTAACAACTTTTTCCGAAATTCCAACATTTTTTTTCCCATACAAAAAGACGTACCTACTAAAAATCCTTAGTGTGAGGTTCGATCTTACTTGCTGAGAGCCTGCCGGGCGCCCGACTCGATTGTCATTGGCCCGTATCGTAACATCACACGCCGGACTAATTTTACCTTTTTCCCTCAAAACTACCCCTAAAAATTGGAATTTCGAAAAAAGTTATTTAACTTTTTTACTTGTACTATCATGTAGAATCACCTCCCGAAGTTAATGCACTTTACCCCCGGACACCTTGTATATGTTTAAATGTTTATTCAACACTAGCGGGAACCCCCCTAATACTAGCGGCTTCGCTCGCATGGTATTAGGGGGGTTCCCACTCCCAATCCCGGTATTGCTTAAATTGATAAGCTTCCGGATACCACTACGTAATACTAGAAGTCAGGATTTATTTAATTGTAGCAGTTCTGGGACAAACTATGATATGTATTCCTCTTTGCCCAGAATACTAATGGAGGGAAACAGTTATACCAAGTCAGTGGACATCTTCAATTTATCTTTAAACAAATATAAAATATTGTTACTGAGGCAGTTCAGTTACGTACAATAAATATTGTTACTGAGGCAATTCAGTTACGTACAATAAATATTGTTACTGAGGCAGTTCAGTTACGTACAAAAATATTGTTACTGAGGCAGTACAGTTACGTACAATAAATATTGTTACTGAGGCAGTTCTGTTACGTACAATAAATATTGTTACTGAGGCAGTTCAGTTACGTACAATAAATATTGTTACTGAGGCAGTTCAGTTACGTACAAAAAATAAATATTGTAAATTTCTTACCACTTTTATGTAAAAGCCCCGAAAAAGGGCGTTAATCAATAAATAAATAATTAAATTATACATATTTCTAAATCATGGTCACGATTTTGGGATCCGTAGATATATAACAAAAGTAATAAACACGTTAAAGTAATCATTTAAATGTTTATCGCTAGGTATCATAGGTATCTGCCAATACGCCTCGTCGAGATCGGTTTGTTGTTTACCTCTGGCCGCAATGGTTCAACAGAGAGCAGGAGTACCAATCTAGGGGTGGCGTTGGAAAATTGAGGGCAGGAAGTCTCTACCAACCACATCGCATTTCTTCCAGTTTGGCTTCTTATTTATTTTATATGAGAGACGACGCTTCTAAGACAAATTTCCCTTTTTATTTTAGCTTCCAGGATCTTTATTTCCTGCCTGGCTTCCTACGCCCACGAACACCTTTTAGCGGCAGCCATCGTTCCAAAGAACCCAGGCGGAAATGAGTGTTTTGATAAGTGTCTTGCTAATTTTTTATTTTCAGGAATTCTGAATGTTAAATGACGGGCTTTTGATTTAAATATGTAAAAGAATAAAAAGTTGGAGACGTATTGTGATTTTATTATAATGTAATGATTTTTTTATGAATACGATGTATAATATGTCACATTTTGAAGCACATGGAGGTACATTGAAGAAATTTTTTTAATTTCCCTGTCAACACATAAGAGAAAAGAAATCAATTTTTATTTTATATGCGTTGACAGAAAAAAGACAGAAAAGAATTTTCTAATACTAAGATGTCAAAGAAAACCATTTGATAGATTTTTTGCTTGCGTTATATACATACCGTATGATAGAAAATATGACCCATCGTCACGATATCCTCAAGAAAAGAAGTGAGAAGATTAATTTAAATCTATATCATAACTATTATCTCTTAATTAAAGTTAATATTTTTTTTGCAGAACTAAAAAAGCGGCATTTCTTAAATAGCTCTCAAAATATCAGATAAATACCTCTCACATTATTAATACAGATTCTTGAAAAATTCTTCCTTCTAATAATAATTTTAAAATTAAGCGAAATAGCGAATAATTTTACATTTGAGATAATTGGAGAAAACGGAGCATGAAAAATCTATCTATCTTCTATATAAATAAAAATGAATCTGCGAAATGTTTGTTTTTTTGATAATTCTTTTTTTGTGTTCATTATTGTCAGAACAAGATTTGTATAAAACTACTGGTGAGCTCTGGCATTATGAAATTAAAAAAAAATGCAATAGGTGGCACGCGAACTGTTTGAAAACTGAATGTACCGGGACTGAATGTATGGAATGCGGGAGGGGGGAGGGGAACTCGGGAGGAGACGGAGACTTGGGATAGGAAGGGGAGGCGAAACGTGAACGGGACGAATGGGAAAGGACACGCAAGGAGAAACAATTTCTTTATTAAATGGCATAGCAACGCATGCCGGGTACCAGCTAGTAAGTTATATTTGTGTTTTTTTTTTAATATGTAATAGATGCCGCGTATTACCGCTTTAAAATTTTCAGTCTATAAGTAATAATCTAATTAACCATTTGTTTTAAATCATCATCAAACAGCACAAAACAAACTTATTCCTCCAAGAAACAAACCGTATCTAAGGGTTGTTTTTTATAAAGTTCGTTTTGTTGTTGTGTCAGCTGACCAGAAGTGTGAGGGGAATCCACCCTGTGAAGAGAAACTCAGCCAAACCAGTGCTTACTCGGCGGCGAACCAGTTTAGCTGCTGTATTTGCTTTGCTCTTGGAAGCGGTGTTCATGTTACATGTTATACGGGAACCGCGTTTATTCGGTTTGACGTCTAACCGAATACGTACAACTATTTCCCGTTAAAACTACCAGCGTCGCTCGTCGCAGCGATTCAAATTGAATATTTTATTTGATGGAAAGTGCCCTGTTCTAAAATTTTCCCGTTAAATCTTATATTGTATTGTTTTTTTTTTCTTTTTGCTTCTTTGTAATATTGACTATTGAATGAATATTAATAATCTTCAAAGAAAATTAAAATATAAAAAGACAGGTTGCGCTGCTCCTGGATATGTAAAGAAGACTCTGAGCACAATGAAATATTCTTATTATGTATTTATTTTTCTGCATTCATTTCCTTTGAAGCAATTATATAAATATATTTTTTAAATAAATACAAAAATGAAATACAAAAAAAATCATTTATTTTAATCTCCTTCCAGGAATCAAAACAAAAATCTTTATTAATTAAAAATGATGCAATGGGCTTTAGATCTCATGGGTTTAGAAATTCATCTTTCGTTTAATTTTTTTCATTATTTCATATAAAAACAACTTTAAAAAACCAAAATATATATGACCCGTAACAAAAATCAAACTTAAATTAAACTGAACGATAAAACAGACATTTCAAAGAAAATAGAAATAAAATACTCGAATAGGTATAATTAGAAAGCTAGATTGAAAAACACGCAAAACTGCATTATAAAACCTTCCTATTGAAATATGTCAAAATCACGGAACTCATTACAACTGTATAGAGCGGTGGAGAGGTCCCTAGAAATATCCACCAATGCAAAAGAAGAGTAAAATATATTAAAACTTAAAAAAAAGAAATAATTAAATACGTTGCAATTCGTGTATGTTAAAAAAAACTATAATGAAATTTGTTGCAATTCTTGCAATGTTTAAAAAAGAATGATAAAATATGTTGCAATTCATGTTAGGTATGTTAAAAAAAAGAATAATGAAATGTGTTGTAATTCATGTATGTTTAAAAAAAGAATCATGAAATATGTTGCTATTCATGTAATGTTTTAAAAAAAGAATAATGAAATATGTTGCAATTCATGTAATGTTTAAAAAAGAATAATAAAATATGTTGCAATTCATGTAATGTCTAAAAAAAGTTCATCCCTTTCAAATAATATCCGATGTTGTGCACGGATGGTAAGAAGGGATTTAGAATTATTTGATTTTATATCGGTGATCAATGCATTGTATATTGGAGCGATGAACGAAAAGCGGATGTGTGCTTTCATTGTATCTAAGAAATTTCTGTTAAGTAAGTAGCATCTGTTAGATGAAGTCAGACAGCTCTCTGAAGGTGAGCTCTCACGTAGACACAAAATAAAATAGGTAATCATTTTTTTTAAATACAAAGTTTCACTCATTTGAGGTTTAAAAAAAAAGTTTTTAAAATCTATTAAATGACAATTGAAAATTTAGTTCAGCTTAAGTTGTATGTAATATTTTTGGCAGAACTCAGCGCGTCGCGTTTCCGGAAATATCTCGTAAACAACTGGCTACAATCACAAAATAAAACCTACCTCCGCATTCTGATCAAAGCGAAATGAAGCGCCTCTGGTTGCGACTCCGCGTCGGCTCGAAATAATTACATCTTGTATTAGGCAGCCGTTAGCACGTTGCTTTGGCGCTTTATTGGATATTCGGAATTTTTAAATAAAAAAGATGAGGACGCCTTCCAAATTGGCTTCATTCGTAATCAGAATTCTTACGGCCGGGATTTACATGAAATCCCGACAGCGTGGTAACTTTTGAGTTGGTAATAATGATTATTTTTATTTGCGATGTAACTGAGAGAAAAGCATTCATCGTAATTGTAATGAAAGATTTGTGATACTCCACATCTTGATTTTTAGTACTTTCCTAGCTCAAATTGTGTAACAATTAAAGACATCTATACTTGGGAAATTACTTAATCATTTGCTTATTATTTTTTCTGATATTTTACCAGTAGCATGTCCTCCACCTCCTAACAAGGAGGTTATTATATATCCCCCTCCACCTCCTAACAAGATAGTTGTTACTAGACCTTACATAATTATCAAAATCACTTTCTTAGAAGATATGGTATGAGATTTTCACAGCCAAAAGAATTATAGTGATTTATTTTTGAGGTTTTATACCGTGTTGCGCTACCTTCTTTTTTAGTGAACGTTTCGGACCGCAATACAGTGTTCATCATCAAGACAGATGTGTAATCGTTCTTAATGACCTATAAAATTTTCAAATATCGCAAAAATGATAATATGTGAAGTCAGAGTATGCATATAATATAATGTTTCTGCGGTGTTCTTCTTTCCATATCGCATCGTTAGTATATTGAGCCAGTACAATGCATATCATCATAGCCACATAAGTTTATTCAAGATTGTACCTATCTAGTCGCATTGATAGTTTCAATATTGGGCCAGTACAACACATATCATAGCCACATAAGTTGATACGGCATTGTACCTATCTAGTCGCATTGATAGTTTCAATATTGGGCCAATACAACACATATCATTGCCATATAAGTTGATACGGCATTGTACCTATTGTAACTATCAATGCGACTAGATAGGTCTAGTCGCATTGATAGTTTCAATATTGGGTCAGTACAATACATATCATCATAGCCACATAAGTTTATTCGAGATACAAACTTATCTAGTCGCATCTATAGTTTCAACATTGGTACAGTATAACACATATCATCGTAGCCACATAAGTTGATACGGTATTGTACCTATATAGTCGCATTGATTTTTTTCAATGTTGGGTCAGTACAACACATATCATCATAGCCACATAAGTTGATACGGCATTGTACCTATCCAGTTGCATCAATGGTTTCAATATTGGACCAGTACAACATTACACACATCATCATAACCACATAAGTTGATTCGGCATTGTACCTATCTAGTCAATATTGAATAAATTTTTCGCGATCTCTTTTTCTGCCCGGCGATATTCCGATGCTGGTCTCCAGGGAAATTCGGCAGACGCTATTGAGAATATACGTCAGGGTCTTCTGGTAGAAAGGAACAAGGCAAGGTTGACATGGGTTGGACAAAGGGCACACACTATGCTATACCTCCCAACCTCCCCTTTTTACTATAAATGCTGCATGCGCGATTCGGCTTACGTTCAGTTTGATCCGGCTTCTATATCCCTAACGGTGAGTAGCTAAAAATTGACATGATTGGCAGAGTACGGTTGATGGTGCTTATCTTTCCAAGCCAGAAAAGAGGGTATGATCAATATCTGTAAAAATAGTCATCGTTCAATACCTTCACTAGCAAGTTATAAATAAACTGTGTACCAACCTGTCGTGATGTCTTTAAAAATACTAATTGTATATTGGATATACAAGTTTATTTATAAAACTGCTTCCTCCATAACAGGAGCATTACTCATAAACGTATTTTAAATTTTACAATACTGATAAACAATAAACACAAAATAATGCGTGGTAAACGGTTGTTTATCAGTTATATAAAATTTAAAGCATGTTTATTAATAAGCGGGTAGGAGTTCAACTTGAGTGTAAAATAATGGGCGGTGAAATAATCATAATAAAAGTGAAAATTTGAATCTAAAGAAACTATTTTATTAATTACAAAATGGTGGCATTTTGTTCAATTTGTATGCTGAATTTATTTCGATGGTATAAAAGAAAAAGAGAAAAATGTTCTGAAGGAAACAAAATATATATTAAATAATATAGGGATACAAATTTTGGTTGTGCCTCTATTCTGTAATACCAGTTCAATAAATTCTAGAAAACTCGCTTTGAAGTTTGGCTTAATTTTCTAAATTGTAAGTGTTTGTTTGAAGAATCCAGAAAAACATTAAAATACCAACTGCAATACAATATTTTTAACAGAAAATTGTTTTAGATGTCATTTTCAAAATTTATACTGATTTCACGGGAATTCAGACTATCCCCATTGATGTATTATATTTCAAAGACACGAAATGAAAAATTGGTTGTGCTTTTTTACCTGGACGGCTGGAAATTATCGAATCCAGTCCTCTCGTACTGCTACTTGTGTGAAAGTAGTGGAATACGTCTCGACAAAATATTAGCATGCAATAGCACCTCTGTTACTTCCACGGATCTGCACTAGTATAGTATAATAATATAGTATAGCAATGAAGATTTTAGGATTTATTATTAGAATAACCAAACAATTTTGGAACATTGATACTATTCGCATTTTATACATAACGCTAGGGAGAAGCATTTTAGAATATAACTCTACGATTTGGGCTCCACATTACAATATCCATATTCAAGCGATTGAAAAAGTCCAGCACAAATTCCTTAGGTATATTAATTTTAAATTAGTTATTCCAAGAGAATCAGTTGACTATAATTTGTTATTAAACTGGACTAATCTCGTAAATTTATCAGATCGCAGAAAAATCTGTGATCTATTAATATTATATAAAATAATTCACTCGGTCTTGGATACCCCTGATTTAATAGAACTAATACGATTTCATCTGGTCGCGCTAACAATAGACTGACTCTACCGTTCTACTATAATAACACACATACATTATCACATTATTACTCACCAATCAGTCGATTACACATTTTGGGAAATGAATATGCTAACATCGGCGACATTTATTTCTTAAAATTAGCGCAATATAAATATGCACTCAAAAATTATTTTTCCATAATGTAACTTTATAGTATACGCAATATGGACATGCTGAAATGAAATGATGATATTTCTCATTGTTCTTTTTTGTTGTGATACACAAAATAATTGTATGTTATTTTTAGGTTTCAGTTTTTAAGTTTTTTATTTTTTCCATAATGTAACTTTATATACGCAATATGGACATGTTGAAATGAAATGATGATATTTCTCATTTTTATTTCTTGTTATTTTTTGTTGTGATACACAAAATAATCGTATGTTATTTTTAAGTTTAAATCTACTATTATGTAATGATATTATTTTTCTTACTTTTGTACTCTATTATATGTTTATTTATAAAAGGCAGTATAGCCGTTTATGTATTTAAAATAAAATAAAATAAAATAAAAATAAATATTTCCATTTCATAATTGATTGTATGTTGATAACACACATAAACTTAATTAGTTTTCCAAGATTATTTTTATTTTTCTTTTTTTAAATAGCGTGGTGCAGTTAGTTTTCAGTATTGCGATATTTATAATGAAAGAAAAATTCATGCTGGACATAGATTCTTATCAAAAGATTAGGTACGTACATAATAATTACACCAAACTCAATCATTTGATATCGCGTTGGGTCGTGTTTTAATTATTTTTATTATGTTTTAATGAATCCGGAGGTGGAGGGCTTTCGTTGAATTGGACGAAGAAACGTGTTATCATGAGAATCAATCTTAATTGAAATGGAAGGTGTTTGTACCTTTTAAATAATCTCTCGCAGGATACTTATTACTTCAGGTACTTATTTTATATTTGTAACATTTTAACATTTTATATTTCTCTTTGTTGCAGGTAAGTTTGACGAACAACAGAATATCATTTGCCTCCCAAGATCAACACCAGGTATGAATTAGTAATTACATGACAGAATTGAAAGAATTACATGGTAGTATTAGTAGAAAGTATTTTTTGTTTTCATCATATATGAAAGCTTAGACAAACAAATCTTCTGAACAATTCTTCATATATTATTTTTCTCTATTTTCATAACATCGGTTTGGATTATTTCCACGGTTTGTTTTTTTCTTATTATTTCGCAGATGAAATGTCATCTTCATTATCAAACTTCTAAACATCGTAATGTATTGAATAAACAATGTTGATGTTGATAAGGCAGAGAACGTAGAGCAGATATCGGGTTTCTTATAACACTCGCCTGTTGATCCGATAAATCCCACTTATCCTGAAATATTATATCTTTATAGAGGGCAAATGTCTGTGTCTTTGGATTTCTATTAGCGGTTAGAAGTTTCGTACTTAGTTAATTAATGAATCTTGTTTCATATTCAAAAAAAGAAGAAATCTTAACCCACAGGAGGCCAAATTTGTCCCAGCTCACATAGGTCTCATATAAATCGTTGTAACTCCCTGTCCATCATGGTGAGAAATACCATATAAACCACATATAAACGGTGCTAGAAAGATAAAACTCCATGCTTTATTTTCAAATCAAGAATTTTACCATAGTAAAATTCAAATGTGCACTTCTACGAAACCAAAATTTCCGACAGTAATTTGAAAAATAAAATGTATGAAATTTCGAGAATATTTTATTAATAATTTTTTTATGAAACGCCAACAACGTGAAGTGATAATAACGTTTATAATATATTTTCTTATTAAATATGTGGGTGTTTTTCTTTTTAAAACATTTTATGTGTGATACGTTTTAAGATTTTCACGGCCAAAAGTATTTTCGTTATTTGTTTTTGGGGTGTTATGCCTGATTGCGCTACCTTCTCTTTAGCCAACGTTTCGGACAACGTTGCAGTGTCCATCATCACACATCACATCTACCGGATCTGCCCTGATGATGGTCACTGCAACGTTGTCCGAAACGTTGGCTAAAGAAGGAGGTAGCGCAACACGGCATAATACCCCAAAAACAAATAACGAAAAAATTTTATGTGTGTATTAAATTTTTTAATATTTTGGAAAATATATGTGAATTTCTGATAATAACATTTGACAGCATGTAATACCTTTCATGAACAGTTTTTAATTTTCGGATACATTCATAAATATTTCATTTATTTGGATTTTATTGCAAATTTATAAAAAAATATTTTATTTACTGAAATTTTCTAACTTTCTGATGGAAGATGCCCGAGATCTGATGGGTTCTTCTTCCTAACTTATTTGCCAAGTTTGAAAAAAAAAAAACAATGAAAATTTCGATTGAAATAAACGAATGAACTTGGGTGAATCCGGTCAATTCAGTGAGCATTTTTTGTGTAAAATCATTCTATAAGGGAACTTTTATTTAAAAGACTACAAAAAATGTCTGTAATTAAAAGGGCTATTAAATTTTCTAAATAATACGGTATTCAGGTACATTTATGGAATTGAAAATACTTTTTTGAACAAAATAGTTCAAGAAAAGTATGACTGTAAGGCGTTACGCTATAGAAAACTCAGAATGTAGGGTTCGTTTACGTGCCGAAGTTGTAAAAAATTTTACAACTACACAACATCAAGAAAATAAATGGTGATTTTTTTATTATAACAACTCTCTTTTTATAATAACTTTGGAAGGTTATTCCCTTACAAATTAGTCGAAGATAATATTGTTAATTCTGAAATTTTAAATATGAGATTCAAAAAAATTACTTTAATAAAAGAGGTCTCAGCAGCCAAATTGGTAAGACGTTTGCCACGGTAAAACGAAAGATCCTGGGTTCAAGTCCCAATATTCTAAGACATTCTGTATAGGTATATATTTTTTTTAATCGTATTTTTGAAACCCTGGCGATTTTTTGAAAATGTCAATCCGGAAAATCAGACCATAAAGCGGAAAGACGGGACATAATTTTATGGGTGCGAAAAACGATAATTACATAGCCGAAAATCATTTTAAAAAAAGAACGTTTTCCACAAGAAAGGGCACAGGAGAATAACGAGGCATACCAAATATATTACATCTCATAAATATTTTTTCCTTTATCTATCTTATTAATCATAAATCATTATGATGTTCAACGCCTATATTACTAAATCCAATGTAATTTACTTGTACTTGTAATTAATAATAATAATTAGAATATTTTAAAATTTGATTTTGTTAAAATCAGCACCACTACCATTATACCTCTAAAACTCGTACAGACAGCGTAAAATGTACGGGGTTCTCTTCATAACATCTGTCAAAAAGTCAAACCAAATGATAAGTTTGCAGAGAGCAAACAATAAATCTAGTGAACGTTAAATGTCAAATTCAAAAATTCGCCCGAAATCAAAGTGTTGCCATATAAAAAAAATAAATCGGGGTGGAATTTTACAAAATTAATAGGAACATTTTCGGAGACGGGACATTTTCAGGCAGTGATGTCACGGGCCCAAATAATGGATATATTTATTGAAAAAAAAAAACTGTACATTTCTAAAAAAATTTATTAACATTTTCGTAATCTTAATAAAAAAATCTATCCACACGATTTTTTCCAAGTCGTTATGAAATCCATATAAGTGGCCTATTGCGAAAATTATCTTTTATTTGGCTTTGTTTGTACTTTTTCATATTTCGATTAAGTTTTTAGTATCATCTTCTTCTGCAATGATAATTTTTTATCTCGGTGAAGTCAGTACATGGTAATAATTATATTATAATCTAATATGTATGAATGCACTAATTGCACTGTCCAACTGAAATTGGACTGTGATCTAATTTAATCCATTATAGATTTTATCTCATTATAAAATACCAACGCAACAAAATCCGTCAGATATTTTCCAAACAAGATCTTCAGTAATACCATTCTTGTTTTGTAATTATATCTGACTGTTTATTGTTTGCGAGAAAGCTTAGAGCAGGTTTATCATTTACCAATTACTCTCCTTCAGTTTGTTTTCTGTTTTGAGATCTTCGTTTTCCACAAGGAGATCAAGTATTTCTTATTGCTGATTCTTAATAAAATTATGCCCCTCCGTTCGTTGCAAAAAATAAAGACTTTATGTTCTCTTGAATGGTTTTAGAGTATTTTATGAAAGTGGGCATTAAATAAATTTTAATATTTGAAAATATGGCAAGTAACAAACGCTTTTATGTTTTCAGTAAATTTTTAATTTAAACTTTGTTCATATTTTGAAAAAACCGAAACCGGTCGAAGTAATTTTTAAAGTCGTGTATTCACGAATGAATTTGGCTTTTACTAATGTTTACCGTGTAATGGAAACACTTTCTCATTACACACGAGGGTATTTTGCATTTTGGCACTCATTTACGAAATTTGGTTGCAGATAGCACACGTCCTCACGTGACGTTTAGGACTAAAACTACTAAATCCAAAGTACGACAATTACCGTACCACTTTTGAGATCTTCTACAACACGTCTATAGTTTGTAATGTTGTTGGTGATGGGTATAAAGGGGATAAACGTTTTAAAACCATTTTTTTCTGTATTTGGAATCTGGCGTTCGTGTTCTCAAAAAATAATACTTACGCAATATTATGCATGGTTTAGTGAATTCTGAGGAATTTTACACCCCTACGGTAAATTAATTTGGGGATTGTCGTACGGCGGATGGAAAACAAGAAAATTTCGTACATACAGAAAGCCAGAGGGCTTTCCATTGAAGTAAAATCATGTATGGTTTCATAGTGCTTTCACACAAACGAAGTATTGAATTCCCTAAGTCTAAACTTAAACTTTAGGTCGCACAGTTTACGCGCTGTGCAAGCGGGTTCCCTATAGAGGTATAGAGTGTCGGAGCATCCGATTGTGTTGTTCATTACGATTGAATTTATTCATCAGGGCATTGAATCTACGACCTTTAGGTCAAGGATCTTACAGCTCTGCAAAATGGATATGTTGATAATAAATGACTTTAATTTCAAGATCATGAAATTGAAAAAACGTAATTAACTTTCAAAATTTCATAAAGCGGTGCTGATTGTCATTGCTGACAATTTATTTCTATGTGACCTTCAAACTGAGCAAACTAAAAGTTTATTCGTCTCATTTTATGACCTGTTTCAAAGCTTTTTCATGGCAACTAGCTCAGACTCGACTCATTTTTAATTAAAAGAAAGCTTTTTTGGAAAGCTGTCTGTTAAAATAAATTTAGAAACCATTACACTATTTTTTATGCATTTCAATGGAGCATTGCGTTACATATTAATTAAAAATTCTAATTTAGATTGTGTCTCTGTTCTTAACTCCAGTTCAATGAACTCTGGAACTTTTGCATTTAATTGTGTCTTCATTTTCAAAATTGGAAATGTATATTTTTAAGGAATCAGACAAGCGATAATTTACCAGTTTGAATATTTAAGTATTTCTGCTAAAAACTTTTTAGCAGAATTTTTTTTTAAATTGCCAAACTGATTTAACGAAAATTATCTCCATAAATAATGTATTGTATCTAAATCAGGCATGAAAACAAAAAATTACTTTCCGTTTTATAATTTGGGAGGCTGGAATGGGTACGGCCGCCCCGGGAACCTTTATTGGATAACCAACACCTCGGCCATAGGTCACCCCAAGTGGTTTGCTACGTTTGGTGATTTAGCAGGGGTGCCCGGGTCCATGGGGTGAGGTTTGGAGGTCTTGGAGGCGGATGACCAAGACACACTGAACCCCACATTCCTACCCACCCCTTAAACCCTTTTCCTTCGCAGAACTCTCCTCTCCTTCCTTTCCTTAAAAAAAACCCTCCACACAGCATCCCCAAAGATGACATAGGCCCTGAGGGAAATTATTTTCCTCAGGGCCTCCTGTGTGGAGCTCGTGTAAAAAAGTCTTGGAGGCGGATGACCAAGACACAATGAACCCCACATTCCTACCCACCCCTTAAACCCTTTTCCTTCCCAGAACTCTCCTCTCCTTCCTTTCCTTTAAAAAAACCCTCCACACAGCATCCCCAAAGATGACATAGGCCCTGAGGGAAATTATTTTCCTCAGGGCCTCCTGTGTGGAGCTCGTGTAAAAAAAAAAAACCTCCAATTAATTCAATTTGACCTCCAACGTTCCGAATCTGGTCCCCGTGCACTTATAAAATACCGTGATAATAGTGGAGCACGTTTCGACGCATAGGGCGACAGTGCCCATATGGACTAAATGATAGGAAGTTGTGGGAAGAAAAAAGGTAAAAGTACAAGGAGTGGATAGAAATTTAGGGGTCAATCTGTCCAAACGTGACGGACGTACAAATCCACCCATCTCACTATGGTGTAAGGTTCGAGAGAGTCCGGCTGAAGAGTTCACAATGCTTCCCTCAACAAGTCTCTCCGATCCGGCCCGCCGCGCAATGGATGGGTAAACATATCCGCCACGATACCTAAACAAACCTCATCACATGGACCCTGAACGTAGCTAACCACTTGGGGTGACCGAAGGCAGGAGTGTTGGTTATCCAAAAAATGATTCATACCTATAACCGCCTCCCAAATAAAAGACGGAAAACAGTGCATAATAGAGTTAAGATTGAAAGTTGTGATTTGAAAGATCTAAAAGGTTTAAAGTCATAATAATTTTACTTGTATTGGTAAAATAGATAACAACGTAACTACAAAACTTTTACGACATCAAAATATGAAACGTATTTTAAGAATATTGTTCATAAAATAAATCATAAAAGTGACATTCATCTTAATTTAAAGTTATGACTGCATATTCGTACATATGAACATATCCCTAATCTAACGGAATGTCGTTAAAGTTTAAAACGACACGGTATTCAGTAGACGATCGTTAAGCAGAAGCGCATTCACATTTACTACTAGTCTGAGGCATTTCTTCACGAGAAATGATTTGGAATAGAAGAAAGTACTCAAAGCCACGCTGGAGACAAATGCAGGGGAAACGTATGAAGACTACATTTCTTTATGCCCACGTAGCAGAAGCGCTGTTTTTCTTTGGCCAATATACAAAACCTTTGAAGATATTACGGATTTAACCAGAATTGATTTCTGCAGCTTTTACATAAAGCTCACTCTATCTGACGTAGAATCTTTAGACTTCGTATAAAGTAAATATCAAAGTCGGATTGACTTTTATTATTGATCATATTGCGACATTTAGTATAGAAATCTCGTATTTTGTGACGTATCCAATTACGGTGGAATTTGGTTAAACTTTATTGGTTTTGGATATTTTGACGATTTTTGTTGATGTTTAAAGTATTTCCGTTACTTAATTGTAAACACTGATATTATGTTTAGAGAACTATATATTTTTTCTGCTAATAGTATACCATGGTTTTATTTTTTATAATTTTTGTGCTTCAAATACCTTATTAGGTCGAAGTTTTGCGGTATCGTCCATCATCAGGTTAGATTTGACAGATTCCCCACTGCTCCCAACTGCCTGGAGCCAGTGAGACTATGGTATCCCCAATTGGGGTATGTTATGAGGCTGAAGGTAAGTTGGGAGGGGAAGGAAACAGTAGCGGCTCATGACTTTTGGGTGTGCTTGAGTGCTAATATTAAAAAATGGCATTATTGGTGTTGTTGTGGCGGAAAACGTTTTTTTTATGATTTTTTCGATTGGAGAGGAATCCCACCCGTTTTCTTCCTCCCTACAGGTGCTTGCAGGATACGTTGGATGCAATCACCTAGCGTTTGCCTCCTCGTGGACTATCACCAACCTGTCGTATAATCTTGTCTGTAGTCTTACTAACACTTATTGTATTTTTATTTCCCGCTAAGCACTTGCATACTGCTTACTAACAACGTATGCACGGACACTGGAGGTCTAGATTCGTTCAAAATTAACAGTAGATTCGTTCATTCAAAAAAATTAGAGTCCTTGCGAGAGCCTTGAAGGAGTAACCATCTGTTACTTATACCAGGGCGGGTAAGTAGTGGATAACCTCCAATGATGATTTTTTTTAATGCAGATTTTCAGGTTAATTTCAGTTTGGCAGTGCACTGCATTGGAATTCCCGAAAATTTTCGACAAAAAACCGAATTTCAAAAAAAAAAGTTTTCCGCTACATCATTAATGCATTTTTTTACTACTTTTACCACACCCAAAAATCATGAGTCGCCACTGGAAGGTGATGAGAAAGAGGATGGTAAATAAGTACCTGGCTATTCAGATACCAGGGCGATACTGAGAACTGGAATATGCCGCAAATATACCTTGTATTATTTAAAATGATTAAATTGTTAAAACACAAATTAATCACTTTAAATTTACTTGCGCACGCCGGGATTTGAGCCCGCGATCTCCACGAGAGCCTTGCCACTAACCACGGAGGCCATCAAAACTGATACAACTGATGTGACATTAGAGTTAGTGCATAATGTATCACATTTATCCTAATAATCGATTCTGCAAGCATTTTCGAAACGTTGTATCAAGAAGGAAGAGAAAACCCAATAGTAAAACCAGAAAAACAATTTCTGTTACTTGCGATCTGCATATTTATTTTATTCCTCACCGAAGATCAAGCCTTAACACTAAGTTTAGTCTGGAAGACGGCCTAACTTAATAAAATAAAACCGCGTTGTGTTCTCGTTAAGTGAAGTAGCGGGAAAGTATTTTTAAAGAATCTTTTAGCTGTACTTTTATCACCCCATTAAAATAAAAATTCCTTTCACTATTTTACACTTATGCCTGAAAAAGTATTAATAACAATAATTCAAAATACCCTGAGGCCATAACGGCGTTTTTTATGGTCTTCCCGCCGTACTGTTCCGGAAACAAAGTGCTTTGTAAAGGTGAGAGAGCTCATATCACGACAATTATGTGCTTTAAGGGAAGTTTGCAAACCTTTGAAGGTTAACTTTACACTTCGGACTCAACTTATTATTACGTTTTACGCTAGACTTTTACAAAGCGCTGTTTCTTAAATTGAAATCTTCCATCCGAATAATAAGATTAGGTTTCGTTTTGAATATAAATTAGGTAGTGTTTTTGCATCTACTTCCATCGTTTGCGACCCTAATGCCTGCTGATGTTAAACAGGTGGAAATTTATGAAGTTTTGGCAGTATTTTCGTAATATTTAATGTAATGAACAAGATTTAGAAAGGGACGCTAAGATGGTTTAGAAAACTAGAACGGACGAAGGCAGAAAAAAGTTAAATAAATGGAAGAACATATCGGGAATACCATAGAAAGATTAAATGAATCAAATATTGTGGACTTACGAGGGTGATCTGAAAGGTTTCCGACCTGAACATCAAGATGGCAGCACTCGTCAATAAAAGCTAGTGAATGTAGTTGAGCATCTTTTGACAGTTACTCAACAGAGTTTCGGCCATTTTGGACGCGCAGTTTTTAGTTGACAGTCGTTTGAGTGAGTCGATGTGTGTGTTTTTGTGACAATGGAAAAAATTGAGTACCGTGCTGTTATTAAATTTTTGTTTTTGAAAGGCAATCCGCCTACGCAAATCAAAGATGAGTGGGAATCTGTGTATGGGGACTCTGCACCATCATTTACCATAGTGAAATTTTGGGCAGCTGAATTTAAACGAGCCCTAAGAGCTTGGGAGACGATGAACGTTCTTCATTGACAGCCTCCGTGGTTGAGTGGTTCCGATCCTTGGCTACAAATCCAGATACAACTTCCTCTTCTTTATTTCTCCCCCTCCGCACTTTCTTCAGCCTCACAACATAACCCTATAATTATGAATATCATTGTCTCACGGGCTCCAGACGTTTGGGAGCAGTTGGGACTCTTGTGAAGTATTCACTTTTTT
This sequence comes from Limnephilus marmoratus, assembly GCA_917880885.1. Taxonomy (NCBI): domain Eukaryota; kingdom Metazoa; phylum Arthropoda; class Insecta; order Trichoptera; family Limnephilidae; genus Limnephilus; species Limnephilus marmoratus. The sequence goes on from OU862906.1 coordinate 65,506,974, forward strand.
TTTTATTCAATATAAGTGGGACCAATATATCCGCAATATGATTTATTTGCGAGGGGAAAGAGATGCGACAGAATAATTTTGGGAAGTACCAAATTAGGTGAGTTTGTTTTTTAAAAAGTCTTCATTTATATGACCAAAGTAATACATTTTTTTCTTGTGAAGGCTTTGAAATCCTAACTTGTTTTGTAAACAAGAAAGTGTGTTTGTTTGTCCTTGTTTCACGTCACAACGGAGCAATTTATCGACGCGATTTTTTTGAGGACTAAGAAGTGACATAGGCTACTTTTCATTCCAAAAACCATTGCATTCTTCGTACAGTATTTTTCCCTAGTACCATGAGAGTGAAACCGCGGGTAAAAGTTACTTATTAAATAAACGACATTTATGTTCCCTACATTATACTAGCGAGTTTTCGGCATTCGTTGAAATGCCACATCTCATTCCCTTACCCTCTCTTCTTCCCTCCCTGCTGCTAAACTATATGATATACACTGATTTTTCAAAAATCTCGCGCGCCTCCTTTTGCAATTTTTTGTAGAAAATTCATAACGCTGCAGAGTTCACCAGCATATATAGAAATCCCCAAACAACTCAATCAACAACTCCCCAAAGTTTCATGGCAATTGAATGAACAGTATAGGTAATCACCTCATAACGCCAGAGCTCACTATTAATATCGAAACCATCCCGGGCATGCGTACATCAAATCCCCAAAGTTTAATCGCAATAGGATAAATAGTACAGGAAAAATTTCATAACGCCTTACTTATGTGCTTGTTTATTATATAAAGAAACCATTCCGGGCATGCGCACATCAAATCCCCGAAGTTTCATCGCAATCGGATGAATAGTACAGGAAAAAAATTCATAATGCCAGAGCTCACAATTTAATACTTAAGTCATATAGATAGATATGACTTAAGTACTATGTAAAATAGTTTGATCTTTGTATTTTTACATCAGTCTCAAGTGAATAAATATCATCGTGATAAAGAGTGCAGCGACTTCAAGCACCCCTTTCACTCCTCGCCAAAATGTCTTTGTTCCTTCACGTTTTAAAAAGTTTTTCTTTGTTTCACTTCAGCTAAAGGGTCCCCCACAGCGACACCTTTATTATATTATTACATTTTACGTTTTCTTCTTCTCCACCATTTTATACCTGTCACATCGGTCGCCGGAAAGGTGAAACTAAGTCTTGAGATGCTTATTAAATTGATTTACATGCAATGCGGAATGTTTTAACACGCAAATCCTTTTAAACGTAATTAGGTACCTTTATTGTGCTCATTTCTGTTTATGACAGTATTTTTGGGTAACGCGTTTCGATTTTATGATTGCAAAAGGCGCAGTTTATTTTAAGAACCTTTGTTTATACTTCGATCTGATAACGAAAAAAGTGTGTAGTGTCGATAAAACGCGGAGTGTAGGATTAATAAAATTCTAAAGAGCGTATGATTTTGTGAAATCTTTTCACATTAAATAGACGACAGTAGTTATGTAATCTGATCTTTTTCACAAAACTTATTTTATAAGCAGTGTACAAAAACTGTAAATTTTTTTTTGGAAATTCAAAAATTTGGGGTTTCATTTATTTATTTACTTATGCCCGGAAAGCTTTTATACAATTATAGACAGTATAACTTTAATATGAGAAGTAATTTTAAACACGAGGAAGAAATAATAAAAATATAACTAGAATCGATTAAAAATACGTACGTGCAATAAAAATACATGAAACAAAAATTCTAAAATGTTGTGATCAAATTTAACAGTTTACAAAGAGACAAACAAGGGTTACAGACTGCGGTTTTTCTTGTATTAGCTCGACACAGGAGGCCCTAAGGAAAAACATTTCCCTTTTTTTATATAATCGAAGACGGCTTACATATATATATTTCCAGTGAGCACTTAGGCCATCCCATTTTACCTCATTTCTTTGACAGTAACCCAGTCCCTTTTATAAAGTTAACCAGGATTGTCATTGGAAATGAAGCTTTATCTTCTGGTTCGACAAAGTGTCTTCCCAGGTCTCATTTCCCCTCTTCACTCCTCCTTGGTTCCCTGAAGGCCCCACAACGGAATAGGGCTTCATCTCTCCTCTCCACTCCTTAGTTCCCTGAAGGCTCCACGACGGAGAGTCTACCTCCACTTGGTTCCCTAAAGGCCCCACAAGGGAAGAGTCCACTCCACCTTGGTTCCCTGAGGGTCCCAGGAGGGAAGAGAACTTCATCTCTCCTCCTTGGTTCATTAAAGGCCCCACAGAGGAAGAGTTTGCTAAGATGGCCTAATTTCTCCTCTTCACTCCTACATGGTTCCTCGAAGGCCCCACGTGGGAAGAGGACAGCATCTCTCCTCTTCACTGATCCTTGGTTCCACAAAGGCCCCGCGCTGGAAGGGTGCCCTTCCCCTTGGTTCCTCAAGGGAAAAGTTCATGGCGGTGGCCTCAGCTCACCTCTCCACATTTTTCTTAGTGCCTACGTCATCTTTGGGATGCTGTGTGGAGGTTTTTTTAGAGAGAGGAAGGAGAGGATGCCCGGAATGGATGGATGGTAGGAATCTTAGCGTCAAAATATCTAGGAGTGATTGACGTATGAATTCATCTCTCCCGGCTCCCACTGCAATGTAAGGTGATGGGCTGAGGGAGTCCGTCTCTAAAGATCTAGGGTAGTCTCTATTAATCAAACTTTCCCGATCCGATCCGCCATGCAGTAGGTGGGCAAACGTGTTGGCCACCAAGACCTTGATAAACCTCAGTCCTTGAACTCGGGCACCCTTGCTAAGTCACCAAACCTTTCGAATCACTTAGGATGACTTATGTCAGGGGTGTAGGTTATCCAATAAATGGTTCCCGGGGCGGCGGTACCCATACCCGTCTCTCAAATTAAGAAAAAGTTTTTAATATGACCCAAAAAAATCATCAAGTCAATATTAAACATGTCAATATCACCCAAATATTGTGAAAGCTCTGTATCGGGAATGAGCAAGGTAGTTGGCTTAGCCACTGGAGCGACAGTGCAATTTAAAACTTTTTTCTCCGGTTTTTTTTTTTCATTTATTTTTTCCCAATTTTTACATTTGGCATATACAATATTATTTAAAAAAAATAGAATAATGAGAACCCACTAAGGCGCAGTCTGTGTGTGGGTAATATAGTTAAATACATTATATTATTGTACCTAGAAAGAAACAATAGAGTGGCATATAAAGAAAAATCACGATTACATTTTGTCTGAACAGCTTTATAGGTATATATATATAAACATTCTTAGGTAATTTGAAAAAAAAATAATCTAAACTTCATTTTGACAGATTCAAGAGCTAGAAAACAGTTGTTAAAATGAAAACAAAAAAGGAGTAAAAAAAGTCCTAATCAAACCAAACTTTATAACAGACCAAATACCAGAAAATAATCGATTTATTATATTATTTTCAATAATAAAAAATAACATTTCCCCCAGATTTAAAAAAAGAAAACTTTTAGACAAATATTTTTGTAGATTGTACGAGATTTTTTGGTTGAATATTTTCCACCCACATTAAAAAAATCATACCTCCGAATTTTATTATGAAAACATGCAAACTGATTATAGTTATATATAGCCAATGATTTCATCTATCTTTTGTCGTTAATCACATATTTGTAGGATTTATAAAAAAAATATTATAAAATCGTAAACTTCTACTTAATTACTTACAAATAGGGGAAAATTTTCCAAAATTGGCAGCAAAGCAATCCGAAGTATTTTAAATAGTGCCGTTTTGTGGCAAAAAAACGCTCCAGTGGTTAGATATACTGCAGTAGAAAAGAGTGCTCTTGCAAGTGTGTGTAGTTGAAACCATAATGTAACATTTTTGTTGACTGGTTTTTTTAACAGATTACCTATGAAATAAATCGAAAAAAAATAGAAACGAGTGAGCGTCATTAATAACGTCGTTAATAAAAGTCAATTTAAGTATTGTCCTCTCCGCTTTGTGTTCATTCCCGCCCATTCAACCCCTTAACATTTATTCTGTCACTCAAATTAGTGGTGCTCTCCTAGAGGACATGTAGTGCTTGACCCACTGCTGGAACTACCCCATTCTCCCCTCTATCTCCCCACCGTCTTCCACTAATGACGGGATCCGATAGTTTCCTTAGGGCGCTCCCACCCTGGCACCTCTCCACTCTTCTTTATTCCCACCCTAATCGATGAACTTCTAAGCCAACAGGTTTCAGCTATATACGTACATGCATGGAGAGTACGAAGAATTATTTAGTCCTGAGGAGAATAAGGTCACGCTACATAACCAAGTGTTATTTCAGACCACATATTTTATATCATTTATTAAGCCTAGCCCAATATAACAGTAGATGTATTCGACATTTTTAACCCGTCTGCTTGGTTCAATATATTCGCACCTCACAATCCGGAAGCCTCGGTTTCGCGCGTAAATTCTGAAACCTTCACTTTGGATCGTGATTGTAAAATATCTATGCAAGATAGCTTTCGTATTTCAAAGACAATAAGAAACACTATATCGTTCTCTTTCTGGTTAAAAGAAAAATACATATGTTTGCAAGAGATGAAGAGAGATATATAGCTTTTAAAATGTAAGATGGTTCGGGACGTGTTTGGTCTTATGAAAGTATGGCGTAATTACGTGTTTTGGGATGTATTTATTCTTAAACAAGCAGACGGGTTAAAGAGTTGCGTTTTTATTTAGATATTGTTTTATTTTGGGCTTTCACAAAACACCATTTTTTGTGAAATTTCGCCTGAGAAAAGATGCGCAATCCTCAATCGAGATATTACGGTTGTTGGGCTAAAAGAAGTATAAAGATAAGGGGAGCAAGGGAGAAGACGGTTAGGAAGTACCTGGCTGATCGTATCTGGTCACTAAACAAGATTAAAGCTATTTTAATCAACTTGAACTACCCCGTAGAGCAGTGGTTCCCAACCTTTTTTTCTGACCCGGGACCACTTGTTTTTTATGAAGTCGAAATTTGTATTTGACACCACGTTTTCACGTTATCCGCCCTATAACCACTACTTATGGTCAGTGGCGTAGGCTAGCATGGGTGGCACCCGGGGCGGATTGCACAGCGGGAGGAGCGTAATGGGATAGGGTTGGACGGGTTCTAGCAGAATATTCACCACAACGGAGGGGGCGGAATGGGATAGAGTGGGACGGGTTCTAGCAGAATATTTACCACAACGGAATGGGTAGAACGGGGTAGGATCGGGTGGGGCGTAACAGAATACCATAATGGCCACTGACCACAAGGTACAATAATGAAAACTGAATATTCACCCGACTTTTTTTAATCAGATTTCTCGACCAGGGACCGCCCGAGAGCTGGCTCGTTTATTGACCGGCGGTCCATCGCGGACCATCTTCTAGCCTCTCGCGGACCACTAGTGGTCCGCGGACCACTGGTTGGGAAACCCTGCCGTAGAGTGTAGAGGTTTATGTTTTGCTTTTGTTGCATATTTTTGATAATAAATAAATGAATCGACGTTTTGCTTCTAACTGGTGACATTTCACCGGGGCGATACTGACCGAATCTACCACTTTCAGAACCCTATATTATTGTTACTCTTCTTCACGTACCCTGTCCGTTCAACTGACGTTGTTGTTTTTTTTATTTGTTATTATTAAATAAAACATTCAACGCAGTTACACTCCTATGAGTTATCAACCCAACCCAACCCAACCCAAAAAAAAAAATTACCAAACATTTTACAGAAGCAATGACACAACATATGAAGAACCACTTTACAAATATTTCACAGAAACATGTCTTATAAGATTTTATGAATTATTATAACCACTCATTTGATTTATGTACTGTTGGTGTCAAAAAGTTAAAATAAAGTATACTAAAATAATATAAAATCAGGAAAATACAATAAAAGGTACGGGCTCGAAAATATACAGACCTAATACAAGATGTTTACATACAAAATACATGACAAGATTTAAAAATGATATAAACTGCGATTTTGCATAGGTTATGGGGACTTTGTTTACTGCGGCCCGGAACAGCTCTACAATATTGGCCAAACCACTGTCTCAGGTTTTTAGTCATGATGTTCTCCCATGATATTATTAACATAAAGTGTTTACCGAAGGTAAATAATATTTTTTTCTAATCAATACATTCTTTTACACAAGCAAGCAGCTCCTAAAAAACAAATTCTTTATCCCTTCCCACTTTGTTTTGTTAAAATCTTATGAATATTTCAATAAAATTAATATCGCGGCCAGTTATTACGCTTCGGCCATTAGCGGGCCTAAAAACCGCCGAGTCTCTTTAGTGCAGAAACTTAAGGGGGCGGACCCCGGGGACAGGGGCGGAAATGGCCTTAGGGACTAAAGCAACCCTTAGGGGCGCCTACCCTCTTTCTGTATCGATAATTTTCGTGTTTTCTTACAAGACTTAATATCTACCGTCTTCATAACTGTAAGAAAACAGAAAAATTCGAAGGCAGCAGTAAAAAAACCATCTCATTACACAAAATAAACTAATCTTAATGAAGACATGATAAGATTATTTCACTCGGTGGTAGTTTTTGCTTGGTAATTTTTGACGGATTCAATCTTATATGTCTTGGATGGAATAATTTCTTCCGACTAGCGGACAGGATATTTGCCGAGGAGAGTTTCATTACCGGCCATAGTCAATAAAAGGCATTATTTGTTCTAGATTCCACCCCACTAATAATAATAAAGCTCTCTTTCATCCCATGATTGCGAATTGAAAATTTTACTCAGAGAGAGCAAATAATACGGAAAAACAAATACAAATAATAATTTGGGCTCTCTAATAAGGAAATTAAAATTATTTTGAACGGACTGGTTTATGGTTTCATATCATGAAATTCTTTTTTCATGGGGTGAGGTTGAATAAAAAATATTATATTAAATCTAAAACGTATTTACAGTTATGAAATTATTAATCAAGTGAATATTTATTTATAAAAAAACCACAGTATCATTAAGACCAATCATACAGCATGATATAATAAAAACATTAATCATTTTACGAATAATAAAAAATTACCATTTTTGACAGAATAAACGCAAGAACCAAATCCATTTTTTATATACGTTCTGATTCACAAAAGTCTACTTAAAAGAATATATTATTTTGACACGTATGTATAATAAATAAAAATTAGTTCCTGGGGCGACAGTACCCATACTTCCCCCCCAAATTGGATCTGAAACTCCCGTCTGAAACAAAAGAGTCTATATATAATGGTGACCGAACAAAGTTATTAAAAGTGTTGAAAAAATATATATGTGTGTTTTTTTTAAAATAGGTTGCGTTATGTAGATTACGCGCTATTTTTCAATATTTTTTTTCATAACTTTTAATAATTTTTCAAACGGGTGCTGAAATTGCATGATCCTGAGTGGTCATGTCATCCTAAATCATTTATACCCCCATCATCATCCTCTGCTTAAAGACATCCCTCAGAAGGCTTCTCTGAATATTTATAATATCAAAAAAACAAAACAAAAAATGAGCCACATTGTTACACGTCAGAGTAAAAGACATTTTAAGTGAAAAGTTCTTTAACAGAAACTCGATGACAAGGAAACGAGTGACACTAAAAAGAGACAAACACATACATGTACAGGATTTAGCCTGCGAGTGAATGAGATAGCAAAAAAATATTTATTTATTTCACCGGTACTTGGTTCCAATATAATACGATAAATACACGATCCTACGCGAGCCTCATTCAGACTAGTGGTATAAAGCGCCTGATGAACCTTAGCGGCCAGATATTTAGCGGACCAAGGATCGAATCTTACGAAATCCAAAAAAAAATGTATATATGTATATATTTATTTTTGTAAAATCAATATCCAGTTTTCAAACCACTCTAAAATGAACAGGCAAAGAAAATACAAAAGAAAGCGACATCTAACGACAACGAAGAAGAAATCACTAGAAGAAATTCTAATAAGGTGACCAAATGTATAGGGAAGGACGCACTGGAATTCGACGACAAAAATATGGAAAAAATCTTCCTTCACATTAGTTTTTTTTTTTTAGAAAAACACACATTCCCAGGTTACGAATAACCCGACAATATTTAAAAATCTCCCACTACCACCACAGTAAGCAGAAAATGTTGCTTGTGTCGTGATGGAGGACTAAGCCAGCCGAGGAATCGAACACGGGACACCTGGGTGGGACCCAAACACAATGCCAACTCAGCCACTGACCGGTTTCTGAAAGTCTTACTTCTTTCACTCCGCAGACTCTGATGTTTAAGCGAAACTTCTTTAGTCCCGTTAGCGATTTGAAATTCTGATGAAACCGAAATGCGTCACAAAAATGTATTATTTGACGGTCCTTGGTTCTAATATAATTCGGCAAATTCGCGCGCCGACGCGGGCCTTCAATAACGCAGTGCGCAAGGTGCTCGACAAGTCTCAGCGGCCAGAGAGACAGACATCAAGCGAACGGGGTTTCATATCGTACGAAATCCAAAAAAAAAATATATTTAATTTTTTTGATATCAATATCCAATCTTCAAACCACTTTAAAATAAACAGGCAAAAGAAAATAAGGTGACATCCAGCGATTTTCTAGTTTCACTTCTATTGCACACTCTGATTTTTTTAAATTTCTGTACTGTTATCTATACAACTGGTTGAACCACTTTTGGTTTATTATAAAGCAACTTTCCCTACACGATTATAATTAGTAATTACCTACATCTCCTCTCCATCACTCGGTTAGAGCTCCATTGTTTCATGCAGTTCCTCTTCGAGTAATCTCTCGACGTAAGATAAAGTTATGTGCCTAATAATCAAAAGCCTCTCCAAATCTACGGTTGATCTAATTTAAGCCTGGGTGAGATCGGCGTAGTTTACGTGTAAGCTGCCGCCGTTATGAAGTATATTTTAAATCTATATTAGTTGAATAGTTGCTTCACAGTTTCCCCGAAACAAACTAATTTACATCAGTTACTGGTTAATTACGTACCTAGTATGTTATCGTATCGGTTGGGGCGGTAGACAAACAAAGCTGATAATGTGCCGCTATTTTCTGATTCTTGGAATAATCAATATATTGGCTTGATCGATTGAAATTTTGGTAACTTCGTTATAAACCAACTTTATTGTTTTATTGATATTTAAGTTTAGAAGATAATCAATTTCGCTGGAAAGCAATCAAATATTTATTAATTTAATAGCTTACCTGGAAAACGTTGTTCAGCCATATAAATTATTTCTATTGAATATTTTGGTTGTTAAATAAAAAATAACAAATGTATGGAAGTGGTGCTAAAGAAGTTTTTACTTCAAAAAGGTATTGCAACCCATTCCAGAAATGTAGACAAGTGACGCACAACCTTTTCGCCAGAGAGGACCAATTTTCAAAACGGCTGCAGGCCGCAGAGCGTACATTGTTAACTTTTCAGTCGGTGGCGTCACTGATGTAGATTAAAAAATGAACACCGTACAAACGTCCCAACTATCTGGAGCAGTAGGTAAATAAACAAAAAAATATCTAGGTAGGTGCCTAAAATATTGAAATTCGTAATAACTTAACACATTCACTTTCAAATGCAAAATACTGAATACTATCTCAAAAATGTAAAATACTATCTCATTAGTCAGGGATTTCAAATAAAATTTAACATTGTGTTTTATTAAATACTAGCTGGTCCCGGCATGCGTTGCTATGCCATTTAATAAAGAAATTGTTTCTCCCTGAGTGTTCTTTTCCGTTCTTCCCGTTCCCCTTCCGCCTCCCCTTCTCCTCCTGCGTCCTCTTACCCTCTCGCGTTCCCACTCCGTCACCTCCACCTTCCCTCTCCCCACTCCACTCCCCCCCTTCCCCCGTCCCACGAACCCCCCTCCCCCCTCACACGTCCCCTTCCCCTCCCGCGTTCCCCTTCCACCTTCCCAGCCTTCCCTCTTCCCTTTCCCGCTCCCTCGTCCCGTCAACCCTCCTCCCGCGTTCCATATATTCAATCCCAGTACATTCAGTTATTAAACAGCCCGTGTGCCACCTTTTACAATGTTTATTCAAATTTCCATTCTCATGTATATTAAATTTGGTACCTAACATAGGTACCTATTTAAAATATCAAAAATTCTTTATTCGAATCAAACTATTAGGGGAGTACCTACTTTAAATAAATTTATTAAAGATTTTCAAAAATAGAATCCTGATTGAACAATCAATGTTTTGCAAAATGTCATTCTCAAACACGCGAACTGTCAAACATGCTCATGTTTTCTGAAATTATCCAATTTTCTGTGCAATTTTCTTAATTTTTCTCTCCGTAAAAACCATCCTCGCACTTCAAGGAATATTCTAAAAAAAGAATTAGCGAAATCGGTTCAGCTGATCTCGAGATTTGCGCTTACCAACACATTTAGCGATTCATTTTTATATTATAGATTAATCTTAGATGTTTTAAAAATTTTAGGTTATTAAAAATCGACAGTATTTATTGGCTTCACCTTGGAGAAGGAACATTTCACGCCTACGGCGGTTTTTTGTCTCTTAGATTGTTGTATCTCCCAAGTCATGGTTAGAAAAATAATCTAAAAGGTTTTTGAAAGAGAAAAAATAAATCAAAAAGTTAAACACAAAATAATTAAAATGCACCAAAAATTCCGATCGCAAATTGAAAAAACATTACGAAATTTTGAGAATTTTTTATTAATTATTTTGTCATAAAACGACAAATAGTGCGTTTCTAATACATTTGCATAATAAAATATTCGTGTGCTTTTATTTTTTCATTATCAATAATTTTATTTCGAAAAAACGAAAGGAGAGCCATTTTAAAAAGTTTTTTATGATTACTTTAAAATTTTCGCATTTCAAAAATTATACGTTTATTTTATGAAATTTTAGGAATCTATATTATATCAACTTTCAAAAACAATTTTTAGTTTTCAGATGCGTTCAGAAACATTCCATTTAATTGATTTTTATTTGCAAAGCAGAAATATTTTGACATTTCGACAAAATGGATCCGAGGACCGAGGGGTTAATAACCTTCACGCAAGGCTTCATCCTAAACGATTGAAGTCACTATGACGTATTCTGTATGGGTATAAAACGTATACCTATTGTGGTTTCCGCACATTGTGTTAGTTCGTTAATTGGACGTGGCAGCGCTATTCATCACCGTCATAATAGTGCGCGAACTGCTTGCATTGTTTAACAATGCACTTTACATGCAGCCAGAGGAATATGACTGAAAGAATTATTTAGAATTCTTCCCAAATGATTAAGACTCATGACTTGAGCCAACGAAAGAAATGCATTTTTTTTTTCAGTACTCTTACTAAAAAACCACAATCAATACGTATTATACAAGAAATTGTACAATGTGCGTGCCGCTAAAACTCAGAAACGAGTCCCGGTGCGATCAAGTGAGTTATATGGTGTGATAGCCTTCTATCCCCTATCCATAAAGAAGGTTCCCGTTTTTACCTAAAGAGCGTGCTTTTGAAGATATAAGGGCTGGAAATTTCGCCCTCTGGAAATTTCTAGAACAGTCCAGAACAGTCCAGAACATTCCAGAGCATTCGAGAGCAGCCCATAACATTCCAAAATATCCCGGAACATTCTGGAATATTGTGGAATGTTCCAGGAATAATTTAGAATATTCTGGAACATCCTGGAACATCCCAGATCTTTGTGGAACATTCCAGAATACTTTCGAATGTCGTGGAATGTTCTGGAACATTGTGGACCATGTTTAGCCTTGTTTTGTATGGTAGGGTGGGGTTACTTATTGGTAGGGGTATATAAATCAAGATCCGTCGTGGGTTCGACCGTCAGTTCAATCTCATATCAACTCCCTGAGCGAAGCCGGGTACCCCAGATAGTAACATTATTACATTTAAATATCAAATAAAAAACTGGATTCAAAATATAGGGGGATCAGATATAGAAAATACACTGACACTAAATACAGACAGAATCCTAAACCACTCAACTGCACTACAAAACACAATCTTTTTTTTTTGAATTATTAATAACAACACAAAAACAAATTATGTTTAAAATTACTTCGTATTACTCATAGAATTAAATTTTAATCTTGTATATAAAAATCTCGTGTCACGGTGTTTGTGGTCGCACTCCTCCGAAACGACTTGACCGATTTTTTGAAAATTTTTATGTATATTTTGTCGGTATGAGAATAGGTTTTAAAGTAAAATTCATACCGCTAAGTAATTAGGGTGTCCCTACCCAGAAAAAAAATTCTATTTCTTTAACAATTTTTTTTTTTATATTTTTTTTTTAATTTATAGTTAAAAAATACCTATAACCCCAAATTTTAACCCTCCCATTTTTTAATCGCGATTTTAGTATTTTTGTATGAACAAATTTAACCGTCTGTCGTATTTCAAACAGAACTAAATTATTTATGTTGTTGAATGACAGATGGCAGTACGTCCGCCTCATCGAACTTTCATCCACATATGCGCAAGACATTCACGAGAAGCGTGACGTCATTTTGATGTTTCATTCGGCATCATGTTCTCGCATGGGCAAACCATCGAGCTTATTTGTGTTGGCTAAAGACGGATTGACAAAAAATATCGTACACTCAATTAATTGGTCTTCGCAATTCATATCGATTTTCTTTAATTCATTTTCCTACTTTTGTTGTTGTTTTTTTTGCTTTTATTGGCGGTCATCGTCTACAGCGCTCCATTCCTCTGTCTGTCATAGATCCCACCCCACACACTTACATACATTCGTTATTTTTTATTTAATGACCAAAATATTAACTGGAAATAATTTTTATGGCAGAACAACATTTGTCGGGTCGGCTAGTATCTAAATAAAATTCTTAGCACGGCAGATCTAAGTGAGGATATCAGTATCTCTATTGTAACAAAGCATTTATTATTATTATTCCAGTCACTTGATTTATTTATTACGCACTACGTGAATTTCTAAAATCAAAACTTTTTTAAATCACAACGATAGGTTGGAATTTTTGTGTGATATAGCAGCAAAACCTATAAGCTCTTGCGACGTGCAAATTACCCAGTAAATTATAGTACACGCCAAACTTTAATATCGACCTTACGTTGTTACAGAAATCATCGCTTTAGGCGACTTTAAGGTCAGGAAAGCGGTATGCCACCCCGCCCAGGCCTTTCTCTGTCGCACGTATGTTTTACGCATCATTCTCTTTCGCTTACAGTCGTTGTAAAATCAGTAAAGGTCGGCATTAAGTTTGGTGTGTAATCTACACTTCTATCTCGCATTTAAAGCTTAGAACAAATATCTGCTTTGACGTAGTAACACTAGTAACATCATCATTTTTTATCACGTGTCATGAAACTCCACTGTGTTTATTAGTGCTTTATGAGATAAAAATTAGTTTAGAAATCTCGATAAGCCGATGTGTTACTAGTATTAAACATTGTATTTCAGTGTATAAAAAAGATATCATTTTTATTTGCACTCTGTAGGGTCCTCAACACCATAACTTCTGGCCCAGAGCCAAAGATCTTAAGAGGGCATTACCAGAGAAAATCAGAAATGTCATTTTCAAATCAGATTTTAGACGTATTGACTCTTTTCCACAAAAAATTATAAATGGATTTCGAAAGATTATTCTTTTATCTAGCATTCGCATGTAATAAATTTTGAGAAAAAAAAAAAAATTTAGTATAATAAGGTTATTCCATAGGTCGTTGGCAGATTTGTTAAATTTTCAAAAAAGATTTTGTATTATACCACACCCATTTCAAATAATATAATCATGCAGTAAAATAAATCAATATATTATCTAGCAAACGCATGTATTAGAATTTTAATTTTAGTTTCAATAAAATCATTAAAAAATATGTACGTACATGTGTTTCTTGACGAAAATTGGTCCATTTGTGTATTTATTTGCGCACTTACGAACTAATGTATTTCAGATTTTTTTAACATTCTTATTAAATTTAGACATTATTGAAAAATGATAAAGACTTATAATCAAAAAATAATTACAAAAAGTACATTATTTTAATAGTTTTATCATCACGCCTTTCAGCATTTTTGGATGAAGGTATAAATTAAAGCTAATTTGGATTGAAATAAATTCGATATTGAGTTATAATTTTAAAAAGCTGGTACCGAGAATACTTAATCTTTCTCATTGTAACCACCCTGCACGATTGTAAGAACAACTTTCGACGAAATGTGGATTTTCGTCCGCTGGCTGGTTAAACGCTCTTAATCGTACCGCTCACAGAGATCGTCATTTCAGACTTCTGCAGATGTTATAACTGTTTAAACATTCAAATAGTTAATTTTAACAATAAGAAAACTAAAGGCTCGTACATTTTTTTTACATCAACCCCACACAGGAGGCCCTGTGGAAAATAATTTTCTGAGATGCTGTTTGGGGGTCTTTTTAAGGAGAGGAAAGAATGAACATTGGTCTTGAAGAGACCCATATTGTAGGAAGAACTAAACACAGAGGCCGACAATTCGTTCCATAGCCGAGATTTTGAACTCAAGAACGGGTCAAAAAAGCGACCCGTTCTCATGTTACGAATGACAACCGTGTACATATTTATATTGGTCGCGCAATTGGCTTGCTTCCCGACTATGCACTGGTGCGGAAGGGATCAATGATGCTAGTTCAACATTTAAATACCGGTAGAATAAGGATAGCATTCCTACCCTACGCCTGTGCTCTAAAGATTGCAATACAGAGTCGAGGGTTTTTCGGGAATTTTGGAGCTCCAGACCAGAGGTAGCTGCGTACATTGCCGTAACTAAATTCTTCGTAAAATAATATTCTTCGAAACTCTTGTATGTGCAAAGTAAAACTTTCACACAAGATCGTGGGGCTATATACTCTTAATTTGTATCAATAACGAAAACAAATGTTCTTTCGATGGTGAATTTAATGAAGTAGTTAATTCTGTGATGTTAGTTTCTTACCCAGTTATTTTTATTGCGTGTAGTTATCACATAATTAAACATTTGAGTTTAATGTGCGTGCATCCTTCAAGGGCTTCGTGGAAGGGACGAACGAACAGGTTAGGTTGGAGTTGAGGCATGGGTAGATGGGTGAAAGGGTAAGTGGGAGTTTGGGGTTGGGTTGGAGGGGGAGGGTGTTGTTCCGAGACTCCGATGTGGGTGGCAGCGCAGTAGTTTACTTTAGGAAAACGTGACCGATCCGACATCTCGTGGGATTTCCCAGTCGGAAATACCCGCCCGTGCGATAAACAGACCGGCCTCTACACGTGACATTCAAAATGTGGTGCGAGAAAGTACCGCGTTATTATTATTATTGTTGCTCCCCTCCTGAATTTTCCGAGAACTGTGATAAATGATCCTTTGAGCCAGCTCCATTCCGTTATGCAATGTTTATTTAATCCTCGGACAGGAGGAGCTTAGTGAAGTAGTTAATTCTATGTCGGAAAATAATGAATACGGAAAAGCAAATATTTATATTACGTCCAGATTTTTTACTCCATTTTTCTGACTTATACACGACTGCACATCAAAATACTGGTAATCTTGTTGCAATCGCGCTTTAATGACTACAGATTTTACTGTATAATTAAAAAATATAGTTAATTCTTTCGGAAAACCATCATCAAACAGTATTAATACGCTTGCATCTGCGTGGTTGAATTCCAGAACACGACTTCCATTGCATGTCCGACGCCACGCCTTATGCGCCACGCCACAAATAACATCTGTGTTCGTGAAATTTCAAGCAAAGCTACCGTTATAATTCGGTTAAGAATCTGCCAAAAGATGTCGCTTCTTCCGTCAGCAGCTCGCATACGGACGTTTATTCCCTAGGTATAAGTAATAGGATTTATAGTCGGCTATAATCAATATATATATATTACATATGGCGTCATCGCGTGTCTCTGTTGCTTTGTGAAAGTGAATCTATGCGTTTGAAATACTATTTTCGATGTTGTTTATTAAAATATGGCTGTTTATGAAGCCAAACAGAAATTTATTTATTTATCTAACGCCAAGAGAGCTTTTACACGATTCGTAGTACTATTTTTATGTGACAGCTAATTTTGAACCGTAAGAAAGAAATAATATAATTTAAATTACATCTGATAAAAAATGCACACAAGTCATAAAAACTGAAAAATACGGTGAATTGATAGGCTTAAAAAAATACCAGATGTGTTTAGGAATAGTGTTGGAATAAATATTTTGCACGATTCACAAAACTCACCAAGTTGGTATTAAATAATATGTCAACATCACCTAAGTACTGATTTCCCATAGCGTCAAAC
This sequence comes from Limnephilus marmoratus, assembly GCA_917880885.1. Classification (NCBI taxonomy): domain Eukaryota; kingdom Metazoa; phylum Arthropoda; class Insecta; order Trichoptera; family Limnephilidae; genus Limnephilus; species Limnephilus marmoratus. The sequence goes on from OU862906.1 coordinate 65,523,243, forward strand.
CCAAAGATATTGGAATATATTAGAATATCTTTGGTCAAACCGTTGTATCGGAGAGTAGGTAATTCAGTTACTCTAATGAGTGCTGCAGTAGAATTGTGTATTTTGTCATGTTGTTACTGTGCGTATTCGTAAGTTTATGAGTTGCAGGAGTTCACAACAGTCTAATTTACAGATTAGTAATTTGAATAAAAAGGTTAAAACTTTAAAATAAACATTTAAATATTGTGATAGAGAAATAAAGTTGAAGCTCTGCTGCAAAAATAACAGTGTTGGAAGTCTTAGAGGATCGTCTTTTTATTGATTGCTTCTTAAACTTAAAATAGAATGTTTTATAAATGCAACAGTTTTCAAAAAAATAACTTTTGATGTTGAAGGTTCTTTTCAAACGTAAGTGGTAGTTGTTCTTAGGCTCGGGTGGAAAGGGGAGCAAGTTGTTATTATGTACACAGAAGATCACCCGCCGCGTCGTGGACGCCTAATCTATCTATCCGAAGGCTGCATATTCTTACGAGCTTATTAAGGACTTAACTCGGGTCTTATCTTGTTTCCTGTTTAGATATACTTGATGATAAAATGTTAGACTTCATCCTTTAAAAGAATAAGGGTAGCCTGTCAGGATACAAGTACAAGGCAGTCCAATTTATTTAATCTTGTTGAAGATCGCAATTTAAAAACATATTTCACTCTCTCGATTAAAAATAATGTTTTTAAAATAGCTTTTGTAAATTAATTGCCCTTTAGGCTGAGACTGGCTACAATAATAGCAGTGAAGTACAATTTTGACCACCTTAAGATTCACACCACCGTTGTTGTGTGTAGTGTTTGGTGCTACGATTTATAACTTAAAAGGGAAAATTTCGTGTGCTACAAAAATATCTAAAAGTAAAAACCTTTAGAAAAAGGCATTTTCTCATAAATAAAATTTTAGTTTCTACACGTGACTGAGATATTTTCGATGTATTTTTATTTTTTATTAATATAACACATCGTTCACATATACTTTCATCGTTTGCTCTGTACTTCAGAACTGTGGGTTGACTTTACTGCATCCCAATGGCATAAGCAAAAAGTCGCCTACAAAAACGCTTATGGCCAAGTTTTCCGCCTACCGAGATACTGCAGCGCTACGGAAATATTCCTGGAAGAACGAATACACACTTTCCGAACACTTGGGCCACCGCATGCGAAGTTTTTGGCGCAGACGGCGCCAATCGAAGAATGCTATCGTAACCGCCATGATTGCCTGGATAGAGTCCCCCCTGGTGAAGGAAGGCCCTCTGGAAACGAAAGATGGTGAAATACCCTCCGTAAACGGATGCTTGCATTCATCTAAGTTTTTATTTATTTTTCAGTTTCATTTTTCATGTTATTTACTTTTTACCTTGTCTTATTATTTGTCTATCTTTTATTATTTCGAAATATGAAATGTATTGCTTTGCACTACCCCTGCATACATTCTGGAATACACTTAATTTATTATTAACTTAAATTATTATTATAACAAATCACGATGTAAAGTGAGCAGACCCCTACTTACACTTTTAAAAAAATGTACCATCGCCCATTCGGTGGATGATTTAATTCGAGCAGGTAGATGCTGGTTGATGCAACTATTGCTAGCAATCCCATTTTCGAATGCATAAAGCTGTGAGAAATTCGGCAAGGGATGAAAAATTAAACACTAACCCTTCTATGAACCGAATCATTTTTCAATCCGTTTAACATTAAGCTACATGCCTTGCCCACATGCTTGCTGAGCGCGCACTTGATGACGTCACGTGTCACGTGCCACGTGCTTTGGAACTACGTGCGGCATACGCCTCTGGAGACTCCACTCTTGTAAGGCTCTTACAGATAACGCAACCCATGGCTGTGTTGGTGAATGGAAAGTGAAATTATTGTTTGTCGAAAAGTTTTAAGGGGGAAATATATATACAGGGTGTCCGGGGGTAAAGTGCACAAACGTTGGGAGGTGAGTATATATGATGAAAGAAGTAAAAAATACGAATAACTTTTTACGAAATTCCTATGTTTTACCCTTACAAAAATATTTTTTCCATATAGAATTTTTTGTTTACTATTTACCATTTTACGAATCATTTTGTTTACCATGCAAACAATTCAACTTTTTTACCCTAAAACTTTTTTACACAAAAACGACGCTATATAAATTAGCCAAATACTATTATTATTATTAATCACCTCACGACGTTTGTGCACTTTACTCCCGGTCACCCTGTATATACATACATAATATTAAAACTTTTCCGTGATACAGTTGTTATGCAATTCTTTCATTAAATTCTAATAATGCAAACATCTTGCGAATGACATATTAATTTGTATTATTTTAAATAATGTTAAAAATCCATCATGATTCTCTCTCAAAACACATCGGTTCATAGAACTATTACGTAATTTAAATGTTCAGAGTTTTTATTTTATATTTAGGAATTAATACTTCACTAACATTAAATGATTATTCGTATGGATGTTTTATCATTCTTACATAATAATAATGCATTCATCTTATGCTGCTTATAAACACTTAGTTTTTCCGCGAACCGAAGCAAGAATTACGGGAAAGGAATGTCGTTCCTTTCCTGTAGTACATAAGTGTAGTAGTGTAGAATGCCACACGAAAAGACCGCGTTCGTTCGGAGATGGTCGGGCGGCGCCGAGTGTTTCCGAACGTGCGTACGAGTAGAGCAGTCGGCTGTTCGGCGAACCTGGTCAGACCTAATTAGAGATCGCCTGTAAACAGACGCCACTAACAATATTTGTTCCTAATATAATTCGCAATAAACCAGTAAAAAGAACTGACGTTGTGATCTTACATTGTGGGCTAGTGAGCCACAACACAAATCGAAGAACATTACATTTCCAATCATTCGTGGCTCCGCTCGCATTCATCTTCGTGCATGTATAGGCAGCATTAGAATTAGAATTGTTAACTTTTTCCTGAGCAAAGTAAAAATAAGGATTTCCAATAATATTGATAAAAGAAAAATATAAATAAAGTACTTCTTTTGTATTTTTTGGTGAGATTATTAAAATAACAACCAACTATATGTCTACTAACAGTGCCTATTTCGACGTTCACAATAATTTATAGCATAAAGTATAAATATATTTGCCAGTTTTCTGTCGAAGAAAATAAAATTTAGAACCGAAACGTTAAAAATATAGATGTAGAGGGCATTAAACGCCCTCTGATTCATATTTTAAATAAATATTTTTATACTTTTTGTTTTTGTTTTTAATGAGTCTAGTTTTTGCACTGATAATTCGTGGTGGAATTCCATTGTATTAGAATTTGAAATTAAAACACTTTTGTACTTTCTTCCACTAATTTATATTTGTGATTACTAATCACAAACCTTTTAAATTATATAAATTCATATATATTCATTTGAAGTAAAAATATCGTTTGAAGTAAAAATATGATTAGTAATCACAAACCTTTTAAATTATATAAATTCATGTATATTCATTTGAAGTAAAAATATCTATTTAATATGTAACATCATTCATAATTTTAATAATAAACTTTATAATTACCTGTATGTACCTAAAATTAACAAAATAACTTATAATACCTTAAAATTAACAAAATAGAAATATTCATTATATAGAGACAATGTTGTGTACCCCTGCCTAAGAGTGTATAAATACCGTAGCATAAGAATTTCAACTACCAATCTGAAAATGTCCGTAATAGGATGAAACCGGTCCTGTTGAAATATAAATTAGTGGAAGAAAGTACAAAAGTGTTTTAATTTCAAATTCTAAGTTTTTGTTTTTGTTTTTATTTCTTGCTAGGCCAATCCCGATGAGTTATAGAACTCATTTTAGGACTTGAGGAACTTACAATTCTTAAATGGGAGGAAATAGTTATAAGTTTGCATGGGTATTTTGATATTAAAAATATAAGTTTCACATACAATATAGACTTAAAATATAAGACAGGTTTAGTAAAACAACAATAGAAAATAAATAAAGAAAAAGAACAAGGCAAAAGTACAAATATGGATGGTTACAAATAAATGGAAAAGAAAAAATGAGAAAAAGAAACAAGACAGAATAGAACACTATTAGAAAATTACATAGTTTCATCCTTAAATGTACTTAATAATTTTTTACTTTGCTGGATTCCCTCGTACACACTGAAATCAAATAAGGAACTCCAGTCCAATTTTTTTAATGAATATGACCTTCTAACTTAAATAACTGCATTTTTCTTTTATTTTTAGAGTTAGTTTTAATAGTAAAAATAATTGTCAAAGTTTTGATTTTTCAATATCCCCGAAAACCACCGTACGTATGGTGGATGTTGTGATGTCATCACTCAATAAAAGTTTTTTTTTATTTTCAACATGTGTTGTCATTTTGAATGACAGTTATATGGAAGAAGCTATGAAACTATTAACTAACTAACTAAGCATCACGCCGTTTCCCCGCAGGGGTAGGCAGAGAGGACGGACCACCAAACATCCCGGTCTTGGCACACATTCCTTGCCTCGTTTACATTTATACAACGTATCATACATTCTCTTCTATTATTCTGACTCTTGACATGGCCTGACTCAAGTATCTGATTCACTTGGTCGTGCCATGTTTTTCTTGGGCGTCCTCGACTTCTTCTACCATTCACATTTGCGTCATATATTCTCTTTACACTCCTTTCCTCGTTCATTCGCTCTACATGCCCAAACATGGGGTGAGGTTTGTCTAAGTCTTGGAGGCGGATGACCAGGACATACTGAACCCCAGATTCCTATCCACCCCTTAAACACTTTTCCTTCCCAGAACTCTCCTCTCCTTCCTTTCCTTAAAAAACCCTCCACACAGCATCCCCAAAGATGACATAGGCCCTGAGGAAAATTATTTTCCTCAGGGCGCTCACGTAAAAAAAAAAAAAAACCATCGGTGTGTTCCTTTCTTGATCTTACTCATTACGCTTACATCAGCCTTGCATTCTTTGCAGATTTCCACATTTCTCACACGATCATACATGGTTTTACCACACATACGCCTCAGGGATCTCATTTCGATAGCGTTCAGTCTCAATAAGTAATAACATTATTTAGGTGGAATTTTTTAATTATTATATTATATTTATTATATTATTAATATTAGATTATATTTTTCAATATTATTAGGACGAGTGGTATAAAAGTTGTTTGAAATTATTATTTTTTTAGCTTTATGAATCGTAAGCTTTTAGCTTACGGAAACCGAAGAATAGCATCTCCCACACGCACACTTCGGAGCGACCGAGTCCCGCGCCACTTAAGGCGGCCGCGCAGAAAAGTCTCATAGTGAACTGCCCTGTAAACCTAACGGTCTTTACTTTTCTGCGCGGCTTGGCGCGGCGGCCTGAAGTGGCGTGGGACTCGCTCGGTGTGCCTGTGGGAGATACGGCGGCGGATCAGCTGTTCGACATCCGCCATTTTGGAATTCGTAGTTCGGAGAATTGGCCGTGGAACCAGCATTACGATTTTTTTGTGCAGTTTAGTTTTTGAATTTTTTAAATAATGGATAGTAACTAATAGAGATACCTCTATTTTTGAAACTGAATTATTTAGGCCTAAATAGTTTTTTAATAAACACAACAACGAAATCTCTATAAACAGCATGTAAATAAACGAATAACGTGAAATGTTGTTAATACAATGGCTTGTGTCATACATTTCAATACAATGATTGTAAAATTATGGTGAGCAGTGATGTCAGCACTAATAATACCAACTCGACAGTGTGTTTCAATGACACGATTAAAAATGGACTATTTAATAATTTTTTTTAAACTCTACGTTAAATATTATTTAATAAAACGTATATATTCAGAATCAGCGTTTATTGGTTCATATGAACATATTTTTTTAAAGCCATAATATTTTTCACTGGAGTTCCTTATTACTTATTATATAGTGAGTAAGCATCTGTGAATAAGCGAACAGCAATACAAAGGTTCGCACTAATTTTTCAACTATCACAAAACTTTGAAACGACACCCAATACAAAAATATACTCCTGATTCATTAAAAAAGTGGCAACCTCATGAAGCCGCATCCGATAATACCCAGCTGACAGTCACAAGTTAAAGGCAATTTAAAAATCTAATTTAAAATTTCTAACCTTAATAAAAAGGTAATCAAGTATTTTCAAAGTGTACCGAAAAGTAGCACACAATGATAACAATCCCATTGATAATGAAAGAAAGAGGTTATAAGGAACAACAATTTATAAAATTTATTTAGTATAAAGAAGTTCACTCACAAATAATTGTACAGATTACCTTTGAAAAATACGAAACATTAAAATCTTTAATGACCTATATCTCATTATTTATAGCAAAAATAAATAAAGTAGCTCAAATTCGTATAAGATATTTGATATACCTTTTGATTACAAGAATAACTTTTCAGTTTGGTTCGGTATTTTGATCTCAAAATTAAGATTAATATAAAAAATTAAGATTAATATAAAATGGGCCGAAACGAGCCGCGCAAATGCTCCTCTTAAACATCGATCTGCTTAGTAGGATCGGTTACAAGCAGCGGAAAACCGGGGCACGTTGTTTAATATTAACAATTGATACTTTTTGAAGTGAAACCGTTAGTGATTTGAAATTCGGATAAAGCGGAAAAACGTCACAAATTTATTATTTGGGGGTCCTCGGTTCTAATATAATGCTGTAAATTCACGCTTCGGCATCTCAGCGAGCAGAGAGATAGACATCAAGCGGACGGAGGTTCGAATCCTTCGAAATAAAAAAAAAAACTTTTTTTTTGATTTTTGTGAAATCAATATCCAATTTTCAAACCACTTTTAAATAAACAGGCAAAAGAAAAGAAAGCGACATCTAGCGACTTTCTAGTTTCACTTCTACCGCGCGCGAATTAGACATTCTGATTTTTTTTACATTTTGGTAACCACTAGTACACAACACGAGTTATGAGTGCTTTGTCATAGATTTCAAAAAAGTCCGGGCGATTGTTACTTATCAATAGGGCTCTGATAAATATGTATTTCTATATTTTATATTTTATATTTAAAAAATTCAAAATATGAACATAAAATATGGACTAAAAACCGTAAAATATGGAAAAAATATGGAGAATAAAATGAGAATATCTTTCATATCAAACAATGTTTATTGTGAAAAATTACTATGCAGTAACAGTATGCAGTAAAAAGATAGCGAAATGTTCAGGTAATTCAAATAAAAAAATGAAGTTTTATTCATCTTCCTCTAAATCTGTCTCATTAAATTGATTGCAGTACACAATCACATGCTTTTTTATGCTACATACATGCTTGCTGAAAGATCTTTCCACGTCACATGATGTAATGGGAGCGTACTTAAAGACGCCCAGTTCCGAAATTGTATAAGGCACGTCTGCAGTACCCTCAAAGCTTCCGCTCAGAACTTTATTAATTGTTTTAGGGTGTCAAATCCTTTATTTTTGTCTAAAATATGCTTTACTTGAAACGAAAAGGTTGTTTATCCTTGGGCATTTTTAAATTAAGCTGATAGGTACCTAGACAGTAGTAGTAGGTGACTTGAGTACGTAAAAATAAAAAGACGCGCAAGCAACAGCAAGCAAGTAGAGGAAGAGAATCAAAAATCAAATAACGACGACGAATAATACGCGAGAGAAATGAAACACGCGCGACCGTGCGGTGGCGAGAATGCAAACACGTAAAATTAGATCATTTTTTGTGAACTAACTCATGTTTTATGATATAAAAATCGAAAATATAGATGATTGTCACATTTTTTTGTAAAATATGGACTTAACTTTGAAATATGGAAAAATATGGAAAATAAAAATTAGTTTTTCACAATCTATATATGATAATCTAGGTAGAGAACACATACGAGACCGAAAATCGTATAAATTAAAATATGTATTTAAATATTAATCCGGGCCCTACTTATCAATCACTTTTTTATTTATAAACCAAAAGCTCTACGCACTTCCTAATGCCACTCTGTTGATGCTGTGACTGATGTTTTCAATTTTGTAGAAGCCGAGATTTCAATCTTCAACTCCCTTTTCCGTTATCAAACTTTTCTATCGGTGGTTTACGCAGCTTTTGGCGCTAGTCCCTATTCAAATTTTGACCTAAATAAGTCAACTAACGGTAGGTACCGTACCGAGTTAATATTGTATTATATTGATCAGATTTTTTTTTGTTTTTAAATTTAATTAAAATAAATTAAATGAAGTTCTACACTTAAACATAAAATCAAAGGATTTTGTTTTTATAATTAATATTATTTTATATCTCCATGAAAACAATGCCATGTGAAAATTGTACCTGCATTAAAAAATCGCTTTGTTCTAGAGTCTTGACAGCCACCGTGGTCGAGAGATAAAGTTCTCAACTTGCAATCGCTGGTTCAAATCCAGGCGTGCGCAAGAAAAAAAAATGATTGAATTGTGTTATTTCACAAAATCATTTAAAATAATGTTAGGTAAACTTGTGACATGTTTCAGAGTGAAGATACTGTCAGAATCGCCCTGGTGGAAGACCATCATTGGCAAATGGCTCTAGACGGCCTCCGTGGTCCCGAGGTAACACTCTCGACTCGGGTCGCGAGTTCGAACCCGGCGTCTGCAAATTTTATTTGATTAATTTGTATTATTTCACAATTAATTAATTAAAAATAATATATGTATAATACTCGTATATTTGCGGCACGTTCCAGAGTGAAAGAAACTCTCAGTATCGCCCTGGTGTAAGACCACCATTCAAAATTGAAACGTTGCTTGAAATGGCTTTAGCCGTGTTTGGTGACCAGATCTGAATAGCCAGGTATTTCCCAACCTTCCTCCTCCCCATCTCCTTTTCCTCCCCACTATCTTCAGCCTCACAACATACCCCGATTGGGGATGCCATCGTCTCACTGGCTCCAGACGGGAGCAGTTGGTGACTATATTGTGCGGTATTCATATTTAAAAAAACCGTGTTTGGTGACCAGATCTGAATAGCCATACTTCCTCTCTTTCCTGTTCCTTATCTCCTCCCCCTCCCCACTACCTTCAGCCTCACAACATACCCCAATTGGGGATGTCATAGTCTTACTTGCTTCAGGCATTTGGAATCGATAATACTCTTATATGGTATTCATATAACAAAATTATTATTGTTATTTTCATAAAAACTTGATAGATTTTTTTTTTGTTCATTGCATTGCTGTGAATTTGATAAAAAATATTGTCACAGAATACTTTTTTTGGCATACAAAAAAGGTTTAAAAACATTGCTATCTTCTGAAGACGTATACTACATGTCGCTAAATAGACAATATTCATGAATCTCGTTTTCCTTCAGGAACTCTGTTTCATATTGTAGTTTTAAACTTCCAACTCCGCTTCGAAAACTCAGAAGCCTGGCAGGAATAAATTGAAATGGGGATCGGATTCTGTTAGGATACGTAATACCTTCCAGGGTAGGTCCCGCTTTTTAAATATCCATCTGGAGGCTGAAAAATCTAAGTTAAAGTCTTCAGCAGGGAAGGCGAACGATCAACTTGAATTGTCTGTAGAGTCTGTATCCTCGGAGCGATCAATGAATTTTTTGCACTTCTTGCTTTTTCATAATTTGAACACCAATTTGCATAATATTCAAATTATTTAGAATTGCTTTCAATAACTAGCCTACCAGAAAGTTCATGCAAAAAGGATCTCTCAGCAGTTTTGAATACCAATGTGATCGTCTCCTGTGAAGAAATTTCTTGTTTTTCGCAAATGTATTATAATAATTTAATAATTGAGGAAAGGACATATCGAATATTTGGAAAACCTTTTGGGGACGTACACGAGGTACCAACAAAGCGGAAAGAATGAGAAAAGTCAAGGAATGCCGACATACCCTTTTTTCTTTGTTCGCTTGTCTTAATTTGGCTGGTTCATCACATTGACCACCACAAACTCGCGAGCTCACGATGGTTTGTAACTGTTTCGACATGGTCGAACAAGGTGGCTCCGTAATCACGCTAAATAGGTGTTGACTGGATGACGTTTACTTCTACACATGATTTCTCTTGATTTGGGAGGCGGGTATGGGTACCACCGACCCGGTAACCATTTATTGATTAACCAACATCCTCGCCATAGGTTGCCCCAAGTGGCTCGCTAAGCTTGGAGATTTAGCAGGGGTTCCCCGGTTCGTGGGGAGAGTTTTGACTAGGTCTTGGCGGCCACCAACTGCGTGGCGGACCGGCTCGAGAAAGACTGATTGAGGGAGACCTGTCCAGCGCGGGACTCTCTCAACCCATCGGCATGCACCGCGTCGAATGAGTAGGTACGTACGTCCGTCACTCCTGGAAATATTGACTTTCAGATTCCTACCCGCCTTTCATACCTTTTTCCTTCTCAGAACTTCCTCTCCTTCCTTTCACCAAAAAGACCCCCCCACAGCATCCCTAAAGATGACGTAAGCCATGAAGGATTTTTTTTCCTCTGAGCCTTTTGTGTATAGCTAATGTAATTTTTTTTAAATCATATTTTTGTAGGCAGATACGAGTTTTGTGGTGGTCATTTTTGGTGGCGCAATCTAAACAAACGCACGGTTTTGTACGTGTTCCAATGAATTTGATAATTACTGTGCCATTCCCTCGCAGGTGAACCCAGTACGTGTCATTCCGTACGAATTTGAATTACCGGAACAATATCAGTCGGAATGGTCCCCGAGGCGAGGATCGGGGTCCGGATGGGGTCCGGGGATTGAGGGATGTGTCATGTACCAATGTACCAACTCCCGGCGATGTGGCTAAAAGACACGTTTTAGTTTAATATCTCTCGTGTAGGTCCCATCCCTGCACTAGATGGTAGATGGAACTACTTGATTCCGACGGTCAGGGGAAGCCAACCCTAGGGAAGCAGTGACGTTAAACTTTCCGTGACGTATTAAGAGTTGTGATAAGGATCAGAATTCAGATCCAGATGTCAATTTGGATTCGAAACTGAATTCGAAACAATTAGAAATTGTACACGCGCGGTTCGAATTGGAATGACCTCCCGTTGTATACTTCGGCCCAATTAAAAGAGTGATTGAGGTTAATTGGTTTGAGCGGGGACTTTTTTTCAGTTCCACGGTTGAAGTTTTGAATTGAAAACCATTCTTTGACCAAAAATCAAAATGTGAATTGTTTATTTCCTGCAGGAAATTCTCCAAATCTCTCGTTTTGGACAAAAATGATAACGATGCTCACCAAATAATTCACCACACCCAGCTCAACGCAATAATGAACCCCTTTAGTTAATTTCAGGTCCTGAAAAAGAATTAAATAAATAAAATACAAATATAATCGTTGTTTTTGAAAATTGATTAGAGTTGTGGGTGTTTATTTCAATTTATTTTAAATTTTTCATTTTGGACCTTTTTTTTAACTTTATTTTCTCTGTCTTAATTTTTTTATGGTTTTCCTTTTACAGAATATTTTATGTTTCTTAATTCTTTTATGGTTTTACTTTTTCAAAATTCATAGCCGGTGACATACGTAAACATATTTTTCATTGTCTTTTTTCTATAGTACAACGTTAAATGAAAAAAAAAAATACAATAGTTTCAACCTATATATTGTTTAAGTTATCTTGAATTGTGAATTGTTTACATCATAAAATTTGGTGAAATGAAGTTAAATTATTTTCACAATAATAACTGTTTGCAGTTCAATAACATCTGTTTTTGAAATCGGCAATTTTCAGGCAATGCAAATGAAAAGTTTAAGCACTAGTTTTGACTTTAATAAGAATGCTGGTGGTTCAATAATATCTGTTTTGAAATCAACAAATTTCAAGCAATGTAAATAAAAATCAAACTGTTGATTTTAATAACAATGCCGGTGATTTAATTACACAAATCAAAAATCAACAAGCAATATAAATAAAAACCATTAAACACAAGTTTTTAGTTTGATAACAATGCTGGTGGTTCAATGAAATGTCCTTGGAATATCCTTGGAAACAGCAAGTTTCAAGTAATGTAGACAATAACCTTTAAACACTCGTTTTGAGCAATAAAAAACAATGCTGGTAGTACAATGACATCTGTTCTTGGAAACAGCAAATTTCAAGCAATGTAAATAAAAACCATTAAACATTTGTTTTGACTATAATAACAATGCTGGTGGGTCAATGAAACCTGTTAGAAATAGCAAGTTTCAAGCAAGGTAAATATAAAAAATTAAACATTCGTTTTGAGTTTAAAAAAAAACAGTGCTGTTAGCTGAATGACATCTGTTTTTGGAATCAGCATATTTCAAAGTAATTTAAATATGAACCATCAAGTAGTTATGATAATAACAATTTTGGTAGTGCTAGTAGTGAAATCAGCACGTTTCAAGCAATGTAAATATAAAACTTTAAATATTAGTTTTGAGATTTAAAAAAAAACAGTGCTGGAAGTTCAATGACATCTGTTCTTGGAATCTGCAATTTTCAAGCAGAATAAATATTAACTATTAAACAATAGTTTTGTCGTTCATGACAATGCTGGTAGTTAAATGACACCTGTTCTTGAAATCAATACGTTTCAAGCTAGATAATGTTAACCGTTAAAGATTGGTTTTGAGCTAATAAAACAATGGTGGTAGTTCAATGACATCTGTTCTTGAAATCAGTACGTTTCAAGCTAGGTAATACCGTTAGTTTTGAGTTATGGTGGTAGTTCAATGACATCTGTTCTTGAAATCAGTACTCTTTAAGCTAGGTAAAACCGTTAGTTTTGAGCTAATAAAACAATGCTGGTGGTTCAATGACATCTGTTCTTGAGATCAGTACTTTTCAAGATAGGTAAAACCGTTAGTTTTGAGCTAATACAACAATGGTGGTAGTTAAATGACATCTGTTCTTGAAATCAGTACTTTTCAAGCTAGGAAAAACCGTTAGTTTTGAGCTAATAAAACAATGGTAGTATCTCAATGACATCTGTTCTTGAAATCAGTACGTTTCAAGCTAGGTAAAACCATTAGTTTTGAACTAATAAAACAACGCTGGTATTTCAATCACTTTTATTCTTCAAAACAGTACGTTTCAAGCGAGGTAAATATAAACTTTTAAACAATAGTTTTGTCGTCCATGATAATGCTGGTAGTTAAATGACACCTGTTCTTGAAATCAATACGTTTCTGGCAATGTAAATATAAAGCGTTAAACATTATGTTAGAGCTAATAAAACAATGGTGGTAGTTCAATGACATCTGTTCTTGAAATCAAGCTAGGTAAATAAACAGTAGTGTTGAGCTAATAAAACAACGCTGGAAGTTTAATCACATCTATTCTTGAAATCAAATAAAACAGTGCTGACAGTTCAATGACTTCTATTCTTGAAATCAGCAAATTTCAAGCCATGCAGTTAAATGAAGCTGCATGTCAGCAGCATAAATAATATCCGGAAATAATCAGGGATTTGGAATAGGTCCTGGTGTTGGTCCTGTGAGCGCGGGGGCACTTTGCGGCCGCGACCGTGCAATAAACAATAGCCGGTTAAACAGTATACAACAATCTTGGCGCAGTCCGCCGGGAGGATATATCTCCCTTAGAGCATCTGGACCGCTGTTTGCTCCGAAGGTTTATCCGGCGTCCCCGAGACGCCGAGGGAGCGCGGCTGCGGATGGGAGAGGTGCAAAAGGGGCAGTGTGTAATGTGTACTGCAGGATATGAGATCGTTCCACTGAAATATCTTCATTCATCAGTTCAAATCTTGCTTCCATTTGCAGATAAGGCTCTCCCACCAAAATTGAAAACAAAGAGAACCAACCTTTGTTTGAATAAACGTTTTCAAAAAAATTTACTGGACTTTAACCCTTTTATTTCTTTTATTAATAGTTTCTAATATTAGTACTATTTATTTTTAAGTTTTTTATGTAGATTATGTTATATTTAGTCGATTAGGTTTTAAAGTTCACTTCATTTTGTTATCTAACTTAATTATTTACGATTTTTAAAAGTAATAACAAATATTAACCCCTTAGGCTGATTTGTTCGCTTTTCGTAACAACTCATCTGTATCGTTCTATCGTTGTGTCTCCCTTACTATCATAGTGAGAAATATGATCTAAACGGAGTGTGAAAGAAAAAACACCACGCTTTAAATTTACATCGAAAAATTAACCACAAAAGAAGTTCAATAAATGAAACAACGGTTCGGAAAGCAATTTGAAAAAATAAAGCGAAATTTGAGAATTTTTATTAATTATTTACATACATTTGTTTGTATGTGTTTTTTTTCGTTATCAATAATTTAAGTTTGAAAAAAGTAAGTGCAAAAATTTTAAATTTGAAAAAAATTATACGTTTATTCGAATTATAAGATTTTAAAGCGTGTTTTATGACTTTTCAAAAACAGTTTTTAGTTTTCGGATACGTTTAAAAATATTCAACTTGTTTGTATTTTATTGCGAAGTGGAAATATTTTGACCCTCTGAGAGGTTAAAGGAGCTTTATTGGCTAACAGTGCAATGGGTGGTGACGTAGAAAGTATTGATATTTATATATAAAATAATAAACGACAAAATACTTTTAAAATAAAATGATACATAACTACGACATTCAAAGACAACACAAAGGCATGCAATGAAATCTGACTACCAAAAAGATCATACACGAAATAGTTTATTCTGAAACATACAAACGACACCAATTAATGAATTCAAAATAGATCGTAAAAACCACATTAAGAAAGATAAAATGTAGTAGGATGGAATTTATTATCAGTAATTGGTAAATTAAATGTACAAATAACTAAAAATAAATAAAACCTATGGGAAAATGTTGAAAACAATGAAGCAACGTCAAACGGTACACGTAGTTAAAAGATAATACAGCTCCTGCGACTCATTCCTTTAGCCGTTCAGGCGGCTGCTGCCTTTCGTGACGTAGTTGGTAATAGTGCTCTCGGTGAAGTCCATAAAGTAAGCTACTCCAAAACTTTATTGACAAAGTGTGAAATGGCTGCACTCAAATTATGTATTTTTAGACTTTTCATCCAAAAACGCTCTTATTATTACCGTGACGATTCACGATAACGGTACCGTGACTGCATAAAAAGGCAATAAACATACTTTCGTTACCGCAATAATGCTGCAGATCTTTCAAAAGAGCAATTATTTTCTTGCATCTCTCCCATCATCGTGAAGCCTCTACAAGTAGTATTGTAGAGGCTTGACAATACTTTTGAAAGTATGGAATATAGTTACAAGAATAATATTGAAGTGTAAGTGAATTCCAAAAATTCAAAAACGTCAAGCGTCAATGCGCTGATGGTCTTGCTTTTGTTCTTAAACCTAATGCAGCAGCACTTTCTTACTAAATAACAACAGTCGAAAATGAGACAAACGGTGAACGTATGTCTGCACCCCCCCAAAGGCAAAATGCAGTAATTATCATACATCTCCCTCAAATGCATAAATAAAATTAAAAGCAATTCCCGTCGCCGTGGCCGAGCCGTGATAAGATATATCTGTTTCCTCCAAAGGAAAAAAATAGAACTTTGGAGGAAAGTCACACGTAGTTTGTGTGTCTCTTCTTTTGTTTCACCATTATTTAATGTGTAAGACAGAGCTGCAGCATTATAGCGTTAAGGAAAGTATGTTTATTGCCTTTTTTGTCGTCACGATGCCGTTATCGTGGATCGTCACAGTAGTAATAAAAGCAATAATTAGGTCAATATCCAAAATGGAATTCGAACTAAATCAAATAACATCTACTCTAAAACCGACCATCTCGTTAAAAGAAATTAATATCGTTAAAAAAATTAAGGGAAAATTTTTATTTTCGTTGAATCAATACAATTTTCAACCGATTTCCAACACTTAATACCTCTACCATCCATTTCTCTAGTCCATTTCACCTAACCGATCCACAAATTTAAGTCTAATTTAGTACCCCGCAGTCGGGTGAGCACTAAGCGGGGCCGGACCTGACCAGTGGGTATGTGGTATGTGAGGACTGCACGACCCACCTGGCTATATCGCTGATAAACTAAGCGCCTAACCTAACCTAACCTAACCGGACAGTAAAACTTATTTTTCGTATTCACTGGCCTCGTCATTATAGATTTTATCATTAGAGTATCTTGAACTGTTCCTAAATTTCTCTGAATAAACGGTGTTAATCTCAAGTAACCTCCCAGGTAAGTATGGTCCTGTATATTTTCTGCCTGTACACCACATTTTTATGAAGCATCGCGTTCATTGGTCATTGATCGTACATAAACATAGTTTCGTATCAGTGCTCGTAGAACCGGTGGATGCAGTTTTTAGCCATAAATTGTTATAATGTTTTGTCTAGTTTGTAGTTAGAAGTAAGATTGTAAAAATATATCATAAGATCATAATTATAAATATACAACGTATCCCAAAATTCAACGATAAGCGGGCACCAATGGGTGGGCCTGCTCATGACTCCTCTAGAAAAAAATAGAAAAAAAATATTTCTTAATTTTTTTCGACAAATATTTCTCAACATTTTTCAACAACAAAAAAACTATTTTGTGCACATAGTAAAAGTGATTACTGTCAACAACAATAATTTATGAAATTTGTTTCTTGTGAAAAATAGTACACATATTTTTTTTTGACTAGTTTTCCTAATATATTATACCATTTTGGAATCTTGATTAAATGCGTAAACTTTTTAAAAAACTTGCCAAAGCAGTGTCCACACGTTTTTTTACTCCACGATGAGTGAAGGTGGACTGAAAATAAAAATCTTTCATAATTTTTAGAAAAACTTAATTTTGATTGATTTTTTTGTAAAAACTACAGCCATTCGTGGATTTTTAAGGCTTGTGGTGGATAGCCGTGTTACTTAGGTTGCCGATACAAAAAAAAATCAGATATATTTGAAAAATTGTGGTCGTGGTAGTTAAAAATATCTTTAGAGGTGTCAATTTTAAAAGGATTTCAATATTTTTGTACATTTAAAAAAAAAAGAGAAATATTTTTTTTCTATTTTTTTTTCGAGGAGTCGCGACTCCTCGAAAAAAAAAATAGAAAAGTCTGTGGTGGGCCTGCTCACAACTAGTCGTGAGCAGGCCCACTCACTGGTGCCCGCTTATCGTTGAATTTTGGGACACATTGTATAATTAACAAAGTTATATTATTGTGCTTATTATATATAATTATGTATTCCCACAAAGTGTTTGCCACATGTGAAAAAATATATATAAATATATATGTTTGTACAGCGCCCTTGGGGTGATTTTTGACAAAAACAGCGCTCTATAAATTATCCAAATATTATCTTGGGAGTGCTTGTGCTTATGCGATAAAACTCTTTTGCAAATTATTACCCAACTTTTTCTTCAACTATGGAAAAAACAATGTATGAACATAGCTTTGATTTTATTTACTTTGGTTGTTTTTATCACGCGCGCATTACCTGAGCCCCTTGTCTTAAGGCTCCGTAGTTAGTGCTCAAAAAGAAGAAAAAAAAGATTGTTTGAAAGAGCAATATTTAAATACGTACATGTTAGAGAAAGTGTGCTTATAACTAAACGAAAATTCTGAAAATATTTAATAAAACATGACTCGTTTAAATTAGTGCATAAATCTCTCGACGAATATCTAAGTTGCATTTAACCACTCGGACCCGTAAGCTTGTCAAGCTACCTACGTACAACATTACCAGACATATGTAATGACGTATGAGGCGTACCTGACTAATTAAAGATAGATTGTATATTTTTTCATACCTGTGACATGTTAAATGACCACGCCAAGTAGAAGAAAAACCTTTACAAGAGTGGGGAGGCTACGAAGCAACGCACAAAGAGGAGACTGTACTATATTGTCTTACTCTCTCGCAGGCTATATCCTACAAGATGTAAGTGTTTATCTCTTTTCAGTGTCACTATTTTGGGTTTTATTGAATTTCAAATCATAACCGTTCTAAAGAAGTTTTCACTTAAAAAATAACACAATTTCTTTTTAGGAACTTAAAAATTTAAAGTGTTCAAGATAAATATGTTATAAACCGGTAGAAATTAGCATTGCAATAATTATAATAATATAATAGGATCGACTGGAATAGAGTAAACGAACAAGCAAATAATATCATGAACATCTTAAAACATTGGTTTGACACAAATCTTCTCTCATTGAACACTAACAAAACATACTACATACACTTCACAATCAACAAACTAAAAACACTCCCCAACACTAAAATAATTATCCACAATTACAAATGTAATAAAATCACATGTATCCAAGGCTGTTCAACATTGAAATCAGTACCAGAAATTAAATATCTCGGAGTGATAATAGAACAACATATGAAGTGGAAGAGCCATATCTGTGAATTGGTTAAGCGTATCAGAAAGTGTATATATATATTCATAAGATTAAGAAATATTTTAAAACTCAACAATCTAAAAAGAGTATACTATGCACTAATCCAGTCTTTAATTCAATATGGAATAATTGGATGGGGGGGGTCATACAACAATATTCTAACCCCTGTCAAAGTGATCCAGAAACTAATCATTAAAGTAATCCTAAAGAAACCCTCCACTTATCCAACAGAAACGCTTTTCGCAGATTTCACGGTGCCTCGAGTTGAGAATATCTTCAAGAAAAATGCAATTATCCAAATTTACAAAGATAATATCATCAAGAAATTTGAAACTCACCAATCAAAAAGATATGAAGACAACATCAAAACACCAAAATTTAATACCAAACTAATGCAAAACAATTATGTCTATTTAGGAATAAAGTTTTTCAACAACCTTCCCATTGAAATAAAAAAACACCAAAGAAATCAATAAACTGAAACTCAAACTGAAGCTACACTTCATCAGGAATAATTAACTAAATAATTACCTGTTTTTCTCTTTCTTTCTATTTATTTTTAATACATATTCATCTCTATTTTATTTAGATTTTTCGAATTTCTCCTAAGTGCACAATAACCGTATGTAACCGTATCCTATGTATGTACACCTACACATTTAGATGATCCAGAAGTCTCAATTTATCCTATAATATACTTACTTATTACATAATGTTGTTCTATTTCAGTTATAGTTAGTGAAACTCGCTCATCAAGCACAAGAACTAGCTTCTTCTTTGGTGAGATTGCAATGTTTAAATAATTTCTGTACCGCTATGTAATTTCCATAACTCCACTGTACAATTATATAACTATATTAAATAAATAAATAAAAAAAAATAAAAAAATTAATAACGTAATTATCTCACAGGTAACAGGGGAGCAGGTAGCAGGTAGCAGGTAGCAGGTAGCACAAGTATCGGTAACGTGTTTATCAAAGGTTCAGATTTCGCCCGTCTCGCTTGTGATCGATCTTTACACCGCCTAGACCCGATTGTGTCGGATCGGAACCGTGATCCGTGTTCACGCTCCCAATTAATTTCGCCGATTTCCGTGTGCATTATTGTGCCCACTGAAGCAATAGACAATCGGAAGTGCGTTGTTTAGCACAAAGTGGGGTCGATTTTATCTTAGTTTAGATGACATTCAGCTAACATTTTCAGATAATATGGTTTCTTGAAGAGATAGTCTATCTCATTAGTAGATAATAGGAATTCCAAGTACCATCTTTCAAAGATCTATACAATAGAAATGCATTGATTCAAACTATAAAAGAAAAAGAAGAATTTCAATTTATAACTGAAAACCGTACTAGACATAAATATATTTTCTCATGCCCAAAATTAAACACTTCCTTTGCACAAAATTATTATACTTATCAAGGAAGACTTATTTTCAACCGATTACCGGATGAAATTAGAAAAATTAATGATAAAATCCTATTAATAAACACTGTTAAAAAATATTTTAAAGATAATATAAAAAAAAAAACTAAAGAAAAAAAAGTTTCCGACTAATCTAATCTCAAGAACAACTACTTATAACTCAGTTTCCAAGTGATACTCTGTTCTTCAAATAAGTTAAATTTTGTATTGTTTTTAGCAACTAATTACATATCACAAAACTTACAACTTATTGTTTTTTACATTCACATTGTAATTTAAGAACTTAAATATAGCATTAAAAATGTACACTACTCTTCCAGACACAAGCTAATGCTTCCATGGAAGAGTGGTATTAACGTATTTTAAAATGAACATGTACGCAAATTACTACATTATCCAAATGTATATTATATTTTATATGCTAAAATAAATAAAAAAAAAAATAAAAAAATAATCTGTCTAGGGTCTACCTCGGAGTTGAAAGGTCGAATGGACGCTTTTATATTTACAGTGAAGATTCACGGTAACGGTATCGTGACGGCATAAAAAACTCAATAAACATACGTTTCTTATCACAATATTGCTGCATCCTTTTCAAAAGATGAGATACATAATGTACATAGGTCTGTTCCCTCCAGAGGAAAAAAGGTATAATTTTCTTGCATCTCTCTCTCACACACCGCACCGTGACGTCTCCGTAGACCCCTACCACTGCCACATGCCGTGACGATAATTTTGAAAGTATGGAAAATAGTTACAAGGATAATAATATATTGAAGTGAGTTCCAAAAATTCAAAAACGTCAAATGTTAAAGCGCTGATAGAGTTTTTTTTTGTTTCTAACCACTGGAGTGACAGCGCAATTTAAAACTTTTTTCTCCGATTGCTCGAGATTCTTGATTGAAAATTTTCCGCCCACATTAAAAAAATCATACCTCCGAATTTTATTATGGAGACAAAAACTGATTAGTTCTATGTAGCCAATGCATTCTTCTATCTTTTGCCCATTATGGCATATTTGTAGGTTCATAAAAAATATATTATTAAATTGTAAACTTCTACTTAATTACTTACAAATAAGGGAAAATATAACAAAATTGGCAGCAAAGCAATCCTAAGTAATTTAAATAGTGCCATATTGTGACAAAAAACGTTCCAGTGGATAAACATGCCGCTGCCGCTCTTTCTTGTACACTTAATAACAACAGTCGAAAATAAGACAAATAGTGAACGTGAGGGAGCGGACTGCGGATCGGCAGAGATGGGTAGTGAAATGAAAGGCGTCAGGTCGAAGTGGTAATAATAATAATAAAACGTTTATTTGTTATAGAGAATACATCAGTACAAAGAAGCTTTGACTGTCCAACTAGGAAGGTCTCCCGTTCTAGGACAGTCAAATGACAAACATTTTGATAGGCGTAAATTTAATTTAGAAATGACCAATTTGGGACACAAATCAACAAATCATCGCCAAAAATACTTTATCTTATTTACTAAAGTTCAGGCAAAAATATTTAATTATTTATAATGTATGCATAATTTAATTATTTACTAATTTAGTTATTATTAATTATTTATAATTATGCACAAGTGTCCTTTACGTACATGTTTTTTTTTCAATATAGAAAAAAGAAGGAAATGTAAAATTATAAGTTTACTTGTAAATAAACCAAAAGAAAAATAATACATATTACCAAAATAAAAATAATACATTCTACCAAAAGAAAAATAATACATAAGAAAAATAATACCTATTAATTATAAATAAACCAAAAGAAAAATAATACATATTAATACAAAGTTATTGAAAGTAGTGAAGAAGAAGCAAACAGAAAATACTTGTATATGGTGACCTTGTTAAAAAAACGTACTGCTAAATTGTTTAATTAGTACAGCTTTATACTTCAGTAGAGGCATACAAAAAATATCAGAATCGTTAGCATAAAAGGTTTTCAAAAATGTTTTAAGTGTTTTCCAATCGTACTTTAAAGAACTTAATCAGCCATTACAATAAACTAAATCCGAAAGAAGCCTCTTAAGCAAAACATCTTACACTGCAAATGCAGACTTTCAATTAATTTTACAAAAGATTCTCAATTAATTTGTTCCAGTGGTGAGTCAGTCTTTATTGTAGCAACGTTGCGAAGGTCAATGCGGTGTGGAGTGACGGTGGTGCAGTGAGTGTTGCTCGATGTTGCTGCATGATGATGGTCAGGAAGCTGCGGCGGTGAAGATCACAAATCTTCAGGGAGCCGGCGCGTAGCTCTACACGGGGGCCGGCGTGTAGATGGTTGCTGGTTGCTTACAAATCACATGATGCTGATTACGCGGGCGGCCCTACGAGGGCTTTGTACCACGTTGCGGTACTGCACTATTGTAATCACTTCTCGGTGTGTGTGAGTTGAACAACAAATTGAGACTAGGCTGAGCTAGCGCGTGAGTTGCGGCACTTATATAGCCGACCGGTAGAATAGCTACCCAGAGCGCCTGGTAATGTTGCGAATTCACGCAAAGCGAAGAAAGTGCTCGAATGTTCTGCTGCCGTAGTGATGAACGGCCATTGACTAGAGGCCTTTCGATGTGTTTCCCGAAATGTCATATGGTTCGGGCGGCATGTACTGACGGCGGTTTACGCGATATAAGCGGTAGGTATCTTCTGGTGTGTTCTTACAGAGCCAGTGGTGGCGCAATGAATTTGGCAAAAGTTGGCGCAACAAATTCTGGTCGCCACAAACCTTTGTCTGCACCCCCCCAAAGAAAACATACGATTTTTTTCACACAATATGTATGAACGATCATTTTCATATACGTACAAAAAAAAATGAAACGCAATTCCCATCGCAAAAAGTAGTATTTTGGATCAAACAGCCAGTGGCATAGCTAGGGGGAGCGGTCCGCCCGGGTGCCACCCAATGGGGGCTGACAACCGACCGCGGAAAAAAATTACGAAGGATATCGTCACAAAAATTATCTAGCCTGGGTAGATAGATCATATGTCTAGGTATTTTGTGTCCAGTGCTTTATACCCGGGCCATGATCCATCCTAATGAGGTGTAAGCCATGCGCTATACGTCCCACTCCACGGCGCAGGCAATCATCGTATTAGTATGAAAACAGATCGAACGCTACTTAGACGGATTGCATGAAGCCGATCCGGCGATATAATATACAATTATATTATAGATTATTATAGCCGATGCTCCGTCGGTGAGCCGATAACAAAGACGGAGGATTCAGTCAATAATGACTCGGTTAATGGTCAAAATGCAACGACTAATCATAATATTATGAGCCTAGTTTATTCGTTATTTAATTCCAGGGTGTCATGCCGTGTTGCCCTACCTCCTTATTTAGCCAACGTTTCGGACAGCATTACAGTGTCCATCTGATGGACACTGTTGGCTAAAGAAGGAGGTATCGCAACACAGCCATAACACTCCAAAAATACTTTTGGCCGTGAAAATCTAAAATCATATCTGAATACAGTTCCTATTTTTTTTTTGTTTTTTTTTTTTTACTGGAAAATTAATTAAAATTTAATATTCTGGTGGATTTAAATTAATAAATCTACCAGACAAAATGAAAAGAATATTTAATCTTAGTTTTTAAGTACTTCAACTTCAATCACTTTTTGTTTCAAATATTCAAAATCAAATTGTTTCTGTTGTTAGTTGTCATCGAAACGTTTGTAGGCATTTATGTACCTCCTAATTCTGTCTTGATACTGGGATTTCCTAGTGAGACGGGCATCGAATTTAAGGGAGACACTTACAATCAATCTTTGCGTAGAAAAAAAAAATATATATATTCACATATTTATTTATATATTTTTAAATTTTTAATGGCTTTTCACCCCAAAGGAGTGTTCTGGCCAGTGTCAAGTGAATGATTTTGTGGGTGTAATTTTGGTTTAATATTAACAAATTTAGTTTTAATAACAAGAACCTAACTACATTATATAATAATACCATACAAATAATAATATTAATACACTAAATTCTTACAATAAGTGATGACTTTAATTATATACATATAACAAGTGGAATTAACTGGAAATTAAAAAATATTCTGACACAATTTATTGTGCGTAAAAAATAAATTAAATACATGAAACTAAACTTACAGTTACAAATTGATGCTGTTAATATTCAGAAAATTAGCCAAGACTTTATACACGCGTTTGTCCATAGAAGATAACAAGCATGCAATGTTGTAGGGAGGTAATATGCCCGAACTACTGATTAGGTGAGGGATGAAATTTTTATATGAATTATTTATGGGGCAACTGAAAAAAATATGATTGGGGTCCTCTTCACCAAGACGACATTCATACATCGCAGAATTCTTAACATGAATTTTTGTCAGGTGAACATTGTGGCAGCAATGCCCTATCCGCATGCGGCAAATGGAGGATGTTGAGAATTTGTTATGTGTCTCAATAATAGTGCCAATAATCTAATTTTTAATTTTAAACAACCGGGAAATTACAAACGTGTTTTAAATTGTACACAACTGATGAACAATCATTTGTAAGTGGTTGTGTATCAGTCGTGTAAATTTTGAAACACATTTATTTGTGAGACGGCCAGTAAGTAAACTTGGTAAATGATTGTTTATCAGTTGCGTAAAATTTAAAAACTTTTATTAGTAAGGGTACGAATATCTAATACCATTATGTTTTGATTTCCAAGCGATGTTAAGTATTCATAAATTCTTTATAAAATATTATGTAACAATCTGATCAAGTTGAAAATATAAAAATGCCTAAAAAGTAGCGCTGGCCAAAAAAAATCCCGGTAGCACTAATTTCATAACGCCAGCAATTTCTGTCCCAGCTCCTCAGCTCACAATGAAAATGACAACCAGAGCTAAAGACACTAGGATTGATTTTGCAAATAAAAAAATCTGTCTTTATTTCAGAACCTTCCGTTTGCGAAATTTTAACGAAACAACTGGTTTTAATTTAAATTTCCTTATTGCTCTTGACTCGGCAGGATTTGGACTATAGTGCAAAGGATGAATTCATTCGTCGGTCACTTCTGGACACACTGACCCCTCGATTCCTATACACAACTCTCACCTTTTTTTCACCCTTCCCAGAACTTCCTCTCCTTCCTTTCCCTAAAAAGTCCCTCCACATAGCATAAGATGACGTAGGCCCTGAGAGGAATTATTTTCCTCAGAGCTTCCTGTGCGGAACTAATATTAAAAAAGCAAAGAAATATTCATATGATATCGAAATTTTTTAGGTAGCAATTTCAATGTTAACAATGTTTTTTTTTCAAAATAATCCAATTGTAAACCACTGTAATGTAAGAAATTATTATTTGGAACCTACCGTTTGTTACTAACCCATATGTAAAAAAATGGAAACATTGTGTACCCAATTTAAAATCCTTAAGGGCCTATAAAAGAGTAAATAAACAAATGTGTGTCATAACACTGTGTTATAGATCTTAAAATAACATCCTTGAAAATAAACTTTGTTGCTGGATTTCATGACCCTTTGACCCATTCTTTGTTGGGGAAGAATATTTAAATAAGAAGTTATTGAAA
Organism: Limnephilus marmoratus; assembly: GCA_917880885.1. Taxonomy (NCBI): domain Eukaryota; kingdom Metazoa; phylum Arthropoda; class Insecta; order Trichoptera; family Limnephilidae; genus Limnephilus; species Limnephilus marmoratus. Next base: position 65,548,540 of record OU862906.1, read on the forward strand.
TAAACTTGCAAATTTAATGTGACATGGTGAAGTTGTCTGTTTTAATACTTCCCAGACAATCATTGGACTGTTGATTCTAGAAAAAATATATCTAATGTTCCCTATTGTTCTGTGCCAATGAGACTCCAGCATCAGTTTGGTGTAGGTTGAGAGGCTCAAGGAAATGGGAAGGAAAAGAAGATGGGAAAGAGGAAGCTTGTGAGTAATCTAGCTATTTAGAGCTAGTCACTATGAGTGGTAGAAACAGTTCAAGCAACATTCCGGTTCTAAATAATAGCATTTCGTGAGGATTTTTTAAGAGAATGGAACGTTGATAATTAGTTATTGTAAATAAATCAGCTGATCCCGCAAACGTTGTTCTGCCAAATAAATTATTTCTAGTGAATATTAAAAACTAACGAACGAATTCGATGAGGCGGACCTAGCGCCATCTGTCAGTCAACAATATAAATAATTTTGTTCTGTTTGAAATACGAACGACGGTTAAATTTCGTCATACTAAAAATACTAAAACCGCGATTAAAAAAAAGGGAGGTTCGCGATTAAAAATAGTAGGGTGGGGGTTGGAGGATGAAAATTTGGGGTTATAGGTATTTTTTGAGCCCAAATAAAAAAAAAAACAAAACTTATTTTTTGTCAAACATAATGTTATAAAAATAATGATTTGATTATTTTTATAACAGTCCTGCTAATGGTACGGAGGTACCGAAACCGGTACACAGTGACATATATCAATAAAGTGACTTAACACCAAGTATTTTCTTTTAATTTATTTAAAATGTTAAGTTAAATAATATATAGTATATTTTCGGCATGTTCCAGAGTGGAAGATGCTATCAGTATCGCCCTGGTGTAAGACCACCATTCAGAATTGAAACGTTGCTTGAAAATGGCTTTAGCCGTGTTTGGTGACCAGGTCTGAATAGCCAGGTACTTCCCAACCTTCCTTTTCCCCACCTCCTTCCCCTTCCCACTACCTTCAGCCTCACAACATACCCCAAAGTTGAGATTCTTGTGCGGTATTCACTTTAAAAAAAAAAAGTCACAATGTGTTTGCTTCTTTTGAAAAATTAGTTATCTTTCTGAATTTTGTAAGGTTAAATGAAGTAGGGTAGGGTGTGAAATAAAAGGAAGTTTTAGAGTTACCTGGTTATTCAGAACTGGTCAAATTACATGCGGCTAATACCATTTCAATTTGGGAGGCGGGCATGTGTACCGGCTTCTCGAGAACCATTTATTGGATTACCAACACCTCTGCAATAGGTCACGTGTGAAACCACCTCTGAGATAGGTGGTTTTATACGTTTGGTGATTTAGCAGGGATGCCCGGGTTGCGTATTTACAAAACCTGTACCGATTCAGTCGCTGTAACGACAATTTACATTTTTAATATACCTCTATATTGGTTATTTTTTATCACATTGCAAAAATAAAAATTGTTCTAAAATCTAGATAAAATAATCTTTCTGATGTGTATATTAGAAATTAATAATTTTAATTCTAAATATTTAAATTTTAATATTATCCCATATATTGTAAATACACCTCTATATTGATAATTTTTTATCACTTTGCAAAAACAAAAAATGTTTTAAAATCTAGATAAAATAATCTTTCCAATGTGTATATTAGAAATCAATAATTTTATTTCTAAATATTTAAATTATGATATTGAAAATTTAAAGCGATTGAAACGCGGTAGGGATTGTAAATACGCGCCCGGGTTCATGCGCACGATAAATCGCCAAAGTTTTATCACAATTAAATGGTTTAGATACCGCATAAGAGACAAACAAAGAAACATTATATTTTATATATTAAGATGCAAGATTTATTCCTACTTAAGTTACAAAATGACATTATTCACTCCGCATCATGAAAAGAATGCCAGCAATTAAGTTTAAAATGAAAAATAATGTCAAACTAGCTGGGAAGGGTAAGCGCTTAACGATGCCAATAAACTTTTTACAATTCATAGCGCTCGCTAAAGGTGTTTAATCTAGCAGAATAAAAAAACAGTAACTCGTCTTAATCGCGGTACAAAGAGTACTTACCCTACAAAGAGCTTACATCAGGGAGCTATTCTCGAATCGACAAATATACTGCTATGTACACCTACCTGAGGTGCCTACCTTCTGCCGACAGACTAGCTCAGAATGGTCAGCATAGCGGAGGAGACTATCATCAGGGTGGTAGGATCTCTGAGGCGTTTGTGTGGCATCCCTGAAATAAGCTCAAATCCTACGGGCTGGGGGAGACAGTGAAACAAGTGACTACGGTAAATAACAGTTGTATTGGGTAGAATTCTTTCGTAGACACAATGATACAATAATGCAAGCAGAGTAGTACAGGGTAGCAACAGTAATTCTATCTAAATCGGGTGAATTTGGCCCTAAAATCTCTCTGGGGGCGGTCATTTATCTTCGCGTTGAATTTACAAGGAACACACGCAATAAAGAGGGGTTAAATAGCTCATGGTACTCACAGCAGCAGGCTGGTCTCTTGGAGATTCGGTTATGTGGAGGGGAATTTAGCCGTTCTTGGCATTTCCGCCAGTCACTAGGCAAAATAACAACCGCCATAGCGGCGTTGTGGAATGTTCCGGAACGGTGCAGCGTGGTTCACGATACACGTGCGCCCAGAGCGGGCTCGGGAGGAGAATGGCGGGCTCGCTAGTCGGCCGACCGAGGCTGGCGTTCCGCCGCCGTCAGCGCGCGGCGCACTTGCGGCGAGGGAGCGAAACTGTTTGTCCGTACAGTGGCGTGCGCTCCAATTTGAGAGGAGGCGTTTCATAAATCGTAACAATACTGTGGTTTATATTTGTTGAAATTCGAGAATATACATGTAGAACTTCAACATGTTAGTAATACTGAAAACATGTTTAATTTAATTGATTTTTTTGGTCAAATACCCTATTTGCTTTCAACTTTGTTGGTTTTCTCTTAACTTGTTATATTTATTTATGAAAAGTCAAATATAGTGGAAATTATTTACACAACACACAAACGTGAATGCCAAATTTACAAACATTAAAAAACGTAGCGTAAAAAAATTCAAAAAAGTCGATACCTTCTTAAGGTTAAACATAACGTACATTATAATCTACGCATTCACAGATGGCGCCAATTAAATTATTTTAGGTTTTTAATACTTTTTGCACGTTTTGCTTTAAAATATTGAGGTGAATTAATTGTTTGCGCCCGTATATATTTAATATAAATGTAAATAAATAGTTTTGTTCATAAACAAACCTAAATCTTTCAAGAGAGGCTAAAAAATACAATATTGGATTGGGTCACCGATACAAAATTGAATTTTTTAGCCTCTCTTGAAAGATTTGAGTTTGTTTATGGACATAACTATTTATTTATATTCATATTAAATATGTACGGGCGCAAACAATTAATTCACCTCAATATTTTAAAGCAAAACGTGCAAAAAGTATTAAAAACCTAAAATAATTTAATTGGCGCCATCTGTGAATGCTTACATTATAACGTTACGTTTATAACGTTACGTTACATCGTTACGTTTAACCTTAATACATTATTTATTTTATTTTTTAATACATTTGAGTGAGTATATGAGATGTCCATATATTGCTTTATTAAGAAAATATTTGAAACTTTCAAAATACCTTTTTTAAACCCCCGCGAAGGTTTATGGATTATTAGAACCACATGATAATGCATCAGAAAACTTTTTTAATCATTACAAAAATTATTGCGAAACTGTCAAAAATTTCAAAATACAACAATGACATTTCAAAATCTAAATTAAATTTTCGAAACTCTTTAAATTAATGAAGTTGTTTGCAGTACTCGCCTAATCATAGATATTTTAAATAGTTACCTATGTTAGGTACCAAATTTGTTTGATTGTTCTTAAAATATTCAAAAATGAATATTTGTAATATATGAAAATCGAAAATTTTAATAAAAAAGTTATAATAGGTGGCATGCGAGCTGTTTGAAAACTGAATGTACTGGGACTGAATATATGGAACGCGAAAGGGGATGTTGGCGGGACGGGGGAGCGGGAGAGGGGAGCGCTAAGGCGGGGAAGGCGGAAGGGGAGTGGGATAGGGGAAGGGAAAGAACATGAAGGGAGAAACAATTTATTTCTTTGAACATGGCAACGCAACGCAATGGTCAAAAACCCGCGTTGCTTTGTCACGTAATTATTAACGATGTAATAAAATTTTCTTCGTCTTTTTTAAATAAGCAGGTAACTCGCGTGCATGGGGGTATGAATTCGACCTCTAGTCATTGAGGAATCGAGTCCCAGATTTAAACTAAGCAACCAGTCAGACTGCAATAATGGAAAATGGCGCCCGGATGTTGTAAAACCTGGAAACCTTGTGATTCGGACGCTTTTTGTATCGTACTTCGGTTTGCTGGCGTTATTGCGGCCATATATTCGTATAACTTCAATATTATATGAGGTTATTAACAATAAAAAGTATGTTTACCACAGTCGGATTACATCATAATTGTATGCTTCTGTGTAATTTGGTTCGGTGTATTAATCAATGTCGTTGTTATCAAAAAAATTCTTTCTAACGAAAACTCTTCATGTAAGTACTAATAAATATAAAATTATTAAGTTATTTTTAGATGATCGAACGACTCATATGCTTTATTTCAAATGTCGATTAAAAAAAATCATTAAAATTCAAGTTTGCTTCAAGGGAACCTTTTTTGAAGTAAATAAAAAGGAATGAGGTAAATTTCATATACGTTTATGAATCTCCAGGTTTTCTTTTAAAATGTTATTGATTTAAAAAAATCTGTGCTTTCAAATAAAATATTAAGGGAACGGGATATTTGACGGCAACTGCCTCCAATGACATTTAAAATTGGGACATTTGCACCCTCAGGAACGTAATAAACGTCTGTATGTTAGTTTTTGCTGGGGGTGGCTGTAGTTGGTGGGAGGGAGTGTAAAAGGTGGCGGGGAGTGGAAGGAGGTAGGGCAATCTGCGATATCACTTGTCCGTTTATACAACGGAACGGACTAATGGAGCGTTCATAAAAGCTGACTGTGTGAACAGACTGTGAAGAAATTCGGAAAACTCCGGATGCAGCTGGGACTTGAACGACCGTCTAACGTCGAACACAAAGTATTTTACTTAACGACTTGTGAATTTCTGATACTTAAGTATAATAAACTCAATTTCTAGTATAAAGCTTTTAAAGGTTCGGCGGAAAGACAAAAAAATTACTATCATAATGATTACATTATTTTATTCTCGCACTCTAAGTAATTATCCCTCTATTTACAATTTTTATTTTATTTTTTGTTGACTACTTCACGAACAGTGTTAGTTCTAAAATACCTAAATGTTCTACATTCCTGATTAATTTGTGCTTTTTTTGTTAACGCTTATAATTCTATTTATACCATTATTTTAATTTAACAATGTTATTACTTGTACCTATGTACCTGCTGACAAATTACAAAAGTAGTTTACAGGTTTGAATAAAAATAATGAAAACATGTTCATGTCCATTCACTTACGCGATTTTCATTTCAATTTTCAAAGATAAACTAAATGAATTTTTGAATTAAGCTTGTTTTAATGGCTCGATAACAATTATTTGAAGTTTTTGGTTCACGATTTGTGTTTAGGTACCTATCAGCATGTCCTACGTCGACGTTTCATATTTACTTACATACCTATTTATTTACTTACATACCTGTTTTCTTCGAAATTCAAAGGCATTCATTCTGATTTAATTTTTGTAAAGATTGACATCACTAGAAACATAATATCCAAATTTAGCAGTAGCATAATATGCTTATAATTATATAATATTATTATTACAATTATATTATTGCAGAGTACCGCTACTCGAAAAGACGACAGAAATAGAAAGAAAACAGTAAGAAATAATGATGGTAGTGGAAAGTAACGGATAAGTACTTGAGAGCAATCGCAATTACAAGGAATTGCATTTCCCCTATTAAGCTGCAATATGGAAAAAACATTTTCAACTGTTTTCAACGGGAAGATATTCATCGGCATTTTAAAATACTATACTTTGGATAAAACTGAGGATTCTTATCTCACACATTTTATTATTGCATTTTCTAGAAATATATTTGTGTTGCGTAAAAAAAATATTTTAAAATGCTGACAATTAACTTAGAAAAAGAAAAATGCATTTATAAAATACGAACATACACAAAATAAAGAAAACTTTCCAAGATTTCGAAACCTTTGCATCAAAGTTTTGGTAATTTTGCGAGTCCCGTCAAAAGTTTCATCTTTTATTTACGAAGTAGTGATGTTACTTTTTCGGCAGCCAAACCTGCTATAAAAGAACTTTTTGACGTCGGGTGTTAATAAAACTACTCGACGTCTGAGAGGCGCTGGGGTCCTCTTTTCTTAGAGGTTCTTTCCACCCCCCGCAATATTTCTACCCCGGACCACTCTGCACCTTGAGGGGTCGTATTTTTTCTCCTTTTTGAGTAAATATATGTGAAGACATATTGCAGGACGTGACGAACCCGCCTGGTCCTAAATCACGGTTGATACGGTTAGCGCAAGCAAGAGGGCTCGGGCTGCTGGGGAGCAATATGCCATAGACATCCCGGCAACAAGTAGAGTGGGAGCCTTGGATAATAAGTGCTCAGAATTATAGTACCTACTTACTATACGGAAGTATAGGAAACAGTATGATACAGAGTTATACAGATTGATACAATGTTACACAAAAGAAAACGTAAAGTGTTTGTGATGAATGCCAACCTTCAACCTACGAGAAGCCTACAAGAAAAAAATTTTTCCTCTAAATATTATGTAGAGAAAATGGTACATTCGGCGACATCTGTCCGAGCAGTTGGGAACTATACAGAAATCTGCATAGAGACTGAAGCGAGGGAACACCATATCATAGTTATATCGAAAACAAAGGAAGTTTAAATTCTACCAATAAGAGAGTGGACTTTGATCATTTTGGGCGGCCTTGAATTAATTCTCACAGGGACTTAGGTTGAATGAACTGTATTAAAAACAATACTGAGGACAAAGAGTTGAAAGATTATCGACTCCGGGTCGTGTTTACATAAGACGCGATCGGGAACTGGGGGTTTTGGGTACCTACAATTTTAAACGTAAACACAAAAAAATCTTAGACGGGAATGTTGGAAATAAATAAATGAAAAATTATCAATAAGGGCACGGAAAACGTAACATGAATGGTCCCAGGGGTCGATTTAATTAAAACCGATCTGGAATGATCACAAAAAACGGGTAGGATCTCGGAAATTTTCACAAACTGAATATAATAACCTGAAAAAGTGGGAAAATCTATTGATATGGAAATGGAATGGTGAAACGAAGTTATTAGAGCCAAATATCTCAAAAGAAAACTGATTGGAACTACTTAAATTGACTTTAATAAGTACCGATATAAGGATTACTCTGATCTGACAACACTATTCACGATAAACAGGATATTGAAAATATTGCATATCAAAGGCCACGGTACATTTTGGTCACTCTACAATTAAATCAAATCACAGGAAAAGATGCTTAACGTAGCCTGACACTGGGAAATGCGTGAGAACCGTCGAAGGAATCGCTAACCGTTTGACTAGAGAAAAAAGGTTGGCTATCACTTTGTTGATATGACTTAATCCAAATAAAATTATAGAACATGATTTCAAGCAATTAAGGGTATCATTAACACGAAACGACCTAAACAAAATTATACAAGTTAAATACGAATATTTACTCTAAAATAAAAACATTACTTTTATGGGGTAGGCATTAAAAAATGAATTACGAGCAAGTACATGAAATTTTTAAAATAAATACCTGTCAATGAGAAAATTTATGTGATTTTTTACGAGAGAGAGACACTAAACTAATTTGGTTCTAAGACATGAGATAGGGAATTAGCAGAGATTTGACAAAAGGTCATATACGGAGGAACCGAATTTGGTCCTTTTCCTATGAAAGTCTGGGCGATCAGGGGTGATTTTTCTATGAAAGGAGAGCTCTAAAAAGTTTTTAAAAGACCATGGTTTGATAAAGAAAGGGGATTCGTTGGGAGATCGGAGGAGAGTTCAGATGAAATAACGGAAGTGCGGAGATTAAGAAAATGTGAAAGTGCGCGAAGAAGTCTCTTCTAGTAAGGTTGAAAAATGTCTACAAGTGTTTGCAAAAATAGTAAATTCAGTGTTTTATTCTCCTCTTAAGTTTGAGAAATAAAAGTCCGATAAAGTGCTTTAAAATAACACTTCGTGAAAGTTCGGGTGTTTTATAATGAAAGTGTTTAAAGTCAGTAAATAAGGATTAAATAATATTAGGGGTTCTCTTTTACAACTTATATTTAGTGGTTTTATAACATTTAACAAAAATCCAGTGTCTTAAAATAAATCAAATTACCGGATAAAAGAAAATATAACACGCGATTTTAAAATTAACTATAGGTGATATAATAATTAAAACTTTAACCTTACTTTAAATAACATGACATATGTAAAATAAATAACAATAACGAATTGTTCGAGTCACGTTTAAACTACAGTGGTTCAATAATAAAGCGGTTAAAAATCCTTTGTGAATTGAATAACGAAATTGTAATAAACAGTGGTGATAATAATTCGTACACTTGGAAAACGTGCGTATCTACGGTTATTGATTCTAAAGTGATATTAAAATATTGTGAATAAATAATAATTTACCTAATTCCGGACAATAAAATTAAACATCTGATTTGTTATTTGATGAATCACCTCTCGAAGGCGAATGAAATAAAACAGTAATTAATACGAGGTTGAGGAACTAAGCGAAATGCCGAAGTGAATTTTAAATGGACAGATATTTGAAGAGTTTTTTTCATCATCAGAGTCTTTTCTCAAAAGGGGCCGATAGGAGTCCATTAGCTAGGAAACGAAAAAAAGGGAAAACCTCGATCACAATGTCGAAGTTATGAAGGTTCCGACTGGGAAAAATTGTAATCGATCGAGGGCGGTAAGATAAAACCAATTATTAATTATTTTCAGAGACAAAGAAGAAAGGGACGAGCGTGCATCACCAATGAATCAATCGGACCTTTGAAGTTTGTCACTAACACACTAATAACAATTTTCACTTGCTCGAAAGTGGGTCAAACAGGAAATACCTGCTTTAGAGTTAGGATACATATGTAGGTATTTACTTCAGTTAGGTGAATGCGCTAATTTATTATAACTCATATGAAACGAATCGAGGCGCGTAGAACGTAATAAGTGACTATCGTGGAAGCTCTTTATTCTATATTTCGTGTGCGGGGGTATACAAGCGTCTCAAAATTAGGTCAAACAAACAAATACCTACTTATAAATTAGGTCATACAAGTACTTGTTTTAGTTAGGTAGGTCTATTGTATATTTAAGCGCGTATAAGAATAGGCGTCATACGATATCAGTTTGACTCGTAACCGAAATACCTATATTTCTCAAAAACAAGTCAAGCAAGGAATACCTTAGTTGAAACTAGGTCACCCAGGTAGCTCTTAGGTTTGCAAAGTACCTACTTAAATGATTAATGTTCGGGCAAAACTAGGTCAAATAAATAGAAAAGAATTAGTTAAACGATGAATTGTGCTTCAAAAGGACAATGACCGTAGAAATAAACAATCTCCAAAGTAGGTCAGTATACCGAAGGTCAACTATGTGAAGTGTAAACAATTAAACCATAACAAATGACGTACCTATTTAATATCGTTCATTGGAGGTAATCATTTATTGGCTCAATGTAATTAGGTATTTATTACACGATGTGAATAGAAATATGCCTCTCAAACAACTTAGGGTATAATAATAATAAAAATAATAATTTATCCCAGAATATATGCAGGGAAAGTGCGATACAATACGTTCCATATTTTAAAATTACAAATAATAATAATAATAAGACGAGGGAAAATAATTAACGACAACACATAAATTAAATAAACAAATAACCATGAGAAATGAAATACGTAACGCTAAAATCAATGGAAATAGCCAATTGGTAGGTATAACTAATACCTACCGAATCCTTTCACCAGCGTGATTAGGGTATGTTATATGACCTTCGATAGTGTATCTAAAAATTCGATTAGAGTTCAATGACACGGTCACCTAGATTCCATCAACGAATAAACAAAACAAAAGCACAAATGTCAAGGGGCAGGTTTATCAATCATAGCTTACGACGGAAACTTCGCCCAATATGTGAAAGAAAAATCGACGTTAAATTCACTCAATTCTAAACAACTGATTATACTAGAGCGATCGCCAATAGATAGCATTGATTCCGCGCGCAAAATTTCGCAAAGTAAAGCACTGCGACTAGCTTCAAACTCAAAGAGAGCTCATCACAATTATTCAAGAGGTCATTAATTCAATGACAACTTGACTTATCTCGTTTTAAATCTTTCTTATAGCAAGTAGGTATCCAAGAACCCATAAATACCCGTAATCCTAAAACCTAATACACGAGGAGCTAGTGACCTCATTTAAAAAACACTGGTGTTCAAATACTCATACAGTCCTGAATCCTAACTTTTCTCGAATGTAAGTTTCAAGGCTACGGTATGTGTTTATGAGCCATCCGGAAATGTAAGTGGCAACCTTTCCCGAACGGAGAGAGCTTTGATCTTGTGGCGGTATTGTCGAGGTGAGGCATACGGGGAAGAGGAAGGACGTGTGCGGACAATACGCAGACGCGGCATTAAAGCTACAGGTTATTCGCATACCGGAAGTTCTTGTCAAACCTGAAAGCAAACATAAGGTTCACGAGGTGAGTTTTATGTCAGCTAGTCAGAGGTGGAGTGTAACGCTGGGTCGGTCACGTGGGAGGAAGGATCTGCCCGTCACAAGCTTACGCCACATTTAACGGATAGAGACATGATAAGGGAAGACATGAAATACCCCTTCTAGACTCAGTAGAGTTAAATTCAATCCGGAGGAGTCGGAAGTCGGAGTAAGACAGAAAAACGGCATGAAGACTTGGTATTCTCCCTGCTGGCGTGAAGGGCCCCTTTCATAGCATGAGACGCTCGTCGAAGAGAGTAAAACTCGGATCTAAGGATAAGCCTAGCAAACGTACTGGAAGAATCCGGGTTTGTAATTGTTGTTCATCGGTTTTCACTTGGTTAGCGGAGGAGCCGACTTTTCAGCAAACATATTATCCCCCTCCCCATATCCATCCATTCCTGCTCTTTCAACAATTTTGCGAATACTAACCAATAACACTAACTATGACTACAAACACATTATGTTAGGAGGTTGCAGACAAGGACTTCAATTGAGAAAACTGGACCCTCGAGTACGATCCCCGGTAAGGTAAGGTTTGCTTTCTTGAAATGTTAAATTTATTAACTGTTGTTTTATGTTATCGATGTATCAGCGGTGATAGGAAGAATTAAATAAACACACTAAATTCCTACAGAAATCAGATAGACACAAAGTTTAAGGCGGGGTTAGTTTATCAAACTCGGTAAAAGATACTCAAATAATAATAATTAATAAATCGGAAGATTCTCACCCTTTCTCTAAAAGAATCTATGGGTTACCACACGTAATACATTATCTTCTCTACATATGTGTGCATATTAAGTATGCAAACAGATGTAAAATCTAAAAAAAAAAAATACACAACGCAGATTATAGAAATAATGTGAACTAAAATCTTAAATCTTGATTACTGTGAAAAAAAAATCGCAGGGATTTAAGAAGATAGGGTAGGTTTAGCTAGATTATAAAGTATAGGGGTTTAGAAATCACGAGCCTGAGGTAGAAATAAACCGAAAGGAGGGTTGAGTCAGGCCATCATACCTAGTGGTGTGATCAGTAGGACATAAGGGTAGAATTATGAGCGTGGCTACGAGACAGGAGCTACGAGATTTAAACTACGAGGTAGAAGCTTAGAAAAGAAAATCAGCTAGGTAGGGTTCATCACAATTGGTGTCAAAAGCCAAGGGTGGCGGACTATTACATGTTACATAATGATAAATATTTGTAGTACACAGAGGTAGCTAAAGCAGAATGATGCCGAGCAAATATCAAATCAAAAAGGATACAAATTAATACAGCCTTACAGAATTAAACAATGACATTGAAGGATACGTAAAATGTTACAGAATGATAAATCTTTATGGTATACGAAGGTAACGAAAGCAGAATGATGCAGAGCCATAGAAATTAATACAGCATTTCAAAATTACACAATTACATACGTATAATTTTACAGAATGATAAATATTTGTAGTATGTAGAAGTAACTAAAATAGAATGATGCAGAGCGATTTAAATCAATATAGCGTTACACAGAATTAAACAATGACATTGAAGGATACACAAAATGTTACATAATGATAAATATTGGTGGTATACGAAGGTAACGGATGCATAATGATGCAGAGTGATACAAATTAAAATGGCATTACTCAGAATTAAACAAGACATTAAAGGATTCACAAAATGGTATAGAAAGATAAATATTCATTAAAAACGCTACAAATTGAAGGTACAGAATATTGCACAACGATACAGAATGGTGCAAAATGATTCAGAATAATGGGTACGTAATGATAAAGGTACCGAAATCACAAACAACAAAACAACGAAATAATAAAATCATGTGATCGTCATCTCCAAGGAAGGCGACAAATTATTTCGATCTGTATATAAGTGCCATTTTGAGTTTAAAGAGCTTTTTATAAAATGTTTCTGACTTTCACCCTTCAATTGAAAGAGCTTAAGATACAAAATATTAACCACAAAACACAATCATCATTCCACTGCAGTTCTAGGTACCCTCCTATTTTTCTAAAGCATACGAGAAAAAAAATCATAAATAGAATTACGCGCTTAAAGGTAGAGTGAAGCGGAAATGAAAAATTCAGGCCATAAAAATGAAACAATTTATATTTCCCAGGTAAAATATCTCCCTGTTTCCATATTGGATGGATCTTACTTATATCTCCTGCTAAATCACGGGGCAATACCATTTTACACAGGCGTTGTCGGGATGTTTTCCGTCTTTATTGCACGAAATATTTTCTGCTGAGATATGAAAGATATTGCGTAGGAAAGTGGCACTGGGTAAAGCAGTAAAGTGTATTGATGTAATTTGAACACTTCCTTGGCTCTGGTTGGCTTCTGTGGACGTGATAGCTGTATGATCGCTCATACAACACGGAAGATATGAATTTGTGGAGCGTACTTCCGAAATTATGCCGTATGCTATTGGCTCCCCGCTACCACTGCCAGCTTTTTACGTTCATATTTTGCGATCAACGATTTTTTACGACACCAAGGACGGCAAGTGACGGAAAACTTTAGAAAAATTGTGTCAACAGGAACATTGACGCATCATAAAAATACTCTATGGACCTAGAGTGCGTCATTCTTAGTTTTTTTTTAAGGAAAAGGGAACCACTTTCCTTGAAAGTAGACCTCATCTGTTCAACGTACATATCTTTTTGTACTTATATTTTTATGCGATGCCACAATATTGGTTACAGCAATGGAACTCTGGCCTCTCCCATTGGGACATCTGATGGAAACAAACTGGAAAGAGAAGTGAAGGTGAAAAGCGTGTTTGAAAAATTTCTGGCTTTTGAAATCTGGTCAAAAATACTTGAAGGTACCTTCCTTACTACCACAAACAACATTTTGATGTTTATTTGTGCTTACAACCATGAGATGGTTCTTAAATTTGGAAACAATTCTATTTTAATTACTACGGCGAACACGATCAGCATCTCAATGCAGGAATCTATTTAAGTAATAAACTATTATAATATCAAAAATAGCGCCCCCCGGGATATTAAAAAAATTAGGATTTTTTAAGTGTGGTTATACTTTTACGGCCTTACTAATAAATGTTGTGAAAATTTTATGAAATTTTTGAACAACCGCATGAAAACCTTGGTAATATGGAAACTGACATAAAATACATAATGAAAAGATATACAGATACACTAGCAGACTGGCCACACGTTGCTGTGGCTAACGAAACCTTTATAACCAACGCCATCTGTTAAATCAAATCCACACCGCCCGTTTCTCAGCCCCCTGCTAGCTGCCCGCTGCCCGCTGCTCGCTTGGCCAGATATATTATGTATTTCAACCAATTTACACAAACTTTGACAAATTATATACTTAAAAATCTTCCTCATGAATCACTCTATCTATTGGTGAAAACCGCACGAAAATCTGTTGCGTAGTTTAAAAGATATAAGCGCACATATAGCGTGAGCGACTTCATTTTATACTAAGTAAAGAAAAAGATAAAGATTGTTTATCCAGCCAGAGAGGCTTGTTTATATATTGTAAAAACTGTTAATAATAATTTTTTCTTTTCCAATATCCGAATTTTTGGCAAGAAAACTTTCATTTTAGTTTTTATGTCGCTCATAGAATTAAAAGTAATAATATAATTTCCTTGAGAATAACCAAAAAATCTGTTGGATTCATTGTTGCGCGATATAAACGTTGATATCTTGAATTAGTTTTTACCTACACATTTACAAGACATTTATGTTAATAAAAATTACTTTCATGGAAGTGTTATTAAATTCACGTGGTAAAAGACAATTAATACGTAAAAAAAAACTCGATTTTTCCGATAACATAAAACTAAATTCACAACATTACGTTATTAAGGGAACGAATCTGACAAAAAATAATTCAAGCAATGCTAAATTTATTGAATTGTACTAACATAATAGTGAATTGGTCGTTGCAGTAGATATTATGAACAAAAACATAATTTGAATTAAACATCATAAATCAAAACTGTCATTTTCCCGCGCGCACGAGTATGGCGCATGCGCCAGTCTACCATAATGCAATGTTGCCAGTCCTTTTGCAGCAAACTTTTTAATACTAATTCGAAATATAAAATGTACAGTCTATACACAATGTGTAACTAAAACACTGTTTGACGGTTGGTAAGTGTTGATTAGTTAGGCTGTTGGTGTTGAAAGTATTTCCCAATAGATTCCACCCCGACATTATTTCAATTCGATCATTATTGTTCAATATCATTCTGATTCAAAATTTATACGAACTTATTTAATATGAAATTATCATTATTTGCGGATGCCTTTCATCGTCGTATTAACCTATTAACATATAATAGGAAAATAAACATCCATGCAATTCAATAAAATATAATTGCTTTTTGAAAGTAAATAATAAATAATTACTTCCTTTTAGTAAATGATTCTGGATAAAACAAAAGTAAATAAAATTACGTATTTTATTTTAATCAACATGATCGCATAATTTAATAAAGTCTAGCATCTGTAAAGTGAAAACAATGCTGAATAAGCCTACAATTAATACAAACCACTTCTATTTGTCCTTCAGAGACAGCGACAGAACTTATCAACTTCGCAACAATTGCCTGTTGAGTAATTACTTGATCTAGATAATACCTCCCCCCGTCTTCCTCCGCCTCTGTTCCGGGCCCAACAATACATCGTCATAATATTATGTGTAGGCTTTATTCAACTACCCTATGGATCATTGTGCTGGAATACCTTATTAAGTTATGTCTGTAGTTTTAACTAGGATTAAGATTATTAATTTTAGATCGACGTCTTGCTAAAAATACTCGTACGTCATTTGTTTTCGTTAAAAAGATTAACAATTTTGAAATGTTAGAGATTTTTGCTGGTGAACCCGAGTACGTGTCAAGATTTTAAATAATATATTTAACCACTGGAGATATTTACACCTCTGGGACTCGAACCCAGGACCTTTCGCTTTCCGCAGTGTTTAGCGCATTTGCCCGGAAAGCGAAAGATCCTGGGTTCGAGTCCCAGAGGTGCAAATGTCTTTTTCTGATTTTTCTGTTTCCAGATTTTCGATTGAGATTCACTCATACTGTCTTCATTTCATTAAAGGTTATTAACTATTTCAGAAAGAGATTACTGTGTTCCCCTCCCCCCTTTTTGTATGAAAGCGTCCTGGGCTGGTATTAGTAGAACATGGAATTGACGTTTCTCCGTCGGATTACAACAAAGTCTTATGTTTGACAAAATTGCGTACAGCACAATTTAAAACTTTTTTCTCCGATTGCTCGAGATTTTTGTGGTGACCGTTTTGGCCCACATTAAAAAAAATCGTACCTCCGAATTTTAATATGGAGACATACAATCTGATTATAGTTCTATACAGCCAATGAATCCATCTATCTTTTGTCGATCACATATTCGTTGGATTTATAAAAAAAATCGTATGCTCTACTTAATTTCTTACAAATATGGAAAAAATTGCCAAAATTGGCCGCAAAGCAATCCGAGGTATTTTAAATAGTGCCATATTGTGGCAAAAAGCGCTCCAGTGGAATACAAACTGATTATAGTTCTATATAGCCAATAAATTCACCTATCTTTTGTCGATTATCACATATTCGTTGGATTTATAAAAAAAAATCGTAAACTTCTACTTAATTACCTACTTACAAATAAGGAAAATTTGCCAAAATTAGCAGCAAAGCAATCCGAGGTATTTTAAATAGTGCCATATTGTGGCAAAAAGCGCTCCAATTATAGTTCTATATAGCCAATGAATTCACCTATTCTTTTGTCGATTATAACATATTCGTAGGATTTAAAAAAAAAATCGTTAACTCCTACTTTATTACTTAAAATAAGGAAAAAATTGACAATATTGGCAGCAAAACGATCCGAGGTATTTTAAATAGTGCCATATTGTGGGAAAAAGCGCTCCAGTGGTTGAACAGTTATGTTTTAAATAATGTATTCTTAAAGAAATCTTTATATACAGATCTTATGTTTAGATCATTTTAATATAATGGCGCAAGGAATTAAACTATATGCTGATCAGAGGCACACGTTAATTGCCTTTAAGTAAAATTTTGATATCTCGTAGAGAAACGGATTTTTTTTACATTAGCTCCACACAGGACTCCCTGGGGAAAATTATTTGAAAAGTGGTGTTTACAAAGTTATTGTTTTAAAATAAATAATATGTTCTCTAATGACCATGTTTGGAAAATCAAAAGCAAAATTATATGATGGGCAGTTAAATGTAACAAGGATTGGTCTAGAATTTTTATCTTTAAATACGGAATAAGGTGTATGACTTCGAATAATGTTAATCGAATGTGAATCGTGCACGGGGCACGGGGATGAGAAGTAACCTTGCGGCTACTCTTTGTTAAGATGCTTATGGATTTCGATAAGTTATGCCCAACTACCAAACAAAATAGGTAAATCACAATTAAGTGGTACTCACGGCTGTTGTGTCTTCTGGCTTGGTTTCCGTTTCCGTTTGGTAGATGTTTCCATAAAGCGCTCGATAATTGTAGTTATTTAATAATCCACGATAGAAATCTGAGTCACGAGTCGATTCACGTAATAAGTTCACACAAAGCATACGAGAAAAACGATAAGGTTTACACTTTATGTAACGATATGATGAATAACACTTCGGCGAAGAGCGAAATGTCACGATACGAACGGTGGTTAGCAACGGACTAACGGACTTGACCATAATGCGGTACTTGACACTTTTTCTACCATATAGGTAGGCACCCTTATTGTGCGGAAGTCCAAAATCTGGATTCCTCCGATCTCGTATGACAATCGGAGCACAAATACGTATGAAATCCATCAGCGTTATGAAACACGTTATGTTATTTAGTTATATTATAAGTAATACCAGAATCATAATCAGGTAGATATATTCAACTTAAGGGTATGAGAGCCAGTAAAGATAAGTTTTTAGTTTGGCCCTAAATTCATTTGAGCTAGTTATGCGTCTTAGTTCCGAAGGGAGTATATTTCAAGTCTTAGACTCAGATACTCCGAAAGCACCATCTGCAAACTTAGTATTTAGCTTGCGCGTAGGTTCTAACAGTCTGCCGTCTGTATGATGTTACTGATCTAAAGGTTGACTGCCTCGGACCAGCGTTTTCCAAAACTTATAGTTCAGGGATGTAAAGTGGGGCAATATCATTGATGGATTCAAATACCTTCCAGCACAATTTGTGCTGGATTCTTATAGAGCACTTGAGCCAGTGAAGGTGTTTTAAAATGTGCGAAATTCAGAGAACCCGGTCATGAGCTCCTCATCTTTCCTCAGGGCCTCCTGTGTGGAGTTAATGTAAAAAAATGAGCGGTGCCGCTGAATTAAACAGGAACTGAAGTTTGACAGTTTGATATTTTGAAAGGCTAGCATAAATACCGCTTCAGTTTAGTAATTGAGACGTGATACAACAATATGTGATAATAATGATATACAATGTATATAACAGTTGATTAGTAGTTTTGTTTCCTCTATTGGAAGGTTTCGTTGGACTGACTTGAAAGTTGTCTTAGGTGAAAAAAAAACGGTCCTTAGAGTCTATTAGAAAATGTTTCTCGCCTGAGAACGGGTTGTTTCTACGTCACTTCAAGACCGACTATCAGAACTTTCTCTCCTCAAAATTATCTTCCGTATACCATCCTCAAAGACGACTAAGGCTCTGAGGGAAATTATTTTCCTATGGACCTCGTTTGTGGAGTTAATGTAAAAAAAAATGTTTTAAATCTTACTTTGAACTTATTATCTTTTGGTTTAACGGGTATTTATTTATTATATATAATTCATGATAATATCATGTTTTCATAGTTGTATTTCAGGAACATGTGTGTTTTGTTTTACTGAACCGCTTTTCATTTAAGATACTAACAACAAGTAAACTACTTCGGTTTTGTCGATCTGATCTAATATAATCTGATCTGCTGAGTTCTGATTATTTTCATAATCAATATGAGATCAACGAATCAATCTATTTTGTTAGCTTTATGCAATTTATTACAAAAATACGTCAATGCTTAAAGAATACACCGAAGTGAGTACAACGGAAAAATCCCTTTTCGTGTTTCAATATTCCGGGGTTTAAGGCTCTCGTGCTCTTTAAGGCTCCTTCAGGAAATATTTTATTATTCCGCGCAGCTCACTTCCGCTTTCATTATCTTTGAATGCCTATTCTAGATTTTCGGTGAGCCGTTATTGAATGTCCCTTTATAAAGGTTTATCAGTATTTAATGAATAATTTATTTATATCTTGATAATGTCAGATATGGACTTATGAATTAGTGTTCGGCAGAAAGTATTAATTTAAGTTGGCAATTATATGCTTCCAATAAAAGTGATTTATATAAGTTTCGGGGAGATTGTGAATAGCCAGAAGGAAATAAAATACGTTCGCTAATATATTCTTATAAAATGTTTTTTACATAAATATTTATGGGTTTAAATAAATTTAACATAAATTAAAAGGTTTAAATATTTTTTTGCATAAAATCGATATGTATTCCAGTTTTTTTAATATATATTTTTTAATTCTGCAATATATGTAGTTAGTACGAATTTTCCAAACAGGAGGCCCTGAGGAAAATAATTTCCCTCAGGGCCTATGTTATCTGTGAGGATACGGTGTGGACGGTCTTTTTGAGAAGAGGAAGGAGTAAACAATCGGCCCACAGTCGAGCTGTTGAACTAAAGAACGAATTGTAGAAGCGACCCGTTCTCACGTGACAAATGTCAACTGTATACATATGTCGGGCTCGCATCTTGCTTTGAGACGAAATAAAAATGCATGTTTTAGACTATAGACAGACAAAAACATATACGTTTTAACAGGATTGAGTTAGATATATGTTTGCCTTAACGTACAAAAAACGATATCTGAAGGCAAATTTGTTATTGTTAATTGCGAGTGAATTTAAATAATGAAAAAAGTTTTTTTCATCTAAATAGGCCACTTGCATGGATTTCATAACGACTTGGAAAAAATCATGTGGATAGATCTTTTTACTAAGATTAAGAAAAAGTTAGTAAAATTGTTTATAAATGTACGGTTTTTGTTATTTTTAAATAAATAAATCCATTATTTAGGCTCGTGACGTCACTACATGAAAATGTCCCGTCTCCGAAAATATTCCTATTATTTTTTTAAAATTCCACACTGATTTATTTTTTTATATGGCATCACTTTGATTTCAGGCGAATTTTTGAATTCGTTCACTAGATTTATTGTTTGTTCTCTGCGAACTTATCATTTGGTTTCACTTTTTGACAGATGCTCTGAAGAGAACCCCGTACTTTTAATGATCTACGGGGTTCTCTTCAGAACGTGCAGATGATGTCGGTACGTGTTTTAGAGGTATAATGATTATGGTGCTGATTTTAACAAAATTAAATTTTATAATATTCTTATTATTATTATAATTTACAAGTACAAGTATATTACATTGAATTTAGTAATATAAACGCTGTTCATTATAATGATTTATAGTCAATAAGATGGATCAAGGAAAAAAATATTTATGAGATGTAATATTTTTGGTATGCCTCGTTATTCCCCTGTGCAATTCGTGTGGAAAACGTTATTTTTTTTTTTAAATGATTTTCGGCTATGTAATTATCGTTTTTTCACACCTATAAAATTATGTCCCGTCTTTCCGGTTTATAAAAAATGGTCTGATTTATCGGATTGAAATTTTCAAAAAATCCCCAGGGTTTCAAAAATTTGATTAAAAAAAAATAAAAATGCAGAATGTCTTAGAATATTTGCCTAAACCGGAAAAAAATTTAAAAAAATGTGATGCAAGTGGCCTATTGCCTATGATTTGATGATTTAATTTGAAACTCTATTGTTAAGAGCTACGCAATGTTTTATTTTAGTATGAACATCGAGTGCGTTCAACGAAGACCCTTTTGAGTGTGAGCATCCTTCGTATCTTACACTCGAAGTAAAGTAGGCACCTACACGAGGTCAGTCGGATAATAATTATCTACGGCTTAAAAATATCCCCTCGCCTTAATCCCTCCATAATAAGTCATTCCTCTCTCTATCTCTTACCCAATTAAATCCTCGCAAAGGATCTCCAACAGCGTCGTTAATTGGCTTCCCTCATATGCCAGTTAGGGGAATTAAGTAGCTAGCTTCATCCTGGTTATTCCTTCTTATTTTGCGTTGAGTCGGATTTGCAACGACTGTGCCTACCTACATTCACGTCTCTTCCATATTCATAAAGCAGGTAATATTAACACACGTATTAAAACGTTGCAAACGATAATGTTATCTCCGCTACCCGTTACCTTCCTAAAACGGAGCTTTTTCGCCTGCGTGAGATGTTTCCTAGCTGTTGAATTGGTAACGAAAAAATAAGACGATTTAAACACACAAATGCGATACACTTTGTATAAAGCGGAGCAGGATACGTTCGTAAGGATTTTCAGAAACAAAGGTGGAATGAAACTTTTAATGGGGGGCCTAGCTGTTCTTGTTTCTATGTAGCATGGAAATTAAGCTTATGAGGGGGTTATAAGAACAAGTAGGTGCTTACCTATCCTCATCTTACGCTGAGTACACTCGTGGAACTATCTCAAGTTCCTAAATTATAAGTGGAGAATAATACGGAGTGAGTGATTACGTGAAAATACGATACGGTCGAGTTGTTAGGGTGAATTCTTCTTAAGTATCTACCTATCATCAAACTCAAGTACGGCTTCAATAATTAATTAGAGAAGTTGGTTAATTAATTAATTTTTGATTTCCATTAAATGCCAAACATAAGTGGAAACTGGAAAATTAACTCATGAAAAACAAAATCGTTATTTTATTTATGAGCTTTCTTAAAATTTTTGTTAGTGGTTAAAATTACTACTAAATAAAGACTATAAAGCGAATAATATTCTTAGACAGGTTTTCATTGGTAATTTTTAATACATTAAAGACTTCATACTTTTACATAACCCTTTTTAAAGTTTTAATCAAAAAACCAACCTTTTGGGAACTGATTAAGCGCTTTTATTATTACCGTGACAAAAGCATAAAACGTGCGTTCTTTATCCTAATAATGCTGCAGTTCTTTCTTACACATTAAATAATGGTGAGACAAAATATAAGACACAATGTGCGTGTGTCTGCTGTCTGTTTCCTCCAAAGTACCACTTTTTTCCTTTGGAAGAAACAGATATATCTTATTACGGCTCATATCATTTTCTTTATACGTGTGAAGGAGATGCATAATTATGATCGTATGTTTCCTTTGGGGGGTGCAGACATACGTTTACCATTTGTCTCACTTTTGACTGTTGTTATTTAATGTGCAAGAAAGAGCTGCAGCATTTTTCGTTTAAGAACAAAAGCAAAACCATCAGCGCATTGACGTTTGACGTTTTGAATTTTTGGAATTCACTCACACTTCAACATTATCGTCATGGCTTGTAGTATTGTAGGGGTCTACAAAGACGTCACGGTGCGGTGTGTGAGAGTGATACAATAAAATGATTACTTTTTCCTCTGGGTGGAACAGACCTACTTAGATTATGTGTCTCATCTTTTGAAAGTTCTGCAGCATTATTGTGATAAGATAAGGAATGTATGTTTATTGCCTTTTTCGTACCGTCACGGCACAGTATTCGTGAATCTTTGGTGTCTCAGGGGTCTCATGATAATTAACGACGTCACTTTCTATTCAAATCGATACGGATCGTAACATAATATCATAATTTCAAATATAAACGTTTCTCGTTGTTTGATTTCATTACATTCATTCATAATAACGATGGCATTTGTGGATCACAGTAGTAAATATTTTCTATTTCTGCCCTGACTATTATGGTACGGTACGCACTTCACACTGTATGCACACAGTACTATCTGTAAGTGTAGATACGATGTCGGTGGTTCTGTTAGCTTTATTGTGGATTATTGAAGAGCTGTACCCACTTTTTAACCGCGTTCAAATTTGCATACCACCTGAGCGCCCTCGCACGATGCCGGGTATAATAATACGCACATTTTTCATGCAAATAATTTCATTTTAGTACTTACAAACCATGGGATTAAATAGCCGTGAGGCATAAATACAATGGATTTTTAACTGTAAATCCAGTATTAAGAGAAAGCTTCATGTTTTAACAAAATTGTAGGATTCTGAGTGAGAATCAAAAAATAAATTAACAAAAATATCTACTTAAGGTTAAACGTCACATACACGTTTTTTGCTTTTTGCACGATTTGCTTTAAAATATTGAGGTGAATTAATTGTTTGCGCCCTTACATATTAAATACGAATATAAATAAATACTTTTGTCCATAAACAAACCCAAATCTTTCAAGAGAGGCTGAAAAATTCAATTTTGTATCTGTGACTCAATCCAATATTGTATTTTTCAGCCTTTCTTGAAAGATTTGGGTTTGTTTATGGACAAAACTATTTATTTATATTCATATTGAATATGTAAGGGCGCAAAGAATTAATTTACCTTAATATTTTAAAGCGTAACGTGCAAAAAGCATTAAAAACCTAAAATAATTTGATTGGTGCCATCTGTGAATGCGTAGATTATAACGTATGTGACGTTTAACCTTAACCAAAACTAAAGTCTTTGTAAATGGTACAATAAAACGAAAAAGACGAGTATTCTAGCAATCTTTATGGCAGAGCAGTAAACTCTTTGTGTCATCTCTCCTCTAAAAGACCCCCCACACAGCATCCACAAAGATGATATACATCATTAGCTCTGCACAGCACTACAAATTCATTCAGCAGGATTGATAGGATAATTTCTCATCGTTCCCTAGTACATCTGCAGATCGCTAACGTACAAACAACAGTTGACGTCTAATGTATTAAGAATACTTAGTTATTGTGAACTGTTACTTATTCGTTGGCGATCTGCAATCATGCTAGGGAACGATGAGAAGTTACCGGAAGTTATCATATCAATCTTTGTCGATCGACTGAGAGAGGGGGTCTGGGGTCCTAGAGTCCGAGTTCCTAGCATGCAGATCACTAACGACTTAATAACAGTTCATAATTACTTAGGGCCTTTTCAGACAGAGCTATCAAATGTAAAAGATCATAGAACGCCCAATATCGCTCTCCATACAATCCCTTCAGATCGTTCACACCTAAGCGGTTTATGCGCACATCAACCATAGACAATGCACATCTTACGCTGTAACCGCTCCTGAGACGATATGCCAACAGTTAAGCGCCCCCCATTCCGACAAAAACAAGAGAGAGGGTCATTTTAATTACGGAGCAGCCTAGACCGGTGGATGACAGATGTCAAATTGATAGATCAGTACAAAAAATGCGCATTCCGTGGCCGCTGGCTAATTCATCTGACCCCCTCTCCTACCATAGGTAAAAATATTTGATAGCGTCGCGTGAACGGTACGAAACATAAGCGCTCGCGGTTCAACAGATATCTGCTCGCGGTTTATATTCGTGTCCGAACAGGCTTTAAGTTTCTTAATATATTCGACGTCAACTGTTGTTTGTATGTTAGCGATCTGCAGTTGTCCTAGAGAACGATGTGAAGTAACTAAAAGTTATCCTATCAATCCCTATCGCCTGTGCAAGGGGGCCTGGTCTATGTCGTTAATTCTTTCGTCATCAATGCAACCTCCCCTCAAAATAATGGAAATACCGGACAGCACTCTATCAGTGGACAGGCTGTAATGTGATTATGTCAAGTACGCACAATATTTTATGGCTTCGGGAATATCCCTTCATCGTAATAATGATTGCAATTGCAATTTACGATATTTCATTTTAATAATGACAAACCGCGAATTTCCATGAAATTTTTTGTATGTTTTGTTTTTGGATTGTAATTTTGCAGATTTATGTTAATTAATTACAATTAATGAAGTGATGAACATTTACAAACACATATTATTACTATTTGTTTTAACGCCATTTTGAAATGTTCCGATTTTAATTAATTTTATCAGCCATTATCAGTACGTAATTACAGCCCAAGGTTCATAGATAATGTATTTAACAATGTTAGCTCATCCAGGGGATAGAGCAGCAGATTAGCTAGAAAGTCGTGACGTAGCTTGAAGTTCATTTCCTACTGAGCGTTCTTATTATTACAGTGTCGATCTACGATTACCGTACTGTGACGGCACGAAAAAGGCAATAAGTATACGTTCCTTATCACAAAAATGATACGATAACAATTAAAACGATAATTTTTAAAGTACTGAATATAGTTACAAAGATAATATTGATGTGTGAGTGAATTCCAAAAAATCAAAACGTCAAACGTCAATGCGCTGATGGTTTCTCTTTCTTACACACTAAATGATAATAGTCGAAAATGAGACAAACAGTGAACATATTTATGTCTAACATATGCTGCTCCCTCTTTCTTTCACACTAAATAACAACAGTCGAAAATGAGACAAACGGTGAGCGTATGTCGCCACCCCCCAAAGGAAATATACAATCATTATCATTTATCACATATCTCCCTCTCACATATAAAGAGAATGAAACGCAATTACCTTCGCTGTAGCTGAGCTGTTATAAGATATACCTATCTGTTTCCTCCAAAGAAAAAGCTAATACTTTGTAGGAAACAGACACACGTATATTGCGTGTCTCATCTTTTGTTTCACTATTAATTAATGTGTAAGTAAGAGATGCAGCATAATTAGGATAAAGAACGTACGTTTTATGCTTTTTAATCGTGATAATAAAAACGCTCACTGGGTTTTCTCAGGGAGTAAATGTAAAAAAAAGGATATATTAATTTTAATATTTTGGACATGCAATCACTTATTAAACGATTGATCAACCTTAGTACATTTTTTTGGCAATCCATTGATTGTGGAATTGTCTCCAAAAAACATTCAGTTTTCAAATTGACCACGCTACTTTAATTAATATGCAGTCAATATTTCAGTCGTTGCTATAAATTTCAATCAGCGTTAACGAATTTACTGCGAACAACGCGATGTGTTTTCGGGTGTCTCAATTTATCATATCGTAAAATGTTACAAAGTATCGCACTCGAATTTTTCCCCTTTCCTCTCAAAGTGGGATAAAAAAGTGTAAAGGATGCGTAACATCAGCTATGCGAAAATTACACAACTCTGGCGAAATTGTAAACCTTATCATTGTTACAATTGTAAAGCTTATTATAATAATACAGTATAATGTAGTCATAAACAGTCAACTAAATAAATAAAATGTTGTCTTCCTTTGGAAGTCACTTCAAGGAAATGTTTTAGAGGTTTAAAAGCCTCCCACTTATTGTGAAAAATAAATAAAACAATCATACAAAGAATAGGCTTTTTTTCATTAGCTCCACACAGTAGGCCTTGAGGAAAATAATTCCCCTCGGGCCTATGCAATCTTTGGTGATGCTGTGTGTGGGGTCTTTTGAAGAAAAGAAGGAGAGGAAGTTCTGGGAAGGAAAAGGTTATGAGGGATGGGTAGTATCCAGGAGTGATGGACGTATGAATCCATTCCTCTCACTTCGATGCAAGGCGATGTCAAAGGGACTTCCTCAACCGTTTTCTCCCGATCCGGCCTACTAAGTTAGTGGGCAGATGCATCCGCCGCCAAGACCAAGATAAACCCCACTCGATGAACCCGGGCACCTCTGCTTGAGGTGACCTATGGCGGAGATGTTTTTTATCCAATAAACGGTTCCCGGGGCCGGGGTGCTCATACCCGCCTCCCACATTGATCAGAAATTTCTGTTAAATGTTGCTTATTATTTTGAAATTCAATTTTCAGTCCAATTTAGTTCCAGGCAACAATAAAATCCATTTTTTAAATAGGCAACCACCCCACAGAGGTTTGCACACGAGGTCACGAGAGACTGATGAGACTCTCCTAAAACTTATGGTAAGTTATTATCGTAATACGGTGTGAACAAAAGTTCACTTACTAAGCGCGAACTTACAATGTAGTGATTTCGGTAGAATCCATGGAAAATTTGCTCGAGTCGAAAATGTGGAGTGTTTTTCCGATCGGAAATACTTAAAACGGTTTGGTTTATTTATGATTGCTAAGTAGGTAGTTTCCGATTTTAAGCAATCTTTAAAGCTCCAGCAAGTACATAACTCATGTAAAGTGTAAAATAAGTATCTAAAGTACCTGTCTTATTTCGATTATGAAAAATGAATTAATGTTTTTTTTTTACTCTATTATTTCTCCATTTCTATGGTCTAAGGTTTCACCGACTAGAAGTTGTTTAAAACTTTACACATCAATAATTCCCAGAGGTGAGCGAGACTATCGCGTAGATTTTCCCCTATTTGTACAAAACAGAAAATGAATCATTGACAGAGTAAACACAATCGGATTATGTGCAGTGTAACCCACTTCCTAGCTTTTGTCACTATTCGAGTATGTCTTCATTAAAACTTAAACTATTTAGTTGTTCTTATATTGATTCGATCTTGTAATGACATTTAATCACGATAGAAAATTTAAGGATGTAAACACAAAAACAATGCGCTTTTTTTTGTGTTGACAACAAAAAAAAAGAAGGTACTTGATATTATTCAGAGCCAAAGTAGTTAACACATATTTAACTAACAAATCAAGATCGATTTATTATTTTATTTTAGTGGTTCCATGACAGTTGATCCGTCGACAATTGGTCCCCTAGCGTACTTATATACAATGTGCAGTCGGTTTACAGAAAATATGTTATAAGTATAAAACAATTCATTCAAATATATTAAGAAAAGATCCGCTTCTCTATATACTGTGTAAACCAGCGCATAAGTACAAAAAAAACGACACTGTGTATAAATTCTTTTGATATTCATGCCAACTTATTAGTAAGGGTATTGTTGAAGTTGATTTTACTTCTGAAATTGGTAAATTACCTAAGTGCCAAAAATTATTTTTTAGTAAACTAGCTGGTAACCGGCATGCGTTGCTATGGCATTTAATAAAGTAATTGTTTCTCCCTGCGTGTCCTTTCCCATTCGTCCCGTTCCCCTTCCGCCCCTCCCCCCCCCATTTCTCTCCCGCATCCTCTTCCCCTCTCGCGTTTCCGCTCCGCCTCCTCCACCTTCCTCTCCCCACTCCACTCCCCCCCTTCCCTTGTCCCGCAAACCCCCCTCCCGAGTTCCCCTCCCCCCTCCCATGTTCTCCTCCCCCTCCCATGTTCCCTTCCCCCCTTCCGGGGTCCCTTCTCCCCCCTCCAGCCTTCCATAAATTAATTCCCAGTACATTTAGTTTTCAAACAGCTCGCGTACCGCCTACTGCAATTTTTTTATACAAATTACATGATGCCAGAGCTCACCAGACAATAACGAACACAACAAAAAAAGAGTTATCCAATTTGGTGCATTCGTTCGAAAGTTATGCGCGTACATACATTTCGGCGATTAATATAAATAAAATAAATAATAATAAGATATCATTTCGACGTTCAATTGTCGGGGGATCAATTTTGTCGGGTCACCACGTTTAGTTAGGATATGTACCATGTATCATATTTTATTTAAAAAAGAATTCTTCTGAATGCTCTTATTAGGATCAAATTTTATAGTTGTGCCAAAAATCCTGTGATATTAATAAAATTGTTGATTTTGATTGATGATCTCCACTCTGTCTGTGATCAGAACAACCGAGTTAATACGTGGGTACTATGTTTAATAAAAAAATAACTTACTCCAGCATTATTAATACAGGCTACTTTTCCAAGTATCTAGCTTGTTTGTGGTAGCCAAGTTTAGGAGCTTGTCACTTCTTAGCTCCAATTAGGTATCTCACGAAAAAACACAAACTTTTTGTTATTTCTTTGTTCACTTCTCACGCGATGTAGTAAACTTATGATTTCTGTTCTTGAAATGAGTTTGTGCGCCTCGAATAACATCATCTGACCTCTGCTCACACAATGCTAAGTAAATATCATTACTTTCAATTGCTCGGTTTCTGTTTGCCGGGGCGGAGTAAAAGCGAGAATTGGCCGGAATGTGTAGAAAAGCCAAACAATTTCTAATTCACACAAATTCCTCCAATTAGGGAGGTACTCCGGTTACGTAGTTTATGAGGGAAAAATTAGCTCTGTTCGTTTGTCTATAACGTACTATTTCCAACCCGAGAACATCATTACTCATAAAAGTTAATTCGAACCCTCGCCCTCGCCACGGCCGACCGAATTAACTTGATGTCCAAGGTACCAACAAATGATAAATTGAGATTGATTTTGTCGAATCGAATGGTGGGCATTCCTTGTGTGGTGATATTTAAAAAAATATGTATGACAGTATTTTAAAATTCTAATTCTGAAAGATAACTTCAAAAGGTTTCTACATAAACTGTTGAAATCAGTATGTTGTCAAATCGGGTAGGTTTTATATATTCAGCCTATTTCATATCGCGATCGGAATACCTGTGTTACAACTGTAGAATAGGGACTAACAATACTGTAGTATTTTTTTAATACATAATATGTATCTTGACGTGGGTAGTTAATTAAATAAAAATCTGAGATTAAACGGACCCTTTTTTATTTAAATTTCATGAACAATAAAATAAAGTGTAATTGACCCAAAACACGAATAGAATTCGGGATCTGTCTCTTCGCATCCCTCGGTGCCTATTCGTTTAAAGCACAGTTCACCCCACCGTCCGATGTTTTATTTTTAATAAAGCCAACCTGCTTTTGTTGATGCATTTTTTTTAAATTCAGTCGTAAAAGATTTGTAGGGATTATTTCGTATTCTTTTTACATAGATGAAAAGGGTTGATTACTTTTTTATATGACTTTTGCGAACATTATGCATAATGAAACCCGATTTTACGAACGAAGATAAGAAAAGGTTATCCGAAAAGCAATCTCACTTGTCCATTATATTTAATTATCCGATTCAAACGTGGCTTTCAGCACGTTCTGAAGTATAAAATACTTTATTTCAGTTTTTATATTTGGAAATATTTTCGAGGAGTTGTTAAATTAAACTATTCGTCTAATAACGAATGCAATAACCGTACCTTACTTGGCTAAACTATCGCTAGTCTTAGATTAGATTTGTCCCGTCATTTCTCGAGAGAATTCTAGAAACAACTACGTCATAAGCGTTCCCTCTGCTGTTTACTGAGCCATGAACCTCGGATGGGTCACTTTCTCTCTCTGGCGCATGGAGTCGTCTCTTTCCTACATGAGCCAACTATCAAATCTCTTTTATACCTACATTTATTGGTTACCTCCCTCCTCATTAAGCTCACGCTTCCCGATCAGTCTGATATTGCATCTTCCGCTCTTTCTTTCATCTATTTGCTTTCAGGCAGTTAGGTGTAGTTGAGAATTATTATAATTGATGTGCGTTCATTAAATATGTTCTGCAAAAACAAACTTCATGGTTAGGAATAAAACAGATATTTAAAGTACTTAACAATACGAACATTTTATACTCAATATTTGCAATGTTTTAACCTCAACTTACTCGTATATCGTTCCCAAAATTTACATGAATTTTAGTCCTTTAAACCTGTGAGCACTTTATGAATATGTAGGGATGTGACGCACCACCTTTTTAAATCCTAAATTTTATTCAATTTCACTCGCCAACCACCCTTCATTTCCTGAAGTTCCTCAAACTCTGCGTGAGGATAATTATTGAAGTATCAAAATCGTTAATTTTTTTTAACACTGTTTATGATGATTTAATGTAACTTCTGGCATTATTTTATTTAAAACTAGCTGGTCCCGGCATGCGTTGCTACGCCACTTAATAAAGAAATTGTTTCTCCCTGCGTGTCCTCCACCTTCGCTCTCCCCACTCCACTCCCGTCCCGCGAACCCCCCTCCCGCGAACTCCCCTCCCGAGTTCCCCTCCCCCCTCCCAGGTCCCCCACCCCCCATCTCTCCCTCCCTCCAGCTTTCCATAGCGATAGCCGCTTCCTCGCGTGCCACCAATAGCATTTTTTTTTACAAATTTCATAATGCCAGAGCTCACCGGAAGTTTTATAAAAACCTTGTCCTGACAATAACGAACACACAAAAAAAAATAATTATCCAATTTGGTGCAGTCGTTCGAAAGTTATGCGCTTAGCAACACATTAAGCGATTCATTTTTATATATTATATAAGATTATGTTTGATAGTAAATAAGAAGTTTCCTTGAAATTCCTCAAACGTATGTTCATCATTATATTATATCATGTACCTACGTGTTATCCCAGGAGGTTTTACCACAATTGACTGCTATTAATCTGTGACGCACCCAGGATGGGCCAAGCCATTTTTCTATCAAATTCCTGAAAAATATGCGCAAAGTGAAATAAAAAGATTTTTCATTCAAAAACAAAAAAAAAGATGAAACAAAATAAGATGAAAAAAATAACGGGAAAATTGCAGTTGGGACTCTTTTGCTGCATTAAAAAAAAGATAAATATATAGGTCCCCAATTATGGATCCTAACTTTTTGAAATCGGCTTGTTCACACGTACGTCAGCATATTTGTAAAACGTATGTTTTATGTTTATGTTTTTTATTACTACCTAGCCGTTACTACCCTAATTATTCAGCTGAGCATGTTTATGAAAAACTTTCTTAATAAACTAAATTATAATATTACTGATCTCAATGGACTTTCAGACTAGGCGTCGATTTTAAAATAATATATTTTCATCGTTACAATAATAATGATCAAAGTAAAGAACTACGTACAGTCATACAGATCTTTACGGGTAATAAGCAGTTTTGTGAAACAACCGGCCGATAACGACGTTTTAAATGTAATTTTTGGGGATGCTGTGTGGAGGGTCTTTTAGGAAAAGAAGGAGACAAAGTTCTAGGAGGGAAAAAGGTATGAGTGGTTGTTAGGAATCTGGTGGTCAGTGTATACAGGAGTTTGATTCCATTCCTCCTTTATTCCTCCTATTGAGGTGCAAGGCGATATTCCGAGAGTCGTGCTGGAGATTTTCAAGGGTCTCACTCAACCAGTCTCTCCCGATTCGGCCTGCCACGCAATTGGTGAGCAGATGCATCCGATGCCAAGTTCTTTACAAACCTCACCCCATTAACCCGGGTACTCCTGCCAAGTCACCAAACGTAGCGATCACTTTGCTTAGCAGAGGTAACCATACCGGCTTTCCAAATTAATAACAGAACTTGAAAAGAAACTTTATAGACTTTCAAGTCATCTAATAGGAATTCTCCACATAATTTTTAAATAAACAAAAATTTTAACAAAACAAAAAAACGACTTCAAAAAATGCACTAAAAAGTAAAAAAATAATTTCGTATTCTTCTACAACTTTATAATCAACTTACCTTTTCTACTCATCAATATGTAGGTACGATTGTTATTTTTGGAGTCGGTGTCGGCGGGAGAGGAGCTGTCAAGTGAACACGCCGGGCCGCGGGTACCTTGGTTGACACCGACTCCAAAAATAACAATCGTACCTACATATTGATGAGTAGAAAAGGTAAGTTGATTATAAAGTTGTAGAAGAATACGAAATAATTTTTTTACTTTTTAGTGCATTTTTTGAAGTCGTTTTTTTGTTTTGTTAAAATTTTTGTTTATTTTTTGATTTTTAGTGAATCTGAAGTACACTAACTAATTCGATTAAGATTCGGCCGAGTATCGTAAATTTGTTCTTCAGAATTGGAGAGTTCCGTTACTTTGTCATGGATTCCATAATCAGAACCTAACCAAACCCTCATCAAACTACCCTTGAAGTACATCCTTTCCAATAAAAAAAGAATCATCGAAATCGGTTGGCGTGATATTGAGTTATTCGTCCATTTGTCGCGCACATACTTGATGCAAATTTAAGACTTACATGATTTTCTCATGGATGCCATTGTCAGAACTGGACCAAATTAAAATGGGACCACACGGGAAGCACCAGCTTTCAAATAAAAAAAGAATCATCAATACCGGTTCACCCAGTCGAAAGTTCTGAGGTAACAAACATAAAAAAAAAAAAAAAAAAAAAAATACAGTCGAATTGAGAACCTCCTCCTTTTCGAAGTCGTTTAAAAAGCAGTTTGGATAATATCATCATTGATTCGATGAAACCAATTTAAAAGTAAGTACGTTCTTGGATAATAAAAAAACGAGTGTGCTTTAGACCACACGACTGAAGTAAAACTTCACCAACTTATATCTCCCTCTCAACTTCCGTTCGCCTCGCCCGACCGATCGCCTCACCCAATCACACTTTTCATGACGCTCTCGTCACGCATTCACCAGCTTACTCCCCAAGTCAAGCGTGCGTAAAACCCCGACCGTTCGCCTCGCCCGATCACACTTTTCGTAACGCTCTCGTCACGCTTACTCCCCAAGTCAAGCGTGGGTAAAGAAGTTTTACTTCAAAAATGGAAATATAGATTGAACTAGAAAAGAGAGAAAATTGTAAAAAGTTTGGAAACGGTGGAGTGAAATATAAGCAGAAAGGGCGGACACAGAGAAATGGAGTTGGCCATGATAGAATGCAGAGGGGGGCGCCCTTTGACACAATTTTCATTTTTAAGTGTCGTTTAATTTTTTAAACTCCCGGGCTCCGGTGGGCTGTAAAATCGCCACCATTACTCTTTCTTCTCTTACGTTATAACATAGATGCTTGATAACTCTGACTAGCGTGCTTCCGGATAGCCTTTTTAACAATTTCATAGGCACTCTGTTATAAAACCCGAAAAGGTGGCGTTATATAAATATTTTCACAGAATATTAATACTTTTCAGGTGTTGGGATGGGTTATTATGACTACCAGTACAACGAAAACAGACCAAATAAAAATCTTATTATATAAAAATGGATTTTTCTTTGTTTGTCTCTTATGCGCTCCCTAAAATATTCATCCGATTGCAATGAAATTTTATTTTACAGTAACTCCACACTCTTTGAAGATGCAATGTGGAGGGTCTTTTTGAGGAGAGGAGGCAGTGAACGGATCTTGAAGAGACCCATGTTGTTGGAAGGATAAAACAGTTCCAGAAGTCGGCAAATCTTCCACAGCCGAACTGTTGAACTTAAGGACAGACGTAAAAGCCACACAATTTCACAGATGTCAACCGCGTACATGTATTGGGCGCGCGTCTGGCGGTTTCCCGGCTATGCACCGGTGCCGAGAGGATTAATGAAGCTAGTTCTTCGGAGCATCTTCCAATGAAATGCTAGTAAAACAAGGACATCATTCCCACCCGATGCCTGTGCTCTAAAGATTGCAATCCGTTAGTTAAGATGGGAAAATGTATCAAACGGACCGCTCGTTTCTGCACAGAATCGAGGGTTTTTTTAGGTTTGTGGCTCCACATAAGAGGTGGCTGCCAAATTCTACTAACGGGCTCACTTGCAATTTGTACAGGGTTAGCACTAATAGTTGTGTACTAATAAAGTATCTGCGGGCCCTGTACAGTACGCCTAGTTTTTGAGAGGCTAACTTAACTCTGGCCTTGATGGTGCCCCAGTACCCTTGTAGTTACACCAAGCATATCAATAGAGGGTCTGTTCGGAAGATTGCTTCCGTTGAAAGGACTAGATTTTAATTTCCATCACTTTTAGACTTAGATTAGACGTAATCAGACATGATTGGGTCTTTGAAACATTAAATTCGATGAGATTATTAAATTCGAGACATAGGCTAGACTCCAAATTAAAAATATTATCTATTTGTACAGGCCTTACATTCTTCGTGTTACGCAGGAATACCATTTTATTAGAGTTGTTTATTATCATAAGAAGAACAGCAGGGAACAACTCCTTTAGCAGCCATCAAACACGATCAAAAATGTAGCAAATTAACACTTCAAACGAAAGTCATGTTTGCTACTTTTGCATGGTTTCATTATTTGTTTCTTATTTTTCTAACAATATTCTCAATAAGCCACACAGTCACTAACTTACTGTTAAGATATTAAAGCCTCGTTAGAGCATTTAATTTATTAATTAATGGAAACACAATCAATGTAATTAACAAAGTATTTTATCCGACGAGTTCACAAGCCATATGCTCCAACCTTCTCGATTTACTCAAATCATCATCAGAAATCATTGATTAAAACCTTGGAATAAGTCGAGGACTCCTGGAGCAGACTGAAATAATGCACTTTAAAGAGTTTTCATCCAAAATTACAATGTTCTCATCAAAACGTTCCTCCTATTTACCGAAAACTTTTATTAAAATTGTTTTTCACTCATGAAAAACGTGAAGGTTGAACGTTAACTACGACAAAACGCCCATTGAAATGACCGCCCTAAACAATCTCCATAGTAACAGCTTGTGAAGCCTTTGTCAAGGGCTGTTCTGACGCCACTACCCTTGTTCGGTGTTGATGAAAGAGGCACTACATTTTAGACAGGAAAGAGATTCATTCGAAAGAGAGCTGCAAAAATCACCAGGGTAAAAAAATGACTTAGAATAAAGTAAAAAAAATTGTGATGGGAAGTAAAATATACTTTGCGGTAAATATGATAATGTCAATAGATAGATAGTGATAAAAAATGTATCTCAATAATCAATTCTATTGAGATAACTTTTAGAGATATCTGTCCTTCTCTATTTTTTGTGTATACCATTTACATTTAAACTTGTTTTTTTAATTAACCCACTCACGCCCGACTTGATTCCTCTGGTGGCAACGAAAAGAAAGTTTTTTTTTCAGATTTGAAAGTCACTGCCAGATGTTGTTACCCAACGGTTATATCCATGCAGCCAAAGTGGATATATTTGAGCATTTAATGTTTTTGAAATACTCGTCTTTTATATGGGATAAAAAGGGCATTACAATGAAGAAAAATCATTTAGATACGTATTGAGGACGTATACTTCATTTCCTACTACATAGCTCTTAACAGTGATAGCTACTATCACGGCGTTTAGACCTTGAAATATTAAAGTTTTATTTTTCAATGATTTTTAGGAAATATTTTATAGCCCTGCGTCTCGGCGGGTTGTCAGCACCCTAGGGGGTTAAGCATAAAATTGAATTATCTTCTTTAGTTAAGTGTAAAAATGACTAATTATGCTTTCAATTTGACCTATTTTGAGGTTGCACATTTTTTTTAAATTTTTTATTTATTTATTTATTAATTTTCAACGCCCTGATGGGCTTTTACATGACAAGATTATAATACAGAGACAGTTTTTTTTTTTTAATAAAAAAGATGAACTATAAAAATATAACTAGTAGGTAAACATCATACAGATAAATTTAGGAATGATAGTGCATTACAATAAAAGAGAAAGTTTCTAAGTTGTAAATGACATAGAAATAAACTAGTAGGTATGTTAGCAATTACAAAATTTACAGGTGACTGATTAAATGTCATGAATAATACATGACAAAATGCAAGATACATAAAAAGAAAACGTTAACAAGTTTTTACATTGTAGATTAATATACAAATACACAAATATATGCAATAGACCCTAGGTGATGCTCCTTAGATATCAAAATATTCTACATAAAAATATTGTTCAGATATTTCTTGAATAACGGTAAACTTATATTAAATACATCGATATTTGAGGTGTATTTGTTCCCTAGTGTGTGAAGTCGAGAAATTGATGCATGTGTGTGATAGTTGGTTAGAGAATTATTGTTACAGAATAATATGTTTTGCCTTGTCGCTCGGGTTGGTACCTTAAAGTCAATGAGATGCAGGAGTTCACAACAGTTTAATTCGGAGTGAATAATTTTAAACAAAAAAGTTAGGTCAATTATTTTTCTTCTGTTTTCTAGGGAATGCAATTTAAGTGTATTTAGTAGGAATGTATAGTTAATGTGTTGAATAGGTATATGTAACTTGAAGTTAATAAATCGTAAAAATTTGTGCTGCACTCGTTCAATATTTTTTATATGAATTTGATAATATGGGGACCAAACGATGGAATTGTATTCCAGCAAGCTGCGTACTAGTGACAAATATACAATTTTAATAGCTTCTAGTGAATCAAAGTCTTTGATGGTTCTGATTATAAATCCTAGTGTCTTCATGCCTTTGTTGGTTATTTCTTGTATGTGGTTTATAAAATTTAATTGGGTGTCAAATAAAACTCCAAGATCCCTGATTTCTTTGACTTTTTCTAAGATTTTGTTATTTATTGTGTATTCAAAAGATAACGGGGTCTTTGTTCTACAAAATGTTAGTGTCTTACATTTATCGATATTGAGGAATAAGTTGTTTGCAACACACCAATTGTGTAATTTGTCAATGTTTGACTGTAGGATAAGGCAGTCTCTTATATTAGATATTTGTTTATATAATTTGATGTCATCGGCAAAAAGCAGAACTTCTACATCGTCGAAACAACTTATTATATCATTTATGAATATAAGGAAAAGGATGGGTCCGAGATGACTCCCTTGCGGTAGACCACTAGTTGCATAAAATAACTTAGATTTGGAGTGGTTAATTTTGACAAATAAGATTCTGTTAGACAAGTAACTTGAGAACCAATCCAACAACTTGCCTCTCAGTCCTATTGCATAAAGTTTTCTAAGTAATAATTTATGTGATACTTTGTCGAAAGCTTTGGAAAAATCTGTGTAAATACTGTCAACTTGTTTTTTTTTTGTAAAAGATTCTGTAATATAGTTATGGTAAAGTAACAGGTTAGTAGCAGTTGACCTACCAGAAACGAATCCGTGTTGGTTTTTATCTATAACTTTTAATATTGACGGATAAATTAAATCGAGAACAAGGGATTCAAAGATTTTCGGGAGCGCTGATTGTATGCAGATTGGACGGTAGTTTTTAATGTCTGTGTCATCACCTTTTTTGAAAATCGGAGTAATATAACTAGATTTCCAACGGGTTGGAAAATGTCCTGAAGAAAGTAAGTGGTTAAATAGTGTGGTGAGTGGACCGGATATTGCAGATGCGCATTGTTTGAAAAATATTGGTGGGATGTTATCTGGGCCTGCAGATTTGTTGGGGTCAAGGGAAATTATTTTATTTAAGCATGATTCCCGTGTAATGAGGTAGTTCTGTAAATGTATTGTGCTTGGGTATATGTATGACGGTACGTTGTTGTCAGATATTTCGCTTTCATATACACTTTGGAAATGATCCGCAAACAAATTAACAATATCATGGGTGCTGTTGGCTATTTTTCCATCATAATTTTGTGGCAAACAAGTCCCTTTTCCACTTTTATAATTCATTTTTTATAAGATACATAGGTAAGCTGTCCTGGCATGCGTTGCAATGCCACTTAATTAAAAAAAAATGTTTCCCATTCGTCCCGTTCCTCTTCCACCACCCATTCCCCTCCCATATCCCCTCCCCCACACGCGTTCCGCTCCCCTCTCCCGCTGCCCCGTCCCGCCAATCCCCCTCCCACGTTCCATCTATTCAGGTTTCAAACAGCTTGCGTGCCACCTATTACAATTTTAATTTTTTTTTTCAAATTTTTAGTTTTTCATGTATTGCAAACATAATTTTTTTATGTATTATTAGAACAATCCATCAAATTTGGTACCTAACACAGGTATCTATTTAAAATAACTATAATTCTTACTTAGTACTTCAGTAAATTTTAATTAATTTAAAGAGTTTATTAGAAAATTGAATTTTTATTGAACAATCGATGGTTTGCAAACTGTAATTCTCAAATTGTGACAGTTTTGTAAGAGTTTTTTTAATAATTAAAAAAACTTTACAGATGTATTGTCATGTGGTTGTAATAATCCAGAAACCTTCGCAAGGGTGGAAAGAAGGTGTTTTGAACGTTTCATACATTTCCTGTACTTAGTAACTTACATACCTACATATAAGTAAGCATATTTGAATTTTTTAAACATGGATGTATTTTAAATACTCGGCATTGTCTTCATATTATTTCCAACTCAAAGAAGACAGATGTTTTACTCCCTGCCTGCGGCAATATTTTAATATTACAAATCTTTAGCAAAAAATCTCAATTTAAAATGAGTTCATGCAAAGAATTTGCTAATATTCCGCATTCCCTTGAGAAAAAAAAATCGTTGGTAGGTAATGCGTAACGAACACGAATTTTATTGTAAAAATACATTTTTAACTTCTATTCTAAAATATTTAACTTTTTTATCCAATATTAAGGTTAGGTATTTTATGCGTTCCGTTTTACGCACTAGATACATTTTTTTCGATAGGGAGTAAAATAAAAAGAAAAATTTTCCTTTTTTACGAAAAACCAAAAAATATGCTTTACCATTGGAGCCAGTGGGATTTCAGCACACTTAATTGTCGAATATTATAGGGTGTAAGGTAAATGTGAGGTGAAAAGGGATGAATATGATGACTCGGGAATGCGTGGCTATTCCGTCACCAAATATATCTAAAACCATTTAAGGTAATGATTCCATAGATAGTCTTTTTTCAGAAATAAATATTTCTAAAATGTTGTGTGGGTATATGTATATGTATAATATACTAGCTTTTTCCCGCGACTTCGCTCGCATTGTATTAGGGGGGTTCCCACTTTGCCTCCTCCACCCCCCCCCCCCTCCTACCTCCCCCTCACCTCACCCCCTCCCCCTCGCCCTTCCGTCCCCCCTCCGGTAACCCGACGCTCATCTTTTCCTCAAGGTCATCAAAAACTTCCCCTTCTCTCCCAAGTACATTTCTTCGAGGCAAAATCGGGGAACCGGCTAAATGGCGCGGACTTCGAGCATCGTCTGCGGTTGGACCGATAGCTATGCGCATTCTCATTGGGACTGCTCAGTGGTCTATGGAATACTTTCTCTGGCTTTTCTTTTTATATATTTTACTTTCTTTCTGCTATTACAGTAATTACTTACATTATAACATAATCATATAACTGTTTTTCCTAATTACTTATTTTATTTACAGAAGGTTTCTTCGACTGGTCATAGCCGTTATTTTTATTTTTCTTTTTCTTTTACTAACACTATTATCTCTTTTTGATGTTACCCATTTCAGAAGAATTATTCCACGGGCTGCTACTTCTATTTATCTTTTGTATAATGTTAATGTTAGTACTTGCATACTGCTTACTAACCCCGTATGCATGGACATTGGAGGGTTCAAATAAATGTAGCTTCGTTCAAAAATAAAAGTAGAGTCTTGACGTGTGCGGTGAAGGAGAAAACCATGTTTCCTTATAACGCCGTTGAGAAAGTTTTGGGGCCCCCTCCCCCTCTCCCTCCCCCCCCCCCCCCACCTTCCAACCCCTCCATCCCTTCACCATCCTTCGCCCCCCT
The DNA here is from genome assembly GCA_917880885.1 of Limnephilus marmoratus. Lineage (NCBI taxonomy): Eukaryota > Metazoa > Arthropoda > Insecta > Trichoptera > Limnephilidae > Limnephilus > Limnephilus marmoratus. Next base: position 65,588,494 of record OU862906.1, read on the forward strand.
CCCACATTTATTTGAAGTACTCCCCTAATAATTTGAATTGAATAAAGAATTATAAATACCTTACTAATCGTGCCACCTATTGCAATTTTTTTTATACAAATTTCATATTGCCAGAAATCTGAGCTATAGCCTATATGTTATTCTGATATGAGCTATATTATTGTAAAGTTTCATTAAAATCCATTCAGTGGTTTTTGCGTGAAAGAGTAACAAACATACATAAATCCATATAAACTTTCGCCTTTATAAATTTAGTAGGATTTTTCTTATCAAATAATTCATGCAAGAATTTTACAAATATTTTTTATTTGTAGTTGGTCGGTTTTTGAACCCGTTTTCTTTAAATCTACAGGCAAGAATCCATCAATTTGCCAGGGATGTCGTTCTTAATTTAAAACGCTTAATTTGATAATTTGTTATATAAGTACGTAACCCATAAATGCGATTATGCCATTTTTAATTACATTCATTATAACTTTTTAATTAATTATCGAAAACGAATACTCCGCTAAAATCCTTAATTTGGCTTAAATATTTTGCAAAAAATCTCTCCCCCAAAATATATCTCCGCTCCTTGGTCCCTACCGCGTCTCCCCGAGTTCCGACGGTCATGAATATTCTAATTGAGTCCCGGACCCTGCGTGGTCCCTTAAACCTTAAAAAATTAAAATAGATAATACTGTATGGCGGCAGTTATAATTACGGTGTCCGTACACCATATATTAATATCATTATTATAGGCCAGGCTTCATGCATAAACATCATGTGTATTCAAGCGCCGCCCAGAACCTAATAGCTTCATACAACCGGCGGTATTGTACTTGTACAAACACCTGATAGCCTAATTCCGTTCCCACACTCATCATAAAGTAAAGCACTCACTTATTTCTCTACGAATTCGGTTTTTGTTTCCTTGTTTGTGTTACGTATTTTGAATGTGTCGTTGAAAATGCAGACTGTTCATACTACAAACGTACTACTGGCATCCAGTTTGCCTATTGACTCCTCAATTAATTATCAAAAATGATAGTTAATCATTTAACTAAGAACTATTTAAACTAACGAGGCCTTTTCCTTTACAGAAATAACTTTATCGTATACACCTACCATAATGTTTCATTGAAATAATGAGAGAAAACCTTCTCTTCGTGTAAAATTTTCTAATGGTCTGTTGGACAAATACGAACTAAAGCGACGAATAGTCATTACATCGAACGTGCTGGATCAAATGTCATTAAGAGAAGAAGATCTCAAAATTTTACTACATTAGTAATACTTTTTGATTGAATCATTATCATGTCTGTGTACTGTAAAAATGATAACTGTGTACTGTAAATATTATAACATTAAATCAACTATCCTCAAATGTGAGATTGGCGCAATTATTATTAAGAAATTTCGGTCTTGTCAGACATTTAAAAATAATGTTATTAAACTGTCAAATTAGTATAAGCTTTCCCTTACGAAGGAACGTTTGTTTGTTTCGAAACCGGTCGGATTTGCGCATCATATAAGTGGTTTATACAAAGTTTAATTATTTCATTTTTCTATAATGGTTAACCACAAAGTAATAGCTACATTCAAAAATATAATGTTATTTGTTCAACTCCGTGAGGAGATAAGGATGATATTAAAATAACTACCCTTTTTGAACAAGTGCTGGAAATTTAATGTACAATTATTATTCAATAAATAGAGAAGTAACTAGTAAAATCAGTTACTCCTCATTCGATAATACTCAAGAAAAGTAGTACATTGTTTTATTTAATTGACTATATTCCCACCGCTCTTGCAAAGCTCTCGCTGCTTTTTACAAGCTGCACTCTATATGAACAACTCAGGAATCAAGGTGTCCATGTGTGCCGGTTCCTTATTGAATATATTTGTACGGGTTCCACTAACTTGTCCCATGAAGTCATGATGGCCATAAAGTTCTTCCTGTGAATTGATTTATTTGTGGGGTGGAACGCCTTGTTGCGCTACCTCCTTCTTTAGCCAACATGCCCTGATGATCAACACAGTAATGCTGTGCGAAACGTTTTATTCGTTTTTCCGTAGTCACGATGGCTCTTCCTGAGCTTTGGTTTCCTAGATACCGATCTTCTTCCCAAAGGCATTTCTTCCAACAACCCATCTCTTGTTCTATTTAAAATCCTAGCACCAGATGGGTTTCATTCGAATTTTCATGTCCTGTTAGAAAGACGTCGTCGAAAGGCGTCCCCCGCTTCATAATCATTTCACTATTCTACCTCAACTGGCTCGCACCCTTCTAGTCATGAGGAGTATTTTTTTTTTACAGTAAATGCCGCACTAGAATCTCAACTGCTCCCGTCTGGAGCCAGTGAGACTATGGCATCCCCAATTGGGGTATGTTGTGAGGCTGAAGGTAGTGGGGAGGGGAAGGAGGTGGGGAAGAGGAAGGTTGGGAAGTACCTGGCTAATCAGATCTGGTCACTAAACACAGCTAAAGCCATTTTCAAGCATCGTTTCAATTCTGAATGGTGGTCTTACACCAGGGCGATACTGATAGTATCTTCCACTCTGGAACATGCCGCAAATAGACTATATATTATTTTCAATGAATTAATTGTGAAATAACACAAATTAATCATATAAAATTTATTTGCGCATGCCGGGTTCGAACCCGCGACCTCCGGATTGTGAGTCAAGAGTCTTACCCACTGGACTACGGAGGTCGTCAATTATTATGTGTCAATTTCCATTCACTTTGATACTACGTTTATCATCCTACAGATAATTATCTAGTTCACTAAACTAGGTCTATGTTAGCGCCGTTCATTTTAATCGAAGTTTTTGCGATGTTGTCGTAGAGCCATACCCCTCGACGGCCTCCGTGGCCGAGGGGTAGTTCTCTTGGCTGCAATCCGGAGGTCTTATTTGATTGATTTGTATTATTTCCCAATGTTATCGTTTAAAAATACGTTCCGGAGTGGAAGATACTCTCAACATCGCATTGGTGTAAGACCAACATTCAGAATTGAAACGTTGCTTTAAATGGGTTTAGCCGTATTTGGTGACATTCTTTGAATAGCCAAGTGCTTCTCTTCCTTGTTCTTCCCCCAATCTCCTTCCTCTCCCCATTACCTTTAATTTAATAAACCTTCCCTTAATTGGGGGTGACATAGTCTCTCGGATGGGAGCAGTTAGGACTCTTGGGCAGTATTCACATAAAAAAATAAAAATCAGAGTGTGCAATTCACACGCGGTGGATGTGAAACCTTCGGAGTAGACGGATGGGGAGATTACGAAGCACCGCACAAAGAGTACACCGATTATACTATCTCATTCTATCTATATATGTGTTTTGGTGTCTTTTTGGTGTCGTTATTTTTCGTTTCATCTAAAATATTTCATCCTAATTCGTGCAAAAGAAGTTTTAATTCAAAACGTCAATATGAAACAATCATTTTTTTTTTTCAAATGAAACTTTTCGTTTAGGTAAATAAAAATAAATAATGCTAAATCAACCGCCTAAACGTGAGATAAAAATGACGTAGAGTTTTTCGGGGTAGGATGAATCTCCCCTCAATTTTACTGCTCTCCAAGTCGTTGAAAAAAGTTTGAAGTTTGAGTCTTAAAATAATTGACATGGATTTTCCATAATCGCGAAAAGCAGCAGGATTAATTATTTTTCTTAAAAACCGACACCAAGAAGGGATTTTATCCCAAATGGAAACTTTGTTAAATATATAAAAATAAAAGCCGATATTAAAACTTCGGCGAGTAAAAGATGACATATTTTACGATGGAGATAGGAGATTTTTTTAATCTTCTGATTCAATAAACCAGGAGGCTAATTGGTTTCCCAAAGTTTAAGAGTTACTTCGTTAGCGAAATCTTTATTTTTCGAGATAACAATAAATTTGAAATATAATTTATCGTTGACGTTAATGTAATCAAATTCAGCGGAATAAAGAAGTAAATCGGTTTTTAAAACTTTTTTAAAAGATAAATCTTTCTTGTGGTCGTTAATAATTTAGAACAATAACAAGCTCAAAGTGAATATGGTGATCAAAATCAAGGTAGATATGCAAAGTATTTCCATAAAAAATTTTGAATGGACATAAATAATATTATACAGAATCTAAAAAAGTTTTCCAACGTCTTCTGTGATAAAAAAAAAAACTTCGTTTTGATTGTCCAAACATATCATTTATAAATATTTTTAACAATTTACCAGCAAATAAACGCATTTTGCGCATACTGCACATTCCTACAAAATGATCGTACCTCTCAAAGTAAATATATTAAATTGCGCGTTTACACCCGCTGAGATATTTTTCATTAAATCTACAGCTTCCCTTACTGGGTATCCGATCCCCGCTAATATGGTTTCGTCTTGCGAGAAACCTATAAAAAAAATTCAGGCTACTCATTTAAAGCAACCGAAGTAAATCCGACCCAAAGTTATCTTAAAAGGGGAAAAAACTGCAATCCAACTTCTCACATAAGAATCCTTAGAAAATGTTTGGAGGGCCGAAGTTCGATTTTATCCGGGCGCCCGAGTGGAAATACAAGGGAACAGAATCAAACTTAAAGACGTTTATTACAACAAACAGCTCGGGGAACACATAATGGCGATACAGTCCCTTCCAACCAGCTCGTGTAGGTTTACCCAGTACCTAGACTACCTAGTGCCTGGCTGCGAGTATCGGGGGGTGGTTGGTGGAGGGTGGTCGGTAGATAGAGGGTAGGGCGGGCGAGGGAAGTCGGAGGAAGGGGGTGTTGTTGTATCAAACGTACACGGTAAACAAACGCCATCTTTAATCACATTTTCCCTCATATTACAACTAGGTTTCAATAAGGAACGTTTGAATTATCATTATGTGGATCAAAAGAAAGACCTCATATTATCTTAACTACGCAGCAGAATATCGGTTTTTGAAATGGTGGGCTGTGGGGTCATGAAATTTGTGGGACGTTTTCTGTCTTAAATTAATCGGTTGAACGTTTTATAGTCTGCATCCTTATTATCATCCACAGATATGGAACGTTCTAGTCTCAATTTAACCATAAAAAAGAGCTTAAGAAATTATATCGTATGTTCCATATTTGCCAATAAATGGTATAAGAAAGGGGATTTTAATTATTCTAAATGATATTTGATCTCGCGGTTTGATTTGATAAAAAAATTTTATCCAAACGTTTTATAAAAATTAACAGGTAAATTAAATAAAACTTAACACAATAATGTGATATAAATTTTTTACTGCCAAAAGATTTATTTGTGGGGTGGAACACCGTATTGCGCTACCTCCTTCTTTAGCCGACATGCCCTGGTGATCGACACAGTAATGCTGTGCGAAACGTTTTATCCGCTTTTAAATGCTTTTAATAATACCCCAAAAATAAAACATGATAAACACAATAATACTTAGCTTAAATACTGATTTCACAAAGTTCATAATACAAATTTATAAAATTTATGTTTACAAACCATAATCACTTTCACGAAAGGGGAACACCATAAAACAGCACAGAAACTCATTTCAATTTCACCTTTTATGTCCCCAAACAAATGAGCTATTTATGTTAAATGCTAACTTCGTGTTGCTTAATCTCAATGTAAATTAACATGAGTTTGTTAGACCCATTGATGTTAAATCTAGAAGAACATTAGACCACGTGAAACATAAATGAAAAATAAAACTCTCCTCGTGCTTACTTAAAGGTCAGTCACTTAAAATACTGGTTCTTACTTTAATGATATTATTTATTTTAGTTCCGTTTAATACAGTGGAAAGTTTATTTTAAACCACGTTGCATACTTCAGTTTAAGTTATTATGTTGTTATCTGATAACATAGAAAGCTGTGTTTAATTAAGTCATTTATTTCAGGTTTATAATCCCCAGATTCCCTGTAGAACAGTATATCTCCATTTTAGAGACTACAACAAATAATATGAACCCCCAAGTAAGCTGGAGGGTTAATCTAGGTATGTATCTACGTATCTAGTTTCTGGGTGGGTTCTTCGCTCTCTTTTGGGGTGTATTATACCCGTAACACGAAGATCTTGAAAGGTGAAGCTAATTTTAAAAGTAGGATTTTGGAAAATCAGATAAATCACATTTGAACACGGTAAACAACTTAAATTTTTTTAAACATATTTCTGATTTGCAATAAAATTAAAATATGTAAATGTAATATTTCTGAACGCATCTTAAAAATAAAAACTATTTTTGAAAGGTGATAAAATACGCTTTATAAATCGAAATAAACAAATAATTTTTGAAGTGTACAAAATTTTGCATGCAAACATAATAGTTTTATAAGTGACGTATCGAACCACTTGGAGTGACCTGTGGCAGAGGTGTTGGCTGTCCAATAAATGGTTCGCGGTGGTGCCCATAACCGCCTACAAAATTGAGAATATAATGAAAAAACTTAAATAGAACCTGAAAATTCAAACACAAAAATAATCTTACAAGTTCAAATTCTTTGAAAAACCTGGCCCTTGTAAATTGATCGGAAATCATGATGCGGTCAAGGAATATTATCTCAGCAAACATCGCCCTGTGTATTTGAATGCTTTCTCGATAATTCCCAAGAAGAGAATTTTCTGAAACCTCTCAAAATTTCCCGTTTAGATGGGGGAATTTTATAATAGGTACTTACTTACGTATTTCCTTGTGGAGTTTTAGTCTTATCCTTGAGATGCCCTTCTGCTTGCTTTGATCCACTGCTTTTTTATTTCCAACAATCCTTCTTCCCGAGATTTTCAAAATCAGCCAGCAAGAACTCGTAAAACGTAGTACCGAAAACCAGCATTTTAATTCCCCCTAATAAAACTTAATTAAAAAATTAAATAGGTTCTAGATACCAACTTCAGCAAAGGCAATATTGGAGGGGCCGACTGATGTGCTTGTAAGTCGTATGAAATCATTAAATGTACTTGATAAATACGACCGCCTATTTTTAATTGCTTCTGAAAACTCACTTGTTCTCAGAATATATAAGCCGTAACTTTTGATATTACCTGACGATTATTATTCTTTTTAATTTCTAGAAGGTAGTAGGTATAAAATTCGAGGCAGCTGATGGTTGTGAAATTTTTAAAATGCTCTTTGCCGACAGCAATAATTAAAAAAAAAAGGTTTTATCTTGCTTGTAAAATCTTTTGTGGAACAACGGTTCAATGGACTTGATTTTTTTAAGCTTGATTAAACATTTACAAAACAGCGTAAATTAAATAGCTTGATTATTCTAATAAGCAGTTTACCATTGTTAATTTTATCATAAAAAAATTTCATTGTAGGTACTTTGGATGAGTTTAATTTCGTAAAATTATTGTTTTTAAACTTTCAGGCAAATTTACTCGCGGAAAATCCACATAGGTTTCGTAGAAATCGTTGTATCTCCTTACTATTGTGGTGAAAAATATGATCTTAACGGTATTAGAAAGAGAAAATATCGCGCTTTATATTCAAATCAAAAAAAAAATACAAAAGAATTAAAATGTTCACCTTTATGAAACCAAAGTTTCCGATTGTAATTTGAAAACAATTGTGAAACATGGGAAATTTTTTAATAATTAAAAAAAAGTTGAGTGACGATAATGTTTTTTTTTTTTTGTGCTCCATACAGGAGGCCCTGAGGAAAATAATTTCCCTCAGGGCCTATATCATCTTTGGGGATGCTGGGTGGAGGGTTTGCTTAAAGAAATGAAGGAGAGGAGAGTTCTGGGAAGGAATAGGATTTAAGGGGTGGGTAAAATTTCCATCCTCCTCCGGTCATCCGCCTCCAAGACTTAGACAAACCTCACCCCATCAACTCGGGCACTTCTGCTAAATCACCACTTGGGGTGACCTATGGTAGAGGTGTTGGTTATCCATTAAAGGTTCCCGGGGCGGCGGTACCCATTCCCGCCTCTCAAATTGGTTATTATAATACAATTGTCTAGTAAAATATTAGCTTGTTTATATTTTTTTCCTTATCAATTATTTTATTTAGAGTAAACGAAAGGTGAATCATTTTTAAACCTGAGGGAACGTACCCATACTACGTGACCAACTTTTTGCAATTTTTAACCTCCCCCCCCCCCCCCCCGGTGATTAAAATCCTAAGCAACCCGCCGCTCATTTGTATGGAGCGTGACATTTTGAAGACCCCCCCCCCTAAACGTGTCACGTAGTATGGGTACGTTCCCTTATTTATGTTTGGATAAAAAAAAAACATTTTTTTAATTTAATTGCAAAGCGGGAATATTTTGATCTTCTGACAAAATATTCCCGAGGCCTGGAGAGTGAAGAAATATTCAAATGACGGAAATATTCAACTCATTATTTTTCATATGAATTTATTGCTTCTGACCGATCCCATTACGTATTTTAAAAAAATATTTTAAATTTACAAGTGAAAATGTTTCTCCGGTTCAATTAATGAAGATGAATAATTAAAAAAATAAAAATAAATAAAAATTGAACCCAGGTTTATGATGGTTGTTATTGTAATATAAATATGATGAGTTACATTTAAACATATATATTTTACAAAATATTATATTTAATGGTCATGTATAATCATATAAACTTGTCCTATCATGTAAGGGCATTAATACTGTTAAAAGAGATTCTTTCTATTTACACAGTTCTACACTCGCGCTGCAACCCCCATGAATATACAAACTTACACTGACGGGGGGGAGCTTTTTCATATTATCTGTTGACGGCCCACTTCCCACCACCCACCACCCGGTATCCGCCGCCCACTATACACCACCCACTTCGCCCGAAGCTCGGCTTCTTTGAGTTCCGTCGACAAGTTTGTCTGGGGTTTCAATACGGGTTCATTTCGGCTGGACATTAGTCGATATTACGTCAAATATTTGGATCTTTGTTTACTCAGTTTCCCTGGTTATTGCTGCGGATGCCGAACATAATGGAACGATTGAAATATTACATATTTCCCGCGCGGTGTTGCCTCCTGTCTTTGTTCAACAAAAAATTTCACTAGGTGTTGGTCACGTCATACATTTTTATTCGCAGACTCTCCGATAAAAATAAAAATGAATCAAAAATAGTGTAAAAAATTGGAGGTCTTCACTCAGGAGAATTTCTTTGGGTAGACTGTTTTTTTATAAATGAAGCACTTTTTTGTTTTAACTTAAGTTCTTGATTTTTTATTGTTATGATTTGATATTTATAAACTGACGACAATAACTTTCCCCACCCAACGGACAAGGGTTCAGTAGTATTTTAAATTCTTAGTGCAAGTTTTCGTAAAGAAGTAAGATAATTTTACCGATGCAACCCTTTTTATAAGGATTTCATACATCTATATTTCCCTTGTTTGTTGTGTGAGAGAGACAAAGAATAAAAAATGATTCTATCGACATCTAACGAACAAATCCGACAACTCTTGGATAGCAATCCAATCTTTGATGGTAGTTCAACTCCATAATGGGTTTGCGTCCTGGGTTTAATTCTAAACAAATAGTATATTCTTATTATGATTTTTCTAAATTATCAATGGTGTTTACACAATTTCGGCGCACAAAATTGACCGCGGTTTCACCTTCTGGAGCTACTATAAAACCGTGGTAAAGCCACCGACAAATGACATAATTTTTATTTTATTTTGAAGTGAAAACTTCTTTAGCACCGTTGTGATTTGAAACTCGATGATACTAAAAATAGCGACACTAAAAAGAGACAAACACAAACATCCATAAGATTTAGCCTACGAGAGAATGAGTTAGACTAATCGGTTTCCTATTTGTGCGGTGTTTCGTGGCCTATCGATCTCGTTGTGCGGTGCTTGGTAACCTTCACCACTTTTGTCTACATTAGTTTTCTGAAGGTTTCACTTCTAGTGCGTGTGAACTGCACATTCTGATATTTTTTATTATACAACTAGCTGGTCCCGGCATGCGTTGCTATGCCATTTAATAAAGAAATTGTTTCTCACAATTGTGTCCTTTCCCATTCGTCCCGTTTCCATTCCGCCTCCCCTTCTTCTCATGCGTCCTCTTACCCGCTCGCGTTCCCACTCCGTCTCCTCCACTTTCCCTCTCCCCACTCCACTTCCCCCCCCCCCCCCCTTCACCCATCCCGCGAACCCCCCCTCCCGAATTCCCCTCCCAGGTCCCCCTCCCCCCTCCCGCGTTCCTCTTCCACCTTCCCCGCCTTCCCTCTTCCCTTTCCCGCTCCCTCGTCCCGCCAACCCCCCTCCCGCGTTCCATGTATTCAATCCCAGTACATTCAGTTTTTAAACAGCCCGCGTGCCACCTTTTACAATTTTTATTCAAATTTCCATTTTTCATGTATATTAAATTTGGTACCTAACATAGGTACCTATTTAAAATATCTAAAATTCTTGATTCGATTCAGACTATTAGGGGAGTACCTACTTTAAATAAATTTATTAAATATTTTCAAAAATAGAATCCTGATTGAACTGTCATTCATTGTTTTGCAAAATGTCATTCTCTAACACGCGAACTGTCAAACGTGCGATGTTTTCTGTTATTATGTAATTTTCTGCGCAATTTTCTTAATTTTTCTCTCCGTAAGAACCATCCTCGAACTTCAAGGAATATTCTAAAAAAAGAATTAGCGAAATCGGTTCAGCCGCTCTCGAGATTTGCGCTTACCAACAAATTTAGCGATTCATTTTTATATTATAGATATAGAACAACCTGGCAATATTTGAAAATCTGCTACTACCACAGTAAGCGGAAATATTCTCAGTGTCGTGATGGAGCACGCCAAGGAATTTAACTCACGATGACAGGGTGGGACCCAAACGCGATGCCAACTCAGTCAGTGACCGGTCATTAGTAGTCTTATATTATTAAAAAAAGTCGTAAAAGTAATTGCTGACGAATTGCGTAACAAGAATTTAATAACAGTCTTAATCAAAAGTATGTCTTTTTTTAAATTTATTACAATATTTCTTTTTTGTGTTTATTCTACATGCGTACCAGCGTGTTTTTACGTTTAAAAATAATTTGTCAAACCAGGACTAATAGAAATACTAACAAGCATTTTATTAAATTTTCATCATTGTGATAATTCGGTAGGTACTAACCCATCAAGTATTTCAGAGTGCAAATATCACATTTCTTCCCTTTTTCACATATAATCTTTACGAATCGTAAAATCTAATCGTAATTCCGGTTACGGAGGAACCGAAAAAGAATTGAAAATATACACATTTCCGTATTATATATTCGTATTGGCCCTATCCCCCATAAGAGTGTTAATATGAAACGAATTTTAATATCACCGACATGACATATTCTGTCGTAAAATCCCAACCTCAAATATATTTTATGACGAAATGAGATCTCCATAAATTGAATCAAATGGCTGTGCCGTCACCGGATTTTTTATGATTTTACCATTTTTCATCACATTATTATGGCATACTGAAAATTATTACTTGCGAGATGAAATGGTAAAATCCAAATACATTATTTTTATCCTTAGGCAGTAGACACTTAGGTATCTAAGATTTATATTGTACTCATCCATTTGCGTACTAATAATCAACTTTCCAGGGTATCAATAGAACTCCGCGTTTTGAATAAAGTAGGTATGTTAATCGAGATTTTGTATCGTCTGAAAATAATTAAGCCTTAAATGTGCTCGGATAAATGCGTACGTTCAAAAAATTAATTAATGATGACAATGTTGACGAAACTTAATAAAAAATCTGAAACAGAAAAATCAGAAAAATATGCGGGCACATCTGGGACTCGAACCCAGGACCTATGACTTGCCGGGTCAGTGCTCTGCCAACTGACCTAATGTGTCCCTATCCGATTCAGTCATATTTAACAGTATCATTCTTGGACCAAGAACTACCAAAATGCATATTTTTATTGCAAGATTCAACCAGAACTAAATGCTGTCGAGATAGTGTCTTGGATAAATTTATCAATTTTTTATTTAATATGCGACATCTATTGACTTTTCCGCAGTCTAGGATGAATATTTATTTTTATTTTTAACTTAATGAGTAAATCCTTAAATTGTAAAATTTAATTGATTAAGACAATATTGGAAAAACTCCATCGAAAATCTGAAACAAAAAAATCAGAAAAAAATACGGTCACATCTGGGACTCGAACCCAGGACATATTATGACTTGCCGGGTCAGTGCTCTATCAACTGAGCTAATGTGTTCCTATCCGATTAGGTCATATTTAACAGTGTCATTCTTCTCCTGGGTTCGAGTTCCATATATGACCGTATCTTTTTCTGAATTTTCTGTTTCAGATTTTTTATTGTTTTCATTATGTTAAAGACAAAAATTAACATTGTGGCTTGCTATAAGAAGTTTAAATTTATTATTAAATACCTAAAGGTTTCTGAAGAATCATTTCTTTCTGGAACAAATGTTAACCTAACAACAGAGAGGGAAAAAATTGAGGTGATCTTTAATCGGTGACCGGACAACTCAGAATGAAATCAACTCAGAACCTCCTTTGAAAAGTCATTAAGAATGATGAAAAAATTATATAAAAAATTGGATAAATAGGTTAGGTTAAGTAAGGGTTATGGGCTATTTTAAAATTATTTTTTTATAGCTTTTAATGATTTTTAAAGAGGTGTTGAGTTGACTTGATTCTGAGTGTGAAATAAAACAAGGAAAATGAGTGGGCTACAGGTTTTTTGAAGGAAAACGATTTTAAAAGGGATGTATTAAAATATTTGCAGTTTGAATTATAAACACCAATCTTATAGTTTTAATTCGATTATCCTGTTGCACTGTTTGTGAAAAACTGCAAAATTATTCCTCCGGTGAATATAAATAATACATTTGCTGTTGTAACATATTAGTTGTTTCTTATCATATTAGAAACTAGAACTAGAATTATTCATATTAGTTGTTATAAAACGTAAAAGTTCATACGGGGCAGTGTACCTTTGTTATGTTATGTTGGGGTGCAAGTGCGAGGTGGTTGGGCAGAGGAGCAAGAGGCACTGGCCGTTCCCCCAACCCCTCCCATCTCACCCTCTCCCTGCTTGCCCTTGGGGCGACCTCTCTGCGAGCTTTCCAAAGTCGATAAGGAAGTATATTCGTCTCCTGCTTTAGTCCGCTGTAGTACTAAGTATTCATAACATCGCGAAGAATTAATTATTTCGTAAGAATTTCAATTAAAAAACTACCTGCACGAATATTTAAAAAAATATGATTTCACTTATCTTTTTTACGTGGGTACCGCACAAAATTCCTAATCTTTTGGAGCCAGTGAGACTATAGCATTTCCAATTGTGATATGTTATGAGGCTGAAGGTAGGGGAAAGGGGAAGTGCGGAGATACCTATTCAGATCTTGTCACCAAATAGGGCAGTTCAAGCATCTTTTTTATTCTGAATAAATTGTGAAAAATCATAAATTAATATAAAAACTTTGCTAGCGACAGCTGGGATTTAAACCAGTAACCTACGAATTCATAGCCGAGGAACGAAAAGCTTCTGAATTAAGGAGGCCTTCGACCAAGTATACCCCGTCAATGACGGAGGCAGAAGACACATTGCTTCTTGAAGGAATAGATTTTTTTTTTAATGTAGCTTAGAGGCAAGCATTTTTGTTTACGTAAATAACTTTGTTAATGTGGTAATATTTTGACTGCCCTAAAACTGTAACAACTTCCTAATCAGAGTAAAATTAAATTAATTTATCTTAGATTTCAAATAATATATTAAAATGTTTTTATACTCTCGTACTAACAAAATAAAAAACTAAAGAAATTCGTAAAATATGGTAATTACCCATGACAGGTTGATATATAGTTCTAGTTCAGATTTTCTAGCATTATGGGTTTGATATATTATATCAACGTATAAAGCGGTAGGCAAAAGTTCTCAATCCTCTAAGTATTTTGAAAACCGCACTTTTTGGTGTTTCATTAAAAAACAATTAATATTTATAAATTTGCCTCACATTCTGAATCAATAAATCTAATGAAGAGCTGTTAATATTTCTGTTCTCCTAATTTGCCCAAAACACTGATATTTTTACTTGGTTAACTTTGCAGATTCCCACTATTTTATTAAAAACTTGAAATGGCTATCTTAAATTTAAGACGTTTGTGCTTCAGTAATCCAGCAGCGCGCTGTTGCGTCTGTGATTAGCTTTTCCCAAACATGTCGATACTGTCAGCATCAAATTTCTCCGATACCAAGAGGTTTGTTCAGCAAACTCGTTTTAGAAAAGTACATTTTGTAGACACGACTTGAAAAACATTGCGAGCGTCTCGGTTTATTTAAGTTTCATCGGATTTTACAGAAAACAAACCACGTCATGAAACACAAACCCCTAAAACATCATTATTTTATGAAGGAAAATAGATCGTGAGCAATTTTCTATTATTTTTGTGTTTGTAGCTATATTAAATTTAATTCAAAATTTCGTATCCATTATTTACGTGAAAAATATATATAGTACCCGCAATAATAAGATCAAACCTGTTTGGTCGGCGGAAAATTGTTTGAGTAGGCAATTAATTTAGGTGAATTCTTGGTGTCATTTTATAACCCTCAAGTCAGAGACTTGGGAAGTCAGACAGTTGGTTGTTAAAAATAGCTGCAGTACAATTTATCCAATTAAAAGTTTAAGTAAAATCCACGCCCACTCCAGCACTTAATAAATTATGAGGAATTACATGGCCACCTTCCGTTATCATTGCGTGTTTCCTAAATAATTAACGCAATATACAGGCCATCGATTTATCTGGTAGAAGCGGAATGGCAGGGATGGAAGATTGTGGGGCGCGGGAGAGCGGGGGATGGGGTCGGGGTAGATCCCCACCCCCGGGGGGTGCAGCGGGCAGAGGTGGGGGATGCACGCACGCTATTGGTCCGCGGCTCACGCAGCTGCGTGCTGCCCCCGCCCCTGTCCCCCGCGAGCTACCCCCGTCCCTACCCCTCCTTGCCCCTACCCCTAGCCCGTACATCCCCTCGCGGCGCCGAGCGTCGAGCGCTCAGTTCACACGACGCCCGAGTCAAGCGCGCCGCGTCGCCCGCTGCCACTCCCGAACACGTAACGTAACGCAACGGAACGAAACGGAACGGAACGAAAATCTCCTCTCCCGTATCTATCTGTCAGCGTCAGCCGGGGGCTCTCACTCAACCACTCTCAATTACATTCACTCATATACTAATACTTTCAAACAAATTGTTTTCATCTGAATACAGTTTTACGACAATTTAAAAAACAACTCGGGTGTGTGTGGCTGAAATATACTTTCAAACTTTGTTTTGATTTAATATTTTACGAAGTTTAGGACTTGAAAAAAAACATCGATTACAAAATTGGTGGAAAAACAATTCGGAAATAACTTGACTTTTTCATTTCTTCCGTGAAATTCGCGACACGCGTCTTATTTATTTCCCCAGAAGTGTTCAAAAGTATTCCATATGGTTCACCTGGTAGAAATTTACCGGTCGGCGAAAGTTGAATACTCGCCATCGGTTATTGTAAGTACAATATTTACTACTATTTATAATGTTCACACTGTTTAAAAACATTTTTGTTTTCATGAATTAAACCCCCGCAGTGATAAAACATATTTACACCAAGGAAATAGACATTCATTTTTTGAAAGAATGAAAATATTTAATTTTTCAAAAATGTAAGCAAATATTGCTTTCAAAATGTGCAGCCTACGCTGCAAGAAAGTTTTAACGATAAAGAGATTTCAATGATACCGTACACATGATAATTCCGCGTACATTCTTCCGTGGAAAACAGTTGAAAACTAGTTATAAACAAAGCATATCTCCCGTGAAAGTTAATGAGATTCTTAGCAAGGTTCTAATTACATCAACAAGCTTTTAAACAGCGCTCAAAAGTTATTTTGAAAGGGTTTTTTAGGCTTAGGACCACTCGTTTCAGTTGCTCATTCCTGTTTCAGACGGCCGCCGCACCAAACTGCGAGGGCGCCACGTTACGGGAGACTTCTCAAAACGTTATCATTTTATAACATATTTTTCAACTAAATACTTTGAAACCCATTGTACTTGTCAAATCAAGAAAATTAAATATCTAATAACCAAAACGGGCAGATTTTTGTTATGTTTTTTTAATATTCCAGCCAAGAGATTTTACGAAGTATTTTTTGTGTCGAGTCTTGCATTTAAATGACCAACAAGTTGTGCACAATAATACGTTCAATTTATGAAAAAAATGTTGGTGTTTAACGGTAAAAAAATACATATAAATCTACCGTTAGAAAAGAGTGTTCCATAATTTTAGAATGGTATTTTTTTAAATATTATGTAGATTATAATAACACACAAAATATTTACCCGATTTTTTTAAGTGTCATGTAGTTATAAAATCTTTCATCCATTTTTTCCAAAGATCGTGATAAAATTAAACGATTTTTCACTTTGCATATTTTTTAATGTTCAATGCATTTAACAATATTTATATCTTCTCGTTCCACTATTATCAAGAATTTAATGACGAGAGAAAACACACTGGGTTTTTCGCTTTTCGTACGGAAAGGACATTTTTTGAGAAATATCCATAGCAAATATATTAATCTGATCTTTGTATTTAGGCAAAGTGATCATGAAAATTAATTTAGTTCTTCAGAAAATGTGTTTTTAATATTTGTTTTTTTTTCAATAAATAAAAAAGGTAATTTATAGTTTTGTCGTTTTTATTTCTATTAATACATCTTACGAATCTGTTAGCCAGGTTTTTTTACCGCTTTTTTTACGTTTGATAAAGAAATACTTTTACAAGGCACTTTAAACATCAATATATCATATGAAGTAAAAAAATGCATCCAATGATACCAAATATCCAAATTTATCCCAAAGCTCCGTGTCAAAAAAAAAATTAAGAATGTAACGATAATATTTAAAAAAAAAATCAATAGTACACCTAATAAACAAATTTTGCTTAAATATGACGAATTTTATGGATGCCTATCATTAGTCATTTTGTTTTTTATCATAACTTTATTAAAATTTATATTATATATTTCTTTTTTATATTAAAATTGTACTGCCTCTATATATTTATGTAAAAGCCCTCTGGGCGTAAAATAAATAAATAAGCAAGTGTACACATGTCACTAGGTGTCTATTTTTCGTACTAATAAAAAAAATATACTCCTTTGAATTAGTGTAATAAAAAAAAACTAAATCCATCCTTCAAAATTACCATCGCTCTCATAATACGAGTGTCATCCTCTTAATATCTATTATTATAATTATTATATAATGCTTATATTATAACCGTTATTCAAAATGACATAATCTTTGCTTATTCATTCGCCGAAATATATTTTCGCAGTACTTTTCGAGCAAATATTCTTTATATCCTTGGGATAAGTAATCTGCGAAAACTGTGAGCAAGCCGGCATGTGTTGTCCATATCTATAGCGGATCCCCAAACATCGAGCCGTTGGGCGAGAGTAATTGGATGGGCAATAGGAAAAAGTGTTTCTCTCGAGCTTTAGTCGGGAGGATTTGTTCTTGCGAGCCTGGTCGGGAAGGCTGGACGCTATTCCTCTTTTACCCCGAGTCGGCTGTTGGTGGGTAGAGTGGTGGAGATGTTTGGATTGGACTTATGTGTGCTCGTAATTTTCGGCCATACAACAATGGGCTTGGCTAATCCGGCACGTCCCGAGCTGGAAAGACGCAATAATGGACGACGTTAAACCCGGTCTCGCCGGCCCAGCTGTCTGAATGATTGAGCTTTTTGTTTTTTTTTTCTCCTCCTTTTTCCCTCCCCCTAGTGCCCACACGGGGCTGGGGCCGGCCGGGGCGGAGCGCCCGCGCCACCCCCGCCAGCCCTTATCGAATTAGTGCCCCCGCGGCCTGACTAAGTGCTCTCGCTCGACCGAAGCTCAAATGCAATTTGCAGGCAAGTATTTCGGAACTGGGTTGGACCGTTTTTGGTCAAGAACACCTCCGTGCCGAAATACCTGCTACCCTGCTACGTTTAAATTAACAAAATGAAAATATCAAAGTCTTATAACGCGATTACTTCTCCTATTTACATTTAAACCTTATCCATACATACAGACTTTTAACAAAATGTAACCCAATTTAGTAATATTAACTATGAAAATAGAATATTAAAGACCTACATTTAAACATCACTGTCGTGTATGCGTAAGAAATAAAAACTCCTTACTCGTTAACCTTAAATCTTATTCAATGTTCACAGTTTTCAGTGAAACAAAAATAGCCCTAGCGCTTGTTTATCACGTTGTATACAAATGACTACTTAATGTTCCCCGTTCGGCTGACTCACCCACTTACAGGCTGAAATAAATGGCGTGAATTTGCATTGAAATTTTAATTGTTAGCCGTAATCGTAAAAAATCTCCTTGATTTATCTTGACTACTCTTATGACTTTCTTTCACCCCAACATGCGATTCCATTCATTCTAAATCCAGAAGCTTATCTGGTGGCGGGAATTCCATCAAGTGTTAATGTTGATTCAGTGTGGAATTTGAAAATGTTTTTAAGGTGCGCCCCTTAAAAAAGTTTAGCATAACACAGAGTTTTGTGTTGTATTATGTAAATTCTGAGTCGTGAGTCGGCTGTTGGTTGTTCGCAATACGCAGTTGGTAGTTCTTAGTTCACAGCTGGCACTGTAATCCCACGCACATTCGCAGCCGCACTTCTTAAAACAGAGCTGGCTCACTGCGATACTTTAGATTAGTGGGGTGGAGAGAGGAGAGAGCAGTAGCAGTCTTAGTGGATTTCGCTGTAATTCCGCTGGGCGAATTCTCCCCCACCAGATGGATAGGCCATCCGCCTGTTTGCAGACCCTATAGGAGCTACCTATATTAGCGGCGATGCTTTCTGCTTTCTGCTTTCCATACTATGTGGGCCGTTTGGCTTCATGAATAATTCATGTCATCGGTGGAAGTAAAAGCCCTCCCAACGCACTGTGTTACGTGATAATGGAATTCTGAGCTTTTGTCACTTCTGGCAATCTGGAAACTTTTAAGTTTCAAGGACCCGTAATTGAATTTAACCCTGATTACTGACACTTTGCTGCGCAGTTTGATTTCACTAACGCAATTTCAGTTGCTTTTTCATGAATCCACACAAACCTTATTTCAAATAATTCCGCCTTCCTCGTAGTTTATGTAATTGTTCTGAACCTCAGTATTTAACATAACTTCTACTTGAATTAATCGTTTTGAAAGATTAAAAACATTTAAATATCTTATCTAAAAGAAAGTTCATATATATTTAAAACGATAAAAACCTAAAAAGGTTAAAAACATCGAAGCGTTTCCATTACCAACGATAAACATATTATTTTTTCTCTAAAATTTTATTAAGAGATATGAAATAAAACTGCGCTTAAAGCGCCATATCCCCACTCAAAAAGAAGAAGATGGAGAAATATTATGTAATTACGAATGTTGGAGAGAGCGCGCTAATATTTAAAATCTCTTGGGGGCTGTCTAAAACAGCATTTAAAGTAACACTGTGGTTTTTTTGTACGTATAACTTGTAAAATAACTGAAAAAAACGTGAATATAATAATTTTCGGAGCCCACTTTGCGATTTTTTTTATCGAGGGAATTTCATATCTTTCGCGTTTCGGCACGGGGAATGTATAGATATTATCTTCAAAAACTACATATATTTTTTTAAAGAGCTTGAAAACTTCAAATGTTTTAGAGAGATGTGTAAGAAATCGGTAGAAATTCGGGGAGCGGCGGCATAAACATATGCCTATTGTGGGTAAAGATATAATTGAAAGAACATGCCCGCAAAAACAGCTAAAGCTCCCGAAGGCACGGAAAGTAATTAAGTGCCGAAAAGTCTTGGGAGGGCTAATTTTTATTTTATTGCCTTCTGGCTGGTCGATGGGGCACAGATTGTAGGGAAATGTTCCATATTGTAGCTGAAGTTATACCCGAAGTTGCAATTTATTTCGCCTTCTTGCCATCATGTTTCAATTATCCTTTTGTGTAAATGTAATTAGTTGGCGGCCGCTGGTGAAATATCGCCCAGAAAGCCCCGCGCCTTACGTCATAATAATTCTCTTCACTGCTACCTACCACTATTATTTCTATGGTCTTGTGCTAGGTTCTGTAACCTATTAGAACACTGAAACATTACAGTATTTGATTATGTGGAGTGGTTCTAACATATATAATGCTAACAGAAGTTCGCATACTCAAATAGATACTAAGAAATGCTAACATTTAAATTATTTAAGTGAAAAACATTGTGTTTTATTCAAAGACTTGTAATGTGTGTATGCTATCTGCAGAATTTGTCTATGATGTCTTAGAAGAAAATAGGTAAATAGAAATCCCAAAATAACGCCGTTTTTTGTAAAAATTGCTTGAAGAGAGCTTGACACTATTTATTTATTTACGCCCGTTAAAAAGACTTTCACGTATACATCATCGACAGTCCTAGGTATATAAGTAGGTATGCCTGATACCTATAAAAATATTAAAATTAATTTACAATAAGAAAAAAATTAATTTAAAAAATTTACTGTAGGAGTACGATGAAATTTAAAATAAAAAATGATTAAAAAAAGCATTTTGATTGTCTTGAATGCGAATTACATACGACCGATTAACGTTGTTAACACAAAGAAGTGCTTTTCTCAAAATATTTAATTCTTTTATTTATGTTTCGTTATATTAACTCAGTAGATAGGGTAAGATCATTTTTTTAATAATTATAGTTTACCCATAAAAAATGCAAAAGTTGCCTATAAAATCATTAAAAAGAAGATTTCTTCATTTACCTACACTTTATAATTTAAAACAAAAATAAATAAAAAAAAGCACATACGTGTAATAGATATATGCAAAACCTTTTGATTAAATAAATAATATTCAGTTTGATTGGGTATTTGGCCTCAGATCCAAATTTTAGTTTTGTATGGAAAAAGGCCGCGCAGCCGTTCCCCTGAAATGTTTGACTTATTTGAAAATGATTCACCTTTTTCATTAGCATTTCTTGCGTTACATGATAAATTATTTCATGCTGTAATTATCGCTTATTGGCCGAATTATCTAAAGAATTCGATTCCCACCCTTGGCGTCGTGGGCCTCCATTCGTTTTCCGCTTGTAATGATGCTAGTAGCAATCAAAATATTGTCTGGTTAATCTAATCTAATAATATTTTCAACTCTCTTAGTAAGAGAAAAGGGAAAGAAAGAGTTTTTTCCTTTCGCGTTTTCAAATCCCGGCGTGCGTAAATAAATTTCATTTGAATAAGTTGTGTTATATCATAATTATTTCATTTAAAATAATAAATAGTATATTTGCGGCACGTTCCAGTTTGCAATTTACTCTCAGCATTGCCCTGGTGTAAGACCATCATTCAGAATCAAAAAGTTGCTTGAAATGTCTTTAGCCATGTTTGGTGACCAGATCTGAATAGCCAGGTACTTCAGCCACCTTTCTCTTCCCATCTCCAACCTATCCACTACCTTCAGCCTCACATCATACCCTTATTGGGGATGCCATAGTCTCTTTGGCTCCAGAAGAGACTGCTGTGCGGTATTCACAAAAAATAAATAAAAAAATTATAGAAATGTGTTGAATTTTATGTTCACCATACTCAGATCAGTATATTTTCTTTAGATTTGAGTCACAAGTGTAACTTTTGCAATGTGATTTTTGTAAACATCTATGTTTAGTCACAGCAGTTTTCCCAGAGGCAAACAACCCGCACACCCACGGCCTCTAATAGAATAAAACGTTCCTATCTGCTAAGTACCAAGTCCCAAGTTATAGCTCATTGGCCGTGCCCGGAAAGCCAAACAGCCTAATGAGGCTGGTTGTATTATCGGTGCATGCGTAGAATATATGCTGTATGCGATACGGCCTCAGTTCTTTGTTTGTTTTCCATGGTTTCATGCATGGAAAAACTCTGTTGCTTTTTTTAATAGTGGAAGACGGGCAGATGGCTATCGGGAAAAAATGCAACGTTTTTGTAATGTAATGTTATCGAAACGTAATTTGTTCGAACTTTCCTTTTGGGAAAATCGATATTTAGTGATCGTTATGTTTTATTGCAAGTGTTAATTCTATCAATTGTACTTATAATTATTATTTTCTACAAGTTGAAACGAGTTGAATAGTTCTACAAAATGCATCACAAATATTTTTCCTTATTGTGGGTTTAAAATGTAGATTAAACGTGGTGTTGCAGTACCGCGCTCGAAACTAGAAAACTCAAAAATCATTTCAACGTCATTTTCATCGTGAGCTATAGAGCTTTGAAATATTGTATTATTTTTGAAAAATGTAGGCAAGTTCATCCAAACACTTTTCAATTGACCACCAAATTCCAAATTCATTCCATTCATTCCTTTTTCCTTCCAGAACTTCTTCTCCTTCCTTTACCCAGAAAGACTCTCCACACAGCATCCCCCTAGATCTCACAGGCCCTATGAGGAAATATTTTCATCAGGGCCTTCTGTGTGGAGCTAATTTAAAAAAAACACACACGCACACACTCAATAAGAAAAGAGATTACTAACTAACTAACCATCACACCAGTAGGCAGAGAGGTCGGACCGCCTAACAACTCGGTCTTGCACATACTCTTTGCCTCATTCACATTCATAGATCGTCTCATACATACTCTTCTAATATTCTGACTCTTGACATGGCCCGTCTCAAGTATCTGATTCACTTGATCGTGCCATGTCTTCCTCGGGCATCCCCAACTTCTTCTACCATTCACATTTGCGTCATTATTCTTCTTACACTGCTTTCTTCATTCATTCGCTCTACATACCCAAACCATCTGATGGTCCCTTTCTTAATCTTACCCATCACGCTTACATCAGCCTTGTATTCATTTCTGCCTCACATTTCTCACATCATCGTACATGGTTTTATCACACATACGTCTCAGGGATTTCATTTCAACAGCATTCAGTCTGCTTTCATCTTTCCTCTCCCAGTTCCATGCCTCACTCCCAAACATCAGGGTAGGTACCATTGTGGACTGCTAGCTTCGCTTCTTTTGACAGTTTTTTTTATTAGCGCCAACTGCAATCAGTCCTCCATGAACGGGTTAAGATTAATATTAAGAAAAGAGAAAAAAAATTAGAAAATTATTTTTTTTACTAAATGGTTTAAAGTGTTGAAAAACTTTTTTCGTGAATCCGACCTCAGAGATGGTTTAATTTAACTTATTCAATGATTGTGTTAATTGGTAAACGGTTTCGTCATTTTTATTTATTTATTTCTAGTTGAAATCACAATTAACTTTTGCTGTATCTCTAGCAGAAATAATTTGAATAATGAATCGAGTAAGCTTTGGGACGAATGAATAAATACGTAAATGAAATATTCCTCCATTAAATTTTGAACGTAGCCTACGACCAACCTTCGGTAAACGGCGAATCAATTATACACAAACATTAATTTGTGATCCCGGTACATTTTTCGTCCGAATGCTCCTTTATCGAGCCTTTTCAATTAAAATAATACCCTATTAAAAACATAAACATCGGGGAATGTTCCCTTTTGCAAGTACGCGCAACGCATTCTCCCTTCAATGGAGAATTAATCTTTGAAGTAATAAAAAAGCGACCCGCCTTTCGGCCAATAAAATTTTGCTTACACAACTAAACAGCGGGGCAATTTTTTCCCCACATATTTCACAAAAATATGTATGCCAGTCGCTAAAAGGAAGGTATTTACAAATACGTATGCTCTTTGCTCGCGTTCAGGCATCGTCAAATTCAGGTTGTATGTTATCATTTTTAATTTGCCATTCTGAATTCTGACGACAACCTAATTATGGTAGTTAAGGCGCCGCATCCGCGCTCAAAAAGAAGAAGATTGAGAGTTATGTAATTACGAATGTTAGAGGAGCGCGCTAATATTTAAAACGATAAAATCGATGCGAAAATTGCGAAAATGTTTAATATAAAACGACTCTTTTAAAATAGAGCAAAAATCTCCTGGAATTTTTTCACAACTATAACTTGTAAAATAACCGAAACTAATGTGTTTATAATAATTTTCGGAGCATAATTTGCAATTTTTTTCTATCGAGGGAATTCTATATAATTTGCATTTCGGTGTGGAAATCATCTAGATATTATCTTCAAAAATAACATATATTTTTTAAGAGCTTAAAAACTTCAAATTTTTAAGGGAGATATGTAAGAAATCGGTAGAAATTCGGATAGCGGCGGCTTAATCAATCAACATTATGCTCACTGTGTATACATATGTATACTACGTACTGCATATGTGATATGTGTACTTTTGGCTAAGTTTACTGTCCTTTTTTTGTTATCATTTATCGCAATGCCTCTTTGTAAAACTGAAATTTAATTGTTTCAAAATTATTACCATTTCATCTTATTCTTCTACATTCATAGATGAATTATATAACTATTTAAAGAAATATTGAAATTTCAAGCGTGTCTGCAAAACAATTCTTTATTAATTTGAATTCTTTTTTATTTATTTTCAATTTCCAAAATGAAGATATTTTATAATACGAATTTTTGCACCCTAAATTGAAAATAGTATATTTGAGTAGAAAATTTCAACCCACTTTTGGCACTCATAAAATTTTTACATTAATTTTTATTTTTTTATCAATGCTGTTTCTAACCATAAAGTTACTAAGGGCCAGTTGTTACACAGAATTTGAACAATTCATCACATGCAAAGTTAGTTTTCAAGTTCTGTGTAAGTTCTCTTCAATGTATGTGAATCAACTGGCCCATAATGATATGTAAATAAAATTTGATTAACTTTTCAAATTCTGTTAAATAACCGGTACTAAGCATTCCAAGGGACGTTTTATAATGCATTAACGACTATTTACTAGTGTTTCGCACGTTGAGTGACGTACAATATGTTAGCAAATACTGATAAACCTCACGCCACAGGTATGTTGAAAAATGATTTCATAACATACTATGATTATCTGCCGTTGACAGCCTATTGACTGACGTGGTGCCTACTGCTAGTAAGGGAAATGTTTTTTATTCAATAACTATTATCCTAGAAACAATCATGATAAATTGAAAATACATGTTCATGATTAATGCTTACGCTTTGTTTTAGAATTTTGTATTTATATTTATTGATAATAGGTGAAAATGGTATAAGTGGGTGGACTCACATTTTATAAGTTAAAAACATTAAGTCATCATGATAGATTAATTTTATTTAATGCAGTACATCTCCATAATCCATCTTTTTCCGTTAAAAAATTATCAACAAAATGTTTAACCAGTCAGATCTATTTGTTCGATTTTCCGAATAAATCATGTAGGTTTCATAGAAATCGTTGTGTCTCCCTTACTATCATGGTTAGAAATATGATCTATGCGGTTTTAGAAAGAAAAAAAAAACACGCTTCGTATTCAAAGATAACCGCAAGTTTAAGACCGCAATTTGAAAAAAAAAATTTACTTTTAGGATTTTTTATTAACTATTTGTACTTGAAACGGCAAAAAGTGAGTTGACGTTAACGTTTAAAATATATTTCCTATTAAAACGTGTACTTGTTTTTTTTTCGTTATCAGTAATATCAGTTGGAAAAAGTAATGTGTCCATTTTTAATTTTTTTTATGTTTGCATGTAAAAATTTAATATTTAGAAAATTATATTGTCATTTCGGATTGTAAAATTTGAATGCTTTTCAAAACAGTTTTTAGTTTTCGGATACATTTAGAAATATTCAATTTATTTGGATTTATATGAAACGGAAATATTTTGAACAAAAATCGACGAGGAGTTGAGAAACAAATGTATTATTATGAGTTTTAACAATAAATAATTCTAAAAGATATATAAGTATGCAATGTTACTATAAAAACATCAACACCCAAAATATTATTCTTGTCTTAATATTGCTAAAAGAAAAGAACAGTTATAATATAATACGGCAGAGGCACACTCGCAATTTCTAATTCCATAAAAACCTTGACAATATTTTAAGATGTTATCCCAGGAGTTTGAAATGTTGAAAATAATAATACTCTTACCATCGTGTGATGCATCTCTTAATATATTTTCAAAGTTCTCCGACAAAAATTCATAAAACTAAACACCAGAGATGTGTACTTTTGAAGTTGATTACATAAAGGCACGTCAAATAAGCTGTCATTTTTACCCACCTCGCTTCGTGCTCAACGTTTAAATGTCAGCCGCCTTTTCGAGTGACATTTAGGGGTGAATTCGAATCATAAATCTACCAGAAGTTGTATACAAAGTTGGCGAGCAAACCTTTAGCTATAAGGTAAGGGCTAAGGCTAAGAATAGCTTAGTATCGATCAATTAGTCTCCTTGGCTAGGAGAAATGCAATCTTACCATTTAGCCTCAGCGACTCCGAGACGAATTTCCATTTGAGCGTGTCTGAGGGCCATTAATCGCCGTAGTTGGCTTTTCACGCTGCATGACCACTTACAAATTAAATGCAAATACCGCCACTTTGTATAATTAAATTCCAGACCGATTTTTGGACGGTCGCGATGTTTGTCATATGATACTATTACTACGGGTGCAACGTATTATTGAATTTTCCACTCAATTTTGTTCAAATAAAATGTCTGAATAAATTTATTTATTTAATATAAACTGTATAAATATACCATGAACAATAATAATAAATATTCACTGATCATTAATATTGATTTAAAAAAATGCTAAGGATAGCTTTCTTGCACCTACATTCCGTGCGGTTAAATAGATCTGCCACATCTGCATATCTATTAGTAACTTCATGTAACCTAGGTACAAGCGAGTGTTTCGTATACTCGGTCATGTTATTGTTGCATTTGAATAGGATTTTAGAACGAGTGGCACATGTGGGCAGATGGAATTCAATGAGATTAGTTAAATCAGGACTGTCCATTCCACCATTTATAATTGTGAACACAAATATTAAGTCGGATATAATTCTTCGATCTGAAAGTCTTAGTAAATAATTTAATTCTTTCATCAAGTAGTTATAGTTTATGTTCTCAATGGAAATACCGAGTTCAAAATTAACGTGTCTTAGGAATGTGTGTTCAATTGTTTCGATTGAATCTGAATATATTTTTAAATGGGGGGACCACATCGAGGATTTATATTCGACTTGACTACTTAAATGTAATATTGACTACGTACTAAGGATGTGTACAAATTTTTTAAAGTTGATTATTTTTATTGTATCCTTGAAATTATTTTCAATATACGAGTATCTGAGTGAATTAAAAAAAAAATTCTAAGGACGGGTTGTTTAAAACAATTTGAACGATTGTTCATCAAACATTTTAAGTTAATGTTCAAGGTCTTTGTAAGTGCTATTCAAGTTCTGTTTTTATATCGTTATAGTTCAGTTGATTCATAAAACATAAATAATCACAAAACTTGAATAGAACTTTCACAGAACTTTAAAATCAACTTCAAATATTTGATGAATTGTTAAAAAAAATTAAACCCCTCATCCTAAGACTGCAAAACAATGACTGAAAAAATCATCGTCTCTCATGTAACACACTTAACATTGACTTATTGTTAGGCTAAAGGTGACAAAGATATCCAACTCTTAAAAAACATAAATATTCACATTTATCTTTCATAATCTGACCTCAGAATTATCAAAGAAGGGCGTAAGAATTGCGAAAATTCGTTAAAATGATAAACTTTACTTGAATAAATATGGAGACGAGGATCAAAAACATAAAAATGAGCAAATCACAAAAGTTACGATTTTGCACCAACACTACAACCTACAGTCCGCCAATGAGGAGGACTGCAAATACCTTAATTTAAGGTACCTCACTTTTATGTATAGTTATTAATACATAAAAATGAAAAATATAACAAGTAATGAACTTTTTTCCAAAAGGCATCAGCTCTTACAGAAAAGGATATTTTATTACTGAAAATAGGATTTAGTGCGATGATTAAAGTAGGCATACTAAAAGTTGGTTAAATCAATTCAACAATTAACCAGTGTTTTATAAAAGACGCAAAAATCTTAAAATTCAGTAAAAAATATATAAATGGGTTTTACCTTCCGTGCCGCAAAAGGTTTTTAGTTGACTTTGTCTTAAGATAAACTTGTGTAAAACATTTGGAAACGTGCTTGCTTTATTTTTATAATACAATCAGCCTTGTTAAAACACTCAACACAGTTAAGATAAGATAACTGAATTAAAAATCAATGGATACTACTTAGTCGAAAGGCTACATTATTATCTAAGACGGTCTTTCCTCTAGCGGGCTTTAAGGGCATTTTTTCAGCGAAGATTCAACTCAAATACTTCATCAAAGTAATTCACTTAGCTTCGTATTGTCCCTCGGAGGAAAATAAATCGAAAGCTCTTTCTCCGAGCATCAAACTTTCAAACGCAGGTGCCGAGACTCCATTCTGGGACAATGAAATAGTTTAAACGGGGGTATGAAAAAACCTCGATGACCGCTGGCGAAGACTCTCCTAACCCTTCTGTGGCGTAGCTATTCATGACATTTAATCAGTCACCTGTAAATTTTGTAATTACTAACATACCTACTAGTTTATTTCTATGTAATTTACAACTTAGAAACTTTCTCTTTTATTGTAAGCACTATCATTCCTAAATTTATCTGTATGATGTTTACCTACTAGTTATATTTTTATAGTTTATCTTTTTTATTCAAAAAAACAGTCTCTGTATTATAAACTTGTCATGTAAAAGCCCATCAGGGCGTTGAAAATTAATAAATAAATAAATAAAATAAATAAAATTTACTTCACAATTGTAAGCTACCAAAATTATGTTTTACATAACACGATAATTTCAGTTTCACCGTATACTTAGATAAATTAAAGTTTTTTATATAAAACATACAAGCAGAATCTATCGCGATATCAATAATCTATCGAACAAAGTATTTTAACGTTTTGAAATTCCACAGCTCTTTTTTAACGTGCAGCGTCTGTTTTCAGTGAGAAAAACTTTCAGCTTCGAAATATTCATGTGACCCTAGATTTTTTTTCATTCATTTGGGAATAATTGGGAATAAGCTTTCGAAAAATAGGAGTTAAATTCAATTAGTAACTATTAATCTATCTGTTATCTAATATATAAAAATTTCGTGTCGCGGTGTGTGGTCGCACTCCTCTGAAACGGCTCGACCGATTTTCATTAATTTTTTTATTTATATTTGGTAGGTATGGGAATAGGTCGTAAAGTATATTTCATACCGCTATGCTAGGTGATTAGAGTGTCCCTAACCAGAAAAAAAATCTATGTATTTTTTTTTAAATTTGGCATCAAAAAAGACCAATAACCCCAAATGTTCATCCCCCTACCCCCACCCTCCCATTTTTGTGATAGTGTTCCGTAAATATAATGAAATACGTTGAGTTGTGAAAATGAATGGTTGGTTTTTTGTTTTGTTTTTATCGGCGGTCATAGTACACAGCGCTCCATTCCTCTTTCTGTCATAGATCCCATCCCCACACACTTATAATACATTCGTTATTTTTTATTTAACAACCAAAATATTCACCAGAAATAATTTATATGGATGAACAACGTTTACCGGGTCAGCTAGTAATACATAATATTTACAATAACAATGATTAAACAATAAAGATTTCATCGCTTTAAATTTGGAATTCGACTCCCAATAATTCTATTATCGGAGCTTTTAATGCATATTTATTACAAATCTTCTGAAAGCAGTGTCGGACTGAATATTGGGGAAACATGAAATAACAACATTTTAAATAGTAGTGTTTTTCCACCAGTAAGACGCCACAGCGACTGTCACCACCGAAGATTGACATTTTATAAAGCAATATGTCAGAATCGAGTATCAGAGAGAGTAGCGCCTCGACGGTTCATAGGGGGAGTTCCATTCCATTACAGCGGACGGGGTGGGCGCCCGAATGATGACACCGCCATTGTCCGGACATGGGCGGCCGGCATCGCGACACGACTCGGACATAAAGGTTTCCACGGCAACAAAGAAGGACAACAAACCTTACAATCAGTAGCCTCCACCTGCGCAACCGGCCCACCTTACCGACCCATTCGCCCACCCGCCCACTATCTACAGGATTCTGCCCGATGGATGGCTCAATGTCGGAGAGAATTACGAACTTATTGAGGCGTTCCTGTAATGAGAAATATTATATAGTTGTATAGATACCATTTCGTTCAAATTCTACAAAAGAATTGGCACATTTAGAAAAATTAGTTTCTTAAAACAAAAGCTATGAGATGAAAGCTATGTTTCAAAACAAAACTATGAGATGTATACTGGGAAAAGGCAAATACGCAAGGATTAATCAAATGAGAGAGGAGCTAAATTGGATTCCAATAAAAAAGAGACTACTATTTAACGTGTTAATTTTTGTGCATAAAATTATGAAAAACCAAATGCCAAAATACTTTAAGTATGAAATTGTTTTTAATTGAGACATTCATAATTACGAAACAAGAAATATAAACAGAGTTCGATTGCCACAAATGAAGAAATCAAAATCACAGAACAGCCTAATGTACAGAGGACTAAAGATGTATGATGAAATGCCTGAAAGTATAAAGAATGAAGAAAGAATGAACGTATTTAAAAAGAAATGTTATGCTTACTGTAAAAATATTTAAATTTATCAAATGAAATGTTACATTGTGCTTATTAGTTTATATGCATGTAGTATAAACTAACTCAATAATTAATAAAAAATAAATAAATAATCCAAGTTTTCTTGTTCTCATTATTCATAGATTCTATGAATGAGAAACTCAAATTCTGCAAATTTATTAACTGTTACGTGCTAGTTGTCTTTATTAACAGTTACTACTCTGATGGCAACCTTTGCTGGGAAAGAGTTGCTGATGCTTTGGTCAAGATTGGATGGGCTGATGACTTGAAAATAAATGCCAGAATCGGATGGGCCGTTAAGGCCTGAAAAACTCAATAAATTTGAAGTATCACTGGACGCCAGAAGGCTCCTAAAGAAGAGGTAGCTGATAATTACGGTAATCGAATCCTTCTCATCACCACCACCGAATTATTACTGAGCCTTATTTATTTAACTTCTACGTCACGTAACTACTTCCCAAGCAATATTCTTAATTTATTTTTAAGCGGGCTTCCTATTGTGAAAACACATAGCTCTAGCACCCACAAAATTTACTAAGGATTGGATTAAAAAAGGATTAAAGAGGATTAAAAAATTTCAACAATTCATCAAATATTTTAAGTTAATTTTCACGTTCTGTCCAATTTCCATTCTGTGGTTATTTGTTTTTATGAATGGTCTATAATGATATTATAACAGAACTCATAGCCCAGCAAATGTACAAGTTTGACATGAGAATAGGTTGCTTCTTCGACTCGTTCTTGAGTTCAACAGTTCGGCTGTGGAACGATTTGCCGGTCTCTGTGTTTCCTTCTTCGAGACCAATGTTCATTCCTTCCTTTCCTCAAAAAGACCCTCCACACAACATCTCAAATAACATAGGTCTTGAGAGAAATTATTTTCCTCAAGATGTCATGTGTAGAGTTAATGTAAAAAAAACTCGATTATAATTTACACAGACCGTGAAAATTAACTTCAAATATTTGATGAATTGTTAAATTTTTTGAAAAGACCATCCTAAGAATTTCTTTTCAATCTAAGGTGTTAAGGGTTCTGAAAAATTTGAAAATATGCAACCGCATTTGAATACCAAATTCATCCAATTGGAATATGCATATGTATTATAATTCGGCATCGCATGAATGCAGTGACATTACACAGAGGCCGCCCCCTTTTCGCGGTTTGATGCGCCCCGCAAATATACAGGCAGGGAATATGCAGTCGCACATTTGAAATATTAATTCAGACACGCTCGTTCCGTGTGAATCTTCTATATTTTACGGATTAATTCGATTGGACTGAACTGAACGAATGGCCAATTTTATATTCATCCCTGCACTTGTGGCTGGAAAACGCGATTCTTAGTGCATTTTCTAATGCAATTTATGCGACGAGTTCGCGGGTGAATTCGCTTAGACTCAATAAATAGATTTTGTTAAACTATTTGTTGAATCCGGTTCTCGCTATGTTTAACTTCTCAGGATAATTTGTTCGGTTTTTGGAACAATTCATATAGATCTCATAGAAATTGTTGTGTCTTTCTTACACCATAGTGAGAATTATGATTTAAAAGGTATTAGAAATAGAAAACACAACGCTGCACATTCAAATGTGAAAATTAAACGCAAAATATTTAGAATGAACACCTTTATGAAACCACTATTTCCGACCGCAATTTGAAAAAAATTAGGAAACTTTGTGTTTTTTTTTTAATTAATTACTAGCTGACCCGGCCACGCAACGAAACACAACGCCATCTGCTGGACGGTTACCTAACCTTTATTAAATTAATACCGCCATCTGTTAATTTTCATACAAATCAAAACCACACCGCCGCTTGCCAGCCCGCTCATATGTTCTATACTATAGACTATAGGGATATATCTGGATACCCTAATAAGTCTAATCACCTAGCGGTATGAAATATACCTAACGACCTATTCTCACACCTACCAAATATACATAAAAAATTTCATTAAAATCGGTCGAGCTGTTTAGGAGGAGTGCGATCACAAACACCATGACACGAGATTTTTTTTATATATATAGATTTTTACATGAAATGACAAAAAATTGAGGTGATGATAAAGTTCATAACGCATTTGTCTAATAAAATGTGTGCGTATTTCTTTTTGTTACCATTAATTTATTTTAAATAGAAAATACGTAGACTGAGCCATTTTTAAAACATTTTATTTTATTGCGTATTAAAAATATTCTCAGAATATCTCGAGGCCTGGGGGGTTAAGAATTTCGTTTATAAAAGCTTTAGGGGCAAAAGTATTAATGTATGTGGCGTAGGAGGTTTTACGTGTTGGACTTCCACCCTGTTATATTTACCTAATAATAGACAATGCAAGGCTTTCCAGAATATGTTCTCATGAAAAAATAACGGTACAATAACCTAATATTCAAATAACCAGTATTAGTTGATCCTATTTTATTTTTTTCTAATTTATAAAAGCTGCGGGGGCAGTTTTGTGAAGTTAACTTTGTTTTGGGTCTTACAACGGGTTGTGCTTCGAGTGGTATTTCTGTAATGGTATTTCGTTTGTAGTATTTTCTTACGGTATTGATATGACTCTTATATGGTATTTGACCTAATAATATCAAAATGTTGTTTCAAAAGGAATCTTATGACGAAGGAGGAACCTCAGTACATTGTCGAACAACAAAAAGGTATAATCATTTTAAGTGCATTTAAATACAGGGGTTCTTTACAGAATAGGGGAAGGTTATTATACAAAACCGTGTAAGTTTATTTTCTAGAGTGACGATTACAATAATATTTGTTCACTTCAACCTTACAATGAACATGTCATTTTTTGGTAGCTGCGATTTGTGACATTTTTGTAGCTGAACACCGAATCGTTTTACATTACAACATTCTGACGGTAATGGATTATCTACAAATAAAAATGTGATAGAACTAGAAAAGCAATGAGTGTAAGGAATATAATACATTTACACAATACATTTGCATGTGTTAGGTCAACTGAATAGATATTATACTCTGTGGAAATCAATAATTTTACAGATAATTTCCTCCATTGCCGTCGGTAATGACAGGGTAACATTACAAATTGTTTCAGGGTGATATTTCCGTATGAAGGTTTGAATTAATGAATGCATACAGAGGCTTTTAAGTAAACTGAACTAACTTCGTAGCTCTGATGAATATTTCAGAAATTATTTAAAGGTATCAATTAATTATGCATTTTTTTTAAGTAAAATAAAACACACATTAAACATAGAAGATGGAAATAAAAAACTATCCGTTCATTGTTCATTTGAAAATTAATAACTTTGAAATTGAACAAAATATCATTTGGAAAATGTTTTCTAAATATTAACGACTTCCAATCATCTTGATGGTAAATATAAAAATACAACAATGGATGAATATCTTAACTATAACTGTGAATAATAATACAACGTTTTCAATAATTTATTCCGTAATTTGTTATTTGCCTAATGTGTCTGTTTAAGTAAGGGCTGAAACTATTAAAAAAACTATTATCAAAACGGTGTTCCCTTTTGCATTGTAAAATGTCTGTACAGCTAACAATTTTAATATTAAATCAGGAAATTCCCATCTTATTATTATATCTAATTAATCGATCCAACTAAATAATAAATGAAAAACTAAATGTCTCGACGCTGTGAGGATATAATATCATGAACTTAACTCAGTTTACAAAATATGGAAAATTATTCTTTCTTGATGCTTTTTTTTATTTTGTGAATTGAGGAATTCTGTACTTCGTTAGTCAAATATGTAATCAAACTACTTGTCGCAAAGATTTATAGACTTATTTTATTACACATATTGTAGTAAAGGGCAGTAACCCTCAAAGTTTTGTAAAAATTACTAATTTACATAATTGTTATCTTGACCACCCAATAAACGTCCCAGAAAAAGAAATCAGCATAGATATCCAAAATTCACACCGATGAAAAACGACTTAACTTACAACGATTTTTTTTGGCGGAGACGGTTTAACAATGACTTAAAAACATCCCAAAAGAAGAAATCCATAAAAATATCCATACCAATAAATAAATATAGAAAATTCACGAGGATAAAAAACGACTTAACCTACATCATGGTTTGTTCATGTCTCATTTTACGAAAAGGCAAAAGATAGTAAACCACCAACTTCCTTAAATTTACTGAAATCACCTCTATTTCCGACCCGTAGCAGGAATAAAAATGCAGGGGCCTCATACTGCTATTATGATAGTTCTACTTTAGTTTTAAGGGAATTAGTTTTAGGAAGTTCAGTTTTTAAACTTCTAAAAAATTGCAAGCAGATGAATCAAAAATGTGGACTTGGTTTCTAGCCAAAAAAATCAAAAGCTTCATTAAAATAACATTTTGATTTTTTCATGGCATCCTCAGGTTATCCACGCAGGTTGTATTTTTACGGAATATAATATAGTTTAAAAAACTTTTTTGTTGAATGAATTAATTAATCATTCTTTGTTCGTGTGCATTAAGAAATTTGCCTCTAATTCGTCGAAAAAGATGTTGATTCTACTTTAAAAACAAATGGAAAATTATCAGTAACGAATTATCAATTAAAAACTGTTCGAAAATACTATAAAATTATAAATAATATAAAATATTTAAATTTTTTCCATCATCCACTATCGTTTTTACATAGATTTTATACTAAAGAATTGGTCACTAATGATAAAAATACATATAATTAGATTGTAAGCAACAGCATTAATAGATTTGTGGGATAATTTGGCAATCGAATTGATCTCTCAGAAAGGTCTTTAGTTAATGACGTTATTTACAGATCAGGATGATAAAATTCGAAATGATCATCCATCAGCTCTTACTTACCCTTATACACATATTTTAATATATTGAAAAGCTCCCTCTTGAAACGTTTTTCGTTTCTCCTGTAAAATTTTGATATTGAGTGTTACTACTTTTTTTCCTAAACACAGTCGATAAAATATGTTCATATTCAATATAATAAAACAATGTTAGTATGAAATGAGGACTTCCCTTCTTTGTCATTTTCCTAATGTGTCAGGTAAAGTGGCCAAGTGTTAGATTCACGCAAAGGGTGAGTCCTTCCCCGACAATACAAAGCAACCGCTGCCGCTACCACCTCCCGCTGCCAGGGGCAGGGGGTAGCGTGATGGCGAAGGTGAATTCTTAACTGCATACCGAAGTGCCGACTCTTATACAATATAAGGTAGTTACTTGGATATATCATTGTAATTGCCTGAGACATCGGCATGTTTCCCGGGTTAAGAATTAATCAACATTTACAGCACGAGAGAACTTTTGAAGTGGAATTTCTCCTGCTACATTGGTATAATGTATAATAAAGTATAGAGTTACAAAGATACTACCTAGCTAATTTTAGTTAGTTTACAATTTTATGTTGTGAGCATTTTCTTCAATTCTTGAGATGATTGCAATAGTAGAGATAATAATTATTTTGAAGTAAACATTTATGTTTATTACCAAATTGGGAAGGGGGCCATGGGTCTGCCCGGACAATCATTTATTGGTTAACCAACACCCCTGCCGTAGGTCACCCCAAGTGGTTCGCTATGTTTGACTTAGCATGGGTGCCCGGGTTCATGGGGTGAGGTTTTTTTAGGTCTTGGCGGCACATGCATTAGCCCACCTACTGCGTGGCGGGCGAGCCAAATGGTTGATGGAGACCTTTTTATCTCTCTAGAGCTGCTTCGAAGCCGGACTTTCTCTGTATAAATAATATCTCTAGGAGGATACGTTTTGAGATTTTCACGACCAAAAGTATTTTCGTTATTTGTTTTTGGGGTGTTATGCCGTGTTGCGCTACCTCCTTCTTTAGCCAATGTTTCGGACATCGTTGCAGTGTCCATCATCAGGGCAGATCCGGTAGATGTAGCCCGATGTGTGTCAACGATGTCCGAAACGTTGGCTAAAGAAGAAGGTAGCGCAACACGGCATAACACCCCAAAAACAAATAACTAAAATATCTCTAGATAATTAAAAATATGTTATGATTATTTTAACTTTAAAATAGAAAATCGGATTTCTGAAGTAGGTACCTAAATAAAACTCTCCATCAGTAGTGTCTCTGATGTCATGAAACTTGCACGTATGTAAGTCAGTGCTTTTATTTTCAGTTGGAATTATAGCGTTCAACAAAGTCAGTTAATTTTTCCCCTAGAGTATTGCTAAAAATAAAACAAAACGAAATACGTTTTTTCCCATTTTTCATTCCATTCTTGGGCGAAGCCAGAAAATAAAACTAGACTGTAAGTGATATTTCAATTTTAAAAATCGGTAGTCAAAAGAAGTCTGAGAAGAAGAGGAAAAATATGACCTTTCATTGAATTTGTATTCCGATAATATGGAGAATTCCTGTTCATCCTACTATTTTTTTTAATTATCGTCTTTAATACTCATTTCTAAAGTAACTTCTGCCTTTAATTGTTCAATTTCAAAATAATGCCCATCTTTAAATGTTAATTTCCAAAGTGATGTCCATCTTAAAATGTTCATTTCCAAATTAATGCTCATAAATGTTTATTTCCAATATAATGTCCACCGTTAAATGTTCAGTTCCAAAGTAATATCCATCTTTAAATGTGCTTTTCCAAAGTAATATTCATCTTTAACAGATCATTACCAAAATATAGTACATCTTTAAATGTTATTTCCAAAGAAAGTAATGTCCTTCATAAAATGTTCTTTTCCAAAATAATTTCCTTCTTTAAATGTTCATTTCCAAAGTAATGTCCATATTTAAATGTTCATTTTCAAAATAATGTCCATCTAAATGTTCATTTCCAAAGAAATGTCCATTTTTAAATATTTATTACCAAAGTAAATAAATGTGCATTTCCAAAGTAATATCCATTTTTAAATGTTCAATATCAAAATATAGTCAATTTTTAAATGTTATTTCCAGCGTAACGTCCATCTTAAAAAGTTCGTTTCCAAAATAATGTCCATCTTTAAATGTTCATTTCCAAAGTAATGTCCATTTTTAAATGTTCATTTCCAAAGTAATGTCCGTGTAACCTACCTTTGATTAAATGTATGGCAAATATTAGCCCTGCTAGGATGATAATGCCTCGGACCTGTTTGTTTGCCTGCTCCCCTCTGTTTGTATTTTTGTAATTGTTTGTATTTTTGTTTCCGTTGCAGATGAACCGAGCTATCCAAGTGAAACCAGCGGACAGTGAAAACCGCGGAGGTAGGAATTTTCAAATTTGTTCTTCCTTTGTTTCGCTGATTTAATTAATGTTTTAATTAGGAAGCCAGCGGATTTTCAAAATTAAATACCTGCAATGAATTTTTAATAACTTCTGGTTTTTTATTGGTATTAAAAAAAAACTCTTAAAATATTAAAAGAGAAAAAAAATACTTTAAAAATTATAATAATACAATGTTACAAAATAATTTCAAAACAAGTGTTAAAAATCCATAAAGCTTTTATTGGTTAAAAATATTTATAATTGTGTATTCATAGAAGTCACGTAAATATTCAAAATGATAAATGTAGGAGATTCGGTAATGTTATTTAAAATTACACATAACTTAATCGATTGTACTGATCTTCTTCAACGCCTATCATTCCATGTTCTAAATCGCAACAGCAGGCAGTCGCTTACCTTTAATCTCCCTCTTTGCAAGACCAACTCCAAACAGAACTCATTTATCTACAGATCCACACACTCATTTAACTTAAATTATTACCACATTGACATTTTTAACTCGTCTTTACGTGACATAAAACGAAAACTCACTAAGCAACATGACTCAAACTAGAAAGTTCAATCCCTATATATTCCCGTCTTTTGCCTCTTAATTCTATTCCTATGTTCCTCCTCCCCCTCCCCCCTTTTTTCATATATTGTAACTAAAAAACAAATTGATTAAGGAAATACCCTTACAATGTCACACTTTATCATTCACTATCATCAATGGAAAGTTCATAATTGGCATAATTAACATCTTATTATTGTATTATTTTGTAATCTCTGATTTGCTGTCAACTTTCTCTAAAATAAATAAAATAAAATAAAAATAAACATTTGGTCATTAAATAAAATAAAATATTTCATTTAAGAACGTAATTGTGATAACCATAAATAAATATTTTTCCACAAATAAATATCAATATAAAACATTAAACAATAGATTTTAATGAAATGATATTCCAAAAATTAGAAAATTACAAAATCCACGTGTTAAAATACAGTAAGGTCAATAAAATGATGTTGTCGCTTTAATATCATGTTAAATAAAGATATCACTATAACATCAATATGTTACAAAATAAAAACAATTAACTTTAACAAATAGAGAATAATCCGAGAAGTTAACAAATTAAATGAAATCGCTATCAGATGGTGAGTTTGAAATAATTATTCCTGACCTAACATTTTTAATAGCCGTAGTTAATAACACATGGAACGAGTATAAAAACCTTATACGTTTTCACATAGTTGCGAGCATGCAACGCTTGTTTACATCACCCTAATGGTAAGTTCTTTCCACATCCGAAACACATGCACACCACTACTTCTCTCAACAAGTGAGGGCGCTTAAATTCTTCGTGTAGCTTTTATCCCCTAATAAATAATACCACAAGTAAAAAGATTTACATTTTCTTTTGATATAATCTATTCCCCACTTCTTAGTATGTTTACAAAGCCTAAACAATATAACGCGCTTAAGTAAGTTATAGCAGTAACGTCATTATTAAACAATTAAGAACACATTAATATTTAGTGAGGAGAAAACAGATTTCAAAGTACTTCACATCTACTGTCTCAATTTATTTCTCGGTAAATTGGTTAACCGCTAATAAATCAGTTTACACACCTTCAAAAATTGAAATTTAAAATCATTTAAATAATTCGTTTCAAAGTGGTTTAACCACAATTTGAAAATGGCATTTTAAGCCGAAACAGCTGTCACAAAAATAAAAATAAAATATTGAGAACTTAATAATATTTTAAATTTTATTTCATTTTCTTTATAGTTAAATTCTACGCAAATGGCGTTGAATCTGGAGGTTGCGGGTTCGATTTACACCGTTGCGTAAAATACATTTTAATTTAATTTTATAAAAAGGTTAAAGTAAATTTTAAGTACAAAACCGTCTCAGTAGTTAGTATAATAAATAATATGAAATAAAGGTACAAACACATCAAAGTTAGAGTCTGTCAAATAAGAGTAGAAAATATAAAAAATTGAAGTACAAAATTTGTAGGCTGGCAACACCAATTTAACTGTCAAATATTCTTTTAAAGTGCAATGTCACTGAATGTATAGAACACAGTAAACCACATTTTAAAAACATTTTTGGTTCATGACATAAATTTGATTAAAAGGTGTTTCAAAAAGCGATTTGCTTTCATTTAATTTAACATAAATTTGAATTTAACAGTAGATAGAAAGGAAGAATCACTAACGGTGAGTTTAGTTACACTACTTTTAGATCTGAATGAGTTAAATATATTCAGATGTAAAATTAGAGACACGATCTAAAGCCCGGGCAACGCTAGGTACTTAAGCTAGTATTAAATAAATGTGAGCAATTTCTAAACTGTGCTTTATATTTTATTATATTATCGTTTTTCTTCATTATGTTAACACAAAATTGCGAAAGTATAATAATAATATACCTTTACGCAATTCTAATTTTGAGATCAGTGGGTAGCTATATTGTAAAGAAAAAATATTTTTGTTAACTTTTACGCCTTTTTAATTTTTTTATAAAAATGTAGGTTACACAGCTTTACATCAACACCATGAGTTATATGTTTAGTATTGCCATTTGAACTACAGTAGCGCCCTCCTATGTTTTCTACTCTTATTTGACAGACTGTAGTTATGAAGAAGAGAAAGTATTTTCATTCCTATTTTGTCTAGCGGGTGTTCGTTGGTCATTATGCTTTTACGCTCATTCGAACAAAGTCTCAACGTGTGTAACGTTTCTTTCGATGCTTTTTTGTTGGATATCGAGCCAACGCAAAAAATATTAAATGTCTGAGGTAATTCTTGTTGATGTTCGACAGAAATTCGGACGAGCATGTCTCAACGCGTAGACAACGCATCGAAAGTGTTGGTCGCCTGTCTTGAGTACGATGTGCTATTGGAGAACAAAAATGTATATTCAGAGTTGTCCTCGCGATTTTGTTAACGCGTTTTTGTTTTTTTGACGATTGACCATAAATAAACCACTCGCATTCGGGTCTGGTGTTTACAAGCAACTATCTACTAAGTTTAAAAGCGGGTAAATCGGCGAGTGAGATTGTCATGATGACACACAAAACTGTCCACTCGATCAGTAGCGTAGGAAATGAGCTGCTAGCGCCAGTAACAAGAATAACGAAGCCTGCGTGAACTAATTCTGTGATGTTTGACAGTCGAAATCAGCTGTTT
Organism: Limnephilus marmoratus; assembly: GCA_917880885.1. Lineage (NCBI taxonomy): Eukaryota > Metazoa > Arthropoda > Insecta > Trichoptera > Limnephilidae > Limnephilus > Limnephilus marmoratus. Next base: position 65,629,457 of record OU862906.1, read on the forward strand.
ATTGGCAGCCATCTTGAAAAACATAAATAAACCAATCACGAGCAAGCGTGTGGCGAGTAAAGTTGACGACCTTTCAACTCTCGCGCCGCTCGAGCGAGTGGACGCGTAGACGATCATAGTTCCGAATCAATATGATCGATCAAGCCAAACCGTTGAACATGAAAGGGCGTGGATACAAGGCTGAAGATGATAACAAAGATCGTTTCGCTACGCACCAAGAATCGCAGGGCGAGGTATGTTATAAGAGGGGACGGTTGTGGTGGGCGGTACAAATATTGTCACGTTATTCGTAGATAACCCAAGAATGTTTGTTTTAGTGAATAAAAATAATGAACTATTATTCAAGTTCCTCACGAGTCGCCGTCGTAACTTGTACATTATAGCTTGTATAGTATAGTATACCACTGATAAAACCGTTCCCAAAAAATGTAATACCTGCGATGGCATTTACCAATTAAAATGTTTATTTTCTATTTGAAGTGGTTTGGCGACACGAAAACTTTGCATATAAAAGTAACGTCGGCATTTTTTTAATCGCAAATTTTAAATCGCAGCATTCTAAAAAATTTTGTAGGTTAAATATTTGCCAATCGTAAAACATACAATACGTGTCTATTACCTAGGCACAAAAAATTGTCGGGGCTTTCTTTACGACTTATGTTATCAGTAATAATATTATTTTTATAAAAAAATGTTGAAATAAGTCTATATTAAATACGCACAATGTTTAAGGCCTCGGACCTATTTTGTCGGAATATTTCCGCTTTGCAATAAAATCCAAAAAAAAATCGCAATGCATCCGAAAACTAAAAACTGATTTTAAAAGGTGATGAAATACGCTTTCAAATTTTAAAATTGTAAATAAACATTTAATTATTTATATATTAAAAATTTGAATGCTAACATAAAAAGTTTTAAAAATAGCTCACATTACGTTTTTTCCAACTAAAATTGCTAATAAAATATTAAAAAAACACATATTTTATTGGGCTACTATGTTATAAATGTTACAGTCAACTCACTTTTCTTTAAAAAATAATGAATAAAAAATTGCCAAAAATTCTTTTTTTTTCGAATTGCAGTTGGAAACTTCAGATTCATAAAGGTTGTACATTTGAATTATTTTGAGGTTAACTTTTAGATTTGAATATAAAGCGTGGTGTTTTCTCTTTCTAACACCGTTTAGATCATATTTCTACACGTGATAGTAAGGGAGACACAACGATTTCTGTGTGACCTATATGTGTCCTGAAATAAGCGTGAGGAGTTAAGTGAATCAGGCAATAAGCTATTGGGCTATGTATCAAAAGGTTTTGATTATGGATCGCAAAATTTCTAGTGTGAGGCATATGTCAATCGATCTTTCTATGCGTACTCGGTTTTACGTTGACGGATTCTTCAAATAACAGCGTATGAATTTGATATTATTTCTCTATAACAATACCAAGATGCTTCCATCACAAACTCTCGTCTAGGAAACTCGAGTAATTGGAAAATACTTAGCTCCCATCTTATGCACACAGCGCCACTCAAAATTTGAGTTGCTTTCATCGGGCCCGATCGGCTTGCCACGAACACAGAGTGTATCGTTGGCACAATAATATGTACATGTTTACCGCCGCGTGTTTGGCTAAATTAGTCTAATAAACCTTCCGACCCTCCCCCTCAGACATCAAAACGTAATACCGATCCCCACGTACATTATACAATCAAATCTAAGGGAAAACGAATACACCAATGCTCAGTATGAACATTACGCACTACTTCTGCGTTCTGCGTTTGATTGAACACGCTTAATCCATTACTTATTCACGTCCTCGGAGACATCCGAATTCACTAATGACTACCACTTCATATTATTTCATAAGTTAAAGTGAAACCAACCGCATGTTGTGATTTAATTATAATTTACCTGACTGAACTAACTAACTAATTAAGCTTCACGCAATTTTCCCGCAACGTTTGGTACAGTTGTGACGCGTGAAATTTGAAATGCTGTAAAGGACAATAAATCCAAAAAATTGTTAAATTTGTCGGTTTTTTTTCTCTTTCAATCTGCGTCGTCGAAATATTTCTAGAAAATAAGGGCGTCTTTTACAAAGTTTTTTTTTACATTAGCACTATAGAGGAGGCCTTGAGAAAAATAATTTCTCTCGGGGCCTTTGTCATTTTAGGGGATGCTGTGTGGAGAGTCTTTTTAAGGAAGGGGAAAGACAGGAAGTTCTGGGAAGGAAAAATATTATATATAATAATAGATATGAGGGGTGGGTAAGAATCTAGGGATCAGTGGGTTGAAAGACGTCCAACTGCGGTGCAAGGTGATGGATCGAGAGAGTCCGGCTGGAAATATCAAAAGGTCTCCCTCAATCGGTCTCTCTCGATTCGGCCTTCCACGCAGCAGGTGGGTAGACGTATCCGCCGCCAAGACCTGGACAAGCTTCTCTGCTAAGTCACCAAACATAACGAACCACCTGGGGTGACCTATCCAATAAATTGTTCCCGGGGTGGCGGTACCCATACTCATTTTGTACATTTTAGGAGCATTTTTTTCTGAAAAATTAAAATAAATTTAATTAAAGAAATTTCCAAAATTTGGTAAGAATCCTTAAAGATCTATTTAATTTTATTTCATAATAAAAATTCATTATTGTAAGAATACAAAAACAGAAGATATGATTTTTTTTTAAATATGAAAAGCTTTCTTTTTGCTCTTCTGAACAGTAAACATTTTATCTTTTACAGCATATCAAATTTGCTTGATCGATATTATCTACAACAAGCATTCATATATGTTTTTCTATACGGATATTTTACGCAACTCATTCCACTACTAATTATTAAGCTACGCAGAGCAAGAATACTGGTAATTTAAAACAATTTAAGGCCCAGAATAAAAAATGTGGTTAATTTTAATACGAAATAGCTACTCAAATGCGAATCGTATAATAGAAAAATTCTTTCCTGATTTTCATACTCTACCGCAAGCAAAACTTTAGCTTTTCAAGACTGTCCTAAGTCAATCAGCAATCAATACTACCGCCCTACCTACCGTCCATTTTAGTAATACAAAATGTTACTTAACTAGTTTCTTTCCACTTCACGTTATAATTATTTTTAAGCATTTTGCTATTTTGTTTACGAGAAGATAAAATGAAGCGAGTGGGTGAAAAATAATTTTTCATTGTATTTTGGTTTGGTGTAATCAAGTTAATATCTAGTATGGAGCAAGCAAACAAGCACTAAAACCGGTCATAAACATTAAAACATTCCGTTGTTATTATTAAAATTATATTTTTTTTGGTAATTTAATGGTTCTGCGTATAATGGCCGTATTTGAGTCTAATGGTAATGCATTAAAAACAAATAAAATGCAACATAATTATAATAATTCCGATACGAGGTTGTTCACACGATAATCCGTCGTAAAACTTAGGCGAAACCTTTGGTTTTAGTTTATTTCCCCTACTTGTTAAGTAAAGAAATGCGTATTATGTCGTAGCGTGTCTTGTTCCTGTGCCACCGAGGATAATGGTCGTACAAGCGAGACCATTACACCCTCTTGAGGTGACGCGATAGGCTGCCTTTATAACGCTTTGTGCTTAAGGCTCTACACACGTCATAATTTGAATATAGGAAACAATCGTCACCAATTTTATAGGATCTACGGATGACGTATTTATGCGTTTTTGAAGTGTAAACTTCTTTAGCACTGTTGTGATTTGAAACTCGATAAAATGGAAGCGAGCTACACTAAAACAATACAAACACAAACATATTTAGGATTTAGCATGCTAGAGAATGAGATAGCAATAATATGTTTATTTATTTCACGGGTATTCGGTTCCTATATATTTTGGTCCCACCAAAGCCTGCAAGCGCCTGACGAATCGCCAGACATTCATTGGACCAAGGGTCGAATACTACGAAATCCAAATAAATTTATATATTTTAGTTTTTGTTAAATTAATATCCAATCTTAAAACTACTCCAAAATGAATAGCAAAGAAAACACACAAGAAAGCGATATCTAGCGACTCAGAAGAAGAAAACACAAATACTAATAAGATGACCAAATGTATAGGAAAAGGTGCACTGGAATTCGACGACAAAAATATGAGAAAAAATCATCCTTAACATTGATAAAAAAGTGCTTCGTGGTCTACTTTAGTTTTTTTTTAGGTTTCATTCTGCCGCGTATGAATTGCACACTCACATTTTTTATTCAGCCATTTTTCGGGGAATATTATTTGTTAACTTTAAACTACATTAACTGTGGTAAACTTTTCCTTCATTCCCTTAATTGAAGCCATACATTTGTCTTTATTCTCTTCAGCCAAATTTACAAGCAAACGCGCTGAATACATCAATTCTGAAAGCACCAATGAATGGGTAGAACTAGTATAATTGTTTATTCTAAGGGACTTACTTCGGCGTCTTTATTTGATACGCGCGTATTTGTTCAAGAACACGAGACACAAATGATACATTATTATCTCGAGTACTGAAATAAAGGGGCTCGCTACCCTTTGCGGATTGCATCCATCCCTTATCCCCGCATAACTTACAGGCCTATAAAGCGGAGATAGAGTTAATAATATGAAAACGTTTTCTAACAAATGACAAAGGTTGCGTGTCAGCGAATCCGCCCTCGGGAAGGGCTGGTGGCTGGAGTGATCAATGCCCTATTTATAAGTTGGGCATAACGTGTTTCGCGTGATAAGGTATAACACCGAACAGTTAGTTTATCTAAGTCGCCAGCCACTTCGTGGAGCTATACTAAATTAGAGAAATATTACAACGTTTTGTTTTTTGCGTCAAAGTCCCATTCTCGTCAACTTTAATCCTTTGGGGTGAATGTTCAACAGTCAAAGTTTAACGTGCATTCCGTCAGCATTCAATTATTATTATTATTATTGTGGGCCACGCGAGTTTTATTTGAGTTTTTGATGAAGTCATTAAGGCTTTACGATCATGTTTAATATCGCTCATAAAGTTCAAACAATACTCCAAGCGTCCCTATGTTGGTGCGTTAATATAAAGCTAGCTATGTTCCAATCGAACGCTATTGTAACACCTAGATACAGTGTTTTTTTCATTACTTTTTTAATGAAAAACAAATTGTTTTCTGCAAGGTTGAAGTATCTAATCAACCAAGTTCAGGCGCGAACAAAAGCATTAACTTGGGTAAATCAAATCTCTAGGCGTAAAAGCGCTCGCAATACGTGCGTTTCTCGTAAATGCTGATTTGAATACATAAAATCATGGCAGCATATTTAGTAGGTGTAAAGCATTGGCGCCATCTCTCGCGAAAGATCAATTAGCACGAGGAGTCAGCAGTGGGTAAACTGTTGGCTGTTGACTGTTGGTTGGTTCGTTGTGCCGCAAACATCACTCACACGCGTTAACGCTAACAATGATCCAATTATCTGATGGATCGCACGAACTTTCATTCACCAAAAATTAATTAACCTGGAGGGCTCATCGCGCACCGGTTGCGTCCTTAACTCTAAATACATTCGTTACTTATCTGATGTGGAATACCAAACTTCAAAACATGATCCGGGAGACGAATGATGTTGCGTGCTTTGCCCACGGAGTGAAACAGAATCGAACGCTTTCAACTCCGAAACACCGGGCTTTTTGGTGATTTATATCCCCAATAAAAATTAGCATATTTTTTCGATGCGGTCAAACAGATAACAGCCTGCGAGTAAATTAACGTTGGAAAATGAATTAAAATGAAGTCGGAAGGCAGAAGGCGGCAATACTCCTCGGAAGGGTTGAGCAAAGGGCTGGAGGCCGGGAGAGAAGTTCGCAATAAGAAGTGAAAGTCGGGGAGTTTTTACGAACGCGCCTTGTTTATAATGACGTCTTCCGCCACATTGTTAAGGAGACATTTCATGTTTGGTCGCAGTTATTTCGAAGTGTGAGCCAGCTCCGTGGGCCGTAAAATTTAACGTTTGCTAAGAGATTTACGAAAGATAAGGGGAAAAACGAAGTGCCACGCTTTATTATACTTTTATAAATGAACTTACTTTCATGATGACTGAAGACATCTGAACAATATCTTACGCACACAAGGCTTTGCTCTTATTTTTATGACCAATAAATTTTACAACAACTGAACCCTAATCTATTGTCGAAATGAAGTGAACGTACAATTACTTTATATTACATTCCCATAAAATATTATGCATGTTATGAAACAATGATGATGAATGCTTTACAGCCAAACAGATGGATCAAACGTTTTGAGACCTTCTCGGGTCACGTTTTATATCATGAAATATTTATTTGCTGATCAGAATCAAAAAGTTTTCGGGTTCGAATCTCATTAGGAGGGACCGCGGTCCTCTGGAGACGGCATGTCCCACTACGGGGGAGCTTCTCGAACCTTCGGAATATTTGATATTTCAAAACACACATTCCGTAGAGGGGCAACCAGCCATGAAAGGATTACGTAACCCTTTTCATCCATCAGAGGCCGTAATTAAAGTTTCGACTGACGCATTCCCAATGGAAGTGGGCACAGTACAGTATGGTGTACAGTCAGTGGCGTACACCCAATTGGGGGTGACACCCGACCATCAAAAAAAAAACGAGTGCGCTTTAGACCACACAACTGAAGTAAAACTTCTGCTCCGTCTATATGATAGGAAGAGAGAAAGAAAATGTGCGCGCCCACTGCTGTGGCTTGCTCCTACAGTGTGATACAGACAATAGGCCTGCACTGTGTAACGTTACTGGCAATGAGAGAAAGAGAGAAAAAAATGTGTGCTCGCACCTCTCTCTCTCTTGCCCCTACAATAATATACGAAGCGTACTCCCTCTCAACTACTGTTCGCCTCGCTTTTTGTAATGCTCTCGTCACGCATTCGCCAGCTTACTCAAGTCAAGCGTGCGTAAAGAAGTTTTACTTCAAAAAAACTTACTAAGGTAGAATATTGCCACAAAAATATTTTACACATGAACACTGTCCGTTATTTATAACTCGGTCGGTCGGGGATTCCCTAAAAATTCTGTTGTTTTATATTCGTTCCTGGCTCTAATTATTTCTCGGTTGGGGATTCCTCTGAAATATTCCTTGCTTGTCACCTATTCTTATTTCTTTCGTACATTGTGATTAACGTGAACTCATGAAGAGAATTGATACCTATTAATGACGTGAATTAGTGACGCAGCAGCTAGCCGACTTCAAACAAATAGGGGCTTACACTGGAGTAGTTTCCAGGCGAAGATAATTCGTCGACCAAATGAAAGCGCCCTCAGATTTCGTTTAGTTGTCGATACTACTAGCGCCGCCAATCATAATACCTAAATTATTTTCTTCATTATCAGGTAGGTCATATCCAAAACCTACTTTGAGGATTAATAATTCTTGAGGTGACACCATGTTCATGCTTGGGGCGACACCACGACCATTCTTGGGGTGACATTCAGCGGGTGCCATCCATGGCAGCCACGCCACTGTGTACAGTTTACCCTGTGCACGTACTCTCTACTAGACATAGACAAGCCTCACTATACAGGTATAGTAGCAGTACTAGCTCAGTGGGTTTAGGCTACATTGCTAACCGGGCTGGGCGCGCATAAAGGACTAATTATTACAATCTGATCAGTGTTGTCAATCAAACGAACCCCCGTTAATAATCCCGATATTGGATTTATTTAAACCCCCTGTGTCGTGTCGGGCTGCACAGATTGCCACGGCGCAAACAGTTTCGTTAACAGAAATGCGGTTTGTGTAAATGTATTTCAGAAACTACGAAAAGACGCATTCTCTTACAATATTATTTGGTGTAATAATATAACACAATAACATAAAAACAATTAAATGAAAATAATTTGATTCGTTTTTAACCACTATTTAAAAAAATTATAACAAGTAAATTTCTTCATCTGGGATACAATTTATAAAAATAATTACGATTTATTAAAACTCACATTATATCTTCTATTCCTTACTTCAACTACGCATTTCTTCTCATTTTTTGAATTTTTACATTTTTTGAAGTAAAACTTCTTTACGCACGCTTGACTTGGGGAGTAAGCTGGTGAATGCGTGACGAGAGCGTTATGAAAAGTGTGATCGGGCGAGGCGAACGGAAGTTGAGAGGGAGATATAAGTTAGTGAAGTTTTACTTCAGTCGTGTGGTCTAAAGCACACTCGTTTTTTTTCTTTTCTTGTATTGCTTGTTTTTCCAATTTTTTTATTGCCGATTTTTCCTTTTTTTTTCTTTTCTCCTAACCATACAACTTCTTCTTCTTTCTTCTTCCATGCGCTGTCCCAACTCATTACCTAGGTAGGCTGTTGGGGTCAGCTCTTCTCGTTCTCAGGATGTAATTTCTTCTGTCCTGAGTATCGCTTTCATCCAGGCCGTTTCTCTGAAGAATTTTGGAGCATTGAGTCATCCAGGAGTTCTTCGGTCTTCCTCTGGATGACTTTTGATTAAGCTCCATAAACATTGCCTGCTTCACTGTGTGGTCTGATGGTCTCCGTCTTATGTGCCCATACCATCTCAACTGTCGTTCCTCCAGCTTACTGTTTATGTCTGTGACACCCAGGCTACCACGAATGCGTGAACATTTAATCCTATCTTTTAGTGATACTCTTGCCGACCATCTAAGCATTCGCATTTCTGCTGTTTTGAGTTGCCTAGTGTAGGAGTTGTACATAGTCCAGCATTCGGAGCCATACATTATCGCGAGTCTTACAATAGTCTGGTATATATTTCCTTTAAGTTTTATAGGCATTTTGGAGTCACACCATATTCCTGTTACGGATCTGAATTTAATCCATCCCACACCTACTCTATGGATGATATCAGCTGCACATCCTCCGTCTCTGTGGATTAGTGAGCCCAGATACTTAAATGAATCACAATTGGCTAATGTTACTCCATCCAGTTGCATCGAAGGAGTTACAGCATTTGTGTCTTCAAATGGCAAATACAAATATTCAGTCTTTTTCCTGCTAATTTTTAAGCCATTATCCTCCAGGATCTTTCTCCACCTTTCCAGGCTATTCTGTAAGTCACAATGATTATCAGTACTACATCATCTGCAAAAAGCATAGTCTTGAGAATACTGTTGTTCATTTCTTGACTTGTTAGATAATTCATGACCATTATGAATACACCGACAGATCCTTGGTGTGCCCCCACTTTAATTGGAAATTTTGGTGATGTCCCTGATGTGCATCTTACTTGGGTTTCAACGTTTGAATACATATATACATATCTTGTATGGAGAGCACATATCCTTCTGGTACATTGTAGGCTCTCAATGCCGCCCATATCAGACTTCAGGGTACCCTGTCAAATGCTTCTTCCAAGTCTATAAATACCATGTGCAAGTCTTTTTTTGCATCTTAATGTTTTTCTATTTTGACTATTATTCTGACTGTTTGAATAGCATCTATTGTTGATTTTCCCGACACAAAACCACATTGATCGTCGTGTATTTTTACAATATTCCTTACTCGTGTGTTGATAATTCTCTCATATATTTTCATGGTGTGAAACATAAGCTTTATCCCTCTATAATTGTCGCATTTCCTAGAGTCTCCTTTATTTTTGTAAAATGGAAGAAGGTAACTCTGCCTAAAGTTTTCTGGCATTGGTTCTCCATTCAGCACTTTATTGTATAGATTGCATAGCCATTTATGTCCTACTTCACCACATTCTTTCCATAATTCAGCTGTCAGTCTGGCCCCACTTCTTTCCCACTTTCATTTATATGGCTACTTTAACTTCTGTCTGAGTGATTTTTTCAACTGGCCCATGCAGTGGTTGCTTTGACACATGAGTTCTTCTTAGAAATTCTTCATTCAGTAATGTAGAATAATAAATCTTTCCACCTTTGACACGTTTTGGTTTCGGCTGTGATCAACTCACCGTCAGTGTCTTCTATGTATTTAAGTGTTCTAATGGATTTGGCCCTCTCTTTCCTGTGTGCTGCGATTTTCTAAATTCTTTTTACCCTATTTGGTGTTTCTAGGTCATCATACAGCTCTTTCAATGCCTCATGTTGTGCAGAGGCAACTAGTTTCTTTACTGTCTTTTTGACTTGCTTATACACTATCCGGAGTTGCTCTTTTTGTTGAGAATGCTTTCCACATTTCTTTCAAAATTTTCTAGCATCCAGTTTTGAAGTTTTGATGTTAACTGTTTTCCGTTTTCTTTTGAGATATTGAACCACTTAATTTTGGTCGTAGGTTTTATCTCATCTTTATACAATTTATGTCTCGTTACATGTAATTACAGCAATAGTACCCGATGTTGTGTTGCAAGGGATAACTTTACAGTCTCTGAGCGTTTTCCTCATTTCGTTTCTACATAGCCAATAATCTACTTGTGTTGCAGCATTTCATTTTCCTAACCATACAACTGGCAATCATTTATGCCAGATTTTTTATTTATTTTTTTGTGTATCTAATATCTATATAAATATATGTTTTTTTATATACTATTTTTTCATTTCACGAGCGTTGGTTTTATGTTGGTTAATTATTATTTCTGTAAATTACAATGGGCCACTTGCATCACATTTTTTTAAATTTTTTTCCGGTTTAGGCAAATATTCTAAGACATTCTGTATTTTTTTTTTTTTAATCGTATTTTTGTAACTCTGGGGATTTTTTGAAAATTTCAATACGAAAAATCAGACCATTTTTTATAAACCGGAAAGACGGGACATAATTTTATAGGTGTGAAAAAACGATAATTACATAGCCGAAAATCATTTTTAAAAAAAAGAACGTTTTCCACACGAATGGCACAGGAGAATAACGAGGCATACCAAAAATATTACATCTCATAAATATTTTTTTCCTTGATCCATCTTATTGATCATAAATCATTATAATGTACAGCGTCTATATTACTAAATTCAATGTAATATACTTGAACTTGTAAATTGTAATAATAATAAGAATATTATAAAATATTATTTTGTTAAAATCAGCACCATAATCATTATACCTCTAAAACATGTACCGACATCCTCTTCACGTTCTGAAGAGAACCCCGTAGCCATTAATTGTACGGGGTTCTCTTCAGAACATCTGTCAAAAAATCAAACCAAATGATAAGTTCGCAGAGAACAAACAATAAATCTAGTAAATTAATAGGAACATTTTCGGCGACGGGACATTTTCATGTAGTGACGTCACGAGCCCAAATAATGGATTTATTTATTTAAAAATAAAAAAAACTGTACATTTCTATAACTTTTTACTAACATTTTCGTAATCTTAGTAAAAAACTCTATCCACACGGTTTTTTCCAAGTCGTTATGAAGTCCATGCAAGTGGCCTATTGCAAAAATATATAGATATTTACAATAATATATTAAACTATATACAACTTGTATGGCAGTTAAAAATGAAGAGGTTTTAGATCGCCTTTTATAGCCCTCTTTCACATCACTCTTTAATCATACGCAATATTATTCTATATTCTCCGACCTACGTTTATTACAGTTTAGTCATAGTTAACATTTTTTAATGTATGTTTTGTATAAAATAAAATAATACTTCTACTGTTTTGTATCTAGAATCCATTACAGAAGAAAGCAAGATTTGCATGTAATTAATGTGAATAAATCCACGCAATATTCCTAGAAATTATACCGGCAGTAGTTAGATTCTTTGACATGTCTCATAAGAAATTCTTCTTCGGGTGGTGCGAGGCGGCAGCTTCGTAATCTCAAATACCAAAAACTGACGGAACAGCATGAAAGAGGCAGAGCTCCTTAGGTCACATGAATTAGCAATCCGCCAAGTAAATGCCAAGAATAACATAAACTTATTCCAAGTTGGTAAACTCGACAGGTGAACTCTGAATTTGGGATTTCGTCGGTAATTATTGATTTGCTTGGCTCCGGGGCAAATCCGAGCGCACGCTTCTTACATCAGTTAAAACATTAATTAAAATCTTAGTCTTTGGTGAACCTACCTGCGTATGCATGGCGTCTCGAATACAAACGAAAAACGAAAACATTGATTTCTGTAACTTGTTTAAATTAATGCGTCAATGGAGAAAATGTTTTAATTCATTCAGACGATAAAATTTGCATGCATGACATACATAATAACTCCCGAAATAGGGTTCTATAAAATTTTCATCCACACTTGGAGTAGAGGTCCCCTAACCTACGAGTATATTATGTATTGTATACACACGATATTTGTATACAATATATTATTAACTAGTAGTCCTGTGAACATATCTAACAAGATTTTCCTCGAAATCATGAGATTTGTTAGTAGGTAGTAAAAACCTGCCCATTTAATTGTAAACCATATATTTATTGTAACATTGTTTTTATTTCAAGTAAGGAAATATTACACATTTTTTCAAAAGAAACGTCACCATGGTCATGACTTTTCTTTTTTCAACAGGTAGGAATTATAATATTTTTTTAAATGTCAATAAGTCCAAATAAACACGACGATTTTACTAATAATCTTTCTGATGATATGCAGTAAGTCGTGTATTTTGTCGAAATGCTTCAGAGCATTTTTGATTGAACCACGGCTTTGAGCCCACACCAGTTTTTTTATTGTTTTTTTTTTGTCACTAGATTGTAAAGCAATCCGTCGCGGATGTGATGATTTCACTAATTCTCTATGCATATCTAGAAGGATCGGAAGTGTGAAAGCGGACAGCTGACCACGGGAAAGCATTAAAATGTGCCTGCAGATCGAACCAATCTGCCGACCTACAGTGTGACACTTTTCTCTTCAGTCTCTCATTTGGCGGTCTGAAATAAACGGGCAGTGGTGGACGATACAAAAAGCGCTGCAACCTCCATCTTGTGACCGAGTGGCGCAGTGGTTAAAAATATGTCTACCAGGTTGGAGCGGTGAGTCTGGACATCAGGAATCTTTGTAGACTCCTGAACCATTTGCTCCAATCCGTGGCGAAGGGCTTAGGATTCTTCCTGTCGTCCAGTCGAGTCTTTGACCCTGGAACTTCAACCATGGTTCGTTATCAGCATTGAAGTTGGCCGAAAGGTATCGGGGCAAGAGATCATAAGTAGTTTTGCTCAAATGTTTGAATAGCTCGGATGTGTCTGATTCGCTAAGATTCACGAAGAGTTTTCCAGATTCAACAGTCGCACACAGTTGACACCAGCTCGGCTATGGAGACGGACAACTCCTTTGGGTGTGAACTTGCATGTGAGGGTGCAGCCCGGGTAGTCCAGATAGGATATGTTATTTTTTGGTGTGTTTTATCAGAGAGCAGATTTTTTTTACCAGAAAGAGAGGGTGAAAATTTCAATGCCAAAACGTCGTTAACTCACTCCAAAAAAATCAGCATTGACATTGTAACAAATTTAGATGTGTTCATTAGAAAGAAATGAAATATTCATTTTTATAAGAACAACTCTCCTTTCATACTTTTGGAGGTTATTCCCATCAATGTAATATATCATTGAAGAAGAAGATAATAATAATAATCTAAACGAAAATATTAAAGAGAACAAGACACAGAAAAAGATAATGTTAGCAACTGGGACTCGAACCCAGAACCTTTCGTCTATCCGGGACGTGCGTTTATCAATTCCGCCATTGCGCCCTACTGTCAAACCGTCATAATAGTCAATCTCATATTTCTAATTTTATAATGAACAATATTATCTTCAACTAATTTATTTTCCGTATCATAGGCAACTACCCTTTTTATTGGAAACAATAATTCTAAGAATTGGTTTGTAAGTTTTGTAACCTCTATAGCGTCACGGATATAATAGGCCACTTGCATCACATTTTTTTAAATTTTTTTCCGGTTTAGGAAAATATTCTAAGACATTCTGCATTATTATTATTTTTTTAATCGTATTTTTGAAACCCTGGAGATTTTTTGAAAATTTCAATCCGAAAAATCAGACCATTTTTTATAAACCGGAAAGACGGGACATAATTTTATAGGTGAGAAAAAACAATAATTACATAGCCGAAAATCATTTAAAAAAAAAAGAACGTTTTCCACAAGAAAGGGCACAGGAGAATAACGAGGCATACCAAATATATTACATCTCATAAATATTTTTTCCTTTATCTATCTTATTAATCATAAATCATTATAATGTACAACGTCTATATTAATAAATCCAATGTAATATAATTGTACTTGTAAATTATAATAATAATAAGAATATTATAAAATTTGATTTTGATAAAATCAGCACCATAACCATTATACCTCTAAAACACGCACCGACATCTAAATTGTACGGGGTTCTCTTCACAACATCTGTCAAAAATTCAAACCAAATGATAAGTTCGCAGAGAACAAACAATAAATCTAGTGAACGAAATCAAAAATTCACCTGAAATCAAAGTGATGCCATATAAAAAAAAAATCAGTGTGGAATTTTACAAAATTCATAGGAACATTTTCGGAGACGGGACATTTTCATGTAGTGACGTCACGAGCCCAAATAATGGATTTATTTATTTAAAAATAAAAAAAAAACTGTACATTTCTACAAAATTTTACTAACATTTTCGTAATCTTAGTAAAAAGATCTATCCACACGATTTTTTCCGAGTCGTTCTGAAATCCATGCAAGTGGCCTATTATCCGTAAATAAATACACCGAGAGGTTCTGGGTTCAAGTCCAAGTTGCGACCATTATCTTTTTATGTTTTTCTTTGTCTTGTTCTCTTTCATATTTTCGTTTAGATTATTATTATTATCTTCTTCTTCAAAGAAATGAAATAATTTGACATCACAATTTAAATATAAATAATTCAACCTTTTGGTCGGCTTTCAGTATTTTTGTAGTTGTTGTAGGTACCGTTTAACTATTTCGCATTGATAAAATAAACATTTATATTAAAGAATACCTACTTTTTCTATGAAATCCCTTAATTTAATCTTTCTTTTTAAAGGTAAAAAAATCTAATAAACTTTAATAAATACGGGTACTTAGACGAAGCCAACATTCTCTCAGAAATAAGTCATTAAATTCGAGACACGTTTTTGCAACAAAAGCTCGAATATTGCATTTTGTATTCTCGGTAGTTACCTATTCTCGGGTAAAAGCTTTGCGCTTTGCTGCGAACGTATACCCCTAAGGTCACAAAAGTTTCGGCAAGTAAGTTGTTCAGAATAACCTTTGCTCTCATGCAGTTGTTAAATTGACGCCAGTTGTTGAATAGTAACTGAACTTCGACACTTGTTCTCGATTTCAAGATTCAGCAAACTTCTGAAATATGAAACTATTAAAAAGTAGGTAACAAATTAACCACGGCAAAATATTAGTTTTGAAATAATTCTAAATGTCACAGCGTTAATTTAGTTTGCGGTAAAGTAATCAAGTATTTTCTTCGTTTGTTGAAATTTTGAAAAAATGTATTTACCGTTTAGGTATTCGTCGTGAAGTAATTTCGACGTTCACCAAAGTAAACAGCCCTACGTACAACGACAATGGTAAACGGGACGATCACAGGACGTAAACGTTTAAAAGGGCTATTTGGGTGCGCAATAGCCTGGGAAGATCGAAACCTTCTGGCGAACCCTCGCACTTTCGGCCGACTAGTCCTCCGAGATGTGTGTCGTCTAGCTTTTACAGTCTCTCTCTTTATGACGCCAATATACCGAATGGGTAATAAAAAACAATATCGGATGAACGGATATAGACTGTACACTTTCAATATCAGATATTCTTCCTTATATTTGCGCCTAGAATTTATTTTTACAAAATTTCACCCTCAGGAGTGTAGTGGAACGACTTTTTTCCATTGAAGAGGGGCGGCGGCGTTAACCGTTTCTCCATTCAACTGGTGATTTATTTTAGTCGTTTGGGTGATAGTATGAATTGGAATATGGACATTTTTTTCATAACTTTTCCGATTAATATTTTAGGTAATGCACGTACCATTCACAAATAAAATCCCACAATGCTTTCAAAATTTTCTAATTTCTAATTATACGAGTAGCATAGATGTTTTATTAGCATTCCTACCAAATATCGATTTTTCTTACATCTTATGGCAGGATTTCGTAGAGCTTCATTTCAATTTATGATCACATTCGTGTTATTTTCGTTATTTGTTTTTGGGGTGTTATGCCGTGTTGCGCTACCTCCTTCTTTAGCCAAATTACAAAATACATTCCTCTTCAATTTTTTTACTCTTCTTTCTCCCAGTCACTCCAGTTCGGCCAACAAGTTGTACTGTATTGGTCTGTCAAAAGGCCTGGTACCAGATGGCTTGGTATGTCCTCATCCTATCGACAGACATGACCAACTCTAGTTGTGTGGAGTTAATCAGAAGGAGTTTATGGTCAAGGAACGTTTGCCTGGTGTTTCTTGTGATAATAATCTGTTTCCAGATAGATTTCCAGTTCTTCTTCAAACTTCGCAAATACACTTTGAGGCATCGTTAATAATTTTGTAAACACCACTAAATTATTAACATTATCGACACATTTCAAAAACAATGTTTTCTTCGGCAGGATAAGTGACTAATTAATAATTAATTAATCTATTTTCCTCACGAAGAAATCATTGTTCAGTTCACTTCGTCTGGATAAGTTATTAATTAATACCTCCTATTCATTAATACCTGGCAAAGGCTCCACCCCTACCATAATAATATATTATTCCTATCCATATTTCATTACTGTCAAATCAGTATACGTTTGCCCTGAAGAAGGGACGGTCATTCTGAAACCGGTCGGCTTTACGCAAATATAAAAGTGGTTCAAACAAAGTTAAATTGTTTCATTTAGTAATTAATTATTAATTAATCTTTTGTCCTGACGAAGAAAACATTGTTTTTGAAACTTGTCGATAATGTTAATAATATAGTGGTGTTTACAAAGTTATTTGTTTTCATTAAATGTTACGTTCTTTCATTCTACATTTATTATTAAAATTGCAACATTTTATTTGGAAATGTATAAGAAAGAAAATAAGAATAAGAATAAAATAAAATAAAAACATAATAATATGATATATTGTTCACCAATATTTGCAATATTGGTGAACAATATATCATATTCCAAATATTGGTGAACCAATATTTGATTTTTGTTTGTGATATCATCTTAAAAATTAAGTATTCTAATAATGTATTATGAAAGATTTTTGGCTTCGGAATGCATACAGATTTTGTTATTTGAAACATCCTTGCCCTTTACGGTGTTTACGCAGGCGATAAAAGATTTCAAACAAAAAAGTGTAAAGAGTCGAAACTCTCCCCCAAAGTTTGTGGGCTTACATAAAATTCGGAGAGAAATTCTCGCAGAAATAGTCTTCCACACTTCGACAGAGTCGATACAAATTTTATCCCTTCCCGCCGAAGTTTTCGCATCTTATATCGTTATCATCGATCTCCATTGTTCTGGTGTTAAGTTGTTTTGTTTTCGCAGAAGTCTGAAAACGGCCGAGATGAAAACTTGTCCAAGTTTTCCCAACAAGTTAGTCTATCTGCCAGCCGCGGCGCTGCGGGACCCGACAACAGAACTAGAGAACCAGACTATAGACAAGGATCTTCAGCTGCCGAACTGTTTCATGAATCTCCCGCACGTTCCCTTAACGCTCATTATTAAGTGATTTACAAAACATTCACACAACTGTCAGTGCCCAATGCCCACTGACCAGTGTCTTTATTCATTCATCGCAAATAGATTCTTTTCTCTGAACTAACCAGTTACAATTTTTATGGCCTATTTTAATACTTTTTTAGAGCAAAAATATTTTTGAAGTAAAACATCTTTACGCACGCATAACTTGGGGAGTAAGCTGGTGAATGCGTGAAGAGAGCGTTACGAAAAGCGAGGCGAACTGTTGTTGAAAGAGAGATATAAGTTAGTGAAGATAGAAAGAGAGAGAGTTACGTTTCGTATATTACTGCATGGGCAAGAAAGAGAGGTGCGAGCACACATTTTCTTTCTCTCTTTCTCTCATAGCCAGTTACGTTTCGTGTATCTAAGACACAGTGCAGGCCTATTGTTTGTATCACACCGTAGGAGCAAGTGATAGGAGTGCACGCGCACATTTTCTTTCTCTTTTCCTATCATATAGATGGAGCTAAAGAAGTTTTACTTCGTTTTTACAGTCGTGTGGTCTAAAGCACACTCGTTTTTTTCCATATGCTTCGCTGCTTTTAGAAGCTTATGTTCTTATGTTTTAGAAGCTTGTGTTCTTATGTTCTTCATATTTTAATCATATTGATTTTTTCTACAGTACATGAAAAATAGGATGCGAACATTCGAAACACTTAAACCAATACCAAAAATGGGTTTATTGGTAGAATATTAAATCCGAGATCTTCTTGAAAAGGGCAACCGTAGCACGTTTCTTAAAATAAGCTTAATATAAATGTGAAAGGCGTACGTCTGTTTCATTATTTATGTAGAGCAAAATCTGCTGGACTCGAACAAGGTTTAGCACTTAGGATCCGGTGTCAATAAATTATAACCCTAAACTTTATATCAAAATGAACAAGCCCCGACCCGTCTTATGGGAAGCCCTAAAAATGCTACCTTCTTTCCCTCATCGTAAAATAATTCTTACTTTGTATTTGATGCGCAAAGTGAAAAATGCGTCCTCTAAGTGGAGCTGAACATAAAAATAGGCGACCTGTAGTACTACCCATATCTTCACTTTCCTTACGTAATCATGCCTTAAAGTTTGTGTTACCCCAGATGTATTTTATTTTACATTGATGATGGTAAAGCAATCATCTAAATAACTTTGTTAAATATTACACTTCGGAGACGGGAAAGCTTTTTTGTTCTGTTTGAATTAAAAAGTGCATAGTTTGTAAGTTTTTCATAATGGCTACAAGTTCAGCGACAGCATCGCGAAGCCACCAACTCTAATCATCCCCGGGCGCTGTAATTAAGTCAACCGCTAAGAAGGAGGTAACATTAAAGTTTTTGCCTTTCAACTCCGCTTTAATCACAATAAATTGCAAAAAGTTCTCAACTGTCACGCTTCATAACGTTACAGAAGGCATGACGGATATTATTATTCATAATTAATTGCCTTCCGATGACGTCTTCTTTGTAAGCGCGTCTCGACGAGGGCCGTTTAAAATTTAGTACGATCGACCAAAAGTTTGATGCAATATTAACTGAATAAAACGCTTTTCAAAATGCGAGCTCCTCCGCCTCCCGGCGGTAAGTTTATGAATTAAGCGGAGTATTAATTTTAGTCCTCTCTCCCCATAGCTTCGTAGGCCGCCACGGCGTTTGCTGGGTATTACGCGGTAATGCCGTAAACAAAGATGAAATTAATGATGCGCACGATGAAAATCCGTACAAAACCGAGTTTGTGTTTGGCAGAAAACAATAGGAGCTTTGCACCGCTATTTAGATGAATAACTAATCTAGACGTGAGCGTCTTACGGAATATTCGACCCCGTAAACAGTCAAATTTCAGAGACAGGCGCCAGTTCTACCCACATTCCCATCCCATTGTACCTCATGGTGCAAGACCCCAACACAATACTTGTCTTGACCAACAATGCCTCCGGCTTGGACATAATATTTCTGTGACGCTTTTCTCGTCGCCTTGTGCATCATTTATCACAGAGCTTTATACTTTTTAAACCAGCTTTTATCTACAGTCAACCTCTGATATAATATATTTTTTTACAAACGCGAGTCACCCTTTCCCACGAAAAACAGTCCAATATCTCTCGTTATGAATGTTAAATACCTTTGGAGGCAATAAAACGCACTCGTTGCTGAAAACATTGCCCAAATTTACCCATTGTATTGATATATTATTGTTCCAGCTCTACCTTCGCTTTGAACATAATATTCCCTGCCTACGTGTGCTTGAATTTAGTGGAATATTTAGAGAGATTATAGTATGCATGTTTTCTACAATTAAATTACAAACTTGCGATATTAAATAATTGAAAACAAAATAATAACAACCATTAAATCATAACCGCGCATCATAAAAACAAATAAGAAATAGGATTTAACTTGAGACTTTCTCCTATATCAGATTTTGTCTTACCACACTTTTAAGGATTACTTTAAACCTGGCTTTTTGTGTGATTGACTCCCAGCTTTCCAGGTGTGTTGTGAGACTGAAGGAGGTTGATAAGTGAAGGACATGGGAAAGTGAAATTTTGAAAGATCCTTGCTATTCAGATCTCGTCACTAAACACGGCTGTTGCTATTTAGCAACGCTTCGATTCCGAATCGTGGTCGTTCACCAGTGCGATATTTAGAATACCTGCCACTCCGCCTTATTCATCCAATACATATACTGTGTTTTCAAAAATAATATATGATTGCATTATTACTACAACGTCATTTTCGTCGGAAAACCACCTCACGGATGCTTTAAAATACTTACATATTTTAAAAAATTCAAACGTTTTCGTAAAAAATAGATTATTCACTTTTGGACTAAAAAGACAATGACAATGAGGTAATAATATTATTATCTTTAAAAGTAGTAAAATTTAGAACAGATCTAGTTTCCAACACCAACTAGTTCTGAAACTATCATAAAACTTGTAATATGGGTTCCATTTCTCTAAGTCCCCGCTAACTTTAAGGCAGGAATATGGATCGGCCTATACGTTAATGTGATTTTAATCTACGAATAATATCGGACGTTTCGAATGCCCAAACGGCACTTCAAAATCCTCTCGGCTCCGGAGAACTAGTGGGACAAAACATACTGGTAGAGTCTGGGCTTCAGCAAATCATTATTTTCAATGGAATATATGTGACTTTCAATTATTTGGTCAATAACTTCTCCTGGTTTCTCAGGATCATTTTTATTTTAAGGGCTGGATTACGTTATATCCTGTTATTTTGGATTTCGAATCTCTGCTACGTAATCGGACGGGTCGCACAATTAAATTTTATTTTGTTTATTTCTGTTAGATCGTAAATCTTGGTCATTTAAAATAATATATAGTAGGAGTTCCAGAGTTGCCGATACTATAAGTATCTCTCTGGTGAAAGACCACGATTCAGAATTGAAACGTTGCTTGAAATGGCTAAAGCCATGTTTGGTGACAAGATCTGAAGAGCCAGATATTTCCCCACCTTCCTTCACCCCATCTGCTTTCCCTCTACAATACATCCAGCCTCATAACATACCTCATGATGTTTCAAATGTTTAGTAGTTACGTGGTGCTCAAATAAAAATTAAAAAAATTATAGATTAAGGAAAAACAAAGTACACCGAATTAAAACGAATTAATAATCTCCGCTAATTAATTAATTTTGTACAGGAAATGAGTTATTTGAAAGCATTGTGATCCAGGAAGTTAATAAAATATTGAAAAAAAAAATGGATATAATATCAATTAGAATCGAACCGTTTTATGTATTTTTGGCAAACACACGAGAATGGAACGAACCGGTGTTAATATTTTCAAATATTTAATATGGGTGTGACAATTGTCACTACAGCTCCATGGTTTTTTTTTATTTATTTTTTTACATTAACTCCACACAGGAGGCCCAGAGGAAAATAACTTCCCTCAAGGCCTATGTCATCTTTGAAGATGCTGTGTGGAGGGACTTTTTGAGGAAAGGAAGGAGTGAACACGGGTCTTGAAGAGACCTATGTTGTAGGTGGGAGGAAACATAGAGGCCGGCAAATTGTTCTACAGCCGAGCCGTTGAACTCAAGAACGAGTCATAGAAACGACCCGTTCTCATGTGACTAATGTCAACCGTGTACAAATGTTGAGCGCGTGTTTGGCGTGTTTTCCGACTATGCACTGGTGCCGAGGGGATCAATGACGCTAGTTCCTCGGAGCATCTACCATTGTAATACCGGTAGAACAAGGACAGCATTCCCACCTGACGCCTGTGCTCTAAAGATTGCAGTCCGTCTGTTAAGATGGGAGAATCTATCAAACGGACCGCCCGTTTCTGCACAGGGTCAAGGGTTTTTTTTAGGTATTTTGGAGCTCCAGACCAGAGGTGGCTGCCAAATTCAACCATGGGGCGCACTTGCGATTTGGACAGGGTTAGCAGTTGTGTACTATTAAAGTATCTGCGGGCCCTGTACAGTACGCCCAGTTTCTTTTATAAAGCAGACTCCCTGAAAGCGACAACCTCTGTGTTCAAATCCTGGATGCGACAACAATCTTTATTCACGATTCACAAGTATTTTTAGAATCTCTTTTCACTTTAGTGTAATCCTACCGGCTGCGCCAAATGTAAAGGTTTGGTATTATTTACATTCAAACACTATTAGTTCCGTGTGGGTACTTCTCAATAGCTTTAGGTTATTGGTAACAACTGGTTTATAATGAGTTTACGTATTTACAATAATTATGCTACAAGTCACACGACCTGTTTGCATTAGTGGCTAATTGGCTGGCTTGAATTAGTCTCAACGGCCACTGCCTACTCAGGTATCCTAATCGGCCATCGATAAAAGCACTTTCCCTACTGGCATCTGTCGGCATCATTTAGAAGCTCTTCTAATACATTACATTATTTGAGAAAGGTTAGGTAAGAAAATAGAATTTTTTTTCATCATTTTTTTTGATAAAATTTTATTTCATTTGAAATCCTTCCAATTTAAGATAGGTTTTAGCTAAAAAAAACAAAGAGTATTATTTTTGCTTCGCTAGTAGATATCGCGGGTCAGATATCTGCATTCAAATCGATTTTAACTTTCAGTTCAATGATTCGGGGTTCCAGAAGCGTTGTTTTTACAGAAAAGACCGACATGCCATCTGGAGGTTGAACGGGCCCGGGGGCCATACATTCGTCAATGTCGGGGCCCTCGGCCACTAATGTGACTTTTTTGTTGATCCGGTTAAAGTTTTAAGGGGTATTTTGCGGTCACTGAATATCCGCGCCGTGACATGTCAATTCGGGATATCCGATTTTTTGGCCGAGGTTGGATTGCAAAACGAATTTTTATTAATTTTTATTTTTAACGTAATGAGTTAAACCTCAAATTGTAATATTAAATTAATGAAGACAATATTAGCGGAACTCAATAAAAAATCTGAAACCGAAAAATTAGAAAAAGATACGGTCACATCTAGAACTCGAACCCAGGACCAATGACTTGTCGGATCAGTGTTCTACTAACAAAGCTAATGTGTCCGTATTCGATTCGATCATATTTAACTGTATCATTCTTTGAACAAGAACTACCAACATTATCTTCATTTTCTTAACGTATATTTTTATCGGCTGCTATCTTTATGTATGATTGTAAGATTCAACCAAAACTAAATGCTATCTAGATAGTGTCTTGGATAAATGTACCAATTTTTATTTAATATGCGACATATATTGACTTTTCTGCAAGTCTATGATGAATATTTATTTTTAATTTAATAAAAATGTATAACCTCATTTTGTAAAATTTTATTAATAAAGACAATATTTGCGAAACTTAATCGAAAATCTGAAATAGGAAAATCAGAAAAAGATACGGTCACATCTAAGACTCGAACCCAGGACCTATGACTTGCCGGGTCGGTGCTCTACCAGCTGAACTAATTTATCCATTTTTATTTGGTTAAAAAACCCAAAATGTTGTTTTTATTGGAAACCATTTAGTTTCAAACTGTTATGTTGGGATACGAAAACGTCATAAATAGAGAACTCCAGTCCAATTTTTTTTAATGAATAATGACGTTCTAACTTAAAGAACTGCATTTATATTTTTATTTTTAGAGTTAGTTTTAATAGTTAAAATAATTGTCAACGTTTTAATTTTTCCCCGAAAACCACCGTATGTTTGGTGAATCGTGTGACGTCATCACTCCTGAAAAATTAGTATAGGATCGGGCAATCAGTTGATCAACTACCGCCATTTTGAATTCCGTTGTTCGAAGTATTCTCCCTAGAAGAAGCATTGCTATTTTTTTTTGTGCAGTAGTTTTTGAATATTTTCAATGATAGAGATACCTTTATTTTTTGAAACATTATTTAGGCCTAAATAATAATTCAATAAACACAACAACTAAATCTCTATAAACAGTATGTAAATAAACGAATAAATTAATACGATGGCTTGTTTCATATCATACATTCCCATCAATGACTTTACGGTGACGTCACGACACGTCGAACAGTGACGTCACCACTAAAATTTGTTTTTACAATCCGATTAATGGTCTTTTTAATATTTTTTTAAAAACTCTGCGTTTAATATTATTTAATAAAACTTATATATTCAGAATCTGCGTTTATTGGTCTATATGAAAATATTTTTTAAAGCCATAATATTTTTCACTGGAGTTCCTTATTGCAACATTTTGATAAGAGTGGTAGATACCCTAGGTAGGTCCCCTTTGAGGTAGGTCCCCTTTGGGATGTCTTGTTAGGCTAAAGAGAACGGGGAAGAGAAGAAGATGAAAGTTTGGCAAGTTTTTGGGTATTTAGATCTGGACACCGTGTACGGATTAAGACATTTAGAGCAACATTTCGATTCTGAATCATGGTATTTCACCAGGACTATACTGAGAGTATATCTATATCAACCACTCCATTTTCATGATTATCTCAAAGTCAGATATTCTAATATTAATTTTTTACTAACATTCTGATGAAAGCAGTTATGGATAGAATTGAGGATTTTGTGTGTTAGTTTTTTTTTTACCTTAGCTCCACACAAGAGACCTTAGAAAATAATTTCCCTCGGGGCCTATAATTTGGGAGGCGGGTATGGGTACCGCCGCCCCGGGAACCATTTACTGGATAACCAACACCCCCGCCACAGGTCACCCCAAATGGTTCGCTACGTTTTGTGACTTAGCAGGGGCGCCAGGGTTCATAGGATGAGGTTTGTCCGGGTCTTGGCGGCGGATACGTCTGCCCACCAGCTGCATGGCAGGCCAGATCGGGAGAGATTGGTTGAGAGAGTCCCTTTGACTTCTCCAACCGTACTCTCTCGGGACATCGCCTTGCACCGCAGTGGGAGGGATGGATTCGTCCGTCTGACCCCCAGATTTCTACCCACCCCTAATACCCTTTTCCTTTACAGATCTTATTCTCCTTCCTTATCATAAAAAGACCGTCCACACAGCATCCCCAATGACGACATTGGCCCTGAGGGGAATATTTTACTTAGGACCTTCTCTGTGGAGCTAATGTAAAAAAAAGTCATCTAAAGGGATGCTGTATGGAGGGTTTTTTTTAAGGGAAGGAAGTTCTGGGACGGAAATAGGTGTGAAGGATGAGTAGGAATCTGGAGGTCAGTGTGTCCAAAAGTGACGGACGTACGAATCCATCCCTTCAACTGCGGTGCAAGGCGATGGGTCGAGGAATCTGTAGAGGTCAAAAGACCTCCTCCACCAGTCTCCCTCGATCCGGCCCGCCACACAGTAGGTTGGCAGACACATTGGCCGACAAGACCTTGACAAACCTCGCCCCATGAACCCGGCACCCTTGCTTAGTCCAAACGTAGCTTAGCGAAACGTAGCGAACCTCTTGGGGTGACCTATGGCAGAGGTGTTATCCAATAAATGGTTCCCGGGGCGGCGGTACCCACACCCGCCTCCTAAAGTTGATAAAGAATCGCAATTTTTATAACACGCAGCCACATATCCTAATTTACGGATAGTTTGTGTAAAGCGAAAATTTTTTTTTTCAATTTTAATGCTAATAATAAATCAAATTTTAATATCAATAAGTGTAAAAATCCGTGGAAGACAGCCATCTATTATAGCCTCACGATCAGCATATTTCAAAGCGAAAATTGCTCGTAGTTTACATGGCGCAATTTTAAGCTGGGCTCATAAATAATCGCCGTAAAGAACCGACTCCATCGCGGCTGTGTTCTGTGTATCGTTGCATGATTATAATGCAAACCAAAATATATGACAGCACTTAGAAAATTAAAAGGATCAGTGCATCCACACGCATTCTATTGTGTTGAAGGGAGTATTTTATCCGGGACTGTAAATTACGTGATGGAAACATTTCACGAAAACAGCTTTATTATTCTACGTCATGAGTACAATACATGTAAAGTACGTTAGGATTATTTTGAAATAGTGGATCAACGACCTTTTACTTCTAAATTCTGTAAAATTTCCGCGTCGTCGTTCTGTCTTCTCTGTCACACTCTATATTATTAATTTTCTATGATCGTGGTTTAAACAAAGCACACAGTTAAAAAAAGCACACAGATAGATATTTCTGGATCAATGTTTTTTTACGTGAATAAATACTTCTTTAACACCGATTGATTTGAAACACATACATCGAAAGGATTTAGCCTGCGAGGGAATGATATACCAATAAAATATTTATTTAATTCACGGGAACTCGGTTCCAATATAATACGATAAAACCACTCTAGTCTCCTTTGGTCTGGTGGTATAAAGTGCCTGACGAACCTCTGCAGATATTTAGCGAAACAAGGAGCGAATCCTACGAAATTTAAAAAAATTTAAAAATTATTTTTGTAAAATCAATATCCAATCTTCAAACCACTCCAAAATGAGCAAGCAAAAACACGAAATCTATCGATTCTGAAGAAGAAAACACAAATACTTAAAAGATGATCAAATGTAGGAAAAGGTGCACTCGAATTCGTTGACAAAAATATGAAAAAAATCATCCTTCACATTGATAAAAAAAAGTGCCTCGTAGTCTCCCCACTCTTGTCTACTTTAGTTTACTTTTCACTTTATTTATTTATTTGAGACACAAACAGGATATTTATACAACATTTTTGTGGGTAGTATTTAATAAATTAAAATACAAATATAAGTATCCCTAACCTAATGTGTCTGCAGTAATCACATATGCATTTTCACAGAAGCAAACTCTTGAAAAACAATGCCAGTATTATTTATACATAACTTGAAAACTTAAATACAAAATTGAAATAAATAATAATGACAAGTATACAATATTTATTAAGTATTTACTGAATAGTAAAATAACAATTTTTTTTTTTTAAGTGCACGAATTGTGCAGATATTTTTTGAAATATGTTATATTATTTACAAAAATATCTATGAAACTTGTTGAAGATTGTTGTATGACCGAGACATTCTAGATATAGGATTAAAATATCCAGTATTATTCGTAAAAATTTCAGTCCAAAATATGTTATGGGTTCTTGTAGATTTGGGCCTGGCGTATAACTTGATTTGGTTGACTAAGTTACGGTCTACACGATTATTAAGAGGTCATTTATGTTTCTTCTTTTAACAAGACTTTCTAATTTGAAATATGTAAGTCTTTGTTCGTACCCGTCTAGAAGATGGTGGACACCTGATCGATAAGACAAAATCCGTGTAAATTTTCTTTGGACTGATTCGAGTCCAGATACCTGTGTAATATAATGTGGATTCCAGACTGTTGATCCGTACTCAAGAACACTTCGGATTAAGGAATTGAATAGAATTATTAGACTATTAGAAACTTCTACCGCCTGTGAATCGCTCACTCTTAAGGTAAGACCACACTGAGCCCACGCAACGCCACGCCATGTGGATAGACGTCACCATTTCCATATCTGGACTGCTTACCATCCACACATTTTCTATGGAAACGGATGCTTTAGAATCAGACTAGCTCCACGCAACGCAAACCGACGCCCCCTACGCGACGTTGATCTGCCACAGCCAGATCGGCGTGGGCCATGTGGAAGGTGGAGGGGGTATGGTCACGCCTACTACGAGATGATTTTACATCTTTTTGGTGTTATCTGAACATCTAACGTTATGTTTCGCAATATCTGTCGTTGTTTTTTTGACAGATATTATTAAAAAATGGATGACGAACAGTTCATTGAAACTGGACGGCACGAAGTTATTTATAAAATCAAATTACAGGATTATAGAGATTCTGCATACATGCAGTGCAGCTTGGGAGGAAAATTCATCCATTCATGGCATGACTTTCAATATTATACCCCTATAATGAATGACCATCAAACATGTCATAGACACACTGCCAGTCTTTCTCTGATCCGAATGGACTTTCGTGTTTTCTTTTTTTATGTCATATTCAATTACGCTGTGAAGCTCTTCAAATACCACTTTACTCATACGGAAGTACATGAAGAATCGTCCGTCATCAGATTCTAGTTCCTTTACTAAAGTATGGAACTCTCCAAACATTTGTCTTTGTTTGTTAATGTTGTGGACCCAAATACTTCTCACTTTTTTCTTTTTACGAGAATATTGATTTAATAATAATAATCGTAGCAAATCATCTTCAAATTCACTTTCAAGACATTGCAAAGCTGTCATCTGCTGAGAAGAGAATCACATAAACATAACCTAAAAAATAAATGTCAAATGTGTCAAATCAAACGCGCCTGCGCACAACCAGAGACCCCTTGTCACGTGGTCACAGCGACGCGTACGTACGTCGGCCAGTGTGAACGGGACAGGAACGTTGCGTCGCATTGCGTGGCGTTGCGTCTGCTCAGTATGATCCTTCCTTTACTGTTTTGTGTTGACAGCCTAGCGAAGTCCCATTTTTAAATCGATCATTTGACATTTCATTTTACGTTTCCAGTTTCTAAAATCTGCTTCATCCACTTTATAATTCAAGCATGTCTTACTTTGACTAGGTGGCTAACTTTGACTGAGCTTTTCATATTATGGTACCTACCTGCCTAGAGAAAGTTTGAAAAATAATTGTCATTTACGCCGATAATGACCAAGGTTTGAATAAAATATATTGTTAAGTATATCGATAATCGGAAATTTGAAATGTTGTTAAGGACAATAAAAACAAAACATATTTTATGAAAATTAGTGCGTCTTTTAAGACGTGCGTTTTAAGAGGATTTTTTTTTTGAAATATTAAAAATAAATTAAATACTGTTATTAAAAAAAAATAAAACAAATGTTGAGTAAGATCTATTCAGTGTTATTTTACAATATAAAAACATAATTATAGGTCTACAAAAACAGGATATACGGGATATTCTTTTCGCTCTCCTGATAAGTTAACATTTTGTCCTTCACAGCATTTCAATTTTCCGTCATCGGTATATTTTCCACGAACTTTGGATAGTGACATTTCTTTGTATGATTTCTTAATATCTCCCAAACTTACTACACATTTCCCCAAACTGTCTGTCTTAGTCTTGCTGGCTCCAATATGGTATAATATTAATATTAGCTCCTTACATATGAAATTGGCGTTTTGCCGTACTGGCAACTTTGATCTCAAATATCTTCTCTTTGGTTAGGAATTCCAAATTCAAATTTATACAGCTATTTACTTATGTATTTGTATTTCGAAAATTATAATTCATTTGTTTTTTCCTTAATTGTTTTTTTTCTTTGCGACACTTAATTTACAAAATGGAAAACTTGAAATATCGCGTTATTTACGAGTACGAGTTCCACCGTGGCACCTGTGCTGCAGAAAGGGCTCGAAGGTTAATGATGTGTATTGTGTTTTCTTTTTTTTTGTGTCGTTCACTACAGCTTTCTTAAATCTGGCCAGACGATTACGGCAGATGTCTATTGTCAGCAACTGCAAACCATGATGGAAAAGCTAGCTGCTAAACAACCGAGGCTGGTTAATCGCTCTAGGCCACTGCTGCTTCATGACAACGCTAGACCACACACTGCACAACAGACGGCTACCAAATTAGAGGAGCTTCAATTGGACATCCACCGTACTCTCCGGACCTTGCCCCAAAAGATTACCATTTTTTTCGAAATTTGGATAACTTCTTGCAAGGGAAAAAATTCAACTCCGATGGGGCAGTCCAAACCGCCTTCAAAGGTTTTATTGATTCCCGTCCGAATGGTTTTTTTAGTAAAGGGATCGATGAACTACCTATGAGATGGCAAAAGTGCATAGATAGCAATGGTGCACTTTTGATTTAATAAATATATTATATTAAAAAAAAATCGACTTTATGTACCTCCCATACAAAACGCCAATTTCATATGTAAGGACCTAATATTTATATTATAAAACGCGAATTAAAATATTGAAAGAGTGCTTAAAAGCCGATACGTAAGATGAATTTAATAGCAGCTCCGGCGCACATTTATAGGGCGACATTACGAATCCATGATCCCGCGTTTAGTGGCCGTGGCCGTTACTACCCCACACATAAAACCCTGAACGCGTGTATGTTGTATGGGCGAAGCGCGCATAAAGCATGAGGAATGTGGGCGATAAACGGATTATGAAGGAATCATGCAATTTATTTAACTGCGAATGGCACAATATCAGAACACAGCCCATAATTCCGAGCCAAATGTCCCAACGTCGGGCAAATTGAAAAATAACTGTTTGCAAGCAGGCACTCAATTTTAATTATATTTTTTTTTATTTCGGGTGTTTGTTAACGAAGGTGGATTTCTTCTGGGTCACTGTCCACAGGGAAGACTATCTTTATTATCTCTGTTCGGTATGTTCTCTGCTATCCTTTGGAAGGATCTTGTTCAAATCTTACAGCGTGTACCCACCAACTTACTACATCAAAAGAACATTTTATTAGAAGTCTATGTAGTGATATATTTAAAAAATATATCACTACATATATCTCTATAAATTACGCTTTGTAAAGAGTATTTTTGTGAAAACTGCTTCAAGATTAATATCGAAAGAGGCAAAGTCTTTATTGTAGAAACTATTTATTTTATTACCCAGATTTAAATGTCCGGGTTAAATTTTCCCCCCAAAAAAAAAAAAAAAAAAAAAAAAAAGAAGGAAAAACTAAACCCTTTCACACACTTCCCCAAATGATCATCTAGTGAATCCACGCTATGCAATTGCACTATATAAGTATTATAAATACAAAACAATACAAGAACAACATGTCAACCTACTAGAGACCAAATGGGAATATAATTCACCGACTCCAGATATTTTCATATCAGAGGGTTCGGCTCTGTGGCATTTGAATTGAACCTATAAATCCTACTGATCCCTCAATATAAATATTTAAAAAATCTATTTTATTATTTTAATAGTTCTATTTTTATTACACATTTTACGTAAATAACTTTTTCTTTCACATTAGCTCCACATGAGGCCAAGAATAATTTCTTTCAGGGTCTATGTCATCTTTGTGTAAGGCTTTTTTTAAGAAAGGACGAAGATAATGTTCTGGGCAAGAACAAGGTATGAGAGCTGTGTAGGAATCTTGGGTCGGTGTGTCCAAGAGTGACGAACGTTTGAATTCATATCTCCCACTGCGGTGCAAGGCGACAAGGCAAGAGGGTCCTGCTGTAGAGGTAGAAAGGTCTACCTCAACCAGTCTCTCCAAATTCGCAAGGATGGCAAATACATGATAGGGTGGCACACATGTCAGCCGCCTGGACGTATACATCCTTCTCTCATCCCATGAACACCAAACGTAGCAATCCACTTGGGGTGACCTGGGAAGAGGTGTTGATTAACCAATAAAAGGTTCCCGGGGCGATGGTACCCATACCCGCCTTACAAATTGAATCGTATTTTGTTTCACAGCGATTTCGCACAAACGATGCATTGAATTCCGTAGGTCTAAATTTAAACTTTAAGACACACAGTTTACACTAGCACTGTAAAGCGGTTTCCCTGCGGAGCATTGAACTATATTATATCACATGGGGTTTTTTTCTGTTCTCGATGCACAACTTCGTGCAATATTTTTCTTTCCCAATAAGCTGGTGCTTGTACTTAGGAAAAGGTGCTTGTCTGGAACCAAGTTTTCGGAATATTTATAACTCTAGAAGCTGTTGCTTGTATTCCATTCCATATGTTTCTTCCAAAGTTTTTTAAGGTATTATCAGCATTAGATATATAATATTTCCATCAATCGTTACTGAACGATAATGTTTTACATAAAAAGGCATAAAATACGTTCAATATTATCAGGATAGGTAACTTTTTTTTACCTTTTTCATAATTCGTTGAGGAATGCATTGACGAAAGAATATCAAATCCCTCACGCCTCGCCGGTTCTAAGGCTTATATTATATAGAAGCACTCGTAAGTATACAATAATTCCACACAAAACTGTGGTTCACTCTTGCCCACAAGGAGAGATAAATTGAAAACATAATGAATTTTTATTGAATTATTTCCGCGCGCAAATATAATTAATTCGTCATCGACCGCAAAACAAATACCCAATAATCTCTTGAAAACACTTCAGTAATTTTCCAGTGGAGAATAAATTAATTTATTTTAATTATGCCACCCTTTCTCCAACCGCCGGCCATCAATGACTAGTAATATTCAAATGGATGGGATTTCTGACAGCTCCTTTCACAAAGGTTTGATGTAATTATTGAAAAACAATTTTTTAACAGACGCGGATGATGAACGATGATGGAGCGGAGTATAATGCACTTTAAAATAAAAATTCATAATGAAATAAAACGATGCAGAGAGTACCGCAGTCCATTAGAGCCACGCGAAGCTTTTTCATTTGTTTATTTTTTAATAAGAGCTGATGTTTTGATGAATATGCGCGTATGAAAACATCACGTGAAGAAAAACATGAAAACTTTTTCCGTGGGTTTTCTGCCAAAGATGGCTTTACTTCATTATCATTACATCATTATCATTACATAGTATAAAATGAAGTCGCTCAAAATGTATGTGCGCGTTAATCTTTTAAACTACGCAACGGATTTTCATACGGTTTTCACCAATAGATAGAGTGATTGAAGAGGAATGTTTATATGTATAGTATATGTATAGTATATGTAAATTATATTAGAGAAAAGCCGAGAAATTCAAAGAAAACATATTTTTTTGAGATTTAAAACGGCTGGCGGGCCGTACTATAGTCACTTTTGAAATTCGTTCTATGGAAGAAATTGGAAAATAGATGTCCTAGAGTAAGTAAATATCATTCATTACATAGTATAAAATGAAGTCGCTCAAAATGTATGTGCGCGTTAGTCTTTTAAGCTGCGCAACGGATTTTCATGCGGTTTGCACCAATAGATAGAGTGGAGGAAGGTTTATATGTATAATACGTGCTTATTATAGTAGAGAAAACCCGAGAAATTCAAATATTCGGGCAGCGGGCGGCTGGCAAGCGGGTGGTGTGGATTTTATAAAGGTTGGATAATGGCGTTGTGTTTCGTTAGCCACAGCAACGTGTGGCCGGGTCTGCTAGTTTATTATAAAAGTATGATGAAGAAAAATATGTGACTCCTACAAAGATATATTAGTTTTCACGTTAAGTCTTTAAATCCCTACTATTTTTATCGGTGAGCTATTTGTGATTTTTTATTGGGTTAAAAAGTTTTTTTTTTTTCAAATTTTGTATGCGGAAGACGCTCTTATTTAGCCTCTATCCCCACGATCATTTAGAATGGAAATTTTGCTTTAAATATCGCTGGGTTGGTATGTTAGATAACTAGATATCAATGGTTAGATACTTTACAAACCAACTTGTGTTTGCATTTAAAAATATCGTTTCTATATTATGATGTTTCATAAAAGCGGGATTTTTTCTTTTTATAATTTCCACCGCCCTCATAAAAGAAGCTTTTACATTGCATATTCCCGTACAACGAAAATTCCCATGTCAAAGTTAATAAAGATTTTTCTGTTCTCTATAAATAAAATAGCTTACATATATATAGTTAAGCCAAAAAAATATTAAACATAAAAATAAATTACTCCCACCCTTATTTATGGGGGTGTCACTTACAGGTGACACTGCGCATTGTGCTTGAAGGCTCTGAAGAGGAAACAGCATTTTACTTATTCTTACGGTAGGAATAAACTAACAGTTTTATAATAATATTTGTTTATATAAAGTTTTATAATAATATATTTTTATATAAAAAAAACAGAGCACTTATTTATTGTGAAAGCTGTACCAACACTTTAGATGCAAACCGACATTTTTCTGGTGCGTTGATAACAATAACTACATATTCGTTGAGAGTAGTCGATTTGCGAGTGATCGTCAACACTTCCTGCACTCCTACCTCGGTAGGCACTCTTATCTGCAGAGATATGCCACAATCGGATTTGAGGATTGGAGGCTTTCCACATTTTTGCTTTGGTTGTGACATTTTTCAGTTCCAGTTATTTTCTGACTGTCTTTTGAGCAGCCATGCAAGCTGCTCTAAACAAAAAGCAAACAGAGGAAACCACCACTATTTGCCGCGAAGAGCTACCCTTATGGAGTGAACGCTTTCGTCAAAACGGTCTACCCCACCCATGTAGGTACTTATTGTACATCTTGATAATTGCTAAGCAATCTACTTGAATTTTTGCCCGTTTTTTATCCACAAATATAATTCTTTCCAATTTCGAGATAGGATTCAATCCATGGCAGTTAGATGCAATGGTGATAATACTATTTTCGTACCATTTAGCTACAATGATTTTCTTAGAAACTTTATGACACGACACTTTCTTACCTCTTAGCTCTTTTTTCATGTCATTTGAGTGTACCTGTACCCCCAGCATTCAGCTCTCGCAATTATTTAGAGTTTGAAAATACTTCTTCATCACAGTCTCCCTTACCACCAGAAATAAAAGTATTGCTGAGACCGTTGTACCATTTTTTATAGTACTGTCTTTTCTTTTTTTTTTCTTCGATTTCATCTCCTTCATCCGAGTCA
The DNA here is from genome assembly GCA_917880885.1 of Limnephilus marmoratus. Lineage (NCBI taxonomy): Eukaryota > Metazoa > Arthropoda > Insecta > Trichoptera > Limnephilidae > Limnephilus > Limnephilus marmoratus. Next base: position 65,663,954 of record OU862906.1, read on the forward strand.
TGTACACTATTTTCTCTAGAGATGGAAGGTCCATATTGGAGTTCTACTAGAGATCGAAACATGCGACTGGGAAGATGAAAAATTTAGTCCCTTTTTCTTCTCCACTATCTTCGTCCATCACCACACCACCCATCAGGAGGAAATAAAATAATATCACCTGGGTCCACCCCGGCCTGCAATTCCTCCACTATCTCATCTTACGTCAACCTGTAATACGTAAACAAATTCTAAAACACCATCACAACGTAGCGATGAGGCCAAAATGTAAACAACGGTCTAGTTATTTATTACTTAGAATGAATTTCGAACAATAGAGTCATTATACCAATTCAATAGTTACAATGCCCAGTGGCACCCACAGGTGACACGGCATATTTCCAACGTTGTATCAAACATTCTATAAATTATTTTTGTCATAAAATACATTCGTACTTTAGCTTATTTATTAATTTATTATATACAATAAGAAAAAAAATAATACTTACGGCTTAGGCATTTTTATTTCACTTTATGTCGCAAGAGATCACACAAACTCAGACTGCTCCAATTCCGCGTGAAACACGAGAATGAATTTGATAAATGGCATGTGGCTAGTGTTGCCAGAAAAAAATAACGAATAGAGTAACTATTTGCCTTTACTATGGTAGTAGTAGAATTTAAAAATAAAATTTCCATGCGATAGAAAAAAAATACTAAACTTCTGTCACCTACAGGTGACACTGGGAATTGAAGAGTTAAATATATAAATTTTATCTCTTCATACACGACAATCGACAGTCTCCGCGATGCAAATCCGGAGGTCGCGGGTTCAAGTTGCGAAAGAAGATTTCATTTGATTATATTGTTTTATTTTACAATTTATTAATTTAAAATTATGCATCGTATATTTTTGGCATGTTTCGTAGTGGTAGAGACTTTCAGTATTACTGTGATCAAAGAGCACCGTTCAGAATCAAAACTTGCTTTAAGTGTGTTTGGTGACCAGATCTGAATAGCCAGTTAACTCCCCACCTTCCTCTTCCCACTACCTTCAATCTCGTAACATACCCCAATTGGCTAAGTGACTCCAGATAGTTAAGAGCAATTGGGACTATTTCATAGTTTACCATTCAGTTTAAAATATATTTCACGATTTAGGAGGTGGGTAATAGTACCGCCGCCCGGGAACCATTTATTGGAAAACCAATGCCTCTGCCATAGGTCACCCCAAGTGGTTCGCCACGTTTGGTGACTTAGCAGAGGGGCACGGCAGTGGCGGTCCGTGAGTTTTCAGTGAGCTAGAGTTCTATGATTGAAAAATATGACGTTGCTCATGTTGTTATAGCTGAAAACGATTTTATTTTTATTTTTAATTTCAACTTATTGTATGAAGATCTTTCAGTGTGTGGACTGAAGGAATCCTGAAGATTTTCATACAAAAAGTTGAAATTAAAAAAAAAAATCATTTTCAACTACAACAACGTCAATAACGTCATATTTTTCAATCTTAGCTCTCTAGCTGACTGAAAACTCACGGACCGCCACTGGTGCCCGGGTTCATGGGGTGAGGTTTGTGCGGATCTTGGCGGCAGATGCGTCTGCCCACCAACTGCGTGGCAGGCCAGATCAAGAGAGACTGACTGAGGAAGACTTTTTAACCTCTCAACAGAACTTTCTCGGAACATCGCCTTACATCGCAGTAGGAGAGATAGAACTCACTGACCCCGCGATTCCTACCCAACCCTCATACATTTATCCTTCCCCGCACCTTCTACACAGCATCCCCAAAGATGACACACGTCCTGATAAGAGAAGTATTTTCCTCAGGGCCTCCTGTGTGGAACTAATGAAAAAATAATATACAAATCTATTAGTTATTCTTATGTAAAAAATGTTAATTTTATGGACCAAATATGGGCGTAAAAAGTAAATAAATAATTTCACTGGCCCTCACTTCAAAATCTTTTGGTTTTACCATTATAAAAGCTTTTTAGTAAAAATAATCACTTTTTAGAAGTCCCAATAAGCTCCGTTGTCTCTCGCCTAGACCGGGTAGTTACTAAATGCACTCGCTCATGAGAGTAAGTACTATCCCGGTTACGGATAGATACCCGCTGGATGTGGCTGTAGTTGTGTCTTGTTCCTTGGATGTCGTTGTTCGCCACTGGTTGCACAATATCCACAACTATTAAGAGTGCAGTTTGGCCGGCCGAGTGGGGCGGAAGTTCGTTCGTGCGAATTCAAAGTTCACCAGTCACCGAATATCGGGAGCACGCTGTTTTCACTTTGGTGAATTATTTTGCGGACGGTATCAAGCGATGGTATTTCTAATTAGTTTGTGAAATGATTCGATTCGATTGCGACAATATTGCGGAAATTAGTTACGTCAAAACTGAAATACGCAAATGTACGCAAGAATGATTATTTCAAATGAAACATAATATTATTCATATGGATCATGTATACACTAAATTTAAAAAAAAATCAATTGTTAAATGCCTTAGTTTTATTATTTTTTTTTGTTATTCCTACAATTAACATGCGAAATCGATGTATTTATTTAAACAATAAATAATGGATCTAAATGTTCCAACAACGCTAAAGCTCTGACGTCATCCTAACTGATGACTATGTGATGTCACCTTAGCCATTTTCCGAGGCTTTTCGTACAACAACAGACACTGAGTAAAATAATTCCTCTCAAGGCCTATGTCGTCTTTGGGGATGCTGTGTGGAGGGTATTTTTAGAAAGGGAAGGCAAGGAAGTTCTAGGAATCCTTCATCCATCCATCCGTCCATCCCTCCCAATGCGGTGCAAGGCGATATTCTGAGAGAGTTCTGCTGGACAGATCAAAAGGTCTCCCTCAAACAGTCTCTCCCGATCTGGCCTACTACGCAGTTGGTGAGCAGACACACCCGCCACCGAAACCCGGACAAACCTCACCCCATGAATTCGGGCCCCCCAGCTAAGTCGCCAAACTTCACGAACCTCTTGGAGTGACCTGTGGCAGAGGTGTTGGTTATCCCATAAATGATTTCTGAGGCAGCGGTACTGTGAAAACCCCGCAAGTGTCCCAGCTGCTCCAGTGAGATCATGGCATCCCCAATTGGGGAATGTTGTGAGGCTGAAGGTAGTGGGCAAGGGAATGAGATGGGGAGAGGTAGGTGGGAATGTACCTGGATAATCAGATCGGGTCACCAAACACGGCTAAAGCCATTTCAAGCGACGTTTCAATTCTGAATGATGGTCTTATACCAGGGAGATAATGAGAGTATCTGGAACGTGCCGCAAATATATCTACTATATATTATTTTTAATGAATTAATCTTGAAATAACACTAATTAATCAATCACAATCGGTAATAAAGGAATGAAAATGCTTGGCTTCATTCTTTGAAATTCCAGAGGTTTTAGGAATATTTCAACACTAAAAATTTTGTACACATCCTTAGTACGTAGTCAAGTCGAATATAACTCCTCGATCTGGTCCCCCCATTTTAAAATACATTCAGATTCAATCGAAAAAATTCAACATAAATTTATAAGACATATTAATTTTAAACTCGGTATTCCCATTGAAAACATAAACTACAATTACTTGATGAAAGAACTAAATTTATTAAAACTCTCAGATCGAAGAATTATATCCGACTTAATATTTATGTTCAAAATTGTAAATGGTAACATAGACAGTCCTAATTTAACTAAGCTCATTGAATTTCATATTCCCACGAGAACCACTCGCTCTAAAACCCTGTTTAAATGTAACAATAATAGGACTGAGTATACTAAACACTCCCTTTTACCTAGGTTACATGATGTTACTAATAGATATGCAGATGTTGCAGATCTATATAACTGCACAGAAGGTAGGTACAAGAGGGATATGCTATCAAACCTTTTCAGTCAATATTAATTCTATTATTTTGTACTATAGATTTTTGTATGTAATTGTCTATCTGGTGTCATTTCTAATTCAAATGCCACAATCATCTGTTAAACATTTGTTTTTTATTATTTCTGTATTATTATTTTTCATTTTGTGACATGTAATCAGTTCTTATGGTATATGTATACCGTTGAAATTAAATAAATAAATAAAATTTATTTGTCCACACCGGGATTCGATCCCGCGACTTTCGGATAGCGAGTGAAAAGCTTTACCCCTCGACTAAGCCGGTTGTCAATCGCGACCATTTTCTAGAATTTAGTTGCATAATGGTTGCGGTATGCGAATTCATTCAAGAAATACGACCACATTTGAATCACGCTGTGTTATTGGGAGAAATATGAAAGGAATTTTAAGCATGATCTTATACGCGCATTGTGTAAGCGAGAACGAAATTAAATGAGACGAGAATATTAAAAATGGATGGCAAGAATGATGAACACGGCAGAAGCTACGTGAGGAATGAACATATTTTCACCGGTGAACAATATGCGATAAGCGCACGTATAACGAGTTTTTCTCTCCATTCTTTTACGTGACTATGAAGCTACTGAGTAAGTCTGGCTTTTTGCCCTGTTTTTCTCCGGCTTCTAATTTTAAGACTGAGAGACTAGTAATTAGAGTTTGCTGTTTTCACGGGAATCTTATCACCTTTTCGTGATAAAAATACTGTTAAATATTCAAATGAGAATTTCTTCGGGCACAGCACAAAAATTACATCAATAGATCAATTGAAAAATATGCAACAAAAAAAGGTTTTATTTTCTTAAATTAAATGAAGACAGTAGAAGCGAAACTCAATCAAAAGTATGAAAACAAAAAAATACATACGGTCTCTTCTAGGACGCGAACCCAGAACCTTCGCCTTGCCGAGGCGCAGCTCTACTAACTGAGCTAATGTTCTTTTAAAGCCTCCAAAACTTTACAATTATTAAATTTATTTAGTACTAGCGAGTACTAGACACGTGCTGCAAGAAAGTGTTATGTTTTATGTTTAAACCGACTGCATTTTGCATATACATAAGTACGCCGGAGGGCCAACTGTTGTGGAATCGACAATAACATGTACACTGTATAAAGCTATTAAAAACATTACTTAATTGACTGATGGTATCGTCCTGTTTTAACTCAAGCCCTTAACATTTCGTCTGTCTTTTATCTTTTTATATGAATACCGCACAAGAGTCCCAACTGCTCCCATCTGAAGTCAGTGAGACTATGGCATCCCCAATTGGGTTGTTGGAATGTTGTGAGACTGAAGGTGGTGGGGAGGGGAAGGAGATAGGGAAGAGGAAGGTGGGGAAGTACCTGACTATTCAGATCTGGTCACCAAATACGGCTAAAGCCATTTCAAGCAACGTTTCAATTCTGAATGGTGGTCTTACACCAGGGCGATACTGATAGTATCTTCCACTCTCAGCTATCCGATTCGGTCATATTTAACTGTATGACTAAAAACTACCATATTTTTATTGGCTTCTATCTTTATGTATGATTGCAAGATTCAAACCCCAATTAAATGCTGTTTAAGATAATGTCTTGGATAAATTTTGTCGATTTTTATTTTTTATAAGCGACATTTATTGACTTTTTTGCAAGTGTGGGATGAATATTTGTTTTTATTTTAAACTTAATAAGTTAAACCTCAAATTGTAATATTTAATTAAATTAATATTAGCGAAACTCCATCGAAAAACAGAAAAATCAAAAAAGATACGTTCACTGCTACATCTAGGATTCGAACCCAAGATATTAAGTTGTTTTATTTTGGTCGTTTTATTATAGTGACCGTTATTTCTTACCTTAACAAAATGCTAGCTGTTTCTTAACCTGAACAATTAGAAATCAATAAACAAACAAAAAATCCTAATACGACATTAATTGATAAAGTAAGGGAAATTATTTTTCCAAACTTCTCAGTATGTTGTGATTTCTATCACGCATCTATATGTATATTATGTATACTAGCTGTCACAGGATCGACTGAGATTATTTTTCTAAGGAACCGGCTATTTTTGTAACCAGTTCCTATCGAATTCGATACCAACACTTTAACTGGAAGAAGCCGCACCAAAAGCCGTCCGCTAAGCCTAGCAGCAAAAACCCGCGGAGCGTTATTTTAATGTGTGTAATGTTGTTAACATGTAAACGTTTCTTTTAAAACGAGAAAAAACGTGTGCTTTAGAACACACAACTGAAGTAAAACTTCTGCTCCATCCGTATGATAGGAAAAGAGAAAGAAAATGTGCGCGCGCCCTGCTCTCTCTTGCATGCAGTGTGTTACAGACAATAGGCCTACGTAACTGGCTATGAGAGAAAGAGAGAAAGAAAATGTGTGCTCGACCTCTCTCTCTTGCCCATACAGTAATATAAGAAGCGTAACTCTCTCTTTTTCTATCATCACTAACTTATATCTCCCTCTCAACTACCGTTCGCCTCGCTTTTCGTAATGCTCTCATCACGCATTCGCCAGCTTACTCACCAAGTATAGCGTGAGAAAAGAAGTTTTACTTTATAAAATTGCAGAGCAGGTTAAATTCCTCATCGGAATCTATGAAAGTAAATTAAAGCGACATTTTACCAAATGAACGTCCGACTATCATAATCCCTACTCCGAGAAATATGGCCGTTATTTAATGCCCCTGATGTCGTTCCACCTTTGTACGATGCATTTGAAGGTTCTGTTGTCTGAAGGTCCGCTGAAATAATTCCATTCCATTGTAAGAGGGGCTTTGATAATTCTCCAAGAGCGGGAGCACATTTAGCAATAAGTTTTGATCCCCTGGACTTTGACAAAGTTGTTTCCCCCCATCCATCGTGCAGTGCATTCTGGCAAGCTGAAGAGTTATCCAGGAATGTGAGTGTACTTTGAGGTTCACCAAGGGCTCACAAGAGCTCGACATATATTTAGGCCATTGCTGTACTTCGCCACGTGGAAAAAATCAAGGCAAAAAAGGCACACTGAAGAATTATTCAGAAATGTGAGTGTAGGTATTTGAGGTTCACCAACGGCTCAACAGAGCTCGACGTATATTTAGGCCATTGCTGCACTACGCCACGTGGAAAAAATCAAGGCAAAAAAAGGCAAACTGAAGAATTATTCAGGGATTTAAGTGTACTTTGAGGTTCACCAAGGGTTCACAAGAGCTCGAAATATATTTGGGCCATTGTTGCACTGGGCCACATGAAAAAAATTACTTGGACAAATATTTCGACAAAAATTTCACTTAAAATTGAAATGTACAGTTTTATTAACAGTTAATCCCTCAGGCCTCGACCTAGTATTTTATTAGAGGGTCCAAATATTTCCATTTTGCAATAAAATTCAAATAAATGCAATATTTCTAAATTTATCCGAAAACTAAATACTGTTTTAGAAAGGTAATGAAATTTTATTTTTTAATTATTGACATTTTGCATTCAAACTTAAAAAAATTTTTAAATTTGGCTCACCTTGCGTTTTTTTTAACTAAAAATATTGAAAAAGAAAAAAAATACAATAAAACGAAATACATATTTATTAGGCAAATGTATTAATAAAAAAATTTCAAACTTTAATTTTTTTTTTCAAATTACGATCGGAAACCTTGGACGTAGGTATACATTTTTATTATTTAATAGTTGTCTATTAATTTGAATTCAAGGCGTTGTATTTTTTCTTTCTAATACCGTTTAAATGTTATTTTTAACTATGATAGTAAGGGAAACACAACAATTTGTTTGTCACTTGTGTGAGTTGTACCGAAAACCGAACAAATAGACTTGACGGGTTAAATACTTAACTCCGTTTTTTAGCTCACGACGTCACTACGTACAAATGTTCGGTCTTCAATATTCTATATTTGTTTTTTTTTTTAAATATAGCAACACAGAGGCTTACGTCAACTTTTTGAAATTTACATTTAAAATTAATTCACTTAAAATATTTGTCGCCTGCAAACGTTGTTGTATGAAATTATAAAGTAGTGTTTTGGATTATACAATGTCTATTATTATTTTTACGATCTCAAATCCTACGGTAGTTATATGAATTCATTTTAAACCATAAAGCACTGATCCCCATTCGACATTATTACTCCAAAGTATTCAAGGAATCGCTGGTTAACGGTGCTGTTTTTAGGAATGTCAGGAATCGACTGTATAGTAAGTGTATAGGTAATATATATGTGGCAAAGTTGCTGCATGCGACGTAAAAATGAATATGAACTAAGCAGACATACCAATTACAAACGGTTCTGTAAATTAATTATTAAAAATGCAAGAGCTTATAGTTCCTCAGTGAAAAGAAAATGTTCGCTTTGTCATTCAGGCGTCGCGCGGACGGAAAATGAGATTGTTTTGCATAATTATCAAGAATTTTCTAGAAATTCTGCGCTAACTGCATTGCACCATGCATCAAACACATTTTACCGTCAATTATTTTTTAAATTATTTATTGAAGTAAAACTTCTTTAGCAGCGTTGTGATTTGAAACTTGGATGAAACGAAAAGGGCACTAAAAAGAGTTAAACACATACATCTATAGAATTTAGCCAGCGAGAGAATGAGATAGAATGAAACCTTACTACGAAGCGTCAAGCTGCGCTCATTGGTCGCTTTGATTATGATCTCACTTTTCAAGGTTCTTATTGGTTGAGATTGTCTTGGTGAAATTTCGCTTCTGCCACGTATGAACTGCACTCGAATTTTAAAACTAATAAGACTTACCTCTGCATTCACGATGAGATAAATGTTCCTAAACGTTAATCCAGTGAGTGAATGGCCTACCTTTGGCCCCTCTCAAGGAAGGTGGGAAAATACCAAACTATTCAGATTGGGTCACCAAACACGGTTAAAGCCATTTCAAGCAAAGTTTTAATTCTGAATTGGGTTTTTCACCAGGATACGGCGAGTATCTTCGACGCTCATTTATAATTTTTAATTAATTAATGGCGAAATTACACAAAATAATTAGTTGAAATTTATTTGCTCATGCTGGAATTCAAACCCGCCACTTCTGGATTGCTAGTCAAGAGTTTTACACTTGACAACAGAGACCGACCAACTACACTGGTATTATCTACACTTTTACAATACAATTTTTCCTTTCTTTTAAATAATTTCTGTTTCGAATAATACCTTGGCATTTTTATTCTGTTTCAATAATATATTATCTAGCATGTATCTGCACATTGTTGCATTATTACTATCGTGTACGCTTGGACTAAACGATACATTTTCCTCGTAAATGTAAAATGAATTAATTTTTATCTTTTCTCGGCAGGATTTCGCAATGATGTAATTTCCGTTGTAAAAACGTGTAATAATTTGACTCAAACACGAGTAGAGAGGGATGAAATGACACCCTTTAATTTTCCCATTCCAAAATGAATTCGCTTTTTCATCGCTAAAATCCAATGTGGGATAATATAATTGACGTGAAAATCATACCCCTGTGCGACAGGATATCCATTGCCGAACCCTTTGTCGGACGAGAAAGTAATTAAGGCTTATGTCGGCATTCAATAAAAGCGCCCGGCCCAAATTATACTCTGGTATGATATAATTTATATCGTAGGTTTATCTGCATAATGGGTTCTCCTATCTGTCGCCGGGTGCGATGGTGTATGCATCCATCTCTTGCACAAATACGCTCTCCAATTTAATGTCAGCTATCACTCCTCAAAGACGGCATCCACACAAAGTTTAATTCGTCACAAAGGGAGAATTATGCCAGATCTCCAAGTAGCAAGGTGCTTCTAACTCACTGATATGCTTAATTTAGTTAAAACATAATTTATTATTCTACGTTTGCATTATTAAAACAGTAGCGGGGTAGCTAGGTACTTATCGGTTAAAATTATATCTGTACATCTCTTCCATCACTTGAGCTAATAATCTATAATATTATATGTTGTCCTGTCAACTTATCAGTATAGTAAAATAATAAAAATATTCACTTGCAGAATAGTCAATAGATCTCATATTAAAAATAAAGTCGATAAAAATTTATCCAGACACTATCTAGATAGCATTTAGTTCAGTTTGAATCTTGCAATCATATTCAAAGATAGCATCCAATAATATGTGCGTTAAGAAAATGAAGATAATGTTGGTGGTTCTCAGTCGAAGCATGATACAGTTAAAAGTGACCGAATTGGATGTAGACACCTTAGCTCAGTTGGTAGAGCACTTGCCATGTAAGAGTGTGATCTTACATGATATGAAGTAAAGTAGTAAATCCTGTCAAATCTAATCATATAAGTTATATTTGACAGAATTCTATTATTTTATTTATGAAAAAAAAAAACATTCGTATAAAAATATGTCGATTATTTTGATTAAATTGTGATTTATGCAATGTGATTTATTTTCATTAAATTAATGAAAAAGAAATTAAAGACGGTTGTTTCACAGTTTTCGAATAATTCGTCAAATTTCAGAGGTAATATTCAAGTTCTGTTAGCGACCAATTCAAGTTCAGTTATTATCCAAGTACTGTGAAACAACCTGCTCAAGATAAAGTAATAACAGAAATTTATTTGAACGTTCACAGAACTGAAGTATAACTTTGAAATTTTATGAATAATTGTTCGAATTCTGTTAAAGAACTCGCCCTGAATAAAATTGTTTATTCTTCAGTAATTGATAACATCGATAATATTTTAGCGATGATTCTTCTTTAACTATAGTTTTACAAATTTTGTGTTTTGTTTCAAGTGTGTTGTTCAATGCCATGCTTGAAAGAAATTATTTGATAGTTTAATGGGAATATTTAAAGTTCGTTCTCATAAAGTTTTTAATTAATTCAAATATACATTTTTAACAAGTGCCATGTTGCTGATTGTTTTATTTGTTTTGGAGAAGACGTGGGTTCAAACATTCGTGTTTCTCGTCTTAAACTTTTGAGAGTCATCCCCTGTGAAAATATTTCACAGCTTGTTTTGTTAATTGCGAAGTTTATGACAAGTTTTGTTGTAGCGATGTTTCTCTGTATTATGTATTAAAGCGAGACTTCTTATTTATATACTGGTATATTTTATTTTATTACACCGTGCTTCTGTCAATCAATTCACGTGGGTGCCAGTGGCATACAGTGAAATACTTTATTTTTTTTAAAGAAACGTTCTCTCTCTAAATTTTAACCTCTTAAAATCTGTTTCTGTTAAAAAAATTTTGAACGCTTGTTTTTCTTTTATCTTCGTACAAACAGAAATCTTTCTAAATGCTCTAACCAATAACTTTTAGTTCTGGAAAATAACAAAAATTCACGTGATTAAAAATGTATAAAGTAATTATATTAATAGTTTAGAAGGATTCAATTTGTTGTTATGAATAAACTTTTAAAAATATGATTAATTTCATATTTTAAGATAGGTACGTATTAGCAATTCTCAATATTTTTAAACTGAATAATTTTTTTTCCGAAATATGTAAAATTCCGTAAAAGTTTTGTTTAAGATTTTCAGAATTTATCACTTTTCTTCGTGCCAAAAAACAACTTAAGTACTTAATTTTGGTTTATAATTTTGTTTAAAAACTCTCGGTTTTGAAAATAATAATAATATTCCAGTTTGTACACTATGTTAAAATTAACAACTGTTGAACGATAATGCTAACTTGTACACAGAGGCGTATATTCCACATAGGAACATAAGCACTGGCTACCCTTTCTTATTAGCATACAAATATAATTAATATATTAAAATTAATATGCTTTATTGCAAGAAATCAGTCAATAATTTAAAAAAATACGCAAATTATCAGCTACGAATCGCAGTGCCGCGTCGCGCAGCGCGCACCGTACCGACGGCATACTACACTATGTGTCAAAAACTAAGTATGCCCAATGTCACTCCCGTCAGAGTATTCAATGTTTAGTACACAAATACAAATAGAATTGTGTTATTTCACAATTAATCCTAAAAATAATTTAAGGTATTTTTGCGGCACGTTCCGGAGTGAAAAAAAATACTCTCCATATATTCCTGATCTAAGACCACCATTAGAATTTAAAAAATGCTTGAAATGGCTTTAGCCGTGTTTGCTGACAAGATATTAATAGCCAGGTGCTTCCTCTTTACCATCTTCTTCCCTTCCCCACTACCTTCAGCCTCACAACAGTCTCCAGGCTGTTGGGAGCAGTTTGAGATTGTTTTGCGATTCTAAAAAAAAATTGTCTTTAGTTTTTCCGTATAGTTAATTTTTTAATGAACAATTTGTTTCTCTTCTGCTTACCCTGATCCAAAACTCTACACACGCCACTGCTTGTATACATACTTCGAATCCAACTTGAAAAAGTTTTATGAACTCGTGCTAACAATAAGTGTTCTCTTGAGATCTGTTTTAGATGGATACTTGATAAGCGTTTAGCTTTTATAAGATTAAATTGATTGTATTCTTTGAACAGCAAAATTATATACACTTATACCAGAGGGGTTAAACAAAATTAACTTTTCTTACCCTTACTTCAAGTATACAACACTTACAAGTATATTATGTTAGAAACTTATAAAGAAAGATCTATGTTAAGTTTATAAAATATTTTAGGATATATAAAATCTTAAATGAACTTTTCAGAGATGCAGAGGCGCTCCGAATGAGATTGCCCCGGTAATGATAATATATTCAATTTCGAAATTGAAGGGCACAAGATAAAAATATTTTCGTTTTGGAGGGTTGGTGTGAGATTTAAGTGAGTTAGGAATGACTTTATAACTCAGGAACCTACCCGGGGGAGAAGAGACCGGGGGAGGGGTAGGGGATCGCCTATACTAAGCCTTCGATAAGGCCCACACATAAATCGGAAAGTTGCCAATGTCAGAGCTTAAATTTTGTATTTCCAATCTCATTTAGTCGCTGAAACTTCAAAATGAGGCCATTTTAATGCATACTTTTTAACTTGCGTAGTACTTATCGTAAAAGTTGACTTACTAACAATATTTTTAATCAATTAATCATTATCATCCCTTTGACTTTCGATCTTCACTTTCAATTTTTGTTAAATTCAAGGCTTTGCTTTTTGATGAGGTATTTCACGTTCTTCGCGAACCGTTTTCATGATTGAATAGTAATAATAAGTAGATAGCTTATTCGGCATTTTAGAAACAAGGAGATACTAACTTTTTTGAAGTGAACATTTCTTTAGCACCGTTGTGATTTGAAACACGATCAAACGGAAGCGAGAGATACTAAAAAGAGACAAACACATATATCTATAGGATTTCACCTGCAAGAGAATGAGATAGCAATAAAATATTTATTTATTTCACTGGTACTCGGTTTCAATATTATACGATAAATCCACGGTCCCACGCAAGTCTCCTTTGGTCTAGTCGTATAAAACGATTGATAAGGCCAGACATTCAGCGGACCATGGATCGAATCCTGCGAAATCCAAAAAAAATGTATTTTTGTAAAACCAATATCCAATCTTCAAACCACTCCAAAATGAACAAACAAAGAAAACACAAAAGAAAACGACATTTAGCAACTTCGAAGAAGATAACACAAATACTAATAAGATGACCAAATTTATAGGAAAAGGTGCACTGGAATTCGACGACAAAAATATGGAAAAAATCATCCTTCACATTGATAAAAAAAAAGTGCTTCGTTGTCTCCCCACTCTTGTTTACTTTAGTTTTCTGAAGGTTTCACTTCTACCGCGTGTGAATTACACACTCTGATTATTTTAATCGTTTTATTTCTAAATATTGGTAACTACCTACTTCTTAAAAATGTTTTAAAAAATAAAGAAACATGAATTAACTTCACCATTTTTTATAATCAGAGTGGAAGATACTTTCGGTATCGCCCTGATGTAAGACCACCATTCAGAATTGGAGCGTGAAATGGCTTTAGTAGTGTTTGGTGATCAGGTAAGAATAGCCAGGTATCCATCATCTCCTTTCCCTCCCCACTACTTTCAGCATTACAATTGGGGATGCCATGGTGTCACTGGCTCTAGGCGGTCGGGAGTAGTTGGGTCTCTTACGCGATATTCACATATAAACAAACTAAAAAATCGTCGAAACGATTTGGCAAAGAAGTAGAACTTTATGTACCTTTTTAATAGGGGAGCACAGCAGAGTGTTGCTTAATAATACGATGGACTAGCAAATACCATCGCGTAAACACCAGAAGGACGATCAACAAAGATTGAAAGAAATCGATTGATCACATATAATATTTCCGTTTTTCTAACACAAAACAACTGGTTCCACTATTAATTAAATACTTTCCTTTAATTTTTATAAGAAAAACTATTTTTTTATAACTTTTGAAGGTTATTCCCATCAATGTAATATATCATCGAAGAAGAAGATAATAATAATAATCTAAACGAAAATATGAAAGAGAACAAGACACAGAAAAACTGAAAAAGATAATGGTCGCAACTGGGACTCGAACCCCGAACCTCTCGTCTATCTGGGACGTGCGTTTACCAATTCTGCCATTGCGCCCTACTGTCAAACCGTCATAATAGCCAATCTCATATTTTAAGGTTCCTTTTCATATTTTCGTTTAGATTATTATTATTTTCTTCTTCTTCAATGATATATTTCATTGACGGGAATAACCTTCAAAAGTTATAAAAAGAGAGTTTTTCTTATAAAAATTTAATATTTATTTAGACTTTTATAAAAAATCAATAGTTCCACATAAATAAAATCGGATATATTTATCCGCGACGCTATCTAGGTTGCAAACCAATTCTTAAAATGATTGCTTCCAATAAAAAGGGTAGTTGCCTATGATATGGAAAATAAATTAGCTGATAATAATATTGTTATTTCTAAAATTTGAAATATGAGATTGACTATTATGACGGTTTGGCAGTAGAGCGCAATGGCGGAATTGGTAAACGCACGTCCCGGATAGATGAGAGGTTCTGGGTTCGAGTCCCAGTTGCGACCGTTATCTTGTTCTGTTTTTCTGTGTCTTGTTCTCTTTCATATTTTCGTTTAGATTATTATTATTATCTTTTTCTTTAATGATACTTTACTTTAAGGGCCCGCAACCCAAATTTCTACCGATTTCTTAAATATCTCCCTTAAATACGTCAAGTTTTAAAGCTGTTAAAAAAATATGTTGTTCTTGAAGATTTTACAATTTGGGAGGCGGGAATGGGTACCGCTGCCCCTTTACCTTTATTGGATAACCAACACCTCTGCCATAGGTCACCCCAAGTGGTTCGCTACGTTTAATGATTTAGTAGGGGTGCCCGGGTTCATGGGGTGAGGTTTTGGAGGCGGATGACCAAGACACACTGGACCTCAGATTCCTACCCACCCTTTCAACCCTTTTCCTTCCCAGAACTCTCCTCTCCTTCCTTTCCTTAAAAAAACCCTCCACACAGCATCCCCAAAGATGACATAGGCCCTAAGGGAAATTATTTTCCTCAGGGCCTCCTGTGTGGAGCTCATGTAAAAAAAAAGATAATATCTTGACATTGCCCGCGCCGAAACGCAAATTATATAAAATTCCCTCGATAGAAAAAAATCGCAAAGTATGCACCAAAAATTATTATAAACACGTTTGTTTCAGTTATTTTACAAGTTATATGTAGGAAAAATTTACAGTGTTTCTTTAAATGCTATTTAATGAAACGCGCGAGATTTTTGCTCTATTTTAAACGAGTCGTGTTTTATTAAACATTTTCGCAATTTTCGCAACGATTTTGTCGCTGTAAATGTTAGCGCTCTCCTCTAACATTCGTAATTTTGTATCTCTCCATCTTCTTCTTTTCGAGCCCGGTTGTGGAGCCTTAAGCTTAGTTGTAAATAATAAAAAAAACACCATGTCAAATCCTTGCTAATCGCCCTTTGAGGTTGAAGCCCCTCATTATCCTGAGTCGAGAAATAAATGCCGGCGAGTTATTATTACAAGTGGCTCCGTTAGGGCTCAGCTCGCTCCATAACCGAGTGTCAGCATATGTTGGCAAGTTTGAGCATTTTATGAAATAGAATTAGACGTCTTCCGCCCGCCTGCGCCTGCTTGCCTGCCTGTAGGGACTTGGTACAAGAGCGACTATCCTTCCTAAGCCGTAATCCCCCACCAGGCTCGGGAAAGCCTAACTTAGTTTAGATTCTCCAGCTAACTCTCTCGTTCGCTCTCTCCTCCTCCGGCCCTTGCCCCGCATCCAATTCCTCTCTAACCGAGTCCCTTCTCCTCTTTCAATTATCCGTTTTTATCCAAGCGCCTATCTTACGAACGTCTAAGCGTGCTTGAATCTTGCACGAAGCATAGCCTAGAGTTCGCTGCTTCCATGATGTAACTTAAGATCACGGGAAATCAAAATGAAGTAAAATCATCAATTAGAAGATTTTCTGTTGCTGTAATTTCTACAGCTCATTTCATAATGATGTGCATTGGTTTTTAGATTTCTTAAAATTAAATTTTAAACGCCTACCGGTCTAAAACATTTTTTTAATAAATTTTTCGTGAAACCTAACTACTGCCCATCTTTCTTCATTTTGTGCGCTTTGAAAAATTTCTGAAAACGTAATTTATATGATTAAGGTTTAATTCAAACTTTTTAAATAATGTCAGCGCTACCCCTGTAACTAGAAACTTGGACGCCTTTCGTCAAAAACTTTTGTTGGCGAAACCTTGCTGCCTTGCCCCTTCTTTATGCAAATAATTAACTTCCACCCCGGCTCCTACTATATATGAATCTTCTTTTTGGACTTTTGGCTCCTCTCAACAAACGCAGGTTATTTTATCAAAATCATCTCTCTTAAGAGGGTATAACCAGATAAAACCGGAACTATGTCATTTTTGTATCAGATTTTAGACGTATTGACTTTTTTCTACAAAAAATTATAAATTTATTTCGAAAGATGGTTCTTTTATCTAATAAACGCATGTTTTAAATTTTGAGAAAAAATGTTTATTTTTAGTATAACAAGGTTATACCATAGGTCGTTTGCAGATTTGTTAATTTTTCAAAAAAGATTTTGTATTACACAACACCCATTGCAAATCACATAATCATGCGCTAAAATAAATCAATACATTATTTATTTATTTTCGGGAAATCGACAGTTTACATTTTTACAGTTTGTACATGTTTGTATAGCCAAAATAAAACCAATTATGGATTTCCTCCATGTGACTTTACCTCTGATTAACAGCATAATAAAAAAAAAAAAATAATAAATTTATAATAAAGCAGTATGAGATCAAAAATTTTATAAAACAAAAGATTAAGTATATAAAACAAAAATTTACATAAAACATTAAATATCAATACATTGGTAACCATAAGAAGCCAGATTGTACATATAAATCAAATCATAACAGAATTAAAGATAAACGATAGAAACATAGACACATAACATATTCATGAAACATCAGAGAAATACTCTTTTATGTACCCCTTATATTTATCTGGTAAACCCATGTTTCAGAATTTTAATTTTAGTTTAAATAAAATCATTAAAAACCGCCCTGAATGATCGTAAGAACATCTTTCGACGAAATGTGGATTTTCGGCCGCTGGCTGGTTAAACGCCCTTAAGAAACGAAACCTTTGCATTGATTACAGGAGAAAAACATTAAAATACCTAAAATAGAAATACTAATTTGCCTAACAAATTTGTTTTCTTTGTAATCGTGTTTATTGAATAAATAAGATGCATCTAGTTAGAAGTTAGAACCCAAAGATAAATATGAGCATAATTACAAACGTGATTTATATAGTCGTAGCTAGGTGCTGGTTTCTGCGTTTTTTGTGTTTTCCCCTTGTGTATTTCACTTTTCTATAGCATCCAAATTTAGTTATCAACATTTAAACTCCGACAAATGTGAATTTCGGTGAATGTTTTAACATTTCATGGGTATGGCAAGTTGGCTGGAAAGTATGTTCAAATGAGCGTTGATTACAGGTTATTGTTCCTCCGGCTTTTTGCTCGGCAATTCAATTAATTTGTTTCCCTGTTTCAGTAAATATTTTGTCGCTCGTCGGTGTGTTCGGCGCAAGAACCTACCTATAAACAAGTCAACTCAACTAAAAAGGGTTGTTCCATATATTAAGGGATGTTCGCGCATTATACAGCAGCGAGCGAAACTGTTTTAAAGTAAATTACGCACATAAAGCAGGGGGTAGGCAGTAAAAATCGCCGAGCGGCCATAACTCTTCCTGGACTACAATAAGCGGGAAAATGTATACGAGTTCTTAATTTCTGTTACTTCCCGGCGACGGCGACGTTTGAAAAGCCCGACAGCGTTGCTTGTGGCGTTTATATGGTACTTTTATTTTATTATATTGTTTATTTGATGTACGGCTGTGCGGGTTCCTAAAGTCGTAAAGTAGCGGTTAAGCGATTTAATAAGTGAATGCATTCAGTATTCCGTGCCTTATTCGTGCTGCCTGCCGCCTGTGTAACTCAAAGTGACATTGATGTTATTAACTTGTTACTGACAAATGCGCGGTGTACCTGCTCAAAAAGAAGAAGATGGAGAGATACGTAAATTCGAATGGTAGAGAGCGCGCTAATATTAAAAACGATAATATTGACCGGTCAATGGTTGAGTGGGCAATGGCATAGCGCTTGGGTCCCAGTCCCGCCCGAGCGTCGGTGTTCGATTCCTCGGCTGGCTAAGTCCTCCATCACAACACAAACAACAATGTCGGCTTTCTGTGGTGGTAGTAGTAGTAGAAGATTTTCAAACATTGTTGAGTTATTCGTAACCCGGGAATGTTCGTCTATCTTTAATTAAATAAATAATAAGGGATCAGTAGGATTTATAGGTTCAATTAGAAATGCCACAGAGCCGAACCCTCTGATATGAAAATATCTGGAGTCGGTGAATTATATTCCCATTTGGTCTCTAGTAGGTTGACATGTTGTTCTTGTATTGTTTTGTATTTATAATACTTATATAGTGCAATTGCATAGCGTGGGTTGACTAGATGAACATTTGGGGAAGTGTGTGAAAGGGTTTAGTTTTTCCTTCTTTTTTTCTTTTTTTTTTTTTTGGGGGGAAAATTTAACCCGGACATTAAAAAAAAATGTGCCAGAATGTATGCAGGGGAAGTGCAATGCAATACATTCCATAATGTTAAATAACAACAACAAAAAAAATCACAATAAAAATCACAAAAAAGATAAATAATAAGTTAAGGTAAAAAGTAAATAACAACACATAAATTAAATAAAAAAATAAAAAATTTGAGCGAAAATTGTGAAAATGTTTAATAAAACACGACTCGTTTAAAATAGAGAAAACTCTTGTGGGCGATGTCTAAAAAAAGCATAAAAAAAAATACTTTGATTTTTTTCATACACATAACTTGTAAAATAACTGAAACAAACGTGTTTATAATAATTTTCTGAGCGTTCTTTACGATTTTTTTCTATGGATGGAATTTCATGTAATTTGCATTTCGGCGTTGGGAATGTATAGATATTTTCTTCAAAAATAACATATTTTTTTTAAGAGCTTAGAAACTTCAAATGTTTAAGGGAGATATGTAAGAAATCGGTAGATATTCAGGCATCGGCGGCTTGAACTTCTAATAATTTCAGTTAACCTGAATGCATAAACATTTTTTAATTATAAACATAATAATAATTTAAGTCTGTTGTATTTAATATTATAAAGTAGTAAACCAAACATAAAACACCTCAATTAAACAACAATTCAACATAAACGGCGCCCCGAGCACTGAGTTTCAATCTGAAGCCAACAAGTAACATTACACTAATCCCTCTCTCCAAACAAAGCTAGGTGCGGATACATCTCGTGCATTATATATGACGTACAGGAAAAGTTTCCCTGTGTATGGGCCAGAGCATCCTGAGTCTCCACTCCAGTGTAAAATTATCTCAATTTACGGAGTCATTAGCGGCGCACTCTGGAGAGAGATATCTGCTTGTAACTGGGTACTTCACCCCATCTAGCATCTCTCTCATGTTCTCCGGCCTTGACTAAATATATTATTATTGCCAACGGACATTTTTGTCCCAATTTTACCCTCGTTTAATTGAAAGTCATCAAATGAATGTGTTAATGACATCCAGAATGTTACATTACAGACTCAGCCGGTCAATAAATATTGTTAACACCAACTTAAGGGTGTAAATTAATGGATTCACAATATTACATTAGTTTTTGTGGATATTTGATGGTTTATTCCATTTACATGATGTTTAAAATATATACAAAAAAACATACATGATAAATAAAATAAAACTCACTTTAAAAAAATACTAGCTGGTACCCGACATGCATTGCTATGCCATTCAAAGAAATAAATTGATTCTCTCTGCATGTCCTTTCCCGTGTATCCCCGTTCCCTTCCGCCTTCCCCACCTTCCCCCTCCCTCGTGTCTTCCCTCTCCGCAAACCCCACCTTCTCCCTGTCTTTCCTCCCTGCCGTTAAAATGTATGTAATACACACATTTTTATTTATACAAATTTCATAACGCCAGAGCTTACCATTATATATAGCCTATGTTACTCGCTGATAATGTAGCTTTCTATTGGAGAAAGAATTTTTCAAATCGGTTCAGTAGTTTCGGAGCCTATTCAATGCAAACACAATCAAATCCTTCCTCTTTATAGTATTATAGTATACAGGGTGTTAAGGGACGTACGTGGCTGACTTTAACCAGTGATTCCTGACATTATTTGGAGTAAAAAATGTAAATGAAATTTTGGTCTCCGGTGACTTCTTTTGATGAATTTTTTTTTTCAAATTTTTTTTCTCCAAATTCAAACAAAAAAAAATTTCTTCCGCATGTCATCACTGGTCACTCAGCCGAGTAACAAACCAACCCCTCACCCCACCTCCAGCTGTCCAACACCTATCATTTTTTTATGTTTTTGTAGAAAAAATAAATAAATAAAACATCAAAAATTTCAGCTGAGTCCAAAATTTCATTTACATTTTTTACTCCAAATAATGTCAGGAATCACTGGTTAAAGTAAGTCAAGTACGTCCCTTAACACCCTGTATAAACACAATATAATAATATAATATTAATAAAAACATTTATTCATCAATAGATTTTTTTACAATATTACGCATTTTGTTCGATTATTATTGACTCTATTGATAAAAAGTGATCTTTTAGCTACAATTCAGGATTTTTCCTTGAAAGCAGCTGGTTTTCAGCAGTGCCTCCAATATAAAACAGATAATAAAATAAAATAAATTAATTAAAATAAAATAGATGCAAATAAATTAAATTTCATAAAAAATAATTAAATCAATGCACACAATATGATATAATATAAATAATAGAAATTGAAATTTATAAAATTTACAATTTAAATTTATAAATTTAAACGTGAATAAACAAAACACGTTTCTTGAAAATCAGCTGGCAAAAAAACTTTACACTTAACTGTAAGTTTACTTTTTACATAACTTTATTTTTTTGCTTAAAATTTATATAACATGATTTTTCTCTGCATGCATTTTAACAGGTTCTTTGAAACAAATGAGTAATAAATCAAGTGAAATTTTGGTAACAAAATTTCAATTTTAAAGTGGTTAACCTATTTTTAAATTGCAATTCATAATTAACCTAGATTAAGACTATCCTTTGTTGTGTCTGAATGCTGATGATGGTGATGATCTCTAAATGGCTGAACGCGATGTGTTCTGTTCAACTTGTTCAACTAACTTATTCTTGACAAGTTCTGAATTCTTGGTGATATGCTGAATTCCACTTTGTATTGACGGCGCCAAGCTCTTTCGTGCACATGACATGAAATTCTCCAAGGAATATGTTATACTCTACACACTCTACAGTATTACTTATAATGTTGTAGAGATTTTATTAATAACTTCTCAAAATAATATAATTTTTCAAACTTTTTAGATTGAACCAAGTGTATTTGGTGTTATAATTGTATTAATAGTACATTAACATAGTTAATATTACAGGGGCTTTTAAACCGTGCTTATTGGACTTCATAAGCTATTAAACCTGTCAAAGAACGGCTCAAAAGCTTCTGTGAAATCATTTTCAAATATTTTCCATTCTAGTTTAGAATCAATCAAAAATAATATAAATTCACCTTTGGAATATAATACTTTCATTGTGATATTGTGTTTAATTTATTTTAAGTCTTGATTTAACATACATAAATACAAAAAATATTGAATTTGTATCTCGAAACGGTAAAATGAATAGTAATAATAAAAAGGATTATTATAATTTTAGTATATTAGATACAAAGATTAATTGTACGAGAGAGCTTGGCGCTGGGTGTTGTGGGTGAAAAGCCGCCCATCCGGCTCGGCTAGCAGTCGGCCGGGAAGGCTAAAGGAACAAGGGCGGGCTGCAGCTGTGCTTGTTGTAATTGCAGGGCGCGAGGCGAGCAAGGGCTGCGCCAGAGGCGAAGGGCGGCGAGGCTAGGTCCCGCTGAGCCACCTGCGAGGAGACACCCCTGGTCAAAGTAAGACCAAGCGATGCGACAGCCACACACCATGGAACCGCACAGTTTCGGGTCAAAACCACCAAAAAATACAACCCCTAAAATATCTCGTAATTTTGATAAATATATAATGTGCATCACCGCACTCTCCCTCAAAATTTTCTGTGCAAAAGAGTCTTAATTAGTTTTTCCGTTTTTCACTTGCCAAAGCATTACGATTGTTACTTATTGAGTTGTAAAGCCTTGAAGTATCGTTCATCAAACAGATATTATGTTTGTTGAAGGAGAAATGGTTGAATTACTCTGTAAACAACCATTTTTGAAAGTGACTAGTTTATTTGGCATTTTAGTCCATATTTTGTTAAGGAACCTTTTGCCTTTATTGGGGTATTTGATCGCCGGGCGGCCTTAATGTGTGCGTAGGATGCATCCATTAATGAAGAGTGATAAATTCAGTCCTGGCCCACAAGCCGTTCGTAAGTCAGCTCATTTGTTTCGCAGTGTGTTCAATAACTGTGGTTGCATAAATCAATGTCACTTTAACCCCCTCCATTAACGGCTCCTCTGTGTGGCCTCCGTTTGATTTTGCGTTTTTCTATTTAAAGCGTGGATAAATGGGCCCGTTCCGATGGCCAGCCATAAATCGCTGGCTACTGTTACAGTACCAACCTAACCTACATATAACTATATATACTCAACCGGTCGCTGGTCGCTGGTCACTGGCTGGTGAGAGGTTGTTTGTTGCTCGGACTGAACTGTGGCAGCGAGAGACCCGAAACTGTGGCGTGACCTGTGGCCTACTGTGTACTTCGTGTCGTGTGTGCTCTAGGATGTTGTTCGTGGTGTAGTGATACGATTTTTTTAATCATGTCGATATTGTTTTCTTTGTTTACATTATTAATCAATTATGAATACATTAATATGTTGTCTCACCGGCTAAAGCTCGAACGTATGTCGATGTTTTTTTCTTACTTTACTTTGATTTGTTATTCTTTCACTAGACTGTGCTTCATTATTTACAAATTCACATTTATCATCTCACTGGATGGAGATTTTTTACAATTATTTTTCCTTTGTATTATTTCTCATTCGGCATACTGTTAGATGATAGTTTTATTTGAGTGATCTAGTGTCGAATAGTAGGATGTGTAATTACAGGCGACTCTAACGAAGGTTTGTATCAGAAATGAAGAGGGAGGAGGCAGAGGATACCGCCACAAACATGCTGCAGATGAAATGATATGTCCCTAATAAAGGGGTACACATTGAAGTCAACAACAAACTGGCAGTGGGGTAAATTGTTGAGCCAGTGAGCCAGTCACCAGTCAGCCGGCAGCCAGTGGAGCCACTCAGGCTAATCACTTTAGTAATGTAGCCACTCAAAGGACGAAATAAATGGGAACACGCCCCACACAATCTCAAAATTTTCGTCAAAATAATTTTAATAATACTTCAACTCCATCTGTGCGGACAGTAATGACGCTCCTTTGTAAATATTAAAGATTATTAAAGAACAAACAATAAACTTTTGACGGCAAGAAGTGACTTGGAAACAAAAACGCCTCGGGTGGACTCCCCCCAATCCCTCCCTCTCTTCACCCTCCCACGAAGCCCCGATCATGCTGAGATTGGATGAAGAAGTTTTGCAAACATTTACCAAATTACTTGGGTCCATTATTTTACCGCCAGGTCTCATTTGTAATCACTTTGCTGGGATGAGAACCTTAAGTACCCCCATTTCGTCCACTGGGCTGGACAACTTTTGGTCAACTCTGAAAATCCAATTCATTAAAAGGGATCATTTCGGGGATACTTAAAATGATGAAAGTGCGGGAACGTTGTCAAAAAGTAATTTGGAAAATGGTCATACCTACTTAAAATCATTTCCTTAAGCTCTCGAACCTTAAGCTAACAAAAACGTTTCGCCCGAGATGCAATAATTATTCCAATAAAAATACAAACGCAAAATCTAGTCGAATTGTGAGCAATTTTTCACGTTAATATGTCAAAATTAGTAGGCCCACGCAGAACACGTCTGTAGGGGGAGTGAAATGTTAATATAACTCGGAGAGCGGTTCAATAAAGTTTCCTTCTGCTTAAAATATAATTTGTCTGCATTAACTGGCTCAAACAAGCGCGCCAAGCTTATTGTGAAAACCGCAATTGGAGGAAAATGAGATGCGGCTTAGATTGCTCGATACAAGCGCAAGTTGGGCGAGGCGAGACGCGTCGCGGCGCGGCGTATGGCACCCCACAATAATTATTATTATAAGTATGGCCGTTCACATTTAAATGGCATTCCCGCTCAGTCATGTTTCCCCGCCGCGCCGTGGGAATCCATTATTCATAGTTATCTATTCGAAGTTTCTCCTTCAAAGTTATGAATTTATAATTGCTAAACTCTGTTCGTTCATCCATCTCCGGCAGTTGTCTCACAGGGCGTGAGGCGGAACGATCCACACCCCCGTGGTAGCCTGCTTCCCTGGTGCTTCCCTGGTAGTACCTCGGGCCTCTTACCCTGTACTCGCTATTTCTACTTACCCCTATATTAGTGGCGGAAAACTTCGCGGACCCGCGAAAACGTTTGGACAAATTTGCGCAGAACACCATAAACAAAACATTTCTGGGAAAGTGAAGCCCGTTGTCATTGTGACTGGAGTAGAATCCGCGCATTTAAAGGGCTTACTCTGACAGAAACTTATTTTACTTCGCTCCCGAAAATAATTTTTTTGTAAGACATCTGCAAAATTAAATGTACTAATTCCGCGTATTAATAACACAATATGTTTGACGCTAGTACCAAAATAACGAAAACGCATTGTTTACAGTGGATTTTCGCTCTTGGGCCTAATTAATAAGAGATGAAGTTATTTAGTGCGGGCTAAAACAAACATTTCCAAAGGTTTCGGCATTAAAGCAAGTGGGCTGTTTGCTGTTCGAGGAATGTTTACCTTCCCACACTCGGCTTGTTGTCAATATTGCCGTTGAGATTGTTATCGCCCCCGCATTATGATCTTCTGTCCCCTAGGAGTCCTTATAAAGTAGTAATGAAGTCACGAGTAAACAAGTCAGTATTTAAATAATGATGTTTAGTAAATATATCACTTTCTTCCAAAGCGACTGGATGTTACTACTATATTGTGTTATTCTGTCACCTTTATTTCTAGATTTGTATATCTAGAATCGCTGATTGTATTTATCATTTGCGCTTTACAATATTAGAAACTACTGAGTATTATTTCCAAAGAATATGAAACGCAGAAAAATTAAAAAAAAAACAACAACAATTGGCAAAATGAAATGTATAGGGACCCCTATGTATCGAAATTCTTCATACAATCGTGTGTTTCATGTTCTATAGAATGTAATTGTTTTTATCTTGCAACCCACTAGATTAAGTATTCATGGTTTTATTTGATTGCATCTGAGTTTGGTAGTTATATTAATAACACTTACAAACAGTATGCCAAAGGCCACTCCAAGAATATTATTTTACCCCAGCTTCACAAGAGATAAATACGATTTCCTTCATGTTGTACTGATAACAAATCATCACATCTTCACGCCATATTAACACTTTTATTTTCCAAGGTTCCATTCCCTCACCTTACGTTCCATCACCTCACAGAAAGACCAGTTCTACTGTCAATTCCATCGAGCTTGAATGATTATCGTTTGTACATTTGTTTGATTGTTGAATAGATCGCCTCTCGGATTGTCGCAACCCACTGACACATGTTTGGTTTCTCTCTCCCCATGTGCTGTGGCCGAGCAGACAGAAAGCTGTTCGTTGGCATGCTCAGCAAGCAGCAGACTGAAGACGATGTTCGCCAACTGTTTGCTCCTTTCGGCACAATAGAGGAGTGTACCATTCTGCGCGGCCCCGACGGAACCAGCAAAGGTTAGTCCACCCATCCTACAAATACACACATTATATTCTGTTTGCATTATTTACGTGTTTCGCTTTGTTTTTGTATGGTATTTTGTGTAATGAGAAATGTAATTTAAAGCAATTACACCACCGAATACGTACAAAAACTTTCCAAATAAAACAATCACGCAGCTTATGAAAGCATGAAGCCCTCGTCACGTGGCGCCACGACCGTCCCCCAGTTTGTTGGAGGGACAACAGAGCGAAGGAGAATCACTCGATGAAACCCGATAACAATTTGGCAGAATCCCGTTGCCTAACTTATTCATTAGGATGTGTTTGTCGAGATCGTGAAACGTTTCTCGGCCGGAGCGAGAGAGAGCCGCTTTGATTACATACAGCCGCAGTTTAAAACGTTAAATTTCATCGCTTTCATACAAAATTAAGTGCTCCTGAAGTGATATCGCAGCGCCATCTCGGAATTTATTATTCACCGAAAAACTACCCCTACGAGCGGGCGAAGGGCGCTCGCTCGGGACGGTTTAAGGCAATACGGCTCCGAGCCCTCAGTTCCCAGTTCCCAGCTCCCAGCCGAACTTACCTAACCTGGCGCGGTTAAGAGGGAATTCTTTTTTTCAATTCGTATTTGAATATGCTTTTTCACAGCGTACGGAAATATTTGAGGAAAAATTCCAATAAATTCGGAGACTTCAAAGATCAGATAAAAATGCAAATTTTCAAAATATTTCACTTCTTTTTGGGGCGTTCAAATATCATTTCACTTCTCGTGGTAGGATCACCCTTATCTATTATTTTACTTACCGAAGCGAAGTTCAAAATGTAAGTATGAACGTAACTCAAATTGAAAGCAATGCCTATCACATCATTTTCAAATTACCATTTTCACAAAAACGTTTCGTGAAAAAATATTAGTACAGCCATGTCACAAACTTTCTTGAACTTTCCAGAAATACCTTTATTTAATTGATTACATTATCAAGGCAGGGGGACCTTCATTTTTATTACCTGGAAGGATGCCAAGACTAAACTAGATAAAATACTAATGCGTGCAAAAAACATGATAAAGGCGAAAAGATATTTAAGTTATCCTTTCAAAACAAACACATCCATCTCGGCCCACGATAAATATTGTAAAAATAAACCGTAAAAATCCGTTGCTTAGGTTAGTACCTAGTCTAGTTCAATAAAAAGACGGACGATAAAATCTGTTATCGTGCGGTTTTACGGGTCGTCCAAAACACAATACTTGCAGGGGTCCCGCATTTAAGGGGGTTTTATTGCAGTTTTAATAAAGGTATAAAACGGACCAGGTGCGCGTCATTATTTGTGCACTTGCTGTAAATAAAGCGGGGTTACCCCGTTTTATCACCGAAACAAACAAACGCCAGTAGCACGCGGTGCAAGGGATGATTTGCATGGACGGACCAGATAAAATGTTACGTAATTAACCCTCGTGGATCATCAGACTTTTTATAGAGCTCGTTTGCATCCGGCAAGCTGCATATGAAATTGTTAAAATTGTTGGTACTTTAATAGGCTGTTTTTATTAACCTCATGAAAAACATGAAATAATGATTTCTGCTTCCACGAAGTTAGTGCTTTTAAAAAAACACTTTTAGATTTATCTATGTAAAAACAAATAATATTTCTGTGATGGGAAAACGTTCGAGTATAATCTCAATCTGTAATATCCTAACATAATCATATAATAAATATCGAACGAGTGCAGCACAAATTTTACGATTTATTAACTTCAAGTTACATATACCTATACAACATATTAACTACATATACATCCTTACTAAATACACTCAAATTGCATTCCCTAGAAAACAGAAGAAAAATAAATTATCTAATTTTTTTGTTTAAAATTATTCACTCTGAATTAGATTGTTGCGAACTCCTGCATCTCATCGACATCAAGGTACCTAATCGAGAAACAAGGCAAAACAAATTATTCTGAACTTACTACCACATACATGCTCCTATTTCTCGACTTCACGCATTAGGAAACAAATTCACCTCTAATGAGTTAATGATGAATGTAAGTAAGTCTAAAGTCATGGTGTTTGAAAGAGAGAGTACGTATGCAATATAGTTGTGAATGATGAATACTTGGAGCAGGTGGATGAGTTTGTTTATTTGGGAAATATGTTTACGAGAGATGGGAAGACTGATAGAGATATTGAAAGAAGGGTGAATGCAGGTAACTCTATTAAACTGTCCAAAGACGCGAAACTAGCCATCCATAGTGGAGTACTGGTACCTACCCTGATGTATGGCAGTGAGGCATGGAACTGGCAGAGGAAGGATGACAGTAGACTGAACGCTGTAGAAGTGAGATCCCTGAGGCGTATGTGTGATAAAACCATGTATGATCGTGTGAGAAATGTGGAAATCCGCAAAGAATGCAAGGCTGATGTAAGCGTAATGAGTGAGATCAAGAAAGGAAGGCTCCGATGTTTTCGGCATGTAGAGCGAATGCACGAGGAAAGGAGTGTAAGGAGAATATATGACGCAAATGTGAATGGTAGAAGAAGTCGAGGACGCCCAAGAAAGACATGGCACGACCAAGTGAATCAGATACTTGAGTCGGGCCATGTCAAGAGTCAGAATAATAGAAGAGAATGTATGAGACGTTGTATGAATGTAAACGAGGCAAGGAATGTGTGCCAAGACCGGGATGTTTGGCGGTCCGTCCTCTCTGCCTACCCCTGCGTGGAAACGGCGTAATGGTTAGTTAGTTTTAGATAGTTAGGATATTTTGAGATTTAAGGAGCATCACGTTGGGGCTATTCCATATATTTGTGTATTTCTATATTAATCTGCAATGTAAAAACTTGTTCACGTTTTCTTTTTATGTATCTTGCATTTTGTCTTGTATCACATTTAATCAGTCACCTGTAAATTTTGTAATTCCTAACATACCTACTAGTTTATTTCTATGCCATTTGCAACTTAGAAACTTTTTCTTTGATTGTAATGCATTATCTTTACCTAAACTTATCTCACTTATCTGTATACCTACCTTTTATATGGTGTTTACTAGTTATATTTTTACAGTTTATCTTTTTTTTATTTAAAAATGTCTCTGTATTATAAACTGGTCATGTAAAAGCCCATCAGGGTGATGAAAATTAATAAATAAATAATCTCCATGGGCTGCAAATATATATGTTTTTAATTGAAAATTTTTGATACAATACATATAAAAGAAATACAGAACATATTTATATATTTTGAGTTTCCAAGAGGTATCAAATCTATACAGCGGAGCATAATTCGTAAGGCTGCGTGCTCATTTGCGAACCGATACGCGAGCCGATCCACGATTATGCGAAAGGAACTGCGAAAGGAACTAATCAACGGCAAGCGGCGTTTCGCACTATTTGCCGTTGCTGCGATCCTATCGCATAATTTGTTGCTCGGCACGCTTCACACAATTTTAACAATTAAATTTTTTTTAAATTAAACAGTTAAAAAAAGCTTTTTGATGGGCTTAAATATATATTTCAAATAACTAATTTACGTCGGAACAGAAATAAGTCGTAGGTAAACTAAAATTACCACCCAAAATAACGCCTTTCTTATGACAACAATAGATATGACAAGATATTTTTTTTAATAATTAATTTAAACAAAAAAATCCTAAGTTGCCTCTAAAATCAAGAAAAATTGAATGCTTTAATCCTATATATCATTTAGTAAAATAAAAGTAAATAAAATATTACATATCCGTATTAGAAATTTGTTTGAACAATTTGATTAAAAAAATATTATTCAGTTTGGTTAGGTCTTTTGATCTTTAATCCAAATTCAAGTTTTGAATGAATACAACCGCGTAGAGTCCTCCATCTTAAGTGAACCAAATTTGAGAGAGATTAAGTAGTTTAGACATGTATTTCAAATAATAATAATAATAGCCTGTATTCAGACAGTAAATTACATTACATTATTTATACACTTATCATGCATCGACTCCCTGCCTGTATATCACTAGTTGACAAAGGCCTCCTCCAACTGTCGCCATTTCTTTCTATCATTAGCCACTCTTGTCCATGTACCACCTGCTATGGCTTTGATGTCATCAACCCACCGTCTAAATGGTCTACCTCGTTTTCTCTTCTTGTCACTTGTGAACCAGTTCATGACTAATTTAGACCATTTTCACTTCCTCTGATTGTATGGCCTGACCACTTCCACTTAAGCTTTTTTATTGTTTTTGTGACATCATTTGTTCTTGCTTGTTTCTTAATAATTTCGATTTTTATTTTATCGGACAGTCTTTTCCCTAACATAATTCTATCCATGGAGTTTTGGCAAGTTTCTAGTTTCTTATTGTGATTTTTTGTGAGTCTCACAAAAATCATTTCAAATAAACGAAACATTAAATAAATAACTTATATAATAAAAAGTTCAGAAAATACTATTGCAAATAGCATAGTGCGTAAATTTGAAGCTTTAATGTTTCTGAGCTTCAGTTCTCCTGAAAATATATGTTTTTGGAGTCGCAGGTCCACCCGTAATTGAATTTACTCCGCACGTCCTCCGGAGGTTATTAAATACTGTAATTTTCGTCAATAAATCGTTTTAAAAAGGCAAGCGCTGCCTCCCGTTTTCCCATGAATATGTTTCAATCTCCCCCGGCTAGGGCTGCAGGTAGGCTTCGTCGCCATTCGTCTTTTCCTCCGGAAACGCCGACAAATAATGCCCGGAGTGCCACCCCCGGATAAAAATGATGAAAATTACAGAGTTAATTTGGGAAAGCGATCGGTTGTAGAAATCGGCTTCGGATAAGAGCATCATAAAAGTAAGGACCTGCAATATTTCACACAACCCCACGCTCCGGGTTCTGGGTTCTGGGGGTGGGCGGACTACTTTACGCTACGTGCGGGCGGGGTGGGTCGGCTCCGTGTGAAACAGGCTTTCACTACCTGTCACTTGATGGGCTTAGAAGTTAATCACCCGTGTCCACCGGAGCGAGCGATTATTACTTAACTCGATTCTCGTACCCTTTTTTCATAAAAGTGGGCATTTTCCCTAAATACTTTCTTACACGAAATTAACGTCGAAAAGTATTAAGGAAACTAATAGCAATCAATACCTTTAATTTTACCAATATCATGAAAATATACGAAACCCGTATCCGGTGGAACTATGGCAACTGCTATCGGGAAAAATTGTACTATTAAACTATCATATTATAAATTTGTCGAACTCATTTAGTTAATTTCTATGATAATGCACCTAACTAACTAACTAACCATCACGCCATTTCCCCGCAGGAGTAGGCAGAGAGAACGAACCGCCAAATAACTCGGTCTTGGCATACATTCCTTGCCTCGTTTACATTCACACAACGTCTCATACATGGTCTTCTATTATTCTGACTCTTGACACGGCCCGACTCGAGTATCCGATTCACTTGGTCGTGCCATCTTTCTTGGGCGTCCCCCACTTCTTCTACCATTTGCGTCATATATTCTCCTAACACTCCTTTCCTCGTTTATTCGCTTTACATGCCCAAACCATCGGAGCGTTCCTTTCTTAATCTTACATATTACGCTTACGTCAGCCTTGCAATCTTTGCGGATCTCCACTTTTTCAAACGATCGTACATGGTTTTACCATACATTCACCTCAGGGATCTCATTACCACAGCATTCAGTCTACTTTCATTTTTCCTCTGCCAGTTCCTTGCTTCACTGGCATACATCAGGGTAGGTACCAGTACTCCTCCATTATGGACGACTAGCATCGCTTCTTTGGGCAGTTTTTTGTTGGTGCCAACAGGGTTCAGTCCTCCATTAATAGAGTTACCTGCATTCACCCTTCTTTCAATATCTTTATCAGCCTTTTTATTTTTTTTTATTTTGCATGTGTACTATTTATCCCTCTGTTAATTACCCTTATTATACTTAAACTTATTGAACTCCTCTGTAAAACTTTTCATGATAATGAAACTAACCTATATTATGTACCTGCTTATAACCTTAATGTTCAGTTTATTATGTTATATACTGTACTCCTGAAAATAATGTACTCCTGAAAAACTTGTGCATCTGTAATAACGTGTACATGTAAGAGCCTTCAATGTGTGAATAAATAAATAAAATACTCACGTGTGCCGGTTTGGTATAAAGAAATGGAAGAAAAGGAAGAGAAAAGATACAGAAAAATTTACTGTTTAGTGTTATTGTTACTAAACACGATGAGAATCACTTCCACAAGACCTTTCTTCTTCTTGGTGTACCCTAGCAGGTCCCCCGACTTTGGCGATCACTCTGGAAAATGTCTCTCTGCTTGCGCTGCCCGGAATAGCTCCTCCACACTTCTAATGCCGGTCCACTTTCGTACATTTCGCAGCCAAGACATTTGTCTCCTGCCAGGCCCTCGGCGACCCTCTATCTTGCCTTTCAATATTAATTGGAGCAAGTGATACTTCTCCTCTCGAAATATTTGACCCAGATTCGAAATCTTCCTGACTTTTATCAATGTAAGCAGTTCTCTACCTGCTCTAGCCCACCTGAAAATGTCTGTGTTCGTGATCATGTCGGTCCATGGGACCTTGAGCAATCTTCGGGGAAGCCGCATTTCAAAAGCCTCTAACCTGTTCACGGTATTTACTTTCATGGTCGATGTCTCACATCCATACTGCAAGACCGACCACTCATAACACAAGACCTTTAATTTATTTTATTGGATGACCAACACCAACACCCCTGCCGCAGATCACCACGAGTAGTTCGCTACGTTTGATGACTTTGCAGAAGTTCCCGGGTTCATTGGGTGAGGATTGCCTAAATCTTGATTGCGGGTTATGCGTGCGTTTACTCACTTACTGCGTGGCAGATCGGAAGAAACTAATTGAGGAAGGCATTTTGGCCTGTCGCATCGGGCGGGATGGTTTCATTCGTCCGTCACCCTTAGACATATTGACCCAGATTCTAAACCACCTCTTATATCTATTTTCCCTAAAAAACAACCTTCACACACCATCCCCAAAGATGACATAGGCCCTGAGGGAACTTTTTCCTTGGGGCCACTTGTGTGGAGCTCGAGTAAAAAAAAAATTCACTTCTGCAAATGAACCACATGAGGTGAACGATTTTACGAGACTCTAATTAAATTAATATCATTAGCCAGTTGTTTTTCACATTATCATGCTAATGATTAAATTAATTAACCGTGATGCATTCGCCTGGCCAGCTGGTGCAACCGCGATAAGGGAGGGCTGGGTTCGGGCATCGCCGTGTCATTGGTAGAGCCGGTCGTGTGGTCAGGGGATTACGGGTGACTTCTGTCCACGGTTTGGGGTTATGTCTGATACCCTTTCTGGGTTCATATCGATGTCATTACTCAGTTATTGCCCTGGTAATGTACCGCCATAAATCCGAGCGTTCCTCTCCGTGTGGCTCGATGGATGGGATTTTCGAATCGAGTCTGTTGCCCAACTGTTGAACGGGTTAAAATAGGGATGCTATCGTGCTGGTGAGACATGTTGTATATCTGTAGACCATGTAAATTAGAAAGAAATAACCCTATAATGTAGGTACTTACTTTGAGGGGAGTTCGAAAACATTCGAAGTTCACGTTCATTTGAAAGAAGAGTTTTTGGAGTGAAAACTTCTTTAGCACCGTTGTGATTTGAAACTCGTTGAAACTAAAAAGAGACAAACACATATCTCGTCTACTTTAGTTTTCTGAAGTTTTCATTTCTACCGCGTTGCAGTTCACAAGCGGGAGAAGTTTTGTGCTTTTTTTTACATTAGCTCCACGCATGAGACAATGAGGAAAACATCCCTCAAGGCCTATATCATCTTTGGGATTGCTGTGTGGAGGTTTTTTTAAGAGAAAGGAAGGAGAGGAAGTTCTGGGAAGGAAAAGATATGAGGAGTGGTTACTGGTTAGGTTAGGAATCTGGTGTCCAGGAATTAATCTACCCCTGTCACTGTAGTTCGAGCTGATGATGGATCGAGAGAGTTCGGCTGGAGAGGTCTGGGTTAGGTCTCCCTCAACCCGATTCAGCCCGCCACGCAGTAGGTGCGCAAACGGATTAGCCGCCAAGACCTAGACAAACTTCACTCCATGAACCCGGGCACCCCTGCTAAGTCACCAAATGTAGCGGTGACTATGATAGGGGTATTGGTTATTCATTAAATGTTTCCCGTGGCGGCGGCACCCATAACTGAGTCCCAAACGTCTTTAGTTTGCAAGTTAGCTAACCAATAGGTAAATTTTCACTAGTAGCAAATCTTTTTGTGATTTTACGTAATATAATTTGAATAAAATAACTTTGTTTGGACATATATATAAACCAAAATGATGTAGGCACCTATACGTATTTAATTTAATTTATTTGCTTAATATACAGCATACAATAATGTTGCATTAAATTTATGCTAAATTGGCATAACTGTTTTTTTTATTATTATTTCTACTTCACTTTAAATCTTATATTGTACGTGGGTATTTTTCTTGCTATTAATGATAAAATACGACTAATGGCATTTGAAAATCAATGCCCCGTGTTTAGTCTAGATTTATTCTAAATAAAGACCACCATTAGACTATAATACCTATTATCGTGAAGGTTTGGAACGTCGTTTATTAGTGTTCCCTACTCATTACATAACGATGGAAGTTACTGTGACATCTATAAAAGATACTACTTTATAATATTATCAGCCTTATCAGACCAATTATTCGCAGGGGATTTGTAATGTTTTGTTTTTTTTTTGCGAGTATTGTAGTAAGTATTTTTTCTTAAACAGCTGTAATGTATATATTACGTGGTTCTGAAACAAGCAATCCAACTCGTATCCTTCCGACAAGTCAAATACATACACCAATTACTCTATGGCCTATGCCTATGGAATCCGAAAATTATGGAGGCGTCTACTAATATCTCCAGGAATTCCAAAAACTGAAAAAATCGGACTAATATCTATGAGAACCAAAGTGCGTACAAATATCTACATCTCAAACTGCTGACAGCTCAAACTGCTGACTAATATCTATGAGAACCAAAGTGTTGACGAATATCTACAGCACCGGCAGAGGTTGGATTTGCATTTATGTATAGCATATTGGAATAACGAAATATTGCGTATGCAGTTTAAAAAACTTATTTTATGTATGTATGTATGTAAAAATCCCTAATATCGGACTATTGGACACATTTAGCTGAATATTATGGATTTGGGTTTTTGTTTTAACAGCTTTCTTTATTTCGAGTGCTTCTAAATTATTTAATCTGTTACCATGACCATTTCTATGTCAGTTAATTTAGGTTAGATTAGGTTGTGGTGCCGTGTATTTCGAAACAAATAAATATCTTTGTATTGTGACATCCATGTTTGTTCAATAAATTATTGTCCTCGTAAACAGCAAAATACGTAATATTATGCAAAAACTTCATGTACGTACTTTAAACGTTTAAGCCTTTACATAATTAGTAATTACGTAATTGAAATAATTTATGCTTTTCCGTAAAACCTCTTGCTCAGCTGCCCTCTGTAGATATTACTCCAACCTACGCTCCGTAGATATTAGTTCAACCTACGCTCTGTAGATATTAGTTTACTTCAACATAAATCTGCTCGACCCAACCAATACACAAACTTGTAAATACACAAATACAATTAGATTGAACAATTACAATATTTTGAACAAAATAAACAAAAAACACGCCACACGCATCACAGAAAATACGAACACAATAATAGATCATATACTTACCGATACAAAACTATCATACTCACTAACGAACTGTGATAATTCTATATCAGATCATAATATACTACTCCTTGATGTAATTCACACATATATTAAGAGTACATCCATAAAATCATCCCAAATATATATACATATTTATCTTGATAATCTAAAGAATGATGTCATCCAAAATCCTTTTAATCTTAATATGAATAATGACTCGGTATTAAATTATGATAATCTTGTAAACTTCCTCACAAATAAAATTAATTCTAACAGCACCACTAAAATTAAAACTAAAAATATAAATAATCCAGACTGGATAACCAAAGACCTTATAAAATTGATCAACAAAAGAAATAAATTGCATCTGAAATTAAAAAGACAACCCAATAACACATTATTGAAAGCAGAATTCATAAAAGTAAGAAATAACATTACTACAGAAAAACGAAACTTAAAACAAAGACACTACAGTGATCTTTTTAAAAAATGCGAAAATAACAGTAAAAAAACTTGGAAGTTAATGAATAACATTCTTAAAAATCAGTCTAATACTTCGAATAATTTTTGTACTAAATTAATAATTAATGATGAAATAATCACTAACAATGTAGAGATATGCGACCACTTTAACAATTTCGTTTGCAACATTGGCTTCTCCTTAGCTAATAATATACGTAACAATGTCGTACACAAACCGGCCAATGAAATAACATTAGTATACGATAGTATAGAATCTTTATATCTTCAACCAACAACAGAATTAGAAATAAGCAAAATATTAAAATCATTGAAATCAAATGCGAGTGCCGGTTACGATAAACTCAAATACAAAACCGTGCTAAGTCTCTCAACGGAATTGGTTCCTATATTATCAAAATTGATTAACCAATGTTTTAAAGAGGGAACTTTTTCAGACAGCTGTAAAATTGCCAAGGTGATACCAATTCACAAAGGTGGGTCCAAAACAAATACCTCAAACTACAGGCCCATCTCAATCTTACCAATCTTATCAAAAATTTTTGAACGTGTAATCTACGAAAGATTAAACAATTTCCTATTAAAAAAATCATTCTTTTATAAAAAACAGTATGGCTTTAGGAAAAAATCTAACACACTTGCGGCAATAAACGACTTAATCAGTAAACTTAGGAGTGGTATTGATGGTGGAAATTATATCTTATCTATACTAATTGACCTTCAAAAAGCTTTTGATACGGTAAGCCATGATATACTTCTCAAGAAACTCGAGAAACTTGGTGTAGTTGGTCCTGCTCTTAATCTATTCAAATCATATCTTAGCAATAGAAAGCAATTCGTAAGCATTAACAATCAAAATAGTAAGCACCTTCCAATAAACTATGGAGTTCCGCAAGGATCCATACTAGGGCCACTACTGTTCCAAATTTATATCAATCATATTTCGTAATTAAAATTAAACGGTGAAATTTTCTTATATGCAGATGATACTGCAATATTCTACTGGGGTAAAGATCTAAACATACTACTAGAAAATGCACAAAGTGACCTAGAAAGAATTTGCGGTTGGCTCCAATCAAATATCCTAACAATGAATATAAAAAAGAAACAGGATACATGATTTTAAGTTCAAACCGTAAAATAATTCCTCCACATGTTCTATTAAAAATTGAAAATAACGATTTGCAAATCCTGAAACAGGAAAAATATCTTGGGCTGTGCATCGATAAGCATTTAAGTTTTAAACAACACATTCAAAATGTAAAAGATAAAATCACACCCTTAATTAACGTTTTTAGCCGGTTATCATATCTATTACCAATTAGATTAAAAAAAAGTTTATACTATATTCTCGTACACTCACACCTAAATTACAGGATTGAAATCTGGGGAAATGCGTATGAAACATACATCAATGAATTACAGGTTACAATTACAAAAGAAGATAATCAAAAAACTATTTCACTACGAATCCAAAACATCCACAAAAAAATCATATTTGGAAAAAAAACTGCTAACATTAAGAAAACTATACGAATACAATATATGTGTCCTTATATACAAAATAAATAATAAACTCATACATACAAACACAGAATTCATTAAAACGTCCCAAGTACACAAACATTTTACACGACAACACGATAACATACGTTTAAACACCATTCATACTAACTACGGTAAGCAATCAATTAGTTACAAGGGGGGCAATTTATATAATTGCCTTCCAGATGATATCAAAAACGAAAAAAGGGTTTGCAAATTCAAAAAAAAAATTGTTCATGTTTATTCACAAAAAACAAAGTAGTGATAGTGAATAATATCGTATGGTAATATAATATCATGTAAATGTTAGTATTGCAATCTAATATAATCTAAGGTTATGAAATGTAAAAACTATATAATGTAAAAACATACTACTAAAACATAACTATGTAATATAATGTAAAAAGTACATAATTCAATATTCTAGTTAAGTAAGTGAAAATGTTATTTTCTTTTTTACTGGAATAAAAACTTATGAAAAAAAAAGTCAACACTGGGACCGTCATAGATATTCGTCCGACCTTAGCTCTGTAGATATTAGTCAACACTCTGAAGTTCTTAGATATTAGTCCAACATATGAGCTGTAGATATTCGTCCGACATACAGGCTGTAGATATTAGTATCTGGAGTCAAAATTATACATAAAAGTATAAAGCAAAGAAACGGAATAACAGTATAAGAAGCAATAAATTTAAAAATTTATTTTGATAAAGCCTTTTTATATTCAAAGCATGTAATCGAAAAATGGAGCGGTGAAAAGAAATCACATTTAAAAATAATTCATAATGGGCCGAAAGATCAGAAATTTGATTAAACCGCGTTAACAAGGAGCATCCTACATTTTTTGTTTTATTAAACACGAAATTAAAACGAGATGTACGCAATACGTAACGGGAGTATCTGCCCCCGGGGTGTTGTTGGAGAATTTATAAGCCATTCTTCCGATGCTACGTTACCTGGAATCTACCGGCACGGAATGTTACTTCTCCGGAATAAATAAAACTTAACCAATTAATCTCAGCCGGACTCCAGTACCAGCCCTTCGTACCTGTGCGCCTGGTACCTGTGAAGGGGAAACTGGGCCCATCCAGTCACCAATTCAATTATTACTTGTGACAAGAAAAAAAAAACCTATCTAATCTACTCTCTGTTTTTAGTCGGTACTCGATGTTTGTTTAAGCTTTAGTAGCCTGAGTTAGTAGTTATTGGTATCAAAGTGGTTTAAAAAGGAGTTTAGATCAACCAATAACAAATTGGGAATTGGATTTAGGTACCGCCGCTAAGGAAACCATTTATTGGATAACCAACACCTCTGCCATAAGTCATCCCAAGTGATTCGCTACGTTTGACTTAGCAGGGATGCCCGGGTTCATGGGGTCAGGTTTGTTCGGATCTTGGTGGCGCATGCGTCTGCTCACCAACTGTGGTTGGTCGTGGCAGGCCGGATCGGGAGAGACTGGTTGAGAGACAGTCTTTGACCACTCTAGCTAGACTTTCAGCAGGTTTGGACCGCAGTGGAAGGGATGAATTCATACGTCCATCACTTATGGATATACTGACTCCCAGATTCCTAGCCACCCTTCTTGTCTTTTTCCTTCCCAGAATTTCCTCTCCTTAATTTCCCTAAAAATATCCTCCACACAGCATCCCCAAAGATGACATAGATGACTGAGGGGAATTATTTTCCTAGAGGTCTCCTGTGTGCAGCTAACGTAAAAAACGCGGTAATTAATACTTTAGGCCTTATCGATACGATTTCAAATACCTAACCATTATGATTTTTTTTTAATTTGGATATAGATATTTGTTCAATGTGAATGAAAAGTTTTTGATACCGAAGTGGCGATTTTCCGACCAATAGCGGAAATTTTCAATTCCTTATCTAATACACTTGGAATAAGTTAAAATATATTGTAAATCATTGGAAACAGTCGTGATTCTTATATCTATACGAAATTTCAGAAATGAGGAAAATTACCTAGCAATACCGATTGGGTCGTTCTTTGACTGAATTCTTTATTAGTTATTTATGACGAACTCAATTTATGTTTACTGTAATATGATTACAACGAAAACAATTTGTAATTTTGTAAAATTTTAAGACAAAATATATTCCACTTTGATTTTGTTCAACATTAAAAATTGTATTGATTGTAATGATTATATTTATAATGTATTTTTGAAAGAATATAAATCAAAATTGAAATAGATCATCTCTTGATCATATCTAACACAAAAAATATCATGTAATACATTATAGCGAGTTCCCGGCAAGCGTTGCTATGCCACTTAATAAAGAAATTGTTTCTCCCTGCGTGTCCTTTCCCATTCATCCGTTCCCCTTCCACATCCCCTTCCTCTCCCGCATCCATTCCCCTCACGCGATCCGCCTTCCCTCTCCCCACTCCCCTCTCCCGCTTTCCCGAGAATCTCCCTCTCGAGTTCCCCTCGCTCCTCCCGAGTTCCCCCCCTCCCCTCCCGAGTTCTCCTTTCCCCTCCCACATTCCATACATTCAGTCCCGGTATATTCAGTTTTCAAACAGCACGCGTGCCACGTATTGCAATTTTTTATACAAATTTCACTGTGCCAGAACTCACCGCTTCTTTTATACAAACCTTGTCGTGACAATAACGAACCCAAAAAAAAAATTATCCAATTTGGTGCAGTCGTTCGGAAGTTATGCGCATACATCGTATATACGTATGTAAATACAGAAAACCACAAATGTAATATATCATGTTCAAAAATAGAAAGCAAAACTGATATTAAGTACCTGGGCATAACAATAGACCAGCGTTTAAAATGGTCTCCACACATAAATATTCTGAACAACAGAATAAGGAAACTAACATATATATTTAGATGTTTAAGAGATATTTTAAACGAAAAATTACTTAGAACCACATACTTCGCTTTCTGTCAATCAATTATACAATACGGCATTATAGGATGGGGCGGTACATATAAAAATCAAACACAAACAATTTACATATCACAAAAACTAATAATAAAAACAATTTTAAAAAACCCTACTCATATTCGTCAGAACTTTTATTCAAACAATTTAAGGTCAGAAAATTAAGTGCATTATACTTTTATCATGCAACATTACAAATTTATAAAGATAATATTAAAAATCAAGTTGCACCCTTTAAAAATAACAGAAGTCTTAGACAAACATCAATACTTCCCACTCCAAAATGTAAAAAAAAAATTGGACAATTGAGTCATAAATATCTCGGAGCAAAATTTTTTAATTCATTACCAGAAAAATTAGAAACATGAATACCAATATAAAATTTTTTAAAACTCACCTCAAAAATTATACTGAAAACTTAAACTGAATGATATAAAAAAGCAATACAATAACACCCCCCCATACACACAAGCCTTGCTTAATTATGGGGGTACATCAAATATTCTACTATGTAATTAATTACTGTATAAAAATTATTTGTAATTTATGTACCTTCTATTACTAATAAAAATAAAAAAAAAAAAAATAAATAAAATACATTTAGTTTTTTTGTACATAAGATATTGCTGCATATTTTTAGAAAGGGGTTATATTTCACACTACAAAAAAATGTTTGTAAAATAGTAAAAAGTGAGGCAGTCAGTATTGATGAAGATTAAATTCAA
Source organism: Limnephilus marmoratus (assembly GCA_917880885.1). Classification (NCBI taxonomy): domain Eukaryota; kingdom Metazoa; phylum Arthropoda; class Insecta; order Trichoptera; family Limnephilidae; genus Limnephilus; species Limnephilus marmoratus. The sequence goes on from OU862906.1 coordinate 65,705,542, forward strand.
GGTACTTACGCAAAACAATACGAAACATCCCATTCACTAATAATGTTCAACGTGTATAGATATGTATGAGGACGGGTTGTTTCAAAGAATTTGAAAAATGAATCAAATTTAGAAGTTAATTTTCAGGCTCCGCCTAAGTTTTATTCAAATTCTGTTCACAAAACTGAAATAATGACAGAACTTGAATAGAACTTCCGCAGAGCTTTAAAATTTACTTCGAAATTTATTTATTATAAGAACTTTGTACAATGATAATATTTGTGTTATTTCATTCTCCGTGCTAGAGATGTCCCTGTGTTATGGCAGGTGAATGACACATAATTTGATGAATTGTTCAAATTATTTAAAATAACCCATACTATAAATAATACATACCAACGTTGAGCTTTATTAGCGAACGGATGTTTCATACGGTAGGTATGTATACAAATTTATGAACAATGAACAAGCAACAAAGACAATTTGTAATTCTAGCAACCGAAGCAGTCATTAATCTCTCCGACACGTAATGAAAATACAATATATGTTTTGACAATGCGTTTTTTAAGATACGTCGTCTATTTTCTATTACATGTTTAGGTCCGTGAAATTGTGTCTTCACTTATGACAGGTCGCGGAGTGGTTGGTGCGGGCACGTGTCGCGCTATTATTACCTGTTCCGGGAAGGGGGAGTCAGTAGAAGGTAGGGGGTCCCGGGTTGGGTCCCAGGTTGGCATGCCAACTAACGAAATGCCTCGCAGTTTCTGGCATTGGCATTGTTACGCTCCCCATGCTTTATTCTGAAGGGGCGACGGCGACGCGTGTATCTCTCCAGCGTGTTTGTTGTTCCCTTCAAATTCGAATTTGTTTGGATCTGCTCGCCTTTGTGGGCCACATAAACCCTGACAACGTTGTTTTCAATTCAATTTGGATGAACTAACTGAGTGCAGGTTTATTTTCTATAAATATATTATTACATCCCACTCGAAATACCGTTTATGTCTGCTTTGCTTGAGGGAATTGGCTTGCACGTGCTACGTTGTTATTATTTTTCAACTATTGTAATGGTAAACCATATACCTACATGTATTATTCTGTTAGAGGTAAATTTGGTTATTAAGTACTTCCCTTAGAGAAAAGGAAAATCTTTTTGATATTCTTTTAGTTCATTTTGGTTAAATGAAGTGTATTTTTTTACAAGATGTATGAAAATAAAACATATTTATTGTACACACATGCTTAACTAAAGTTATCTAACAAGGTACAAATAAAATTATAAAGAGATATTAGAAAAATAAAACATAAAGAGTAAACTATTATGATATATAAGGTGAATAATAAATTGGGTAAATAACAACCAATTACTTTCGAGTTAAAATATAACTATTCTCCGGGCGTGTCATATTAGTAGATTGTTAATTTGGTTTTTAAAATATTCGAGACTGTTTGCATATCTGTTAGATATCTATCTCAGATATCTATATCTGCGAGACTGTTAGACATCTATACAGTCACATTTAATAGTAGGTATTACGCAGATGACACATTCGAGACATTATATCGAAGTAGGGAATTTTGTTATTAAATAATTCAAGATGGAATATATTATGTCTCCTTAAATTACAATTATTAGGTATTTGAATGTGAATAATACTCAGACAATGAGTGGTTAGATTTTTATTATTATAAACATATTATTAAGTCAGCAAATTGTCTTCTTTTTTCCGATTTTATAAAATTAAAGTGTTGGACTCATTCTTCGTAAGATTGGAGTAAGGCATTCAGTCTAAGTTTAAGTATTACATTACAATATCCATATTCAAGCGATTGAAAAAGTCCAGCATAGATTCCTTAGGTATATTAATTTTAAATTAGGTATTCCAAGAGAATCCGTTGACTATAATTTGTTATTAAACTGGACTAATCTCGTAAATTTATCAGATCGCAGAAAAATCTGTGATCTATTAATATTATATAAAATAATTCACTCGGTCTTGGATACCCCTGATTTAATAGAACTAATACGATTTCATTGCCCTGGTCGCGCTAACAATAGACTGACTCTACCGTTCTACTATAATAACACACATACATTATCACACTATTACTCACCAATCAGTCGACTACATATTTTGGGAAATGAATATGCTAACATCGGCGACATTTATTTCTTAAAATTAGCGCAATATAAATATGCACTCAAAAATTATTTTTCCATAATGTAACTTTATATACGCAATATGGACATGTTAAAATGAAATGATGATATTTCTCATTGTTCTTTTTTGTTATTTTTTGTTGTGATACACAAAATAATTGTATGTTATTTTTAGGTTTCAGTTTTTAAGTTTTTATTTTTTTTTATTTTTTCCATAATGTAACTTTATACACGCAATATGGACATGTTGAAATGAAATGATGATATTTCTCACTTTTATTTCTTGTTATTTTTTGTTGTGATACACAAAATAATTGTATGTTATTTTTAAGTTTAAAACTACTATTATGTAATGATATTACTTTTCTTACTTTTGTACTCTATTATATGTTTATTTATAAAAGGCAGTATAGCCGTTTATGTATTTAAAATAAAAATAAAATAAAATAAGTGATAAAAGTCTTAGGAATTTTTTTGCACAGATTCAACAGTTTTTGAATTACCTTCAACATCTTAGGAAATAAAAAATTTCAGACAGTGCTGCGACGTCATTCCAAAACATAAACACACATAACGATACAATATTATAACTTATTACCTTCTTGCAATTTAACATACGTTGCACGTTACTGGGCACGTACTTGTGTTTCAAGAATCAGCTTAGGTATTACATCTTCCGCTTCAATGCCACTCGTATAATTTACTTAAAAATAAGCTACCTGTGTAGCGAGCTTCCCGTGAAGATACCTCCAAACCACGCAAGCCCGTCTCATGCACATTTGTGTAGACTTACGGGGTAATTATTCTTCCCGGAGACTCTAATTCATCAACATCGTGTGCAATCTCACCCTTCACCTACGGAGCTATGAGTATGAACCGGGTTAATTTATTTTGCCTCTCTCCCTGTAATTCCTTAAACCTTTAAATGCTCGTGATGCGCGGTTTGTTTTGCGCTGATATACGGCTTGAATTATTGTTGTATGACTTAAAATGGGGCACTGCACGGTGTAATGTGTGTTCTCGTTGATAAATTAGCTCGCGGCAGTGTGCCCCGCCGAATACGCTTTTTATTAACTATTCTGTTAGTTTGCTTTGTTTCTGAGTGATGTTTGCTGGTGTAATTCATTTACACTGATTAACTAACTCTATTTATAGATGCGGGAAAATTACATGTTTGTTACGAAACGTAAAAATAATAATAAACATAATTTTGTGTACTGCACTTTATTTAGCTGTGTACACAGCAGCGTGGCACTACGAACCTAAAGATATCATATCTTATATTTAAAAGTGAATCGCTGAATGTGTTGCTAAACTCATAACTTTCGAACGTCTGCACCAAATTGGATAATTCTTTTTTTGTGTGTTCGTTATTATCAGGACAAGGTTTTTAAAAAACTTCAGGTGAGCTCTGGCATGCGAGGTTTGAAAAATGAATGTATGGAAAGCGGGAGGGAGGGAGGGGGAGAGGAACCTGTGAAGGGAGAGGGGGACCTGGGAGGGTGGAGGGGAACTCGGGAGGGGGGTTCGCGGGACGGGGGAAGGGGGGGGAGTGCAGTGGAGAGAGGGAAGTTGGAGGTGACGGAGTGGGAACGCAAGAGGGGAAAAGGACGCATGAGAAGAAGGAAAAGCGGAAGGGGAACGGGACGAATGGGAAAGGACACTCAGGGAGAAACAATTTCTTTATTAAATGGCATTGCAACGCATGCCGGGGACCAACTAGTTATAAATACTAATTTATTATCATGGATGCTTAACAGTATACACATATATATATGCTTTAAAAATGATAATAATATTTGTGTGATTTGTATAGCGCCGTTTTTGTGAAAAATCATCTCGAGGACGTTGTACAAACTTATAATATATTTCTGCGATCCTACTACCAACTACAAACTAGACAAACCATTATAACAACTTATGACTAAAATTGCATCCACTGGTTCATCGATCACTGCTTGGAAACTCTATTATGTACAGTGATTTGACCAACGAACGCAATGCTGCGTAAAAATGTACATACATTTTTTCATTTATACTCTGTACAGGTAGAAAATATACAGGATCATACTTACCTGGAAGTCCCTTTATTATCTACTAGCAGACCCGGACACGTTGCTGTGGCTAACGAAACTCAACGCCATCTGCAGACAACGCCATTACCCTACCTTTATAACCAACGCCATCTGTTAATTTGCATACATATCAAATCCTCACCGCCCGCTTGCCAGCCCGCTCCCTTTATATATTATATATTTCATCCAATTTGCACAAAACCTTGACAAATTATATACCTTAACCTTCCTCATGAATAACCCGTTGCGTAGTTTAAAAGATCTAAGCGGGAGCGACTTTGCTGTATACTAAAGTTTATACTATGTAAAGATTACGCATTCATATTGTATCATATGATTATCTATTCTAACGAAGTCATATTATTTTGCCTTAAATAAAGAGAAGTATACGATATTAAGCACGTTAATTCGTACTGAGAAGAACAACGATATTTTTCTTGGAAAAGCACGTAAAATTTGTAGATTAATACTGTATTGAAATAAAACCTCTATAAAATGTCAACAGCGCGAATTTCTTAAACAGGAATGTTCAAATTCCATTGCAAGAGTTGCTTATTGATTCTCATATTTCTCTTTCACGCGAAAGTGACACATATTTCGCGTCAAAAATATCTTTTATTTTCCGCGGCGGAGTCGAGGAACAAATTGCACGCGGGAAATGCCAATTTGACGCAAGATGGCCGATGCGGAGGTGACAAGTAATAGGTGTTGTCAAATTATCCTGGCGGAAGCGGAATCTTCTCGCAATTCTGTGCCAAATAATACGCCCATACATAACCTGCCCGGGCGGCGAGAGCGCGTTATGCCCGGGTTATGCCGGGTAAGGGGCATAAAAAGATACGCCGTGTGCGTTTTATTGCACAAGACAAAAGGAGAGAGTGTTGCCAACGGTGGGAAAAACGCAGTTTTTTCAGAATAAGGCGTTTGCTAACAATTCTAATAAATTATTATAATAATCTCCAAAAAATGTTTCTTTTCGAAAACCGGCCGTTAAATACCATCACTTCTTTATTTGAATACCCCAAAGGGGGGTATGTGTCTGAAGGGAAGGAGATGGGGAAGAGGAAGGTTGGGTAGTTCCTGGCTATTCAGATCTTTAGTCGCCAAATACGGCTAAAGCCATTTCAAGCCACGTTTAGATTCTGACTTGCGATCTTTTACCAAGGCTTTATTGAGAGTATCTCACACTACGTAACGCCTTACAACAATACTTAACACAACTGTATTCTTCTTCTTCTTGTGCCCTGTCCGTTCGACGGACGTTGGCTATCATTTTGGCTATGCGGACTTTGTTTACTGCGGCCCGGAACAGCTCCACGGTAGACTGGTCAAACCACTGTCTCAGGTTTTTCAGCCATGAGGTTCTCTTTTTTCCAGAGCCCCGTCTTCCGGCAATCTTTCCCTGCATTATGAGATGCAGGATCTCATATTTCTCTGGATGTCTCATCACATGTCCAAGATATAGAAGTTTTCGGATTTTTATAGTTTTAATTACTTCCTTTTCTTAATTCATTCGAACCATAACATCTTCATTTGTAACCCTGTCCATCCAGCTTATTTTAAGTATTCTTCTGTAGATCCACATTTCGAATGCCTCAAGTCGCCTAATTAGTTCTTCAGTAAGCGTCCATACTTTCATTCCATAAAATAATATCGAAAACACGTAACATCTGACCATTCGCATTCGTAATCCAAGGTTGAGATCATGACTGCAGAACATTTTTAATGCGGATAAAGGTTGCACGAGCTTGCTCAATGCGGCATTTGATTTCAACTGAAGGATCCCATCTATCATTTACATTGCAGCCCAAGTATACAATACTCTGTACCTTCTCTAGTTTTGTTCCAGCAATATAAATATTTTCATCCAACTGTATTACTTACACTCATTTCATATACCTACAATAAATAGTAAAAACAATTGTATTACTTAAATTAAATACTACGACAAATAGTTATCATAACTGTATTACCTATATTAATTTCATGTACCTACTACAAATAGTTAACAAAACTGTACTATCTAATACTTACTAAAAATAGTTAAAGCAACTGCATAACTTACATTCATTTTACAAAAATTTTCATTTTTCAAAAGCCCACTATGGCGTAAATGAAAAAAAAATGTCTAAATCTTCTAGATGTATGAAGCATTTGCATAAACGTTCAGAAACAATACACACGAGATTGATTGTTGGTAGCTGAGTTGACAAATGCCTCGGGTTCCAACTCAGGCGTGTCGCGAATTCAATTCTTCGAACATTGATTTTCTTTTAAATATTGTTATGTAATTCGTTACCCGGGTGTGTTCATTTTTATTTTTAACTACCTGGTCCCGGCATGCGTTAATAAAGAAATTGTTTCTCCCTGCGTGTCCTTTCCCACTCCGTCACCTCCACCTTCCCTCTCCCCACTCCACTCCTCCCCTTCCCCCGTCCCGCGAACCCCCCTCCCGAGTTCCCCTCCCCCCTCCCAGGTCCCCTTCCCCCTTCCCTGGTTCCCCTCCCCCTCACTGGTTCCCCTCCCCCACCTCTCCCTCCCTCCGCTTTCCATAGCAATAGCCGTTTCCTCGCGTGCCACCAATAGCAAGTTTTTTATACGAATTTCATAATGCCAGAGCTCACCGGAAGTTTTATAAAAACCTTGTCCTGACAATCACAAACACACAAAAAAAAGAATTATCCAATTTGGTGCAGTCGTTCGAAAGTTATGCGCTTAGCAACACATTCAGCGATTCATTTTTATATTATATATATTATATTATATTTTATATTATATACCAACAAAAAAATAAGTATATAATCTCTATAAATGCAATGTTTGATCTTTGCTATCCCATTTATTGACAAATCAAAGCGACGATATAAAAATGTGAACTGTATAAAAAAGTCAGATTTCCCTTGGTAGATTCAAATGAGCCCACCCATTGTTCCGCTGCATTAGTTGGAAAATAAAGAAAACAGTTCAATTTCCCAATAGGCGCTGAGACGGCTTAACACAGGGTAGGATGCCGTAAAACAAGATGCCATGTGGTGATTTCAGACGATATCTAAAGGTAGTCTTATTCTTTCTGTGAGTGTTTTTAGCAGCTTTCACGGTTTTTACTATCTTACCTTAGGTGGGTAACATTTCCTGGGTTCATCGTTCTGTTTTTACGCCCGCGATAATCGACTGTTTTGAAGAAATAAAATCTAACGGTTTACGGTAACAGTTTCATTTTTTACAACTCAATTGTATCCGCTTTTTATTGTTGGGATATTTGCACAGTGACTTTTCAGTACTTTGCCGTCTTAGCGCTGTACGTACTAAAACTTATTTACATAGGTAGGTACCTAATGGCAGAGCTTTTTTAACATTTTTATTTTGTTTGCGGGTATTTTTAGAGCTGAAATGTTTTTATCAGAATCTATGAACCAAAAGCTCGAAAATAAATTTTAGAGTCCCAGGCGTTAGAACCAGAGAAAAATCACTTTTCATCGTCAAAAATGTTCTACTAATCTCAGACAAAATGCTTTTATATTCAGAGCTTGCAATGTATTTGTTAAGAATTTTAATAATATATACATATTCTCACATAATTTAAGTACCTTAAAGAAGTATGTCATAGCTAACATTAAATAATTTTTTTACCGTTTTGCAAGTTATCATGTTATTGCTGTGAATCCTTTCCATTTACTTGCCATTGGACTTACTATTGTGTACACTCTGAGTTGTAGGTACGTACATGTATTATTATTGCTGTTGTAGTGAGAATAGATTTTTGACTCATACTTTATTTTATTTTTTTACATGAGCTCCGCACAGGAGGCCCTGAGGAAATTAATTTCCCTCAGGGCCTATGTCATCCGCCTCCAAGACCTAGACAAACCTCACCCCATGAACCCGGGCACCCCTGCTAAATCACCAAACGTAGCGCACCACTTGGGGTGACCAATGGCAGAGGTGTTGGTTATCCAATAAAGGTTCCCGGGGCGGCGGTACCCATTCCCGCCTCCCAAATTTTGAAATTTAGTAAGCAGATTATTAGTTTACGTTATAGTTTATATTGTGTTTTTATATCTTTTTTTACAGTTTTCGAGAATGTTATTATTATAAATGTAAAATATCTGTGGATTTTCCCTAATAAATAAAATAAAATAAGCAACGACGTATATTTAACAGCTATATATGTGTAAAAGAAGTTATTTTCTCTTAAAACGTCGTTAAAATAAATATTTTATTTTATTCGGAATTGGATTTTGTAACTTAGAAGTGAGTTTAGTGATTTGAAAGATAATAAATAGTGATAATAAATTGTTTACGTGGGAATAGGGAGGAGGAAGGATAGGGGGGGGTTTGGTCTAGTTGAATCGTGCGTATTATAATAATGTAATGCATAATTCTTGTCTGAACAGACTATGCAATAGTTACAATAGCATATTATCCAAGGTGGACATTTTCAATTCCGAACCTACCAAATATAAGGGGTACATAAAAGAGTATTTCTCTGATGTTTCATGAATATCTTATGTGTCTATGTTTCTATCGTTTATCTTTAATTCTGTTATGATTTGATTTATATGTACAATCTGGCTTCTTATGGTTACCAATGTATTGATATTTTATGTTTTATGTAAATTTTAGTTTTATATACTTAATCTTTTGTTTTATAAAATTTTTGATCTCATACTGCTTTATTATAAATTTATTATTTAATTTTTTTTATTATGCTGTTAATCAGAGGAAAAGTCACATGGAGGAAATCCATAATTGGTTTTATTTTGGCTATACAAACATGTACAAACTGTAAAAATGTAAACTGTCGATTTCCCGAAAATAAATAAATAAATAATTCAGAAATGAAGTTCATTGAATGGTGGTAGGATTCGTTGGGTCTAGGTAAATTGACCGAGTTGCAATTTTTCGAAATCTATTTTTCGAAATCTATTTTTCGAATTCAATTGTTCGAAATGCAATTTTTCGAAAACATGTTTTTCGAACATCAATTGACCGAAACACTAGTTTATCGAATTGATATAAGCATGTATACAATATGTACAAGAGTATTTTTATTTTTTATTATAGCGACTATATAAAAAATTTTACATACAAAATATAACGGTGAAATTAAGTATTAAATATTGTATTTCTTAGTCCTCCTCACTAGGGGGTCCTGTGCCGAGGCGGACTAATGTTATTTAAATATAGTTCATTTGTCTTCTATGTCGTTTTTAGCGTCTTCGCTAGGGTTTTCTCATTGACCTCTTTAAGCCATATTTTTATTCTTGATTTGTATTCAATTGGATTTTTTAATAGTTTTGTGTCTTGGGGAAGGATGTTATGGAGTTTTGTTGCAAAGTATGTATAGTTTCTTGGTCCAAATATGGTTTTATAACTTGGAATATTTTTTATATCATTTTTATTCGATCTAGTGTTATGCGTACACGGTCTAGTAGAGGATTCATTATTTTTGAAGAGCTTCAATAATATATTTTTGGCATATATTTGCTGTACATTCTAATTGGTACTTTCAATATGGTCTTTATGATTCCTTTTTGAATCGTATTCAGGCTGTGTAGGTACGTATGTGCAGCAGATCCCCATCCTATGATTCCATAATATTCAATTCGAGAATGACATAACGCTTAGTAGACCTTTTTCATATCCTTTTTATTTAACACGTTTCTTAGATTTTTAAAGAAATATATAAGGATTGTGAGTTTTTCCGTAATACCTTTGATGTGTAGGTCCTATCTAAAATTTTCGTCAATTATTACTCCGAGATACTTTATGTTTTGTGTTTTTTCGATTAAGGGGCAGTAACATTGTATATTATTTGCATGGCATTCATGTAATTTTAGTTCCAGTGATTTTATTGGTTGGCCCCTTGAGTTCATTGAAAATGTTATATATTTTGTTTTGCTTATATTAACGGTAAGCGAGTTGATTTTAAGCCAATTTTGAAGTACACTAAGCCCTTTTTCAGCCTCATTAAATGTATCCGTCCAATTTTCTTCTTGAAATAATAGAACAGTATCGTCAGCAAAACTGATTATGTTTCCTTTAATGGTAAGGTTAGTTAAATCATTAATGTAGATAATGAACAGAATCGGGCCCAGTACACTTTCTTGAGGAACGCCATAGTTTAAAGATAGAAGTTTGCTCTTTTGTTTGCCAATTTGTACTTGTTGTTCTCGCCCTATTATATATGACTCCAATAAGTTCATTGTTGATTCGGCCATTCCTATTTTTTTTAGTTTAGTTAGTAATATTTTATGGTCTATTGGGTCAAAAGCTTTTTGAAGATCTATGAATAAAACTAAACATTTTTACCCATCATCTATGTTTTTTATGGCCATGCTTGTTAGATTTTCTATGGCATCATATTATGGGATGGACAATATCAACTAACCTAACCTAACCTAACAGTATCTCGTTAGTCATAAATAAGCAAGGGAAATATATATTTTAAAAGTTGATTGACAAATTGGAAAAATATGTCTTTCGTCCAATTGCTGTTCGAAAAATTAGTTTTTCGAAAAACTGAAATTCGAACAATAGATTTCGAACAATTGTTTTCGAAAAATTGATTTCGAAAAATTGATTTCGAACAATTGTTTTCGAAAAATTTATTTCCAAAAATTGATTTTGAACAATTGATTTTGAAAATTTGAATTCGAAAAACTTATCTGCTCCCGGATTCGTTCAGTATCTATAGTTACGAAGTTTCAAGAGATTATATATGAACAGAAGCTAATCTAACCCAGCCTAGTTAAAACCAACAAAAAATACAATAAAGTATTTGAAAATGGTGGTTTAACCATTTAACCATCATAACAACCAATGGCTTGGTCATTTTTTGTAAAGAAAAGAATTTTTACAGATATTTTAACATATTTTAAAATGTTTAATTTCATTTCTGTGAGTTTTAAAATATTCAGGTTTTTTTAATGGCAACGTTGCGCAGTGTAATCCTTTTTTGTACGTGCGCGTACTCTGTGCATACCGTGTCACGCAAAGCGTGCGCAGGCCGTGTGACGTCATGCACGCGCACGCGCCGGGTGGCCCTCTATTATTACGCAACAGCTGTTTAACAGTAACAATACGAATAGTAAAATCCACCGCCGTACCGTCCCCCAAACCGGTCATTAGCCACGGCGATTATGAATTTATATCAAAGTTTGGGGTAGAATAATTATTTGGTACGGTTGGATGTTAAAATTCAAACGGGACTGCATTGGAAATACTCGTATGTAAAATATTATATGGCGGTGGAATAATCCGTGGGTATACAGCGGAAAGCATTAGGCCAAATTTGTGCTGATTTGCTTAATAATGAGGTTATGTCCATGAGTGGGTGCCAAAAGCAATTTTGGAACCTTTTGCCAATCGAACTGAGCGGTTACTAAGATATACCTAATGTAGATTAAAAAGTCTAGTTGGGTCGTTGAGTGTTCCCAACTAGACTCAAAATTTCACAAACTATAAGATTGCTTTGATTGTTTATATGTACATTGATTGGTCAAAATTCGGTATAACGCTAATACGGGACGAAAATCGGCAGTTGACAGGGCACGTTCAGATGTCCAAACGAGAAAATGTGACTTAAGGGCCCGCAACCCGGATTTGTACCGATTTATTACTTATTTCCCTTAAACACGGTAAGTTTTAAAGCTCTTAAAAATATATATGTTATTCTTAAAGATAATATCTAGACTTTGCCCGCGCCGAAACGCAAATTACATAAAATTCCCTCGATAGAAAAAAATTGCAAAGTATGCTCCAAAAATTATTAATAACACGTTTGTTTCAGTTAATTTACAAGTTATGAGTATATGTATGAAAAAATGTTTCTTTAAATGCTGTTTAAGATAATGCCCGCGAGATTTTTGCTCTATTTTAAACGAGTCGTGTTTTATAAAACATTTTCGCAATTTTCGCACCGATTTTGTCGCTGTAAATGTTAGCGCTCTCCTCTAACATTCGTAATTTCGTATCTCTCCATCTTCTTCTTTTCGGGCCCGGTTGGACTCCAGATACTAATATCTACAGCCCGTATGTTTGACGAATATCTACAACTCATATGTTGAACTAATATCTACGAACTTCAGAGTGTTGATTAATATCTACAGAGCGTAGGTTGAACTAATATCTACAGAGCGTAGGTTGGACTAATCAGCTAAATGTGTCCAATAGTCCGATATTAGGGATTTTTACATACATACTTACATAAATTAAGTTTTTTAAACTGCATACGCAATATTACGTTATTCCAATATGCTATACATAATTGAAAATCCAACCTCTGACAGTACTGTAGATATTCGTCAACACTTTGGTTCTCATAGATATTAATCAACAGTTTGAGCTGTAGATATTCGTCAACACTTTGATTCCCATAGATAGTAGTTCGATTTTTTCAGTTTTTGGAATTCCTGTAGATATTAGTAGACGCCTCCCCCGGTTGCAGAGCCTTAAGTTCTTTTATTATATATGAATACCGCACAAGAGCCCCCAACTGCGCCCATATGGAAACAGTGAGAGTATGGCATCCCCGATTGGGGTATGTTGTGAGGCTGAAGATACTGGGGAGTTGGAAGGAGAAGGAGATGCAGCGGAGGAAGGTGGGGAAGTACCAGGCTATTCAGATCTGGTCACCAAATACGGCTAAAGCCATTTCAAGCAACGTTTCAATTTTGAATGGTCTTCTTACACCAGGTCAATACTGAGAGTATCTTCCACTCTGGAACGTGCCGCAAATATACTATATGTTATTTTTAATTAATTAATTGTGAAGTACCACAAGTTAATCAAATAAAATTTATTTGCGCACGTACCTTCGGATTACGATCCCGAATGGCCGATGGCCGTCAAACGACATTATCCCAAGCGCAGAATTCACATACGAATATGCTCGGCGAATCTATCCCGTTAGATATAATTATTTTTTTTTTTTAATAATTTTTTTTATCTTAAAAAATGGGACATGTTACAGTGTTACTTTTCCTCCATTAAAAGCATTTGCTGGTGGATGGAGGAGCTTGTGGATACATTTTTAATATGTACAATTTATACAGTCAGGTGTTTCACATAATATATACACAGATTCACAGTTAATATACATTCACCGTTAAAACACAGTTTAATCATATCGCAATCAAGATCCTTTAACTAAAAGATAAAATCATCCACATGTATTCAGTAATAAGTAAAATAGGTATAATTTTTAGTGTGACATTCATGTGGTGATGAGGGAAGCAGCAATTTTCCCGTTGGTGATTTCTCTAAAATGTTTTTTGATGGAGTTCAACAATTGTACTTTGTCATTAATGCTTCTGATTTCTACTGGAAGGTTATTAAAGAAGTATTTTCTTTGGTGTGTATAATTGTGTTGGGTAAAAGACGTGTTTAGTTTGGGGCATACAAATACATGTGTAAGTCTTGTACGATTTTCAGTTGTGAATGAGAATTTATCTTTTTCTTTTATAATTTGTATGATTGAATTTTTCTCAAATAAGTTTTTAAATGTTGGAACTTTGAATTCTTCGAATATGCGTTCAGTGGGGAAGTCTGGAGGTTTTTTTAGTATAATTTTTATAATGAGTCTTTGAACAATTTCTATGGGGGTCAAACTAGTTTTGTAAGCTGCTCCCCAACTGATAATGCTTGGTGCTCCAACGGACAAATTCGCCGAACTGAATCGTATGTGAATTTTGAGCTTTGTCAGAAGACAGAATTTCTCAGAAGAATAATATAAAACTCTTTTTTACAAATAAAAAATGAATGTAAACACTGTGTACTCTAGGTACATATCGCGCACAGGGATACTTATAAAAATACATTATATTTATATTATCCGTCACTTCGTTTGTTCAAAACCTCCATTATTATTTAATGGGTACCATAGGTAGTCAAAGAAAAAAGAAAACAAAACACATCATCGCGTAAAACATCTCAAAAATACCCCGAAGAAAGTACAAGTACAAGGCTGCGCCTCCATATCGCGAAAGGCCAAAAGCATCAAGTAGGGAGAAAAACAAATTCAGAGAAAAGAACCAACAGTTATGTCTCTATCGCTTCCTCGTTATTGTAATAATAACCATAAATTCTTGGGAATATTACACCAGCTACGAAAAATAAGCCAAGTTAGTTTGATGCTATCAATCTATCTTCCAGCGGAGGAAATGTACACGGGGACCAAGAATAAACTGTGTACAATAACTACTGTTATGTAGCTAGGGTGTAGCAGTTATTCTGTTCTATATTTATTCGACATTCTCATTCTTCTGTTATAATAAAAGTGAAAAATAAATGATGGAAGACGATGGAGGAGGTATTTTATTGTGTCTATGTTGAGTTGGACTATTTGGGTTTTTTTATGATTTTGCATTCGGAGATAATAAACAGGGTATCTTTTCCGGAGACTTTTTCATTTTCAGTACAATTGAGGATCTTTAAAATAAAATTTTGCGACGGAGTAAAAATGTACAGCATGTAAGCTCATTGAAGTACTAACTCACGTCTTTTATAATTGAAAATTTTCAAAACAGAAAAAAATTATAGTTATAGACGTTTTCTGCAACATACCTCTAAGATAATCAGATAGATAATTGTATTGAAAAGAGTTCGCCCTAATAAACACCAAAATTCATTTATTCACTCCAGGATTTCATTTTTAAAACATAATTTAAAAATAGGTAATTTTTGCAAAGCTTTTACAGTTTTACCGTATTGTTTCATCTTCTCTAGTTTTGTTATCTAAGATTCTTTATTGAAACAATGCTCCGACAGCAATATCTTTCGTTAATATTAGTTAAATGGTAGAATCTACTTTATACGTCAGACAATAAAAATATATTGGATGCAGAAAGACAAGCAAAGTGTTCGTCAAAGATATTGTGTTCGTCTTATTGAAAACATTACACCACCGTTAAGATTAAACCAATTTTTGTTGGGTGGTATGCATTTATAAATTTATTATTAGTTTATTATATCGTATATAAAAGTGTAAAAAATGGCATTTCTAAAATAATAAGCTTGTAGTATAATATGATAATCCTTGTGCGTATTCAACAAATCCAAAATGAAAATAGAAATAAAAGGACAAGTAGAACAGTTTGTTATATCGAATATTAAATGCAAACGAATAGCACTTGTATCGAATATTAAATGCAAACGAATAGCACTTGTATCGAATATTAAATGCAAACGATTTCACTAATGACAAAAATCACGACTGTACTGTTTTTTTTTTGTATTTCAAATCATGGTCAATAAATGATATTATCAATCTCGTCCTTATCCCAAAACTCCAACTCGTTTTATTTTGTGTGACCCTAAGCATAAAAACAAAGCTCATTGTGTCGCAGTGTGTATTTACTACTTGGAGAGGTACTAACAACACACTTTTTTAAATAAATTTTGGTTTTGAGAAATTTATTTTCAAAATGCGACATTTTCTAGAAATTATGTCCAAGGTATTAGTTGTGCATCTTTGTAGGGGCAGTATTTAATTAATTCAAAATGAAAATAGAATAAGAACACAGTAGAAAAGTTTATTATATCGAATACTAGCAGACCCGGCCACACGTTGCCGTGGCTAACGAAACACAACGCCATTACCCAAACTTTATAAAATCCACACCACCCGCTTGCCAGCTGCCCGCTGCCCGCTACCCGCTGCCTGAATTGAATATTTGAATTTCTCGACTTTTCTCTACTATAATAAGCATGTTACATGTATTATACATATAAACCTTCCTCTAGAATCACTCTATCTATTGGTGAAAACCACATGAATATCCGTTGCGTAGTTTAAAAGATCTATGCGCACATACATTTTGAGCGACTTCATCAAATAAAATAATTCAAATCAAATACCTACTTACTCTAGGACATCTATTTTACAATTTCTTCCGTAGAACGAATTTCAAAAGTGACTATAGTACGGCCCGCCAGCCGTTTTAAATCGCACAAAAATATGTTTTCTTTGAATTTCTCGGCTTTTCTCTAATATAATTTACATGTATTATACATATAAACATTTCTCTTCAATCACTCTATCTATTGGTGAAAACCGTATGAAAATCCGTTGCGTAGTTTAAAAGATTAACGCGCACATACATTTTCAGCGACTTCATTTCATACTATGTAATGATGATAATGATAATGATTATATTATGCCAAACTAAAGCCTAATTTCACTTATGACTAAAATAATTATTATACCTACTGGTTTTTTTGTATTTATTTTGCGTATTTGATAAATTCAAAATCAAAATAATAATAAGAGGAAAAATACTCGTAATACAATTTATTATATCGTACATTAAATGTAAACAAAAAGCCTAATTTCACTAATGACAAAAAACGTTACTGCGCTGGTTTTTCGTATTTAAAATCATGGTCAACAAATGATATTATCAATCTCGTCCTTAGGCGTAGGTATACAATAAATTCAAAATGAAAATAGTAAAAGAGAATATTAAATGCAAACGAAAAGGCTAATTTCACTAATGACAAAAATGCAATCAATTAATTTACCACAATAGAGGTAGAATCAATGTTGATTTGCTTTTAACAAGCCTGCAATATTTACAGCAACACAATACCAATAATAATTAATGTGTGTGTGAGTTATGCTCGTGTTTACGTGTGATGTATGCCACGTATTTCTATTTATGTCACCAATCAGGAACGGTCCCAAATGACACCCAACCTAACCAAATCAAAGTTCGGTCACATAATCGCAGTTCGAAAGTAATATTATGTGGTTGGCATGCTTATTGCAAATGTATTACCGCGGGGAGGCCGGCAATCGAATATTCATTTCCTGGGCTTGACGTTGTACAGACAGCTTATATCGAAGGTAACCTTTGAAATTGCATGAAATATTCATAACATTGTGGTAAAAATAGAATTTTATACGAACGCCCTTTACTTTGTGGGATTTACTATCATAAAAAATAAAAAAAATTATTACAAGGCAATAATAAAATGTATCGTGATCGTTGTTTAGCATTACCGAGCGCTGTTCATGACATTTCGATACTTAGAGGAAATTTGAAATGCTGTGAAGGAGAATAAATCCAAATATAAGTTATCGTGCTATTTCGGTAAGTGAAAACTTCTTTAGCACCGTTGTGATTTGAAATTCGAGAAAACGAAAAAACGACACTAAAAAGACACAACACATACATCTATAGGATTTAGCCTGCGTAAGAATGAGAGAGAATAATCTTTCTCCTCTTTGTGCGGTACTTCGTAGTCTCCCCCACTCTTGTCTACTTTAGTTATCTGAAGGACTTCACACAATAAGGTTGCACACAATATTTTTCTTCTTTCATGTGCGTCATCGAAATATTTCTAGTAAAATAAGTAGGCACATCTTTTATGACGTGCATTTTAAGACGATTTTTTTTTTCTAAAAACCTAAAATCAATTTAGTGCTGTGAAAGAAATTTGCAAAATCTACGATTTTTTTTTTTAAATAAAAAACATTATTTTCGCTCTCCTTCAAATATCCGTGATCCATTTGTTTCAAAAGTAATGTTTTTAAAATAATTTCCAACACAAGTATCTTTTGGTGAGGCGGACCAGGGCCAAACGGAGCCGAACTCCGCCTGGTGCTAGTAAAAACCTCAAGGACATTATCAGTATTGGCTCCTTGGCGCCTCGGCAAGACGACGCTTGGAGCGGAATTCCCAAGGCCGGCCCTGAGGCAGTTAGGCAAAAAAATGTTATCGTCTTCTTTAGTCCCAGCTGCTCCTCTCTGGAGCCAGTGAGACTATAGCATCCCCAAATGGGCTATGTTGTCAGGTTGAAAGTAGCAGGGAGGGGAAGGAGATGGAGAAGAGGAAAGTGGGGAAGTACCTGGCAATTCAAATCTGGTCACCAAACACGGCTTAAGCCATTTCAAGCAACATTCAATTCAGAATGGTGGTCTGACACCAAGACGAGAGTATCTTCCACTCTGGAACTTATATTATTTTAAATAAATTAATAATGAAATATCACAAATTAATCAAATAAAATTTATTTGCCCGTGTCGGGATTTGATCCGAGTCAAGAGCCTCACCCCTCGACCACGCCGGCCGTCGAATTATCGCTGTGCATCTTCATATTTTGCAGTTATAACTAAATTGTGACGGGTTCATCATTTACTAAGTTGAATTAATAGTTTATTAAAATAGGCGTCATAAAAATGTAGAAACTCATTTTAAAACACCTGAATTTATTTTCGATGCATTTTGAGTCATCATAACCGTTAATTTAAAATACCTTTTGTACGTGTTCATGCCTTGTGTACGTACACGAAAAACGCGTGTTTTATTGAGTCGTTACTGGTAAATTTCTTCCAAATGAATGTTTATGATTGAGAAGTAATTTGGAGGGGTCGGGGCAGTTGGACCTACCGAGTTGTTCACCCCTTTGGACGGCGTTAAGGGTGAATCGCTCCCCATTGTGTCGTAATAAATGGACGCGAATCGATTTTTAGTAAGTGTCCTTATTCCGAATGGGGTCAACGAACTGACATCCATGAGATGTCTGCATTTTTATTACGATGACTTCAATTTTATTTGAGATTATTTCTTCCTTTTGGTGATCAGAATACTTAATCGGTCAATCTTCTTTCAATCGAACGACTCCACTCTTAGTTTTTCTCTTGTTTCTTTGCTGACGTGACATAATTATATACTCATCATTATTAATCGTTTTCTGTTTAATTCGTAGAACTCCATTTAATTTTTTCAAATTTTATTTAAGAGCGTTTAACCAGCCAGCGGACGAAAATCCACATTTCGTCGAAAGTTGTTCTTACGATCATCCAGGGCGGTTACAATGAGAAAGATTAATTATTCTCCGTACCAACTTTTTAAAATTATAACTCAATATCGAATTTATTTCAATCCAAATTAGCTTTAATTTATACCTTCATCCAAAAATGCTGAAAGGAGTGATGATAAAACTATTAAAATAATGTACTTTTTATAATTATTTTTTGATTATAAGTATTTATGATTTTTCAATAATGTCTAAATTTAATAAGAATGTTAAAAAAATCTGAAATATATTAGTTTGTAAGTGCGCAAATAAATACACAAATGGACCAATTTTCGTCAAGAAACACATGTACGTACATATTTTTTAATGATTTTATTGAAACTAAAATTAAAATTCTAAAACATGCGTTTGCTAGATAATGTATTGATTTATTTTACTGCATATATTATTATTATATTATTTGAAATGGGTGTGGTATAATACAAAATCTTTTTTGAAAATTTAACAAATCTGCCAACGACCTATGGAATAACCTTATTATACTAAAAATTAAAAAAATTACTGAAAATTTATTACATGCGAATGCTAGATAAAAGAACAATCTTTCGAAATCCATTTATAATTATTTGTGGAAAAGAGTCAATACGTCTAAAATCTGATTTGATGTCATATTTCTGGTTTTCTCTGGTAATGCCCTCTTGCAAGTATTTTACTTTTTTACTTTTGTTACAGGTGTTTCGGCTTACAAGACCATTTTCAAACTCTCTGAAAAAAAAATGTATATGTATACCCATCACTTTAAAAAGTGAAAGATACTCTTAGTGTCGCCCTGGTGTAAGACCACCATTCAGAATTGAAACGTTGCTTGAAATGATTTTAGCCGTATTTGGTGGCCGGATCATAATAACCAGGTAGTTCCCCATCTTCTTAACCCGCCTTCAGCCTCACAGCATACCCGAATTGAGGATGCTATAGTCTCACTGGCTCCAGGCGGTTGGGAGCAGTTGGGGCACACAAAAAAAACAAACGGATCAAAAATAGGACCACCCAAAAATGCTTTGGAAAACATTATTTACAATTAGGGAGGCGGGAGCCCGCGGAAACCATTTGTTGGAAAACCGACGCCTCTGCCATACGTGACCCCTAGTGGTTTGCTACGTTTGGTAACTTAACAGGAGTGCCATGGGTCTTGGGGTGAGGTTTTTCTAAGTTTTGGCAACGGATGACCTGGACAAACTGAACCCCGGATTCCTACCTACCCCTGACACCTTTTTCCATCCCAGAACTTCCTCTCCTTTCTTTCCTTAAAAAAACCCACTGTTCGCGCGTTTTTATTTGGGATTGATTGGGTATTGCATTCGCAGACTTGGTGGGTAGATATGTCAAAATCCTGAATTTATCCCACCTACCTAATCTTTCCTTCCAAAATGTCACCATAAAAATTGTTGCAAGAAAGTACTCAACTTTGGAGAGGTGACAGTGTGCTTTCCTGCTCAGTACAAAATAACATCTCAGACAGGGCGCATGTATCGTAACCTCTTGTTATAAGAATATTGCGAATTTTAAACAGTGAGAAGTGTACACCAAAACTGGAGATCAGCGAGGCCCCATCTGCAATGGTGAGTCCTATTTTCCTTATTCCAATATGTGCTTATCTAATTTTCCAAAAGCACAGATCTGAACTATCGACTGACTATCCATCAGGTTTTGCGAGTGAATGCTATTTAATCGTCCCATATAACTTAGCGTTTTCACGTAGTTTCGGGACTGGTCCTTCGAGGGCTGCATAGGCTTTGCTCTGCAGCATTTACCGCCAATTAACAGTGGAGTCGCAGTTTTGCGACACCACCCTCCACACAACATACCCAAAGATGACTTAGGCACTGAGGGTAATTATTTTCCTCAGGGCCTCCTTTATGGAGCAAATTTAAAAAATAAAAAAATCATTTAAAATTGCTTCTCCACTAAAACTCCACCCCCGTCAAATATTTTATCCTTCCTCTGTAGTTTTTAGCGCATATACCTTTTCGTTACAATGTTTATAATCTCGGCTTAACCAGTTACCACACTCAGGGGAGGAGTGCATAACGCAACGGCCGTGTTTATATTTGTTTGCGGATTAAAACTTGCAATTTACGGACCTACTCGCATTTCGTTTGGTCCGTTCGACAAATCTGAACTACTAACTCCTTCATGGAATCACTTCATTTTGACTGAATTTTGCAGAACCCACATTAAATGTTATAAAAATGTACCTACGTCAAAAAAAATATGCTTACTGTTCAATTTTTTTTTGCTGATCTTTAAATATTTGACAATATTTCAATTGTAAAAGAACATTATTTCATTGCACAGTTTCATGTTAATGATTTTTGCAGAAAACATCGAAAACACATTAAATATTTTATATTCTGTGGCACTAAGTATTGTTTGGGTTGGATTATTTTTTTTAACATTAGCTCCACACAAGAGTCCCTTAGGAAAAAAATCTCTTAGGCCCCTTTGGCCATCTTTAGGGATGCTGATAGGACCAACTAAACTATTGTGAGAATTTAGTTCTGGTTGAATCTTGCAATTGTGCATAAAAATAGCATCCAATAAAAATATGCATTAAGATGATGTTGTTAGTTCTTGGTCAAAGAATGATGCAGTTAAATATGACTGAATCGGGTAGGGACACATTAGCTCTGTTGATAGATCACTGACTAGGTCCAGGGTTCGAGTCCTAGGTGTGACCGTATCTTTTACTAATTTCTCTGTTTCAGACATTCGATTGAGTTTCACTAATGGTGTCTTCGTTTATTTCTGTTTCGATTGAGTTTCTTTAATATTGCCTTCATTAATTAAAAATTAAAATAGTGTTGTGGTTCAACGTAATTACTGGAATACCCTTTTTAAATTTTAAAAAACGAAGAATTTATTTTATTTTCTTCAAAAGCTTCTATGAATATTGTAATGTAGATTCCTGACGAGAGAGTTGTTTTCAAGTTGACTACTAACAAAGTCAAAATATAACAGTTTAAGAGGGCATTACCAGAGAAAACCAGAAATATGTCATCAAATCAGATTTTAGACGAATTGACTCTTTTCCACAAAAAACTATAAATGGATTTCGAAAGATTGTTCTTTTATCTAGCATTCGCATGTAATAAATTTTGAGATTTTTTTTTTTAAATTTTAGTATAATAAGGTTATTCCATAGGTCGTTGGCAGATTTGTTAAATTTTCAAAAAAGATTTTGTAATATACCACACCCATTTCAAATAATATAATCATGCAGTAAAATAAATCAATACATTATCTAGCAAACGCATGTTTTAGAATTTTAATTTTAGTTTCAATAAAATCATTAAAAAATATGTACGTACATGTGTTTCTTGACGAAAATTGGTCCACTTGTGTATTTATTTGCGCACTTACAAACTAATATATTTCAGATTTTTTTAACGTTCTTATTAAATTTAGACATTATAGAAAAATCATAAATACTTATAATCAAAAAATAATTACAAAAAGTACATTAATTTAATAGTTTTATCATCACGCCTTTCAGCATTTTTGGATGAAGGTATAAATTAAAGCTAATTTGGATTGAAATAAATTCGATATTGAGTTGTAATTTAAAAAAGCTGGTACGGAGAATAATTAATCTTTCTCATTGTAACCGCCCTGCACGATCGTAAGAACAACTTTCGACGAAATGTGGATTTTCGTCCGCTGGCTGGTTAAACGCTCCTAATACCCACGATCTTGTTGAAATTTTTAGTTAGCCTACTCGTAAATCTCAACATTTTTAAGTGCTTATTAGAGATTTCCGTTATGTAGTAGTTAACAAATGAAAGATAATAATAAATTATTATTAATTACTATATTTTAAAATATATATCATAATATAAGTATATGATCTGTAAAGTTTAAGGTACAACAAAGTAAACAATTTAACATAAAAATTCAAGGTGTTGATTTTTTGGACACTTTTTTAAAGTTTGTTTTTTATTTCAATGTTATTTCATAAATTTATTTCACATTTGAATGTCTTAATAATATCGTGAAACGGGTTAGGTTGGCCACCGTCTGCGCGACCGGACCATTTAGCACCCGTGTAAAAACGAATAATTTGCCCTCCATTTATGAACCGTCACGTTTCCACTTGGCACAAATTCGTGAGTTTGAATCAAAATAAGTTAAATCAGCATTTATTTAAATCGTAAACAAACAGGCTTTGCGAAAACACATCGGTCGTTGAATCATTTGTAAATACCGTATTTTGCGTAAAAGGAATGAAATATTTACCCGGACTCCAATTTGATATTCCCTCACATTTTTCTCCTCAAAAATGGGGTAAAAGAAAAATATTTTATAAAGCCATTTGCAATTTTGAAATGTGGATGAAAATTTTCACATTTTCAGCTTGTTTCTTTTCGATGCAGATTTTTTGAGTGAACCTTTTTAGTTGAGTTTTAAATGAAAACCCAAAACAAACAAAACGTTTTGTTTTTGTTTGTTATGCGTAGGTATATCTCGTGTCACGGTGTTTGTGATCTCCTCCGAAACGGCTCGACCGATTTTTATGAATTTTTTTAAGTATATTTGGTAGGTACGAGAATAGGTCGTAAAGTATATTTCATACCGCTAGGTGAAAAGGGTGTCCCTATCCAGAACAGACGAGTGGGCTGGCAAGCGAGCTCTGTGGATTTGATTTATATGCAAATTAACAGATGGCGGTGTGAGTTAATTTATCGTGGTTATAAAGGTTGGGTAACCATCCAGTAGATGGCGTTGTGAGTTAATTTATCGTGGTTATAATGGTTGGGTAACCATCCAGTAGATGGCGTTGTGTTTCGTTAGCCACAGCAACGCGTGACCGGGTCAGCTAGTACTACATAAAATATACCGACTGTCTCCGTGTCTAAATCAATCTTTTGGACATTTGATTTTCTGGTACTCAAAGTAACAGATACAAATGTTGGGTGCTTACTATTATGAATACTAGAGTGATTAGGTGATTAATATTATAAACACTAGAGAGATTGTATTATAAACACTAGAAAAATTAGGTGCTTAATATTATAAACACTAGAAAAATTAGGTGATTAATATTATAAACACTACAGAGATTAGGTGCTTAATATTATAAAAACTAGAAAGATTAGGTTCTTAATATTATTAACCCTAGAAAGATTAGGTAATTAATATTATGAACACTAGAGAGATTAGGTGCTTAATATTATAAACACTAGAGAGATTAGGTGCTTAATATTATAAACCCTGGAGAGATTAGGTACTTAATATTATAAACACTAGAGAGATTAGGTACTTAATATTATAAACACTGGAGAGATTACGTGCCTAATATAATAAACACTAGAGAGATTAGGTGCATTATTATAAACACTAAGCCTAGATCCGTAAAAATTAAGGGATATTATCTTAGTAATTCTAGTTAAAAAATAATACTTTTGTGGGATTGTAAAATGCGCAGACTTTTGAAAAATCATGAAATCTGACTTTTTTTGTCCAGTTAATCTAAGAAATTAAAACAAATACAAAAAATAACTATTATAAAATTAAAATAATTTTCTGGTTAAAATTATTGTATTACATATATATATATTGCTTGTCTTTCTGGACACATCAAGTGGATGCAGCAGATTTTCGAAAACGGAAACGGAACGCACAAACAAATTTACAGACAGACGAATTTGTCGAAATGATGTCGAAATGACGAACATGTTAAAATGAACGAACATGAACAAGATTAAAATGACCTTAGCTAGTCGATACTTAGGCTCACAATACCTAAAATTTTAAAAAATGTGCACTCATGAATTTTGCGATATGAGCGTGAAACATAATATTTAAAAAGAAATTAATAACCTTTTCTTAAATTACGTATTTATAAGATTATTTAAACAACGAAAAAACTTATGTTTTATTACGCTCTCGTAAAATTGAGCATAATAATTATGACCTTCTGACATTTTACGATGGACAACTTTAAAAACTAATAAATCACAGTTTTTTTCTCAAAAAATACATTATAAACACAAAGTAAAACAAGAGTATGATGGCTAATTAAGAGTATAACTTACGGATGTTCCTCGCTGCAATCTCCTCCAGTAGCCTCACAGCTTACTGCGCCGGCACTGGGAATATCGTTTTCAAAGTTTTAATTAGGTACCAGGTCATACGAAACGTAAAGGTAATCCTGCGCTGGGGGTGAGACGCTGCAAACTACACCCCTGGGGGGTAATCTAAAAATTATTGTGACCCCCGCCCGGGGTGGAGTTTATTATCTACGCAGGTATCATTTGAATTCTATACACAGCGTTCTTTTATAAAATCGGGAATGAAGAATTATACCAGTTCTCTTTTTAAAATCATATTGTTCATAATCAGTGACTCACTATGCCAGTATTTTTTTTAATGAACTAGCTGGTTCCCGGCATGCGTTGCAATGCCATATTCAAAGAAATAAATTGTTTCTCCCTGCATGTCCTTTCCCTTGCGTCCTTGTTCCCCTCCCGTGTCCCCTTCCCCTCCTGCGTTCCCCTTCAAAATATTATTTAATATATGTAATTTGTCTCATCACTGTAAACAACTGTTAGATACACCTACCTGAGGTGCCTACCTTCTGCCGACAAACTAGCTCAGAATGGTCAGCAGAGCGGAGGAGACTATCATCAGGGTGGTAGGATCCCTGAGGCGTTTGTGTGGCATCCCTGAAATAAGCTCAAATCCTACGGGCTGGGGGAGACAGTGAAACAAGTGGCTACGGTAAATAACAGTTGTATTGGGTAGCATTCTTTCGTAAACAACAATGATACAATAATGTAAGCAGAGTAGTACAGGGTAGCAACAGTAATTCTATCTAAATCGGCTGAATTTGGCCCTAAAATCTCTCTGGGGGTGGTCATTTATCTTCGCGTTGAATTTACAAGGAACACACGCATTAAAGAGGGGTTAAATAGCTCAGGTACTCACAGCAGCAGCCTGGTCTCTTGGATATTCGGTTAAGTGGAGGGAATTTAGCCGTTCTTGACATTCCCGCAAGTCACTATGCAAAACACAACCGGCATGGAGGCTTCGCAGAATGTTCCGGAACAGTGCAACTTGGTTCACGTACACGTGCGCTCGAAGCGTACTCGGGGGCAGAATGGCGGGCCGCGGCTGCCAGCCGGTCGGCCGTGGCTCGCGTTCCACCGCCGTCAGCGCGCGGCGCGCTAGCGGAGAGAAAGCGCAACTGTTCGTCTACACAGTGGCGTGCGCTATAACTTGAGAGGGGGCATTTCGTATATCGTAACAGAACAAACTGTTTTTTTTTTATAATTAGTTATTCCAATCAATGTAATGTATCATTGAAGAAGAAGATAACAATAATAATATATGACTATAATTATATACAGAACAACAAACAAAATCGAATCTAATTATACAACATCCCCTGAACTTCTTTCGTTAATATGTTTTCATGTACCGAGTAGATCAGTTCATCACAAATTACCTTACCATTGTAACAATACAGGATCTAATGCTGAATTATGTTCCGTAATAAATCGCCTTCATATAGTTGGTAATAAATATGTTGTTGATGATGTGATAAATATTGAAAGATTATGAACATACAAACATTATTTAATAAAAGCTGTTTGTCAGCGCTTCTCAGTTGGATTAAAATCAAATATACTTTGAATGTTTACATTCTTCAGCAATGTTTACTTCTGGAATTTTTTTATTTTATTCCGTACTTTACGTATTCATTTTTTAGTTCAAAATATATTGTATACATCTATATGAGGTTTTCTTTTTCTTCATATTTGTATAATTTATAGCTTACTATTTGTACTTTATGCTGTCACTTCAAAATGTACTTTTTAATTTTTTTCATTCGAATTTTTTTTCTTAACTATGTATATTCTGTATCCATTTCAAATTATTGTAATTTCTATGTAAAAGCCGTTCATCGGCTTTAATTCATAATAAATAAATAAACATAATATATTATGTTATATTACTCTTATTTAGCTATTGGTAAAATAATTAATATATCTATCCTAAAAAAAATTTTTTTACTAACCAAAATATCTAAATACTTCGGCTATCCTGTGACATCATAGGAACCACGTGGGACAGTATCGGACATCGGTTAGGGATATTACAACACTATTATGTGACAACACACGATGCTTAACTTCATGTAGCCACAAAACACTTTTTTTTCACCATACGTGCTCTTAAAAATAAATAAAAAAAATACTACAACAAAATTATTCCTTCAACCTATAAGCCTCGATGACACAGGGCGAGTTTACAAGCTACTATCTGAGAAATTCACTATCTGTTAGTAAACACGCTCAGTGTCATCGTGTTACTTGCTAACTAGCAGATTGTTGACAATCTACGAAAAAAGTTGAAAGGTCGTCAACTTTACTCGCCACACGCTTGCTCGTGATTGGTTTATTTATGTTTTTCAAGATGGCTTCCAATTAACAGCTGATTTCGACTGTCAAACATCACAGAATTAGTTCACGCAGGCGTCGTTATTCTTGTTACTGGCGCTAGCAGCGACCTCAGTTTTCTACGCTACTAAGCGAGTGGACAGTTTTGTGTGTCATCATGACAATCTCACTCGCCGATTTATCCGCTTTTAAACTTAGTTGATAGTAGCTTGTAAACTTGCCCTGTGTCATCGAGGCTTTAAAAGAAAACAGAATAAAATTTCTCGTTTGCTTTCCATAAATCGTGTTATAATTAAAAAAAAATTGAATAGGTGAATACGTCCTCCTGGGCACGTGCTTTATTAAATGAACTGTATCCTTTTGGGAGACGAAGGTAATAATCCGATGTTCATTAATTCTTGTGAGCTTTGGATTAATGAAATGGGTTTTATGGCCAATTTAAAAAAAAGATCTTGGGATTACTTTCTACTTATTTAGTATTCAAATTGGCTTTGATCTGGGAGTTGCCGGTTCGTAGTGCCTCAAAGGACAACTTGGATTTATACAATTTTCTATGAATAGAACCCTATCTGCTTTATTTGTTAAATTAACAATCATCAGTAATAATTCAAGGAATAAATGAAATGTTTACTATAGTGAACATTTCTAAGACCCAGATGTTTCCCAAAAATTCACATGTGACAAAGTCATCAAATGGCCATTAAGCGCCAATTCTTTTTTTTTACATTTGAACGGTCGCCGTCGTCGATTCTATGACATTAATAAACACCATTAAAGTTGTACTCGATCACAATTTGTTCAAGAGTTGAAACGGACTCAGAATTAGCATTTTTCCGGGACCGTTCAATTGGCAACAAACAAAATAGCACTGAATGGCCATTTGATGACAATTTACATTTGAATTTGTGTGGAACAATCCGTTTACAGATACCTAATTACGATATTTAAATATTAATTATCCATATTAACCATATATTAAAGACCGAATTACGCCTGCTCGTCCAAGTCTTTGTTTCTCGGTCGAACACTTTTTGTTGGAGAGTAGGGGTGATTACCGAAGAGACAGTGGGCGAGTCAGTACGTTGAGATTAGTATAAAGTATTAACATGGTTTCGCGATAGAGGAAAAAGAAAAATTGAGATAGTTTTCTATTACTAGCACTATTACGAGTATCAAATTAAGAAAACAGATATTTTGTTTCTATTCTGAAAAATTTCATTAAAAAAAAAATCGTGATTTTTTTCAAATGCCACACCAGGCTAAGTCCCGAATTTTGATAGTCAAACATGATTTAAATTAAATTATGATGACATCATTGTAAGAACTAGAAAAATACTATTTTGTAGAAACAAATAATAAAACGTATGAAAGAAGAAAAGAAAAAAGCGTATTTAACAATAAATAAAACTAAATACAAATATTATAAAAATTGGGTAATATTTTATTTGTTTATTATTTATTTTTAAATAAATATTCATCCTAGACTTGCATAAAAGTCAATAGATGTCGCGTATTAAAAATTTACCCAGACACTATCTAGATAGCATTTAATTCGAGTTGAATCTTGCAATCATAATATATAAAGAAAGCAGCCAATAATATGTGCGTTAAGAAAATGAAGATATTGTTGGTAGTTCTTAATCGAAGTATGGTACAGTTAAAGATGACCGAATTGGATATAGGTTTCGCAGCTAAGTTGATAGAGCACTTGCCATGTATGCAAAGGGTCCTGGGTTCGAGTCCCAGTGAAGCTAATATGTTTTTATAATTTTTCTGTCTCCAGATTTTCGATCGCTAATATTGTCTTCATTTAATTAAATATTATAATTTGAGATTTAACTCATAAAGTTAAAAATTAAAAATAAATAAATATTCTATGTAAGATAAGTTTTTATGTCTATTGAAAGACGTTTCTTTGCGCATATTTCAATCTACTACAAACAATCGCTTTGATGATACACCCATAGGTGGGTATTCCTTTAGTTCTGGATCCCATAATAACTCCTCTAAATGATAATATGATAATAACATCACGAACTGAAACATAAATTGTACACAAAGAAACGCGGGCAGGTCCTATGTACAACAGTGTGTCGCTGGCATTAATCACGCGCCCTGCAAACTTCTGGAGGTCCCTAATGTCCCTTAAAATGTAGCAAACGTTTTATCACTTACAGTTTAACTTATGGAGCCGTGAAGGTACACTAGGTGGAATAGCTACAGTAGGTAGAATATGTACAGTAGATAGAATGTGTACAGTAGGTGGAATATGTACTACTGTAGGTAGAGAGGTTCTTTAGGTTCGCCTTTCTGGAACATATTGCGCCGAACAGCCGAGAATCCCATAAAAGTCGGACTGCACGTAGCAGTAGAGAGTTGCGAGGTATGATCAAATGTTTCTCCCTCTGTTTTCGTTTGTTGTAAACATTGCTTGCTATCTGAGAAGTGTAACATTACATCTACGTACTTTTAAACTTTATACACTTATATTTTTGAAGTGAAAACTTATTTATTTGATTTGAAACTGGGTGAAACGAAAAGGCGACGCTAAAAAGAGACAAACACAAACATACGAGTTCATCTATAGGATTTAGCCTGCGAGTGAATCAGCAATAAAATATTTATTTTATTCAGTGGTAATCGGTTCCAATAAAATTGATAAATCCACGGTCCGCGCCAGTCTCCTTTGGTCTAGTGGTATAATGCACCTGACGAACCTTAGCGGTCATACATTCAGCAGACCAAGAATCAAATCCTACGAAATCCAAAAAAAATAATACCCCTTTGCAAAAATCAATATTTAATCTCCAAACCACTCCAAAATGTACAGACAGAGAAAGTGACATCTAGCGACTCCAAAGAAGAAAACACAAATACTAATAAGATGACCAAATATAGACGGCAAAAATATGGAAAAAAACATCCTTCACATTGATAAAAAAAGTGCTTCGTAGTCTCCCCACTCTTGTCTACTTTGGTTTTCTGAAGGTTTCACTTCTAGCGCGTCTGAACTGGACACTTGTATTTTTTGTTTGTTTTATTTGACTTTGCACTTCCTTTTGCGAGTCTCAAACGGTTCCATGACAGTTCATCCTGCGACAATTCATCCGGCGACAGTTCATCCTGCGACAGTTCATCCGACCGACAGTTCATCCTGCCGACAGTTCATCCTGCCGACAGTTCATCCCGCCGACAATTCATCCGGTGACAATTTATCCTGCCTGATCATTTAGAAGATTTTTTCTTCAAGTAAGTATGCAAAGAGGATATACGGCCGTACCTAACCTAACCAAACCTAACCTAACCTAACCTAACCTAGCCTAACCTAACCTAACCTAACCTAACCTAACCTAAATAAACCTAACCTAACCTATTTAGTAAAAATATTTTTACAGCGGATTTCCACTCAAGATGCCTTTAGATATAAGTATATCGATTTTGGTTGTACGGCCGTATATCCTCTTTGCATACTTACTTAATAAAAATCTTCTAAATGATCAGGCAGGATGAATTGTCGCCGGATGAATTGTCGGCGGGATGAACTGTC
Organism: Limnephilus marmoratus; assembly: GCA_917880885.1. Taxonomy (NCBI): domain Eukaryota; kingdom Metazoa; phylum Arthropoda; class Insecta; order Trichoptera; family Limnephilidae; genus Limnephilus; species Limnephilus marmoratus. Next base: position 65,736,523 of record OU862906.1, read on the forward strand.
GGCAGGATGAACTGTCGGCAAGATGAACTGTCGGCCGGATGAACTGTCGCAGGACGAATTGTCGGGTCACCGTCTCAAACGCCCAAAGCCTGTTAAAAGTAGTGAATGGTACAAAGAAAAGAAATGTTACCTAGCTGTTTCGAACTAGTCTCTAAACATGTCTAAAGCTTTAATCAAGCAACGTTAAAATTCAAGTCATTAGTGTTTTTCTACTTTGGGACGAAGTGCATCTTAATTATGTCGGTGAAACAAAGCCCAAGGAAGACGTACAAAATATCATTTTATTCTGTGCTGTTTCTCAGTTTCAAGTCATATTTTTTTAAAGTGTAAAAGATTAAAACATTATTTTCATCCAAACTAAATCTAGTAATAATCTTCTTGTACGTCTTTCATCTTCATTTCCCTTGTTAAAATTCACTGTCAACCACCATGTTTGTCGTTTATTTTAATCATTATTTAGTGATTTTTGGGAGGCGGGAATAGGTACCGCCGCCCCGGGAACCTTTATTGGATTAGCAACACCTCTGCCATAAGTCACCCTAAGTGGTTCGCTACGTTTGGTGACTTATCAGGGGTGCCCGGGTTCATGGGGGTGAGGTTTGTCTAGGTCTTGGAGGCGGATGACCAGGACACACTGAACCCCAGTTCCTATCCACCGCTTAAACTATTTTAAGGGAAATTATTTTCCTCAGGGCCTCCTGTGTGGAGCTCATGTAAAAAAAAGTGATATATGTATATAAGTTTCGGAAAGATTTTTTCTCAAATTAAACAATTTAAATAAATACAACAAATAAGAGTTTTCAATCGACACGTGGTAGAAGAAAACTAAAGTAGACAAGAGTGGGCAGACCATGAAGCACATTTTTTATCAATGTGAAGGATGATTTTCCATATTTTTGTCGTCGAATTCCAGTGCACCTTTTCCTATACATTTTGTCATCTTATTAGTATTTGTGGTTTTTTTTTCGAAGTCGCCAGATGTCTCTTTGTATTTTTTTGTCTGTTCATTTTGGAATGGTTTGAAGATTGGATATTTATTTTACAAAAAAAAAAATATTTTGGAATCCGTAAGATTTGACTCTTGATCCGCTGAATACCTGGCCGCAAAGGTTCGTAAGGTGCTTTATACTACTAGACTAAAGGAGACTTACAAATTGGAACCGAGTGAAATAAATAAATATTTTATTGCTATATCATTCTCTCGCAGGCCAAATCCTAAAGATGTACGTGTTTGTCTCTTTTTAGTATCGCTCGCTTACGTTTCATCGAGTTTCAAATCACAACGGTACTAAAGAAGTTTTCACTCCAAAAATGAAAAGTTTCTTTGGTTTTTATTATCACCTACCACTTTGCCGTGTAATGTGTAGGTATTTGCGCTTTATTATTATGAGAATTCTGTAAACCGAACATAAGCCAAGCTAACGTTATTACAGTTTTTAGTATTTATTAAATGCAACCCGAACCTTTTAGTTTCCAGGCTTCGTTCGGCAGGGTTATCGAATAAAGTTGGACCATTAAAAATCATCTGTTTCCATTGTTCCCTCCAGCGGAATCACAGTATGGACTTTAAACAGTGCCTGTATTATATTATGTATAATCACGTATATGTACAAAGTTCCTACTGCCATAACCTGCAAGGATTATGTAACCCATATTGTTAATACTTATGAAAATTTTGCTCAAAAAGTTCCTAACCAATTTACTAACATTATGCCAAATCCCTGAAGGAATATTCAGAAATGATGGAACGGTATATTATTTTATGCAAGCAGAGTCACTAACTGTTTCATCCATAATTGAAATCACCATAATCACCATAATCACAATAATCAAACCATTAGAAATCACCATAATGCGCACTCTTCTATTATGTCCTAACATCATGTACTATGAGTTAGTAAATATTAATTTCTTGTTAAAATATGATGTTATTGGTTGAACACTGTGTCTAGACTAGACCTATGTCATATAATATTGAAAAAATTAACAAGTGAACAAGATGTAGATTTATTAATGGAACTGGAATCAATTTTTTTTTTTTTTTAAGAAAGACAAATATTCCCGGATTACGAATAACCCGACAATATTTTAAAATCTTCTACTACCACCACAGTAAGCCGAAAATGTTGCTTGAGTCATGATGGAGGACTTAGCCAGCCGAGGAATCGAACACGGAACGCCTGGGTGGGACCCAAACGCGATTCCCACTCAACCACTGACCGGTCGAAATGAATATGTAGATGACAGTAAAAAGATGTACATTTATTAATGGAACTGGAATCAATATAAAACGATCATACTGACAAGCTGTACAAATATACAATATGTACATTTATTAATGGAACTTGAATCAATATTAATAGATCGTATTGAAAAATGTACTCATACACATGTAGGTACAAGGTGTATATTTATTAATGGAACTGGAAGCAATATGAATAGATCATGTTGACAAGATGTACAAATATACAATATGTACATTTCTTAATGGAACTGGAATCAAATAAATAGATCGTACTGAAAAGATGCACAAATGTACAAGATTTACAATAATAAATGGAATTGGAATCAATATGTTCTGTTTACAGATAAATTAACGTTTCGATACTTCATACTTAAAGGATAATTGACACTGCGAGTGTGAAGTATTTGCGTAAGTCGATAATTTCCACGCAGAAAACATTTGCAAATGTCATGATACAGAGCTTGTTGTTATTATATTATTTATTTGAGTGTATAAATATATTTTTTTATTTTAAACTTAAATTGTCTTAATAAAAATTATTTTCCCAAATGATTTTCATTTGACTCTCCAGCAGCTGGGTATCGTTTTATTAGATCGAGTAAAGACATCCTGTTATGAATGTGTCCCGGATCCGCCAATTTGTTTTGTTTATTTTATCGGAAATACGAAATTGGGATGAACCAATAAAAATCAAATGAATCCTGCGCGATCTTGCGCAAACTAGCCCAGCGGGCCAGGCGGGACCGAAACCGGGGCGAGTTTGAATCGTGTACAAAATATTCTCAGACCGCTCCTCTTGGAAAAAACATCGCAAATTCCGAAAACGAAATTTTAATTACTTTTGGCCGAAGGCTATGAAAAATTTGCTGTAGCCAGTCTCGTTTTTTAGAGGCGATGGAGCTCCGTATTAATATTTAACGAAAGATGCCCGCTTTGATGTGAACATGATTTTAATCGACATTAATTAGAACTTTTTCATTAAACTCAAATAAAGGGAGTGAAATCTTACGGTCTTTATAAAAAGCCTTCGTATTTCGTTTAATATTCGTCGCTTTTATTTTATACTAAATTAATAAAGGTACCTAACGTAAATTTTCCTCTGTAAAACGAGTCATTTCAACAAAGTAGAAACTACCAAGGGTATAAATATATAATTGTATCTGAAATGATGTATTATATGATATGAAATGCTATTTCTTTTCATTTGAAGATTCATTAAATCCTCCGTAAAATAGGCAGAAGTTAATCAAAATTTCAATTAGAACAAGGATGCGTATAGTAACTTGAACCCCGAAGGAAGCAATAAAAAGAACGTTATAAAGATTTTTTTCATTCTTTGAAATATTAGTCACCTTCGTATTTCTTTTCCTTGAAAGTGAAATTAAATAATAGGCAGAGATAAAAGAATGTAACCTTCCTTACTGAAAGTTTCAATCACGAGAATTATTTAATTAGAGTCTCTTGTAAATAACAAACTGACGAAGGTTGAGTTCGGGAGAAATATTAACCGTGATTCGTTTTCTTTGTGAACAACAGAACTTAAGGTGTTCAAAAAAGCTTCAGGTCTTTACAAACTCTTTTGACAAAAGCTTTTCTCACACAATCTAACAATGGGCACGTACAGAATTCAATCAAACTTAATGAGACGACTTATTTAATTTATGGAGAAACCATAATATATTATATTATAACATCGGCTGATTTGATAACAATTTACGATATTTAAATTGTTCCTTTTTTTAATAAATTCTATTGAATCAACATAAAGCGGCTCTCGGTTATTTATATAAGTAAAAAGAAGCCATTTTTATTTATGTGTGTACAATCGTTATTACTCAAGAGAAGAAAGATTATTTTTTGTAGGCAAACGCAACCTAATCAAATTCTCGAACAAATAATAATAATATGCGTGGAAGAAAAGTTTTCCCCTATCAATCTAAAAATCAATGTTCATTGGGTGGCAATTCATTGGAAAGGCATTTTTACAAATCAAAATGGCTGACATTCTGGGTTGATATTTGAAATATTACCAGAACTCTCAGAAGAGAGGGTGAAGCTATCACTTTGGATAGAAGGATAGGGGTGGAAGGGGGTTGCAAATTTTCGATATCTCGCAGCATCACCGCGGCGCGTCGTACAGCGAGATGAGCACATTTATGTCAAACAAACGCGGCCATAGAAGGGAGCTTAAATAAAGTTTTGATGTGAAAAGTTTCCATTTTTTTACAACGCACTCTGAACTTAATAAAGCCAACACGGATATAAACAGTGCGACGCCAAATCACGCCTCCAAGAAAAATTATTTACGAGAGAGAAAAAAATAATGATTTATGTTAAAAGTTTTATATTTCATGTAACGAATAGTTTTGCTTCTAATAATAACTTCAAAAAATATTTTAAAAATTTTCGTCGCGATAAAATTGGTTGTAATTCTTTTTGAATTTGAAATTTTTAGGTTAGGTGAAAATGTTGCTAATTTATTTCAGCGCGTATTTTTTTCACAAACAAACTTCAAATTTATGTGGGAGATGAAATAGGTTCAAAAAAATATTCTCACCCCAAAAAGGGAATATGTATTTTCCCATAAAACTTCCCTCCTTCATGAAGCGTTTGTATACGGGCTGAGCACACACGGGGATTATTAAGTATGAACCAAAAAGTTTCCCTTGTAAGAAGAAACTCCCCGCCCCCGCCCCAGCCACCCTGTTTGTTCTCCTCCCTGCCATAAAATAGATAATTCCCTCCATATCGCGTTTCTTCATCTACTCCGCGTTTCTGCTCAGCCGATACTTTCTCGCTAATTCGCCCTTCTGTTTCAACTTTTTTTATATTTCACATCCTAAATCCTCTTCCTACAACGTAACAGATTTAAAAAATGTTAATAATTTCTTTATGTAATTACTTATACATCCAAATTACAGGAGCATTTGTTAATGACATCATTAATATAACATCATTACAATACGAAGAACATATGAAGCACTTGTGCGCAGCATCATAGAATACAGCTTCATTATTTGGCCCCCCTCTGAACAAAACCATATCCTAGAAATAGAAAGAGTACAAAAAAGTTTATACTTCCCATTCCTGTATCTATCGTTGTTCTTAACAGGAATGCTCGATCTTTATACCTTAGAAGCTCGCCGAAAAGTATTTTTGAGGAAACATTTTTTAAGCTGATGTCCGGTACTGTACTGAAACCACCTACGTTAAAGGAGATTAACCTATATGTCCCTAATGCGTATACTCGTAGGAGATCCCACGCACTTTTTTATGCTCCGAAAGCGAGAACTTCTTCCTTTCGGAATGCGCCATTAAACAGAGCAATTAACTGCTTAACGATTTTGCATTGAGCATCGACATCTTTAATGTTACCTATAGAGAGTTCAGTAACAATCTTTATATATTATCCTCTTTATGTACCATTTTTATAGTGAAACTGCCCCCACGGACTTATTTTTCTTCTTTTAAATTTTGTAATCTTCTCCGTAATAATTTAGTGTATAACTTAACCTGAAATAAATATATAAATAACGTAATGTATGATTGTCGTTTCTTGCACGTTAATCTTTCGTTTACAATGAATTTGAAGATCTTTCATATTATCTGATTTTACTCTATGAGAAGACATTTTGAATAAATATAATACTTATAAAAGCGCTTACGTAAGCATCACTTAATTTATAATTCTCCTCAATTTTAATTGTAGAACGCATAAAGAGAATTTTAAGAACAAAACCCTTTGAATATGGACGGAACAAGCTTTAGGAAGTATATGTCAAAAACAGAATGGTTCTGTAAAACTTTAATATTTGAATAAAAACTTAATATGTTGGACCTTTCTTGGTCCGTTTATGCGGACGAGGGCCCAATTTAGGAAATTCGAGAGAGACGGGAGAGAGAGGGAGAATAAGAGTGGCATAGAAAGAAAAATAACATGCGAAATGAGGCCGATCTGATATATTCGTACTTTTTGTTACAACCCTCTCGGTGATCCGGAAGTTGAAAAGTTTCTGAATGGACGGAATTAGGTGGCGGGATGTTGGAATGTTGTAAACTGGCGAAAACCTTTTGGGAGAAGGTACCGGCGCCGGCGGGGAGTAGATACGACTCCATGGGCGTCAGAGAATGGCATAGAAACTGGACGAAAAACTATGTTTGGGAGATTTTCAGTACCTATCGACTATACGCTTTAGTTTCTACAAATATCCCGATGTCTATGTCTATTAGAAATAAGTAGTGACTAACTAAACAGATGAGTTATCATGAATTTAATATCGTACAAAGTTTTCGTGAGATTTTGTTATGTGGTTGTCGTAAAAGAGCTCCCACCTAAGAAAGTATAAGGCAGGTCTTATTCAAGCTAAATTTTATGAGGCTCTATCACGTGGGGTGGAAAAGGAGGAAAATTGGAGAGGTACCTGGCTTTTCAGAACCGGTCGTTTAAGTCTTTCACAGGATCGATATTGAGAAAAAAATCATGATTTTTGTTAGATACGCTATCTAGCTTTTCATCATGCCAATTACCTAGTCAAAATAAATTGCAATAATACCTTCATATTTTTTTCAATATACAAGCGAATTTTTATCTCAAATGCACTTATAAATAACGTAAAATCGTGCACTAAAATAAATGAAGCCTTCAATAAAAGCTCTCGGTGAAGCTGACATTATGAGAGACACGGTTGTATACTGACTGTGTACAGCAGGCACATCCAGAATTTTAATTTCCGCTTCACTCAGAATTCCCGTTGCCTGTCTTCGAGCGGATCCAAAAATTTTTTTCAGGAAATCTCCCGGGACCATTAGCTCATGTAATTACACCATCCTTACAAAGGTCGACTGCTCACTTAAAAGTGCTCCAAGGTTTTGCATTATTCCTGTGAATTTGATAGTTGAAAAATAACATTTTCTTTGTTTACTGACTTTTAGACAATTATAAAAAAAAAAGTATTTTGTTATGTTTGCATTACTTTGGTAGGGACATACTTGGGGAATTGTTAAAATTACTTTCCGAAAAAGAATATTAAAGGTAAATTAATGAAAATGTTGATGATGAAAATTAAAGGATGGTAAGAGTAATTTCTCTTATAATGAATAACTTATTACTTTGTATAAAACCACTATTTTTAAAACAATATCAACATGTTTCGACAACAATGTTGTCTTCATCAGGATATGTTACTATGATAAATGATAAACAAGTATAGACAAATTAGAATAAATTATAACATAGACAAAATACTAAAAAGTAGAGGTGATTAATTACTTACTAATCATAAAAATAGTTATACAAAATTGGAAATTGGAAATAATTACAGTTTAAATTTTTTGGATTTAAATATTTCTTTCATTAATAATAAATTTGAATTTAACATTTTTCGTAAAGATACATACATATACAGATATCATTATACATGAAACATCTAATCATCCATATTCACAAAAATTAGCAGCTTTTCATACCTTAATAAGTAGATTAATTAATGTTCGCTTATCTTTGAGTAATTTTAAAACAGAATTAAATACTATTAAAAAAATTGTAATTAATAACGGTTATAATTCAAAATTAATAGACAATATGTTGAACAAAAAATATAAGAAAAAGTTTTTTAGATCTTTTGTCTATCCACATGTTGTTGAAAATGATATTAATTGGAGAAAATTTTTATTTTTAAATAATAACATTTCAAATTTAATAATTAAAAACATGCCAAATAATGTACAACCAGCTTTTTATACAAACAACAAATTAAAAAATTATATATTAAATAATAAGGATAAATGTGATTTTTTGAACAAATCTGGGGTTTATAAATTAATTTGTAATGATTGTAACTTTTTTTATATTGGAAAAACTTCTAGAAATTTTAACATTCGAGTTAAGGAACATATAAGATGTTTAAATAATAATAATTATTCTGAATTTGCCAACCATATTTTGGAAACAAGTCATTCTTTTGATATTAATACAGGTCTTAAAATTTTACATACTAACACTACGGGTATACAATTGGATAATTTAGAAATTTTATAAATTAGAAAAAGCATTAATAGTAAATTAAATATTATAAATAACCAAACCTTTTTTAAAAATAGCCATCTTTTAAATTTATTTTCTTATTAATACTTACAACTAATTATAATTATTGATTTTTTGATTTAGACTAATTATTTTAATTAATTATTCTTAAAAAAAAATTATTATCTAAATGCAATTTTATTTTTCCTTAAATAATTTTTAAATTTAATTTTGTATAACTATTTTTATGATTAGTAAGTAATTAATCACCTCTACTTTTTAGTATTTTGTCTATGTTATAATTTATTCTAATTTGTCTATACTTGTTTATCATTTATCATAGTAACATATCCTGATGAAGACAACATTGTTGTCGAAACATGTTGATATTGTTTTAAAAATAGTGGTTTTATACAAAGTAATAAGTTATTCATTATATGAAAAATGATGCCACAAAATAAATTTGCGAAGTTTGAAGAAGTAATTTCTCTCATAAAAAATGTTAGTAGCAATCTCATATTATAAGTGAATTTAAAATGCAAATATCTAAGCAAAAATTATATACACACGGTGTTCTATCTATATACACGATGTATGGAAACTAGTGATCCAAGCGAAAAACTGGGTAATCTACATCACATGGAGAATCCAAATAATATTGTGTTTTTAATTTTTCAGTATTTTGATTTTTTAAACCTTTTTTTGGCAACTAAAGGTACATAATAAATATTTTTTGGACATGTACGCTTCCACGCATTTTAAAAGGCAATAAGTGGCGTGCAGCGTTCCCTACAAAAGCTACTATAAAAAAGCATATTAGCCACAGATTCGACTTCAAATGTGGTGCAAGTCATCGGTTTCCCGCTTTACAAAAACATATGAAAACATCGCCTGAGGTCGGAGGAAACGATATTATCTTATTCATATGATACCTACCACGCAAGAGTTTCAACTGCCCAGACACAGGGGACTACGACATTCTAATTTGAGTAATGATGTGATTTTGAAGGAAGTGGAACCTGGAAAGGAGTAGTGGTAGGAGTCTTCGTTAGTCTAAGAGGAAAATAGGCGACAAGGTTATCAAACTACGCTTTTCCACCTATAAAATCTGAAGGTCCGAAAAAATTGAGCAGTAAACTCCTGTGCCCCTTTTTGCGAGATAAGGCTCAGTTGATTTTCTAAATAAAATAAATTAAAATACTAAACTCCTTGAGCCGGGCGACCGGATGGACTCATTAGCAGGTGTACTGAATTGAGCGGAAAGCTCTCTGAACCATTTTAAGAGTGTCGGCGACAAAAGTGGCTCGGTGGTAGGTATCTTCTTTGGAACAGGACAGATGATTCTACTAAGATTACGAAAATGTTACCAATAAAAAAATCATAATTATGTTAATAATAAAATTTTTAAAATCCGTTTTTTTTAACCACTGGAGCGATCACGCGAAATAAATAAATTTGCTTCGATTGCTTGAGATTTCCCAGATGGTCATTTTTTAAATTTTTCGGCAACATTAAAAAAATCATACCTTGGAATTTTGACATAAAGACATAAAAACTTATTATAGTGCTATATAGCCAATGAAATAACCTGCATTTTAACGCTTATTTCATATTTGTAGGGTTTATGAAAAAAATATAAAAAAATCGTAAAATTTATAATTGCGCAAATCCTGGGTGTTTTTTACTTGAAACTGACGTGAGGGATACTTATTCGGGTCAACATGGAATATTTTTGGTTTCTGTATGTTGTCTGTGGTGTACTTGATAATTAAAGGTGCATATCTATGGAAAAAATATTTAATTTCATCTGTAAATAGCTGTTCCAAAATTCGGCGGGAAATTTTTTTTTTTTAAATTTATTTTTAACATTGCTCTAAAATAGTCTACGAAGTTCATATTTGCCATCTATGGTCATAATAGATAAAGCATTTCAATAGCTTCGTGTTAAAATAAACAGCTGGCCCAGGAAATGATTTAAATAATTACAATAAATGTTTTACGAATGGTAGGAAAATGTGGTCCATTTTTCGACCGAAATCGCTCCAGTGGTTAACGTTAAAATGGCCGTGCTCCATTATCTTGTATTTTTTTTATGAAAATTCACACTGATTTTTAGAGACTTCTGTCTAATTTTTGAAGTGAACATTTAATATTAACTCACTTGTGCATATCTATTCCCTTATGTTTTCAACATGCAAATTATTAGGTCCTTACATACGAAATTGGCGTTTTGCCGTACTGGCAACTTTGATCTCAAATATCTTCTCTTTGGTTAGGAATTCCAAATTCCAATTTACACAGCTATTTACTCATGTATTTGTGTTTCGAAAATTATAATTCATTTGTTTTTTTCCTTAATTCTTTTTTTTCTTTGCGTCACTTAGTTTACAAAATGGAAAACTTGAAATATCGCGTTATTTACGAGTACGAGTTCCACCGTGGCACCAGTGCTGCAGAAACGGCTCGAAGGACTAATAATGTGTATGGCGACGGTGCCGCAAAAGAAAACACAGTGCGTTTTTGATTCTAACGTTTTTGTTCTGGAAATTTCGACCTGCAGAACAAGCCCCGTGGACGGCCGGATACCAAAGTTGATAATGATGAATTGAAGGCTATTGTGAAGCGGATCCATCGCAAACCACGTTCGAGTTAGCTGCAGGCTGCGGTATTAGTGAAAGGCTTTGATTAGCTTGAAAGGTGGGTTCCTCAAGAATTGAGTGAAGCAAATCAACAAACGCGCGATAGTACGCTAGACCACACAAATTAGTGGAGCTTCAATTGGAATGTCTAAGGCATCCACCGTACTCTCCGGACCTTGCCCCAACAGATTACCATTTTTTTTTCGAAATTTGGATAACTTCTTGCAAGGGAAAAAATTCAACTCCGATGGGGCAGTCCAAATCGCCTTCAAAGATTTTATTGATTCCCGTCCGAATGGTTTTTTTAGTAAAGGGATCGATGAACTACCTGAGATGGCAAAAGTGCATAGATAGCAATGGTACATACTTTGATTAAATAAATATATTATATTAAAAAAAAATCGACTTTATGTTCCTCCCATACAAAACGCCAATTTCATATGTAAGGACCTGATATAAAGCTTTCTTTTGGATTATGAATTATTTTTACGATCACGGATCCTAAGGCAAGGTTCGTAGAAAATGTATTTAAAAAGATCAGCGGAGTGAGGGGGTAGAGCGGGATTGGCTAGAAAGTAGTGCCCCTCACTATTAATTACGTGAGCATAAAATGGGGGAGGGGGGGGGGGGAGCGAAATCTCACGTTACTTGAAAAGAATATATGAAATGACCCAAATTTATCTCACCAAGGGGGGGGGGAGGGGTCGAGATTGGAAGAATAACTGCTCACGAAATTAATGTATGCCCCCTGACGTAGCTATAGTTTGTCAAATAAGAGTAGAAAATATAAAAAAATGGAACTACAAAATTTAAAGGCTGGCAACACCAATTTACCTGTCAAATATTATTTTAAAGTGCAAGTACACTGAAAATACAGAACACTGTACAAACATTTAAAATTTTAAACATTTTTTTTGTTCTTAAAGAAAAAAACTGAAGAAGCACTGTTGTTACAGTACCTACTTAATGACATAAATTTGATTCAAATTGTGTTTTACCAAGTGAATTGCTTTCGTTTAATTTAACGTAAATTTGAATTTAACAGTAGGTAGAAAGGAAGAATCATTAATGGTGAGTTTAGTTACACTACTTTTAGATCTGGATGATGATAATTACAATAATTCATGATCTAAAATTAGAGACATGATCTAAAGCCCCGGCATCGCTAGGCACTTAAGGTAATCTATCTATATCTATATATCTATCTTTATCTATAAATAAATAAATATGAATCGCCGAAATGTATGTACGCGCATAACTTCCGAACGACTGCACCAAATTGGATAATTCTTTTTTTGTTGTGTTCGTTATTATCATGACAAGGTTTGTATAAAACTACTGATGAGCTCTGGCATTATAAAATTTATATTAAAAAAATTGTAATACTGTACCCACCGGGAAAGGGGGGTGTGGAGTGGGAAGAGGGAAGGTGGAGGAGGCGGAGTGGGAACACGCGGGAGAGGAAGTGGAGGTGGAAGGAAAACGGGACGAATGGGAAAGGACACGCAGGGAGAAACTATTTCTTTATTAAATGGCATAGCAACGCATGCCGGGAACCATCTAGTATTAAATAAATGTGAGCAATTTCTAAAGTGTGCTTTATATTTTACTAGCAGACCCGGACACACGTTGCTGTGGCTAACGAAACACAACGCCATTACCCAACCTTTATAAAATCCACACCACCTGCTTGCCAGCTGCCCGCTGCCCGCTGCCTGAATTGAATATTTGAATTTCTCGGCTTTTCTCTACTATAATGAGCATGTTTTATACATATAAAACTTCCTCTTGAATCACTATATCTATTGTTGAAAACCGCATGAAAATCCGTTGCGTAGTTTAAAAGGTCTATGCGCACATACATTTTTTATTATGTTAACACAAAATTGCAAATGTATAACAAAAATATACCTAGGTATATGCAATTCTAATTTTGAGATCAGTGGGTAATTGCAATGAAAAAATATTTTTTTCGGTTTTACGCCTTTTTAATTGTTAATAAAAATGTCGGTTACAAACACAGCTTTAGATTGCCACCGTGGTTATATTTTTAGTATTGCCATTTGAACAACAGTGGCGCCCTCCTATGTTTCTACTCTTATTTGACAAACTGTAGAAGTCCGTTTTCCACTGGGAGATTTGAATTTATTGCAATACATGTGGCGTCAAGCGCTGAATTATTTATAATATGTTGGTAATACTATAATAATTTTAAAATAAAGTTTTACAAAATTGAGATCAAAAATATCGGAATTATTTGATTCGGATAAAGAAAGATGTCTCATGTCGTATCGTATCACGTAAAGAATCATAACAGTTGTGTGTTTTTGTTAAGGCTCGCTTTGGACCGAGTGACAGCAGTCGGCAGTTAGGATAAGAAAGGCCGCATTTAGTTACTCTCCGGAAGATGTGTAGCCCAAATGTGGAGAACCGTTCAATCATTCATTAATAATCAATTCTTTCGTGCTCCGCTCTCTCAGAAAGTCCGCATCCATCATCGGGGTCGTGGAACATTCAATATTTAGGGAAAAGTTATTGCCGTACCAGCTGCTCGTGCAGCCTTTTAATTATCGGATTAAAGGAGGCGATTTTCATAAAGAAAAACGCCGTATTCTTGTTTGGTTCGCCACCACTTAGGATCGATTCTCCCTTATTGAGTAGTTTGCAGTTTGTACACACTCGACCTTATAATTCCGGATAATAGACGGAGTTTTTCCTTTTTTAATTTCGTCCAAGACAGACACTCTTTATGTCCGTATAATGGCTTTCGCTTGTTTGTACAGAGGTCTGTAGCTGGGAAAGTTGGGAAGCAATGACGGCGTTGGAGCATTCTGTACATTGTTCTTGTGTTTATTTTTGTACACTTTGTTATTATTACGAGTGACAGCTGTTTCACTTTGGAAAGTATGTGTAGAACTGTGTTGTATTCAATGTAGGTCATTCCATGCATAAATTTTGGAATAAACTATTATTATATTCTATTACGAATAACATCATCAGGCGCTTTGCCACTACGCTAAAGGGGTCTTGGGACCGTGGATTTATCGTATTATTTTGGAACCGAGTACCCATGAATAAAATAAATATTTTATTGCTATAGAATGAAACAAGTACTTTGTTTTAAAACCACTTATTTTTATTTATATTCGTCGACCGGTTTCGGTTGAACTCAACCTTCTTCAGGACAATAAACTTATAATAGAATGAAACAAGTACTTTGTTTAAAAACCACTTATTTTTATTTATATTCGTCGACAGGTTTCGGTTGAGCTCAACCTTCTTCAGGACAATAAACTTTTTTCTTTTTTTTTTTTCATTTTATTTTTAAAAAGAAAGACAAACATTCCCGGGTTAAGAATAACCCAACAATGTTTGAAAATCTCCTACTACCACCACAGAAAGCCGAAAATGTTGCTTGTGTTGTGATGGAGGACTTGGCCAGCCGAGGAATCGAACACGCGACGCTCGGGTGGACCCAAGTGCTATGCCCACTCAACCACTAACCAATATAGAATGAAACAAGTATTTTGTTTAAAAACCACTTATTTTTATTTATATTCGTCGACCGGTTTCGGTTGAACTCAACCTTCTTCAGGACAATAAACTTATAAACTTATAAAATAAATTACTTATATATGCAGTTTATAAGTTTATTGTCCTGAAGAAGGTTGAGTTCAACCGAAACCGGTCGACAAATATAAATAAAAATAAGTGGTTTTTAAACAAAGTACTTGCTTCATTCTATATAATGTCAAGTCACAAAGTGTTTGCTATCTACGATAATTTTATTGCTATCTCATTCTCTCGCAAGCTAAATAGATGTCTGTGTTTGTCTCTTTTTAGTAGCGCTCGTTTCCGTTTTATCGAGTTTCAAATCACAACGGTGCCAAAGAAGTTTTCACTTCAACAATCTTGCGCCAGCTGATTGAAACATTTATCGAATATAAATATTAATTTGACAGTTTTTCACAATCGTTATACGTCGCCAAGTGGTTGTGTATACGTCAATTATTGTAGAGGTTCGCGTGATGACATTTTTATATTGAATAGCAGAATAAACATGAGTAAGCATAAAATTAATATTTTATTTAACACGCAAACATGTTAGCCGACAGCTTTTTCAGCAGACTATGCATGCTGGGAGCTTTTACCCGAACAAATGCTTTTACAAATTATTAAATTAATTTAAATGCTGCACGATTTGTTAAGTTGCTCACTTTATTATTCATTTATACTGACAACTAAATGAGTGCCTCCTACAAATTTCACCGTCATTTGCGGTTTCGGGCGCTAAAAGTAATTTACGACCCAAATCTTTGTTTGAGTTGAGAGTTAAACCACATTGTGTGCATTAACAAAGGTTAAGTTATTTTTACTCACCTTTTGTAATCACTGTATTAAATTAATTATTTAAGAGCGGGTTCTTAAAATAACATTGTTAGTCGTGGGGAAAATCTATCTGTCAATGAAAAATAATTTAAGTGAAAATTTACCCACATTTCATACTAATAAACTTAGTCATGCCGACTACTCTGAATGAAATTTTAATAAGCGTTATTTAACCTAGCAAAGAAATTGATTCTTAGTTAGTTTAGTATTTTATTTCGCTCAATTATGGGTGTATTTTCTTTTTATTATTACGTTAAAAGTATATTTTAATTTCTCCTTCCTTATATTCGCAAAATTTACTTTGTGGTGATATTTTAATAAAAAATAAAACAAATCTCTTTATATACATCGCTTTTATAATCAAAATTATGACCATGTTTCAAAACCAATGGTTTTTCGTCAGGAAAAAAAATATGGTTAAATTATTTTTTTAATTAAATTAAATTATTTTATATTTTAATCTTCGACCTTTTAACCACTCAGACTCATAAGCTTGTTACACGATAATTTAACGTTGCCGGATATGCTTATGACGTTGGAGGCGTACCTTTTTTTACATTAGCTTCACACCGGAGACCCTGAGGAAAATAAATCCCTCAAGGCCAATTTCATCTTCGGAAATGCTGTGTGTAGGTTATTTTTAGGGAAGGAAGGAGAGGAAGTTCTGGGAATGATAGGATATTAGGGGTGGGTAGGAATCTGGGGTTCAGTGTGTCCAGGAGTGACGGACGTATGAATCCATCCCTCCCACTGCGGTGCAAGGCGATGTTCTCAGAGAGTACGGCTGGAGAAGTCAAAGGGACTCACTCAGCCACTCTCTCCCGATCCGGCCTGCCATGCAGCTGGTGGGCAGACGAATTCGCCGCCAAGACTCAGACAAACCTTACTTGACTTATTCTCTATGATAATAAATTAACAGAATTATATGTATATTTTAAGCTCTACGAACAAAGAAATGTATTTGAAATTCCCTCATTTTAAATCCTTAAAAAATAAGTCAGAGCTGCAATTGACTTATTTGAACAGCCTGACTTTTCGAAACTTATATGTATTATGTTCATATATGTATAATAGCCAAAATAATATGAAAGCATCTACAATAAATAAAACATTACGAAGTAACAAAAACTATTTTCCACTGCAGCAGGATGACTTGTTGATCCTAGAAATTCCGTGGCCTGTGATTATGTGGTCAATGTTTCTTCCAAAACCGTTCTTCCTTCCTTCCGCAAACATGTCATCACGTTGGAAGACGATCTGAAAGTATTTTTGTATTGCACTTCTAAAGTCCGGGTGGATCTCTGCCTTAACAGTTCGCCGGCTTACATCGGGGTACAGAATCCTTTAAAGAACGTGATTTACAGCCGTTGTGTCCAACATTTTCGGATGATTAATCCGAGTGAAGCTGAGCCTAGCGCCTTGCGCCGCTAAGCTAAGGTATGTTAGAAAAATGCTCCATTTTAGCTGTGTCCAACAACTTGATCGTAGCGCTCGGTGTGTAGCCCCATTTGCTTTCGTACACCAAAAAATGACGTCAAGTTAGGAACTTTACATGTTAAATTAATACGGAAACGTTAATTAATTTTATTTATTATTTATACAGATATTTTATTTTAAATAGTGTAATACATAAACCGACATTTTACATTTTTAAAACAAACGTATTTAATACGTTAAAAATAAGGTGTTAATTGACATACTTTTTTGTTTACGTGCGTTTGAAGTTTGACATTAGAATCAGTTGAAATTTTGTATTCAAAATGGATAAGGCGAAGCGTTCGAAAAATTTTACGCCAAACGAAAAAATGAGACTTGTAGACCTAGTTACCTCGTCGCAGGTCATTTTGTCGAAAGCGACAGGTGGCCCAAACTACGCTACGCTTGTAAAATCAGATCAGGTTTTCAGACCTGACAAGTGCTAATTATATTCCACATATTATTACAAAAATGACACTCGAGTAAGTCAAAACTTTACCTTTCGCTTGCGTAAGTTAAATTATCTTCTACTTGGCTCAAAACATATAAAAAAACACGCTTTTGTCATCCTAAAGCGGTTATAAAAATCGCCGTCATTTAATACTTCCATAAAATTTATATCGGCATCTTGCCGCCGCCTATATAATCCAATATTATCGTCAAGCATATCTGCCCATTCTACCATATTCACTATATTCAATATAGGATTCATATTTCATATTTCAAATTGAAAAACCAAATAAAAAAGCCGACAAAAGAGTGAACTGATGACAGATAATTACGATAATTAATTGACATTGACAGCTCGATTGTTGTCACGGATTTTAGTTCGCTCTGTTGTCAGTTTTTATAAGTAGGTCTTCCTTAGCAACTTTAATCCACCCGGCTACCTTCCTTACATTTGAGTGTGGTGGGACGATCATTGTGTTTCGACACAGCGTATTTGGGCATTTGAGCAGGGCTGAGCGGAGATCTCGGCTGAGCATAGGTTGGACACAACGGCTGTTAGACTTCTTCGAAATCTTCTCGGCAACATGTTGTTTCTTGGATCAAATACCTACTACCAATATACGTTCCAATATCTTCTTCATCTGTCAGATTCAACTACCTCTGAAAACAATTAGAATTGTGTCTGATAATTTAATTGTTTGCTCTATTTTATTAGACACGCAGAAATATCTCTCAAACTTCAGTGAAATAAAAAAATTGAACGTCCACTGAATTTTACCCACAAACACTACTGCAGTAAAACTAATGTGTATATTAATGTATTTTTTGCGGTGTGTTTGTAATCCCTCAGCCCTAAGCCCATTGCAAATAGTTTTCAGTGAAGGGTTTTATAAAAGGGGAAATAAATCCTGGTACCCTTGTTCACAAGCACAAATATGAACCTCAATGTTACATAATAAAACATGCACTACCTGTTTTTAAATTTTTATTTTTTAAACAACCATTGAACAAACTAGTGATTTTCAGGCAGAATACGTTGAATAAATAATATGTAGCTCACAGTTGAATAAAGTGTATATTATCAATATTTTTTAATCCAGGTTTCATGAAAAAGTTTTTTTTTCTATCAAAAATTTGGGAACCACGAATTGGTTCATGAAGATCGTACCTGACGCATTTATAAAGCGTTATGCTTTAATCTCTTAGACAAGAAATCACGGAAGCTGTCTTTAGTTCGTTTCCGCTAAAATGTACGAGTCTTTTGGAAATCTTATTAAATTTAAGGGAACAGATTTTCCGTCCCTCTCTTTGTTCTTGGGACGTCGCGGAAATACGAATGAGCGTCGGGAGTTTTTCTTTGGATTATTTTTCCCTTTGTGAAACCTCCTGAGCTCCAGAGTTAGGGCAACTTGCATTTTTATACGGCCTGCCTACTCGTTATTCGCATAAACACGTCCCCGGTATTGTTGGTTTATTTCTCCAAGGGAAGATGGCGGAATTTTGTCAAACCCAGAGGTTTATGACTTAAGCTCGTCGTATTTTCTTAATATTCTTCACAATTTTTTTTCTTTTACCTCCCTCTGACGGCTGTATTTGAATTGCAAACGTTAATGTTGATGAAAAATTGCGCTTTAATTGTCGAAACTTTTCCAAGTGGATTCGTATTTTTAGCGCTATCCTCATATACATCTTTCCCTCACAGTGATGAAGTACTTTGTGAACATCAAAACGCAGAATATCAAAATGATGTTGAAAATCATGGAAAGGTATTTTTCATTTGATATTTACTAACGTGTTTATCATCGCAATACGCGCTGACCGTGTGAACGCATTTCACTCTCAAAAGAAGCCGACCCTTTTTATTTGTACAACATCCGAGTATGTGTTTGTTTTCTTTCTGTCCATATTAGAAAATCTACGCAAAGTACGTTTAAATCCTGCTAAAGGGCCTTTTTGCAGATTACGAGCAACACTCATCATTCCCGGCCTTGCGCTGTATATACAAATTCAAATTTACCGCCCTCCGTAAGCCCCGTGGTACTACGCCGCGCCGCCTTGTACCAAGCAGAAGAGGGAAAAAATAAACACTCCCCCGAAGGACCTTTATCGCCACCCGGGTCCAAACTTCGTTTAAGACTCCACATTCACAAACATATTTTTTATGCTGTTCAATCGCAATCTTGCAAGAAATAAATGCTACGCTCCTTTTAGCAAAGTTCCAGCGTTCGGATCAACCCAGAAAATAATGTTTAGGTTTTGTGTCGTTTACCTTTTTTATTCCATGCTTGCAGTGTTTGACTTAAACCGAATATAAAACCAGATAATTTCTCCTATACGCCGTTACCTAAAATAAAAACATCTTATTCATTCATCAGGTAGATACATATAAACTTCATATATATAAACTTCCAGCAATTAATTGATTTTGTTGAAATAGTTTCATAGCCCATTACTTTCTGATTTCGCGATCTGAATTTATGTAAGTCATTGAATCAAAGGTCATCGTAAATTGAATCTGCGAGAAACACCGCAGAAATTAAACTTACAGTTTAATTTGAACGGGAAACGCGGCTTCTCAATTTTATAAATTTGTTTAACAAAGATGGGGTATTTAAATTGATTCAAATTGGTATAAATTCACTTTCCTTTCACGTGTAAATTTCTAAGAAGCAATCAACCAAAACAAAATGAAATAAACACTTTACTTCGAATTTCAAAGTTTTAATACTGCTTTCAGTTTTGAATTTGTTTGTTTAAATAAGTGGCTACGGAATTGGAGTACGAAGCGCGCGCATGCGATTTTGAAACAAGTAAAGCTTAGTGCGCTACTCCCGGAGTCGAGAGAACTTTTAATACTCAAAGCATATCGATAGATATTGAAAACACACTCCGAAACTAAGAGCAGGCGAAATTCAAATTTATCGTTTTTTTAATAAGTATTTTAAACATTCGGTTTTCTGTGGATTCCTTTTTAAATAATTGCGGTACAATCATAGAAATAATCTGCAAGGTTAGGCCATAGTGAAAATGAAGTCACCACAGTCACCTAGATAAAGCAACGAGTCTTTGCTCTTTTCATGTAAAGCGTATTGCGGTGTTTGGTATGCCTCGGTAGATCTTTTGTTTTTCGTTTTATGTGTACAGCGTTTTCAATTGAGTGTGCTCAGCTCTGCTTCCTTCGCAACATTTCAAATCACCATTTCAAATTTCCCACCAAAGCGCGACATTTTCTCAGTAATGCTTCAGCATTTGTTTGTCACTAAGGGTTACACGGTGCTATTGTGTTATGCCTTTCTCCTAGTGTCTCATCGCTTGGGAAGTCTAGATATTAAAAGAAGGGCTGACCCTTCTTATCCTCCTTGCCTTTGTTCCGATAAAGGTCAGTGTGCCATGTTGGTGCTTGTTTCCAGAAAGAAAGGATCTAGCGAAGCCGAAATTTGATATCATTAACTCGAAAGGACGTGGACAGCCTGAAATTCGAATATATATTCGATTTTTATAGAATACTTTGGTATTCAATTGTAGCCATCAAATAAAACGCTTTTGTTTCTTAAATTTAGCTTTCTGTGTCCGTTCGTCCTGCATTAAGGTTCCTAACGTTCAATTTAAACCGTTAAACGAAATCAATACCCAAACAGATGAAAAAGGGCACGAATCTGAGTCTGAATGTACCTACACTTATACATATGGTTAACTAGTTGACCCGACAGACGTTGTTCTGCCGTATAAATTATTTCTAGTGAATATTTTGGCTGTGGAGATGGGATCTATGACAGAAAGAGGAATGGAGCAATGTAGATGATGACCGCCGATAAAACAAAAAAAAAACACAAATTAAAGTAGGAAAATGAAATAAAGAAAATCAATATGAATTTCGAAGAGCAATTGAGTGTACGATATTTTTTGTCAGTCCGTCTTTAGCCAACACAAATAAGTTCGATGGTTTTCCCACGCGAGAACATGATGCCGAATGAAATATCAAAATGTCGCGACGCTCCTCATGAATGTCTTGCGCATGTATGGATGAAAGTTCGATGAGGGGGACGTAGCGCCATCTGTCATTCAACAACATAAATAATTCCATAAATAATCAATGTTAAGAAGTGCTTCGTCGTGAACTTCACACGAAATAAAAATATCGTTACCTATGAATATAATCTGAACGGCTCAATATTAATCAACAAAACAGAAGTCAAAGATTTGGGAGTGACATTGGACTCTAAGCTTATTTTTGATATTCATATAGACTCAGTCACATCTAAAGCTTCGAAAATGTTAGGATTCATTCTTAGGACATGTAAAAAATTCAACAACTTTAGAACAATGAAAATCCTATATTTTGCTTATGTCCGTAGCTTACTAGAATACGCATCACAAGTTTGGAATCCGCAATACAAATCATATGTGGAAAATGTAGAACGTGTTCAAAATCGTTTTATACGATACTTAGATTTTCGCAGCTTCCGCCCACACTTAAGTCACCAAGATTCAGCCGCGTACTTCAAACCATTAGAAGCTCGAAGAAGCTCGGCCGATGTACTTTTTCTTCAAAAAATAGCCAGATTCGTCGTAGATTGTCCAGAACTCCTAGAACGAATACAGATACGAGTTCCAAACAGACGAACAAGATCAGACATGATTCTTAGCCTCCCTCAGTGCAACACTAATTCTAAACAGAACTTTTTCATCTATCGTGCATCCAACACTTTCAACACACACTATACACAATTTGACATTTTTAACTCTGCACCACACTCCTTAAAATCACACAGACACTCTTTCGATACTCTACAATAACAATACTTATAGATACCCTCTAATACAACCACCACTCTATAAACTTCCTTTTTTTTCTCTCTCCTTTAATTTTTTGTCACGCATATTTTTATTACTATACCTCAACTTAACCGATCCCCCCCATCCTACCCCTTTCCTATCCCCACCTAAATAACTCGTCTCTTGAAATGTAATTTTTTATGAGTAAATATCTCTGGAATAACTACACACTTGTATACAATACCCATGTGGAAACCTCTAATTGGTTCAATTATTGTACTCAATTATTATATACTTTGTTGTTAATGTAAACTGTTGGTCTCCCAAATAAATAAAAATAAAATAAAATAAAAATTCCGTTCTGTTTGAAATACGAAAGACGGTTAAATTTGTTCATATAAAAATAGTCAAATCGCGACTAAAAAATGGGAGGGTGGGAGTGGGCGGATTATAATTTAAGGTTATAGGTATTTTTTGATGCCAAATAAAAAAAAATACAAAAAAAAATGTCAAAAAAAATCTTTTTTTTCTGGATAGGGACACCCTAATCACCTAGCGATATATATAGCGATATATCGGCTTGACCGATTTATATGAAATTTTTTACGTGTATTTGGTACGTATGAGAATAGGTTTTAAAGTATATTATAATACTTTAAAACCTATTCTCATACGTACCAAATACACGTAAAAAATTTCATATAAATCGGTCAAGCCGTTTCGGAGGAGTGCGATCACAAACACCGTGACACGAGATTTTTATAAATAAGATATTCTGAACACATACCTATATTACAATGAAAGCAAAGTAGCTTACGTAGACTGGAGTACATTATTCCTTGACACATAATTTGCGTTCCGTTTTTACGCTTGATATAATTTGATAATTATCCTCGTACAGACCGAACAGTGAACAGCGAACACCGTTGCGTGAATACTCATGCCTGCCAACTGCCAACCAAATGACAATCCTTCATACATTACGTCTCACTCAATAAAACACTTGGCGTTACTTTTGCCGGAGTGCTTTGTAAATGGTGCTAGATTATTGCTTTGAATTTTAAACAGCGAAGCCCCCTCGTTCTGAAAAGCATTCATCTTTCTGAGCTTATATTGCTCTGTTTTTTTCCCTAATTGAAAATTTTCTTCCTGTTTCTTTTGTAAAGCTGCTTACAAACAGAAATAATCATGCGGCGGATTTGTGAGGCAGCAATTGTGAGATTATTTAAAGTCTACTTGTATACAGCGCTGGTGGGTGCTTCTGGGTGATTGATAATTAAGTTATTCGCGGAGCTGTATTATTGCGAGTTTTTCCGAAAGACCTCTCAAATCTATGATAATAATTGATGTAAACATTGAAATGAGAGCAATCTCCCTCTTGGATTATTTATGCTTCTGATACTTGAAATATCAACCTTTCAAAATGTTTGCGTTGAGTAATATTAAGTATTTTTCATCACGAATATAATAATTTAACTCGGGAAGAATAAGATATTACATCTACTTAGAGAGGTAACACAACAAAAGAGAATAAAAACGTTATTTTCAATCGTGTTCGGATTAGATTGAAAGTGAAATTCTTCGAAACTTGGAAAATAATATGCAAATCAGACTTCACAGGAAAAATGCATGGCAAGCTAAGTAATTGTTCTCATATCGTTACATGCCTCTGAACTAAATTTAAATTATTGAATAAAATTAGAGAAAAGGTTATATTATTCAAGTGCCTTATCTTGTCGCAATTTTTACTTACAGGCTGGAATTCCGAACAATTACAAAGATTATAAAACAAAATATTACAGGTACATTAAAGGTTATCCACCACTTACCCGCCCTGTTATAAGTGACACATGGTTACTCTTTCAAGGCTCTCGAAAGGATTCTAATTTTTTGAATGAACGAATCTACATTTAATTTTGAACGAATCTAGACCTCCAGTGTCCCTGCATATGTTGTTAGTAAGCAGTATGCAAATGCTTAGCAGGGAATCAAGATACAATAAGTGATAAAAAAACTATAATATTTTATATAGGTACAGTGGAAGTTATCCACCACTTACCCGCCCTGGTATAAGTAATAGATGGTTACTCCTTCAAGGCTCACGCAAGATTCATTTTTTTTTGTTAAAAAAAGCTACATTTATTTATTTTGAGCGAATCTAGACCTTCACTGTCCCTGCATACGTTGTTAGAAAGCAGTATGCAAGTGCTTAACAGGAAAATAAAACATAATACAACAAATTAGGTTTGTAATACAAGCAAAATAATATTTAAAGCAATATAAAACTCGTTCAAGAAGCTCTTGGGGCAGCATTGCATCATGTGAAAAACCCTGGAAGCAGCTGTATAAATGGATAGAGAACATACGATAAACAATGAAGTCTCAAATCATTTGGCAAGTACCGATAAAAAATGTAAATTGCATTCATTCATTTAGGTAGGTACAAATGTTTTTGCTAAAAATGAACACGACGCTTTACGTCTCCAAGAAACAGATACATAATACTATGTAAAAAATACAACGAATTCAAGCCATTGGAGCCTTTGAAGCAAGGTAGTTAAAGCCTTTTATTTGACTTACATTTAGCAGTTTGTTTTAAGAGCATCCTGCTTGAGCTGCATTACGTCTGGTTTGAATAACACCTCCTCAGCTTTAGTCCTCAGTAGATGGGGAGGACATTCTCCCGTTTCCGCCGAGCTGTCTGTTTTTTAATGGCTCCTATAAAATCCTTATCTTTTCGTCTCGCTGATTTTTATAATAATCGAGGCCCGCCGTGGCCCCGTTTCCCCGCTTTAAATGGGATTTAATGGTACATGCCGCGAGAGGTGATGAAGCTGTCGACTAGAACCTAAATGCTTATTATAATAATACGAACCATTTGTCATTTATTATTCTGCGAGGAATGTTTTGAAATTACTGTTTTACTGGATAACATAACCAGGAATATATTATTAATATTTTACTTGTTGAACTCTTGTAATTATAGTTGCAATATTTGTTATTTCTTCATGCAAGGGTTGTACATTGTGCAATGTAATTGAACCCATTTTGGCATAACAGTGATATTACTCTTAAAACAAAAGTGAATTACCAAAAAATGCAAATGGTTTGCTACATTTGGTAAGCAGCGGTGCCCGGGAGATTTGTCGGTTATAGTGCATTATAGAATGGTTGAGGGAGTCCCTTTGATTTTCCCAGCCGTACTCTCTCGGAACATCGCCTTGCACCGCAGTGGGATGGGATGAATTTCTGTGTTCGTTACCCTGGACACACTGCCCCCCAGATTACTACCACCCCTCATACCATTTTCTTCCCAGAACTTCCCTTACTTCCTTTTCTAAAAAGACCCTCCACACAGCATCCCCAAAGATGACGTAGGACCTGAGGGGAATTATTTTCCTCAGGGCCTCCTGTGTGGAGCCAATGTAAATTAAAATCAGCTCAAAAAAATGATAAGTATTAAAAAAAAATGCTGCAAATTCGAGAGAAGTAGAGACAATCAGTATCGCCCTGGTTAAAGTCCACCATTCAGAATCGTATTGACCAGATCCAAATAGCCACAACTTTCTCCACAATGGGGATGTTATAGCCCCACTGGCTTCGGCACTTGGAACTCTTGTGCAGTAATGATAATATATGTTATCTCGCAAAATATAATAATCGTTAGTTTATTTAGATTTCTACGATACACACCTAGTTATATGTTGACCTTTTTCAAATATCTTTCAAATTCCACTCGGACCCATAAGTTTGTTTTCAAGCTACCTACAACAATACCAGACATATGTAATGACGTATGAGGAATAACTGACTTGTTTGGAGATATAATAATATCACATTATATTTTAAGTTTAATGAAACAAAAAATATAGCAATCACTTATTTGCACTTAAGTACATTTAGGAAGTACATAATATATTGTGTATACATTGGAAAAATATGTACGTTACTACATTTAGGAAGAACATAATATATTGTGTATACAATTGAAAAAATGTGTAGGCTACTACATAATATATTTTATTTTATTTTTTTTTATTTTAAATACATAAACGGCTATACTGCCTTTTATAAATAAACATATAATAGAGTATAAAAGTAAGAAAAATAATATCATTACATAATAGTAGTTTTAAACTTAAAAATAACATACAATTATTTTGTGTATCACAACAAAAAAGAACAATGAGAAATATCATCATTTCATTTCAACGTGTCCATATTGCGTATATAAAGTTACATTATGGAACAAATAAAAAACTTAAAAACTGAAACCTAAAAATAACATACAATTATTTTGTGTATCACAACAAAAAATAACAAAAAAGAACAATGAGAAATATCATCATTTCATTTCAACATGTCCATATTGCGTATATAAAGTTACATTATGGAAAAATAATTTTGAGCTTTATTGCTCGTATGTTTAATATTTATTGAATGGGCAGGCGTATTATTTTTCCGGAAATATTATTTTGAAAGGGCCACGAAAGAATATACTCGCAGCTTGAAAGTAAATTTATTATTATTTCCTTCCGTTTCCTTAGTTGACCATTACCTGTCGACATAAAGAATCCGAACTCAATACTCGCTTCAGCCCCGGCAATATATTTCCAGTGTTTTCCCCTTGAACAGGGATGAAAGTGCATTGTTTTGACATCATTGGGTCTGGGCCGGGTCTTGCTGTGAGCATTGAATAACCCGCCTCATGTAAATCGGGCCGCATTGGAAACCATGAACAAACTGTATAATATTGCAATTCGGAAGCACGAGATATAACATCAATGTTTTCTTACTTCAGTGGATCCGGCTAAAAGGATATTGTTTCTGTTTGCAAATTTATTTGACTTTAAGCTACGCTCTAAAGCCAAAAAAACAAATATAAAACAATCGTTCTCTTTTATTCGCCATTCTAACAGATACTTAAAATAAATAGAAGGGTATGTTTTCAATTTGTATAGAATAATAAATAATTGTCAGCGTTGTATGTAAATGAAACTTTTCTTGAAGAGTAAAGTTATAATTGGTACCCAAGACCCAAGCAAAGTGGTATCGATAATTTAGTAAAGACAAAGCGGCAAGAGGTAAGAAGCACGGCTTCATTAATGCTCCGGTTCGATCCATTGAAAACACGGTTTTGCAGCTAAACTGTGGTAATTTTAATGAACGCTTCCGGCATATATAATCCAACCCTTAATCAACCGACGAAAACGAGCAGTGAAAACATAAACAACGTGTTTTATGCACTTGGCAGCAAAAACGGCTGTGACTAGAGAAGGTGGGAGGTGAGAGGTAGGGTAGGAGGTTGCCTGCCGCCCGAGAGGCTCCTGCCTGGGGAGGGTTCGTGTTGCAATTTCCACCGGAATGCACCCCAGGTATCGCTAACGAGGCCGAGATATCATACTTATATCTCCAAACTTGGAGAGACTCAAGACTCTGGGTATTTCGAGGTCTCCTTCGTTTAGACGAGTACTCCGACTTCCTAAATAGGTGAGGACCGGTGTCAGCCGAAGTTTCGCTGTAATAGTAGATGTCTACCGTTTTCATTACAAGAACACTTCAGTGTTCCACTAGTTCTGCTAGTTGACAAGTGAGCGGAGCCGCGCCGACTGCGTTCAATTTGTTGTAGGATGCCGCTCTCCGTTTTACCTTTGCGAAATTTCTCGGGGTATAATTACAGACGAGACAATAGATTGAATTGTACCTACGAGAAATCTAGATCTACCTGAGATGTGGGCTTGGTGGTTGTAGTAAAATTATAATCACAAAAACATTTTAGCTCCACGAACAGTCAAAACAATGGAACGCCAGAATTCAATCCTTTGAATTGCTTCAGCGCAGTGACTGCATTTGGGATAATATACCGTCATAACTTTTTGCAAATACGCTATCAAAATTGTTAATTTAAAAATAGTGGAGGGTGACAAGATTCACCCTCGTTGATGGATGTAATCTGCTGACTCTGCTTGGTTTGATGGAGACATTGTCTCAGCGAGTTTATAGCAATTCTTATCTCTCATCAAACCCGGTCATCTCGCCTTCAGCGTTTAACTATGCTTGTTTTGGGATCATTTCTGTCCCAACTAATCAGCTTCCTTTATACTCTACTCACACTACACAGTACACAAGCCCGGACCCGGGGTTAAGGACTGCAAATAGTTTATACTTTTATCTGATGAAACTGAGTAATGTCATCGGTACAACGAAAAAATATTAATCGGTGTTGTCGTTTTACACTTTTTAAAATAAGCATTCTCCCTTCCGTACTTAGGCCTTTATAAATCAGAATATATTGCGAAATAAATTTATATTTCCCCTTTAAAAGGGAACAATGGCCACATTGCGAACTTATTTCTCTATTTCAATCGAGCATTCAATTGCAAAACTTTTCTTCACGGGGTCGCTAATTTTTAATTTATTCCATCGATATAAAATCCGGCCATTGGCTTTCAATAAACACAGTAACGTAACATAAAAAGCAAACATTAAACGTAAGCAACGGTAGTCCAATACTTTATCCATGCCCCATTTACCTATCCCCCGGTTCCCTCTGCCTGCCTGATAGCCGGTAGCTGGTAGCTGCAAGGTTCAGCAGGTACCGGCTCGCACCCCAATCGAATACTTCTGTTGGTCGCGTATCGTAAACAGCTGTACGTGCTTGCCATGCCTACCCTGCTCTTAGCATGATACTTCCTGCTCCATTCCGAGAAAATGGCTCGCGATTCCTTCTAGATTCCTTCCGAATTCTTTACTCAGCCTCGGAGGTCATAATAACAAAAATATATTGCCTCTACTTTTTTATAGTTATCGGGGACAACGCAGCTACGCGTTCTCTTTCGCAAATGCGTTAAAATGTAAGAGAATACAGAGACCGAGAGCGCGGTGAATGTTTTATGGCTCATGTTTTGTGTTACGACGTTCATTGACAGTATATGGAGCATTCGCGGGGGCATTTCTAGTTCATTGAATTTCATGTAATTCGTTGGAGGAAACGATGCCACATCGCGAAATAGGCGTATTTTTGCGGCTTTTATTAGTGTTATTGTTTTGATAAAATAATATTGTAGCTGGTTGTTAAAAATAACAATGTTTGTACGTGCTGTGTTCTAAGTAGGTGCTTAGATTCGCGTTACAAGCAGCTCGTGAAAAATGAAATACGATGTTATGTTTGTTGAGCGTTTCTTGCTTTTAGAAGGGACAGGCATTTTTAAATAAACGTGGGATTATCCGTAAAGTTTAGTATTGATGTGCTCTATATGCGGGATAGAGATGTTAATAACGGTTATTTTCCGTTACCTAATACAATGTCCCCAGTATATATTACCTTACCTATTGTTTAGTAACATAATATTCCCGGTCCTACCTACCTCGTACCTTTTATTTTTAAAGCATCGTTTCATTATTTGTTACCCAATTTGTAATTCTTATCTCTGCGCAGAATGGGAGCACGACAAAGAATCTCCTTGAAAAAAATCCTTATATTATTCACCGAGCGTTAAACTAATCACTTTAAAGAATTCCAGATCGAAATCAATTGAATTCCTTTTAAATATGTTGTACTTACCTTGAAGTTAGTAACCCACTAAAAACGACCTATTTTCTCGCCTCCCAAATCTATCATATGTTTATCTAAAAAAAATTGCCATCCGCTAGTTGATTCTATTTTCTTAATAACTTTAATAGAAGTGCCTACATAAAATTTCTGAATCGCCTGAGGATGAAGATTGTTTATCGATTTCTTGGCATAAAAAATGCTGAATCAAAATGTTGAGTATATGATGACATTTCTTTTGTGCTTTGAAAGCAGTTTAGTTTCTAATCAAACTTGTCACTAGATGAAGTCAGATTCAACGAACAATTTGTTATTTGTGTTGATTATTTTTAAAAAAACTTTTTACTTCGGTTGGTTATTTTGAAACTTAAGATTTCTGTTGAATATTTTTTAATTAATAAAACTGTGCTTAAAGATATTTTATGCGTTTATTTTAATTTGACAAATTTGGCGAAAAATCGATTATTATAAATTTTTTTAAGAAAAATCGATTATTTATAAATCGATTTTTCATGCTAAGAAAAAGAATTGATTATTTATGTAAAAGTCACATTTCTACTTAATAACACCCTTTTAATTGATAAAATGCTACGCAGCGGTATGGTAATAGGTAAAACTGATATTATAAGGTATTATATTATCAATACCTATTACTGTTATTCTAGTCACACCTCTAGTGTGGACGCGTAAACAGTGTGGGAAGATGAGTGCGCACTTCCGAGAGCCCAGCTGGCGTCTTGACTTTCAGGAGAACAAGAGGGTGAAGAGGTTGCAATGAGACGAAGGGATACAGCAGATGTTGCCATCCTCCGGCATTTTGTGTCGGTAATGTTAACAGCAAATCCAGTATAAAAAGCTTAACTGCCTCTGGGGAAAGGAGACCCACCGGGAAAACAGAAGAGGTAGAAGATACCGCGATCCCAAATGCATTAAGCTACGCCCAAACTGCTCAGAAGAGAAAACAAACGTCATTAGCATACCCGAGCGATAGCAACTTTAAAAATCGCATGGCTTTAGGAATTTACGATACATGGGGAGACGCTTGGGGAAATTTAATAAGCAGGGGCTGTCGTGGGACCAAACAAAAGCTGCTTATTAAACACGTCAGGTGAAAAACTTTCCTACGCTTATCTCATTCGGATTACATGAATTTTGAAATTCTGAAAACAAGGATTTTTAACATTCGATGGCGGTATATTGGCGACAATATTATTTTCATTGATTCAAACAATGCGATTGTCCAAAGTAAAGACACAGATTTTTTAAATTTCATAAATGTTTGGAAGAGCAAAATACAAAATGCATTATTTTTGGTGAACATCGATAAGCGCACATTATAGTGAGTAGGTATTAACCACGTTTATCGGGGGTTTGCCCGAGGCTCACATTTTAATTTATTTCGGCGAATCCGTAATTGAATTATCATTTTTATTTTCGTGCCTCACAAGGGATGGGAGTTATTTATATTTTAGATTAATAAAAACAGTACGTTGCCATCATTTTTTTAACATACAATGCCATTAAAAAATTGTAATAAATTGTATAACTACAGTTAGCAGTAGGCACCAGATTTTATTTTTCTAGACGATGAATTAATAACTTCAGGAGGTATTCATTTAGAAACGTCTTAAATATTAGTAACACGTTCTTCAAAATTAATTAAAATGAACCCGGCGGAAAGGTCGAATCTCCAGGCCTGATAGGGTGAATTCGTCCGTACATCCGTCCAATACCTGCGTCGTGCCGCGGGCGCATATTTGTTTACAACGTTTCTTCACTAACGTCGTTAAGATTCCCACATTATTTTTCTTCTTCTTCTTTTCTTTGATAGGGCTAATTCGACAGGAGGTCCGTCCTATACACGGGTCGCGAGTCGCAATTTGTATACACTGCTTCTTTACTTACGTCGTTAAGATTCTGAATATATGTTAGGATATAGCGTCGTTTTAAGGTAGATCGAAAAAAAATGTATTTAGTATTAGAAAGAATGTATTATTTTTTAATCTTTGAATTTACCTAGTCGGCTTTCAGCACAAACTTTGGTAAACATTGTTACACGGCGTTCCACTAAAAATGTTAAAAATCTCTGTTTTATTTTGATCTGCTAAATGATTTTATAATATCTGGTAGCCCTTGAAACTGCTTAAATTTAGCTTCATTAAACTCCGATTATGAGTTATCTTTAACGATTATTGCGGGGATTTAATTCCGGTATAATGACGCGGCATATATTCGGAATGACCCTCGATTCTTGATGAAACTCTCCGGCCTCCGATAAACATCAAATAAAGCAATTACTGCCATTATTACGCTACGGTTATAACGTTTAATACTTTCATAAATTTCTCTTATCAACACTCACTGGAGCAGAATGCCTAACCCTTTAACGGCACCGGGGTCTGCAAACAATTTCGATTATTTTAATCGACCCTATTTGAGGCAGGCTGCACGCTGACAATCGGATACTTTATGGGCCCTTAAGAAATGGTGCCTCAACTACAATAAACCGAATATTTCCTCCGGGAGACAATATGAGCTGAGATACAGGTCCTGATTGGTGGCCAAACTGCCGCACAGGTGTCCGTAAAACAAAGCCCTACGAGCTCCTTAATGCACGTTGGGGCTCCTTATTTCTTCATATGTAACAGGGAGGTACATAGTAGGGAGCTTTTCTCAAGGAATATTCTCCTTTTATTGGGTTTTATTTGAGGAGCTGTTAGTGGTATACGTTCTTTTTAACAACGAACGTAACGAAGACAATTACCACATCATCAACTTATTTATTAATCTCAACAGTAATAATGTAGAATTAAAAGAGACTTGTTTTCCGAGTTTTGCTACTCGACTACATTTTTTTTGGTTATTAAAAGAGTCCCAGTTGCTCCAATCCGGAGCCAGTGGGGCATCCCCAATTGGGGTGAGTTGTGAGGATGAAGGTAGTGGGAAGGGGAAGGAGACGAGGAAGAGAAAGGTGGGGAAGTACCTGCCTATTCTCTGGTCACCAAACAAGACTAAAGCCATATCAAGCAACGTTTAAATTCTGAATGGTTGTCTTACGGTTCCATGCCAACTCAGAATCAAGTCAACTTAACACCTCTTTGATAAGTCATAAGCTATGAAAAAATTATTGTGAATTATAGTGAAAAAAAATATCCCATAACTCTAACCTAACGTAACCTATTTAACCAATTTTTTTTGTTGTTTTTTTTGCATCACTTTTAATGACTCTTCAAAGGAGGTTCTGAGTCGATTTTATTCTACCCTCGACTCTGTGCAGAAACGGGCGGTCCGTTTGATAGATTCTCCCATCTTAACAAACGGATTGCAATCTTTAGAGCTCAGGCATCTGGTGGGGATGCTATCCTTGTTCTTCCGGTATTTCAATGGAAGATGCTCCGAGGAACTGGCGTCATTGATCCCTTCGGCACCGGTGGATAGTCGGGAGACACGCCAAATGCATGCCCAACATAGTACACGGTTGACATTTGTCAATGAGAACGGGTCGCTTCTTCATCTCGTTCTTGTGTTCAACAGCTTGGCTGTGGAACGATTTGCCGGCCTCTGAGTTTCCTCCTTCCTACATCATGGGTCTCTTCAAGACCAATGTTCATTCCTTCCTCTCCTCAAAAAGACCATCCACACAGCATCTCAGATGACAAATAATTTTCCTCGGGGCCTCCTGTGTGGACTTAATGTAAAAAAAAAATCTGAGTTTTCCGATCACCTGTCTATCACCAGGACGATTCTGAGAGTGTCTTCCACTCTACAACTACAACTATCAGTGAGACGACATGTTGTAAGTGAGTGATGTGAAACTGTGATGAGACTGATGAGTAATAACAGATAGGGAAGAGGAATATTTTAAAACATCTGTCTTTGATCATTTCACCGTGGTGTTCGGGCAATAAAAAAGGCTATAACTATTAATTTTAGACAACGCACAACGTTTCGATTCTGAATGGTGAATTTGCACAAGGACAAAAATGATAGTATCTTATTCTGAATTGGCTGCCAACATTGAATTATTAATTTTTGTTTAAATAAACTGGTGTTAACTTATTCAAAGTACTTGTCAAATCCACGAAATCTGGATTCAGAGCCAACAAGCTTTAGAAACTTACTATCACTCTCTCGCAGAAGTCGTTGAAAACACAATGTTCAAATCCACCACAAGACAATCGTCTCACACAATATTTAAAGAACTCAAAATCATCAGCACAAGAACAATAACATGTGATATTTGCGTGTTTATTTTAAGGCATGAACTCAAATCCAGAGCTCTTTGCGTAAGATCCTCGCAAATATATCCGCACCACAATACACCTTACAAATACGGAGGCATATTATCGTCGTGGGTTTACAAACACTCATTTGATAATATATACAGTCCCGACCCGCCTGGGCTAGAGGCTAGAGGTACCTACTAGAGTCAGAAGCGGAGACGAGGCAGATAGAGAACTCCCGCCAGACGCACGCAGACCCCTAACTTGACGAGTGCATAATTTGGGAATATCATATATTGCGTGCAAAAGATTTACCTAAGTAGGTGAGCTAATATTTGGTCGAGTATTTCACGTGGTTTCGGAGAATTTCCATGCAAATAGGCGCCGGGAAAAGTGTGACGAGAACACTCTGGCATATATTCTGGAAGGGTGGCTTCTCAAACTAAGATAACTTTTACTCGGAACAGACTTTGTTTAGTGAGGTGGGTAAAAGAAAACTATGTACATACTGAAAAATGCTGAGTTTTCTCATCCAATTGTTACAATGTTATATTAAAGTAAGCATCAGGGCGTGGAACACCACAAAATATCTGCCTTAAAATGTACCCTTTGCATTATAAATAGTCTGTTTTTTAGGAAAAAATGTGTCCTTACTGGGGTACCCTGTTCTAAGGACACATTGAACAAGTTTTCTTGTTTGAAATATATATATATATATTTTTTTTTTTTTTTTAGTAATAGAAGGTACATAAATTACAAATAAATTTTATACAGTAATTAATTACATAGTAGAATATTTGATGTACCCCCATAATTAAGCAAGGCTTGTGTGTATGATTCACTTATTCGTATTATTTCTTTCTGGGGCTTACCCGACTTCTTTTGACGTTCACTTACCATGTGGTTTGAGCTCTTCATGGCCAAAAGTATTATCGTGATTCTCTTTTGGGTTAGTGTGCCGTAGGATCCATCATCAGGAGAAATATGTAGATTGTGTTAAAGTTTATGGAAGTGATACCGTATTTTTACCGAGAGTTTTAATCCTAATTATATAGTTTTCTGCATTTAGTTTTGGTGTCGCCGTATAACACCGGGTACCAAGAACCATTATTTAAAGAAAGAGAAAGCGCAACACGATACAATAACCCAAAGATGAATGATAATAATCATGATTAAATCTACTTGCAAATCATATCTTCTACTGATACTCTTTTTTCGACTGTCTGCTATTGTTCAAACCATTATAGATGGTATACCCACCATAGTTTTGATTCACATTTTAACTATTCAAAAACCGTTCTACTAGCATTTTCCATAAAATTTAAGGATCATAATATATTATATGATAGATCATATTTGACGACGATCATATATGATAGATCATATTTGATACATATTTGACGACCGCCGTAGTCCAGTGGCTAAGACTCTTGACTCACATTCCGGAGGTCGCGGGTTCGAACCCGGCATGCGCAAATAATTTTTATTTGATTAATTTGTGTTATTTCACAATTAATTAATTTAAAATAATATATAGTATATTTGCGGCATGTTCCAGAGTGGAAGATACTATCAGTATCGCCCTGGTGTAAGACCACCATTCAGAATTGAAACGTTGCTTGAAAATGGCTTTAGCCGTGTTTAGTGACCAGATCTGAATAGCCAGGTACTTCCCAACCTTCCTCTTCCCCACCTCCTTCCCCTCCCACACTACCTTCAGCCTCACAACATACCCCAATTGGGGATGCCATAGTCTCACTGGCTCCAGACGGGAGCAGTTGAGATTCTTGTGCGGTATTAACTGTAAAAAAAAAAAAAAAAAAAATCAAAAATTGCGGAAAAATCGTCATTAGCATCTCCTTAACTGAAATAACCAGTTTGCATTCAGAATAGTCCAAATACAATCATTTAATAACATATAACACCGATGATAAACCTATCATCCATTATCTTTTCTTGACTATTTTAAAAGTCTTAATAAACTTCAGTTGCACACACCACGTGTCCGAAGTAGCTTGTAAATTTTAAAAGGCTTGAGAAGCTCCAAGCTCCACTCCCCCAGGGCAACCTGCGAAAGTACCAACACATGCGCTTACATATTGGATTCAACTTAAACTTGACGCCTGAATAATACATACTTCGTCTGATGTGCGTACGTCATGCGTCTTCAATACTTTGTTGGTATGTAGAACCTTCTACCTCAATTCCTGAAACTTTCTACCTTGCGTTAGCGGCCCTGCCTTCTACACTTCCCTTATAACGCCGGGGGCGAATGTAGCCGAATGCGTATTCAAACAATATATTCGTAAGATTTAAATGAGTACATATTTAATCTTTGCATTTATCTTTGAAAAAGATGATGATTCTTTCGCCACTTAATTGAAATATATATTTTTTGTAATACGATTTCTTTTGTAAGTTTGCGAAAAAAATTTTGAGGTGCCTACGGAGCGTAAACAGGTAAAATAGGCATACAGGTAAATGTTCACTTGTCTGCGCCTGTCGTACAATCCGAAAAAAATATTTTTTCATTGGACTCGCATTTTTAACTATTTTACTAATAACTTTAACTAATTTACTTTGACCTGACATCCGGTGATAGGTTTTGGCACACATTTTTAAACTTTAATATTCCTCAAACTACGTATTAACTGACTTGTGTAATGATTTTATACCTTTCCTTTGTGCGTAAGTACTCATAGGGTCATGTAGTTTTGGGTGGTTTGAATGTAGCCTATATTATTTGTCTAGCACGAATTTCCCCAAGACGTTATCCCGTGTGTGATAATAGATTCCGCTAGTGACAAATAGATAATTTTTAATGTACTTATAGGCATGAAATATTTATTTTTAAATTCGCCCCGCAATAGCTCGTAGACGTTTGTGCAAACATACTACGTACATAATACGTATAACATTGTCAAAATCAATTAGAACAAAGAATCATGAAAATGAAATTACTATGCGTTATGTTTCGGGAATCACTCCCACTCATTTGTTATTTTTCTCTATTAATTACGCCTAAAAGCACAAAATCCAAACAAAAGGCGTACTGTAAAATGGGGTGGATTTAAGCAATTTTCAACTTTAAATAACTTTTGTGTTAAAATATTGTGTCGGAAAATTTTGTGTCGTGTTTATTGCGCAAGTTTAAACTTTTTTAAATTTAAATATGTTTTAACTGTGTAAGTATTTAGGGAGTAAAAAAAATAATAACACCTTTCAGACTTTGATATATAACTTTAATAAACTTATTACATTGATTGCCAATCCTAATTAAGCTTGTGAAAAATGCAAGTTTGAATATTCAAGTACTTACACGGGCTTGATAATATAAATTTGAACCATTTAAAAAAATTTGAACCATTGGTCTAGCCGGATAACATCTACCGGATCTGCCGGATCTGCCCTGATGATGGACAGTGCAATGCTGTCCGTAACGTTGGCTAAAGAAAAAGGTAGCGCAACACGGCATAACACCCCAAAAACAAATAACGAAAATATTTGACGACCTCCGTAGTTCAGTGGGTAAGACTCTTGACTCACAATCCGGAGGTCGCGGGTTCGAACCCGGCATGCGCAAATAAATTTTATTTGATTAATTTGTGTTATTTCACAATTAATTAATTAAAAATAATATATAGTATATTTGCGGCATGTTCCAGAGTGGAAGATACTATCAGTATCGCCCTGGTGTAAGACCACCATTCAGAATTGAAACGTTGCTTGAAAATGGCTTTAGCCGTGTTTGGTGACCAGATCTGAATAGCCAGGTACTTCCCAACCTTCCTCTTCCCCACCTCCTTCCCCTCCCCACTACCTTCAGCCTCACAACATACCCCAATTGGGGATGCCATAGTCTCACTGGCTCCAGACGGGAGCAGTTGAGATTCTTGTGCGGTATTCACTATAAAAAAATTAAAAAAATTGAAATTAATTTTCATGTTCTGTGTGAGTCCTAGACAAATTCTGTTATTATATCATTAAAAGCCATCTAAGTGGTTACGGGAATTATGGAGAAATCCTCGATGACCAAAGTCGCCCCTTATTACGGTACGAATGAAACACCATAAAAACATTGCATGTGTTTTGGTTCAGCGGACGCAGAGAAAGAAGAGTGGACCCGTGACGTCACGTATCCGTTTCATGGCAGAGAGCCTTCCTAGGGGAAGCTGGAAGTTGCTCAACGTTTTTTCCCAATATAACCAATTAGACATGTCTGGAGTAATTTATGTATAATCTCCGGTCTCACTTAATCCTCTAATCCAGCGCACGGGATTAATCTAGCGCATGATTCGTCGCTAAATTCACCAGCCCTCTTTCCTTTATAGCTTTCCTTTTCGATTTTCTTTTTTTTGGGCTGGTCTCCCGCCTAGCGATTAGTTTTACATGCCCAAGGAATAAAAAAGAGCCGAAATTTGAGAGGAAACTTGTGTCACGTAACAATTCCACGACTGCTGACAGTACACAAAGTGATTTTACTTCATATAATAATACTCGGAAAGACACATGTCGCTTTGATCGAGTTTTCTTGGAGGAATGCATCGAAAATAATCCTGTCAATATTTATATTTTTAAATGCATCGTTTTGTTTAGATTCATAGTTTTTGTTTTACCTTTACGTGGTCCTGTCCCACCTTTGCCACATTATCGTATTAAATGATGTTGGCATCATTGCTACTGGTTTTGGCACGAGCGTGTTTTCGCCGGGATAGATATAGATACATATCCGAACAACGTTTTTTGCATAATTTTTCACAAAGATACTACTTTTCGAAGTGGCAAAATCAAATTATAATTCTGCTTTTGTGTTTGTGCAATTTTGTGTGAATTTAAGTGACCCATCTTGCGCATACCTTCCGAAAATGTCAAAAATATCAAAAGTCGTGCGCAAGATGGGTCCCTCAAATGTTCACAGAAGTCCACAAACGCGCTTCAGCAACGCTGACAAGGTGAGATGGTATGATATGGGTATTCAAAAAAATCCACAGCACTTACAAAAATGCATCTACCGAAATTACGATTTCTTAGAAAATAGATAAATGTTAAAAATAGATGTAAAAATTGAACTAGAACAAATTTCTTTGTAAAAAGAAAAACACTTTTTTAACCAATATTATCAATATGTTTCAAAACCTATGGTTTCTTAGTTAAAATTGAATTTTGATAATATTTGATTAAATAAGTGGTGATTTACAATGTGATTTGTTTTAATTCAATTAAAATGATGCCTCAAAGTAATTTTGCATAGATTGTAGATGTAAAAAATAATTAGTTCTTCGTATTTCTAAAAAATAGGAGGCTTTACTTTTAGGATTACCCTCGTAACTTCGTTTAAATTAAATGTAATCAATCCAAAGATAAACAACATAAGTGCGTTTTTCGTATTTGAAATTGCGTGCAAATTCGTATTGTAAGCTCATTGTCATATGAAAATCCAGTGATCATCTTTATTAGTAACCTCGGCAGTTCAACAATGGAGTAAAAGGTAACGAATGGCCGGGACCGGTCCGGCCAATTGGCCGATATGGCGGTTCTTTCACCGCGAGCCCATTTGTCCGCTGCCCCAGATTGCATCTTTACCCGAATTATTCAACCCCCTGCGGAATACTCTACTCGAAGTACCCACTCTAGGAGCCGATTGCCATCAGCCAAGTCGCCAGATGCGTAATGGGCCGTACGCGGAACAGCCCACTCCGAGAATATTTTATACTGGCGAAGGAAGAAGAGAGGTTTGTTGTTTTGGTCATTGGCCTCTTGGGTTGAAACCCTCAAATAACAATTCTTATTTATGTAAATGTCTTTTCTTTATTTGAAGAATTTTTAAAATTGTTACGAAAAACAATCAGCGGTTTTACTTACCTGTGCAGGCGGTCGAAAGAAGATCTAACGAATGCTAAAGGTGGCAAAAAATTTACCTAACGAAAGAACGGTCTGTAGTTTTAATTGCCCCCGATAACAAAAATAATTTTGTAGATCCATATTTCTTGTTATGGCACCTGTTATAGTAAATATTTCATTTAAATGCTCAAGTAGATTGTATTTTAAATTTGTGTTGTTTCACAATAGTTATGAATTCATCTAAAATGATATAAAATGATATTAAAGTTCATTTGTGATTCGTTCCAGAGTGAAGATACTCTTATATTGCACCAGTGAAAGAACGCCTTTCAAAATTTTTAATTTGTTTGAAATGGCTTTTTTCTTGTTAGGTGGTCAGATCTGAAGAGCCAGGTACTTCCCCACCTTTATCTGTCACACCTCTTTCCTCCCCTGTGTGTTCAGCCTCACAGGAAACCCCAATTAAAGATGCCATTGTCTCACTGGCTCTAGGCGGTTGGGAACAGTTGAGACTCTTGAAATACAACAAATAAATAACACTCTTAAAAGAAAAACGACTCTTTTCGGATGCATAAAAAAATAACAACCGGGTTTGGCATTATGAAATTTACACACTTTTTTCTGTCTGGTATTTCTGTGGTAGTATAATTATTTTATGCTCGCTACGACCATTTCTTCGTTTCAAAATTTAAGACAAAAAAACAATTTTTTTTCCATCATTTTAAATAAAATATATTATATTTGTAATATATGCACTATAAATATGCGTACAGACATGTACCTATTTTACAATCCCAAGTGTACAGCAAAACTTTAAAATGCGTCTCTAAATAATAATAAAAACTATGTTTATTTTGATTTCACCTCCATGCTGAATCCCTTACGCTTTCAAAAATTCAAACGGCTAACCCCAGACCTTTAGCAGAATCCCAAAAATGTTAGCTCTATTCGAACGGGCGGTCGTCAAGCGTGATTTGGGAGTGATACATACTGATAAAGTACAACCTCCGAACGCGGCGTTTTGAGTCACTAATCCAGAGGAAAGGGTCCTTTCTGGCTCCGTGTCAAAGTTCAAATCACTTCCGAAGCACTAAATAAGCACCTACCACTTCCGGCCTTAAGATTCTTGTCTTATTTCTTTCAAATGAGCTTTTTAATGATAGTCTCAAAAGCTTTATTGACTCGAGAAAAGGATAGAATAGAGGTCCCGAGTTCGCAATGTAATTTTTTTTTTGTTTACTTTTACTTTTCCTTTTTTAAAATTCTTTGAAGGATGTAAATATTCAACTTTAATTAAATACTTAATTTTTACCACGGTGTTTCGTAAGCAGTGCTTATAACTGATATTTTCTAAGTAAAGTTTTATTTGAAACCTGATGAAGTAAGCATTGCTTACGAAACATGTTGGTTTTTTAAACATTAAAAGTGGTTAAAACTAAGTATTACATAATGGTGCCATTTTTAATTAAACCACTCTATTTGAAGTAATGATATTCTTTCGGTAATCAATAACATACGAAATTAATATTCCCCTAAATGAGACGATTACCAAGTATTATAACTAAATACCGAATTTATTTAAACTATTGAATTACCTACCCAATGAGAAGTAATCTTCATTTCATGAAAAGTCTTCCTAAAGCTGTGCGTACGGTAGGTAATTTTATATCTAATTGTTAACTTACCATCACACCGTTTCTCCGCAGAGGCTGACAGAGAGGATGGACCGCCAACTCGGTCTATTCACACACTCCTTGCTTCATTCACATTCATACGTGCACTATTGCGTATAACCTAAGACCATTTCCGTTCTGAAACTCCAAATTCTCCTCTGTTCTAACACGCATCCTTTTTTCATCATATTTATTCTTAAACAAATGGAGCTACTTTTTTTATCCCGGTAATTTAGGAAAGATGACCAACCCCAAGCATTCATAACGTGTAGTTCTGAAATTATACATGTACCATATTTTTCACATACAAGCCACAGGCAGAAATAGAATCTTAGAAAACTCATTAATGATTAAGTTTCTTGCTAACATTCTAAAAGTATTAAAAAGGCAAATAAACAAATGATATAATCTGCTACTAAATTATAGTTTTACTATGCTAATCTATACTTTAATTATTAAATAAGATTATTAAAGACGACTTCAAACCTCAAATTATGCATGTTAATGTACTTTTATCAAATTAACCTAAATTTTCAATACATTTATGATCCTTTTTTTTTCAAAGTGACCTAGTAGTTCTAGTAGAAAGTCAGGAGCTTAAATGCTCTTTTTTCTTGTATCTGATAATGACAATCGTTAATCCTGGATTAACCCTTGCGCTGGTTTCCAATAGCTGATGCAGGGTGGACGTATGTGGGGTGTGATGGCAGTCATTATTTTCACGGTCGATACCCTTCCGATGTTTTGCTCGTCTCATGTTGGTTCTGCCCCCCATCCCCCTAAACAACCCCCAATACCACCCCCAGACCCCTTACACCACCCGCCCTGGAACAAACCCCACGAACACCTCGGGGAGTAAAGGATCTTGTGGATAAAGGCACTGGCGTAGGTTCATTTATTTTTTATTGGTTCTTTTGCTGATGGAACAAATCACTTTGTGGTCATACTTCTTCATCAATCGTTACCTCATTGCTCGCTATCGTGACGACTGCACCAAATGCCATGATTTGTGTTTACTTTCTTTTAAAGTCTATAGGTTAGGTTTCTCTTAAAGACAAGGGGTCACTTCTTCCACTGTCTTCAAAGGCTTTACACTGCATCCCTAGGGTTATCACAGTCAACATAATGTTCAACCGCAGTAAATGTTTGCTCCACTCCAACGTAATGTTCAAACGCAGTAAATGTTTGCTCCACCTCTTCCATTTCGAGTTTTGATTAAGTCTGTTGATAGACCCCGCAATTCTGCCTCTAACGTGACTACATAATGCATAACAATGGACAGTTAGTTTTAGATGCCCTCATCCAAAAACAATAAATTAAATGACGGTTCACGTAATATAAGCTTAATGACCTGACAGAAATGTAATAAAATAAGCCATATTTTTAAACAATTTTTCAAAGATGACGAAGTACCTTTCATACATTTTTACACACTTTATATATACTGGTCTGAATGATGAACTCTCATGATAGACTAAAATCAACTTTTCGAGACTTTCATGATTAGACACGAAAACTTGATTTTAGATATTGAAGGAAGCGAAGCAAACACCGTGAGTGCCTTCCTGCTTTAATATGCCAATCTCCACCCTTAGTTCATCATGAAATTATTCAAAATAATAATCCCTTCATACAATCGCTTCAACAAAATCATCCCCTCTTGTTTGGTGGCCTGCAGGTAGGTCCACGTGGAGGATGCAGGTGTGTTAGCTGATAGAAGATCCGAAAAATTGGAAAAATAATAAATTCCTTGCGAATATCTGGATTGGAAGACGGAACAACTCCTACCGGTTGGTGGCGATAAACACGTCAAGGTTATGGTTTCCTTTTTTAAGGATTTCGTATTTTATTACCTCTGTTTTATTTGTATTCATAAAACGGATGAAAAACTGCGGTTATAAATAAAAAAAAAATATTTTTCTAAGGTGTGTTTGCGATTCGATTTGGACTTTACGAGCGCGAAATCACTGGATTTAAGGCTTATCTTTTTTATATAATACGTTTTTTAAAGAATTTTTATTGAAATTGATTCATGTTACAAAAAAAGCATAAGGGAAAGCAGGCAGTTTTTTACAAACTATTCGAACAAAAGTTCTCAGTGATATTATTCGAACAAACTATTTTATACTTTCTCTAGTTCCCCTTATGCAAATTATTACCTCTTTTCCAAGAATCTCGATAAATACTTTTCCTAATATTTTTTTGTTCAAAAAAAGCTCTTCACGGTGTTCGCTTTTCCCGAGAAAAGATTCTTTGGGTAGAGTGCATATTTTAATCAAATCGATAAGGCGAATTCACCTGAGAAGGGTGGTGTAATAATGAAGCGAAATGAGGGAGGGTTACTTTTTATGGGGCGAAGTTTCAGGCGGAGTCCCGAACACCTTATATTTCAAAACGTAAAACGTGTGCTGAAAGAAAAGTAAAATGATAAATAATTTGAATCATCTTCACTTTTTAGTTTTGTTTTCTCTAATAATAAAAGACCCCACCAATTTGAAGTTCAAAAGTTCATGAATTTAAAGTTTTTCAACGCTTACTTTTTCACGTGATTTAAATTTATATTTATTACTCCA
Organism: Limnephilus marmoratus; assembly: GCA_917880885.1. NCBI lineage: Eukaryota > Metazoa > Arthropoda > Insecta > Trichoptera > Limnephilidae > Limnephilus > Limnephilus marmoratus. Next base: position 65,780,382 of record OU862906.1, read on the forward strand.
ATACGTTTTTGTATAGAATAAGTCGCCTAATAAAACCGCATTTTCATTCCTTTAAGGCTCGGCCGGCCTTAATCCTAAACCTTTATCCATCCAGCTTAAAAGGTAACAAAGTTCATCTCCACACTTTACTGTCCTCCGATGAGGATAACCCGAGTTTTTATTTCAGGATAGGACCATATTTTATTTTAGTAGAGTTTGAAAGGCCCCAGCCTAAATGGGCAGTAGGTTGTGGTAGTTTTGTATTCACACTCTGCGAAGGAATGAAGGGCAGTGGAGGTAGAGTGTAGAACACGTGCGTTATCAATAAATTCACCTTTTAAAGCTAAAAGGTTCAGGAACAACGCAGTAAATTCCATGATTTGTTTAAGTTCAGATGACTTTTTGGGCCGCAGCTTTCTCCTCTACTGCCTTCCTCGCTTGGACCAAGATATTGATTCTGTCCGATATCGTTTGGTCGTTACATAAACCATTAAAACTTGTAAGTGTAACGTAATTTTATTGCGGTGTTTGTTTCTGAGAAAGCCGCATGTCTATAGAAAAGTTTTCATCCATATTATGTTCGCAAGGCTACATTTTATGTTCGTGGAAAAACACTTTTTCCCCGCTAGTAAAATGCCACATTTCAAAGCTGAATGGAAAAGTCAGCAAAAGTTTTTATGTCTAATCAATATGGGAGTAGATGGTTTATTTATTTCTGCATCAAAGACCGTAACCAATCTTCTTATATCTGTTTTTTTCTGTTTATATGGCCGGTAGTTAATAAGGTTCCATTCATTAGGAAAGTCCTAACATGTTAAACCAATGATGATAACTTTTCTGGAAGTATTAATCCCACGCACATCTTTAACAGTTTTAGCTATCCACGATTGTTCTTCTTCTTCTTCTTTCGCTCTATTCTACAGATTGCTGGATATACCCCTACCATTTATATATCTTACTTCTTGCCTTTCGAATATTATCTGTTTTTCGCTATGGCCTATCATTTTAACCAACCGCTTTAATATATTGATAATCGCTCTATCACTTCTGTTTTTCTATCCCTTCTATTCAGCTAAGCAAGTATCATAAACCATCTAATTTTTTAAATACATAACATTCTATATTTATAATATAATTATGTTATGGCTGTGATGTGATGACAATCTTACAGTTATTTGTTTATTTATTGTATAATAGATTTGCTTCCACCATCTCTTTTTCCGTGCCCCGTTATGTCTACGATGTTTTCTCTTTTCATCAACCTCCCAAGGATCCAAAAATTAGGCACCCCATCAAAAACTGTGTGCCTTTGCCATGTATTAGCAGTTTACACATAAAATAAACTAAGGCTTTGATTTTTGCTAAATGAAATAATGTTTTAATACTATCAGTTTCACATTTACTGAAGCCAATGAAAATATCACATAACATTTTTGCCGGTGATAAAATGTTTTTACACTATCTGAATCACGTTCACCGAAGTCAATGAAAGTATCACACAATATTTTTGACAATGAAATAATGTTATTACACTATCACAATCACATTCACCGAAGCCAATGAAAATATTACATAATAATTTTGCCATGAAATATTGCTTTTGTACTATCATAATCACATTCAACGAAGTCAATGAAAATAAACGTAATATTTTTGGCAGTGAAATAATGTTTTTACACTATCAGAATCACATTCACCGAAGCCAATATAAATATCACATAATATTTTTGCCAGTGAAATAATCTTATTACACTATCAGAATCACATTCACCGAGGCCAATGAAAAAAATCACATAAATATTTTTGCCAGTGTAATAATGTTTTTATACTATCAGAATCACATTCACGGAAGCCAATGAAAATATCACATAATATTTTTGCCAGTGAAATAATGTTATTGTACTATCAGAATCACATTTACCGAAGCCAATGAAAATATTACATAATATTTTTACCAGTGAAACAACGTTTTTATACTATCAGAATCACATTCACGGAAGCCAATGAAAATATCACATACTATTTTTGCCAGTAAAATAATGTTTTAACACTATCAGAATCACATTCACCAAAGCTAATGAAAATATCACACAATATTTTTGCAAGTGAAACAATGTTTTTATACTATCAGAATCACTTTCACCGAAGCCAATGAATATATCGCGTAATATTTTTAGGGGGGAATAATATTCACAAACAAATTATGTATTTTTTAAGTACTTACACAAAATTGTGCTTTTCTTAAAGGTAAAGGGTGAAGGGGCGCTTTTCGTATTTTTATGAAGCGATTTTATCACTACGCGTCCAATTTAACCAGGGGATAATCATGAACAAAAACTATAAAGGCGTAGAATATCTCAATGGGCGATATTACACAGGTCGTCAGTCTAAATATAGATGAGATCAATTTTCCACACTTGCCTGGTCCGGCGTATCCTTTCCACGATCGATGAGTCGGTACATCTTCCGGAACACTTGCTCCATTATGATCCTGCCTGTATTCACTTTCTGTTTAAGCATCCACTGCCTACTCCACTGTGTGGGTTGAAGGTACCAGGCTTCGGGCTGTGTGCTGGAATCCGTATTCTGAAGGCTAGAGGCCTCATGGCAGGAAAGGATACTGCGTTACTCCGTCACTTAAGTTGCTATATCTCTATTCTCCAGTTAACGTACGTCTCACTGACTTTTAAAACCTGATTAAACCGCTCCCAATCGATGATTTTGTTAATGGGGTCGCCTTTTAGAACGAGAAATTGTAATTTTGTCGATTTTAGCTCCCGTTCAAATTTTCACTGAAATTTTTGATATTTGATAACTATTAAGATTAGAATAACGAAGATCGAATTTGATGATAAAGGTGTTTATTTGGGGAAGATTCACACTGTATTTTTAATGGGTTCCTAGTTCCTGGGCAGCTAGTCGCCACTTCAACTACAATTACTTGATTAAGGAATATTTTGAGGGATTAATCAATTAATAGAGGACACTTATACGGCGTTTAAACTTAACTAAAGTTATTTTAAGAAAATTTACTTTTCAAAAGTTAATTTTTCGTTTTTCTCACTAAGTATTTTTTTTATTATTCTCGACCTACAAAGATATTGCGTAGTGTCAGTTTTATTCTTTGGTAAATAGATCTAAGTTAACCATCACCTGATAACATGGTAACAATAGTAGGTTTTATCTTCCAACGCCTGTAATGGATGGTCGCGTGTCCTAGTAAAATGTCCAATGCTTTCTCGACCACCGTTTCCGTCCATAAAAATGTTATCAACCCTCCTCGCACTCAAGAATGCAAGGCAACACAATTTTTTTAAAGAAAATAATTTAAAACACCTCAGTCTTGAATTATATGTATCGTTGTGTGCAGGTGAAGGGAGATAAGAACTGGACTAGCATGAGCCTGAAGAAATCTATTATTATTTTATTTAGCGGAGAAACAAACCACAGAAGTTGTTCAGATCGCAGATACCCCGAGAATAGACACCGAGCGCCATCTATCCCCCGCCATCTCGAACCATTAAGCCCGCCTTGTCGGTTTCCAGTGATTTTATTTACATAGAACCATCGTCTTATCGCGCACACTTTGAGGGAGAGAGACTTAACTTATGGCCGAGGGGGATTCTGAAATAACTTTGGACTATGCTATAAATTTTGTTTGACCTTTATTAAGTTTACACGCGGTGAGTGCTCGGATGTATCTCCTCCTAAGTCCAATTTAAGGCCTCAAAGTTTGTTCGAATGCATACTTCATAAGTTCATGCAAATATTTCGTTATGTGCAAATCTTCGTACTGTAATTTGGCCGAAGGCTTGCCTAATTTTAAATATTCTCGTAGCTGCAAAATGAAATCAATAAAATTACTACAAATATAAAAGTTGAGTCTTTGAAAAATAATACAATAAATTAAATGTAGTTTAGATTGGTTTGGAAAGAAATAACTTTAATATTTTTTTTACAAGAAAAAATCTCTTTTTACAACTTTTGAAGGTTATTCCCATCAATGTAATATATCATTGAAGAAGAAGATAACACTAATTTAAGCAACTGGGACAGTTATTTTTCTATTTTTCCGTGTCTTGTTCTCTTTCATATTTTCGTTTAGATTATTAATATTATCGTCTTCTTCAATATTTTTAATTAAATTTGTATACGTATACATTGCATTCGGACGTTTTTAGAGACAATAATGAGTGCGTCAAATTTGAATAACTTAACGAATTTTTATCAATTTTCGAGATAGCAATCCTTCCAAGTTAAACATATTAATATATATGTGTAAATATATAAGATATATTGTGATAGCAAAGTTTCAACGGTAACATTATAGATTGATTGAAAGATTAAGTGTCCTCGAACGCTTTGAATACGACCAACAAAAATTACATATTAAACCCGTTGTAAAATCAAAGTAGCTTTTGCGATATGTTTTATGTTAACAATACTAATACAATAATATTCAAAAATCTGTTTCTGAAAAAATAAGAAAAAATACAGATTTAGGAAATGAGATTAAAAGAATTTGGCATTCTCAGACTATAAAAATATTAACATTTTTTTATTTCGGCTACTGACATTATACCTGGCTCTCTCATTCAAAATTTAGGCATATTAGATTGGTCAAAGAATTTATGTATAAAAATGCAAAAATTAGTCATTTTAAATACACGTAGGATTACAAAAGATTTTTTAAATATTTGTATTGAGGGATCAGCAGGATTTTTAGGTCCAATTAGGAATTCCAAAGAGCCGAACCCTCTGATATGAAAATGAAAATGTCAGAGGGTTCGGCTCGGTAGGTTGACATGTTGTTTTTGTATTATTTTGTATTTATTACACTTATATAGTGCAATTGCATAGCGTGAATTGACAAGATGATCATTTGTGGAAAAGTGTGTGAAAGGGTTTAGTTTTTAGTTTAGGAAGATTACAATATATGTGTCCTTATATACAAAATAAATAATAAACTCATACATACAAACACAGAATTCATTAAAACGTCCCAAGAACACAAACATTTTACACGATAACATACGTTTAAACACCATTCATACTAACTACGGTAAGCAATCAATTAGTTACGAGGGGGGCAATTTATATAATTGCCTTCCAGATGATATCAAAAAAGAAAAAAGTGTGCAAATTCTAAAAAAAATTGTTCATGTTTATTCACAATAAACAAAGTAGTGATAGTGAATAATATCGTATGGTAATATAATATCATGTAAATGTTAGTATTGCAGTCTAATGTAATCTAAGGTTATGAAATGTAAAAACCATGTAATGTAAAAACTATGTAATATAATGTAAAAAGTACATAATTCAATATTCTAGTTAAGTAAGTGAAAATGTTATTTTCTTTTTTACTGGAATAAAAACTTATGAAAAAAAAGCCCGGACATAAAATCTTAAGAAATAAAAATACAAAAAAGTACTAAAATATTTTCATAATGTTCAAATTAACCAATATGTGGTTCGATTTCGAGAAGATGGCAACTTTTTATTCAGACATCCTCGATGGTTTAACGTCTGCAATATTTATATCAATTGTCAATGTGCAATATTTATATCAATTGTCAACTACAATGTGTCCTTAGAACGGGGTACCCCAATAAGGACACATTTTCTCTAAAAAACTGTAAAAAACAATAAAATAAATAAAATATCAAGAAAAAAAAATAATTAAATAATAATAATAATTTTGGACCTTTTTCAATTATTTATCAACAAAAAAAATGATGATACCCATCAATACTCGGCAAACCATCGACGGAAATTTTATTTAGGATAATTTTTAATAGGTAGGTACTTGTTTGACGACATTGTCGCTTCAGACCCTCCCTCACTCGAGGGACTTGTAATGAGTTGCGATATATTAATTTAAAAGTGCCTCAGGTGAACGTTAAAGGTACTCTAAAATAAATTTGTTTTTGTGGCCGCAGAGTACCTGTTGGGATATTCTCGACATGAATTTCAGGTTTTAAATTAATACAAAAATAAGTGTATACGCATTAAATATATATTTTGCATCTTTGAACGCACAACATGATGTATTTTTTTTATTGTGGGGTAAATGTTTGTTTTGGCGTACAGTGATTTGTTGTTGTAACATGTTTTTTTTATAAAATGATTTCTAAATTTGTTAATTTCGTGTTTCCTTTGAAGTTCATCAGATTTTAAAAATATTTTTTGTTTTACTTATTTGGTATAGGTACCTGCAATTCTTTAATTTCGAAAGAAGCTGGGTGTATTTAATTCGATATTCTTTCATAATCTGTTTATGAGTGGATTCCCTAGTTATATTTTATACTCGTATAATGAACAATTTTTTAAATGTTATATAAATATATTTTAATAGAAATGTTGTGCTTAATTAAAATCTGAATATTCTCGGAAATATAATACGGAACAGATTTTAAGAAGAGTCACGGCCATCCACATTTTTTATATATATATATATATATATATGTTATGGTTAAGGTTTTCACGGGTGTAAGATGTAAAACACTTTTCTCGGTTTACCCGCGTAACGTAGTCCTGAGAAGGACTTTTTAACTCCTGACGTTTCGGACAGATCACACTGTCCATCTTCAGAGGCCTTATGTCTTTAGCTTTTGTCTCAAACTGATAGCTTTCGCATGTCTGTTCGGTCCCTTGGATTCTGGACCGAACAGACATGCGAAAGCTATCAGTTTGAGACAAAAGCTAAAGACATAAGGCCTCTGAAGATGGACGGTGTGATCTGTCCGAAACGTCAGGAGTTAAAAAGTCCTTCTCAGGACTACGTTACGCGGGTAAACCGAGAAAAGTGTTTTACATATATATATATGTAAAGTTTTGTAATAGGTAGGTATTATTTAAATAAAATTCACACACTTATAAAAACATTCCTTCAAAAAAAACACTTATAAAAATATACCTACTCTAAAATTTCAACTAAAAGGCCAATTTGATGCCAAAATCCAATCGAGTCCTGCCGACCAACTAATAAATTAACTGTTCAAACGGACAAAACGATCAAATTGGCAAGATGAATGTCAAAATGAACAAAATTACTGTACAAATGGACAAAACGATTGTTCAACTGCATGTATAAATGGACGAAATGACTGTACACAAAAATAAAATTAATGTTCAAATGTACAAAATGAATATCCAAATGGTAAAAAGACTTTCCAAATGGGCAAATTGAATGTATAAATAGGAAAAAAATATATTTAACCAACACAAAATATTTCACCATTAGACCATATTTGACCTCTTTACATTGACTGTAATTAGGAATAAAATGAAATATTCATTTAACCCAGGAACATAATAGTTGATCGATGATCATTTTTAAAAATTACGAAAAGAAAATAGAGTTAAAAAAATACGTAATGTTTACGGCAGACGTTAGAGTAATAATCATATTATATATTATTTTCACTACTCCAAAAGGAATAAAATCTTACTTCACGATTAATTAAACTACGTATTTACTAATTATTACTATTCAGGATTTAATCAATGTCTTGGAAACATGGTTTAATTTCGTTTAAGTAAATATTCACCAGGCATCACTGTACAGACAAAAGCTCACATAAGTTTACGAGGGCCACCGCTGCGTTTATTTCCATCCACTCAACGCCAAAGGGGTGTACATACTCGTGTGTCCCCATATTTAATTAAAGTCCGAATGGTTACCCCGCAGGCCACCGCGACAGACGTTCACCTATTCAGCGTGGAATTAAGTAGTATATGCTAGCTTTATAAAGGAATCTCCTTTCAGTCTAAGGTGGAACTGAAAATTCGACGTTTTAGACGAATTGGTATCCGACACTTTTTGTTGTAATAGACTTATGGCATACCTTACTTTACTTACCTTACTCTACTCAGTTCTAAGCACGTACATTTTATTAAAAATATGTAGATTCTCATGATTCAGCACAGATTTTAGTAACTAGTATCTTCTAGTGATGTCAGGGGATCTCCTTTCCTCTCCCACGATCCCTTGTCTTATTTATTTTTTTCATTTATTAACGGAGTTACGTCCAAAATAGTAACATGAAATTTCAAAAAAGGGTGAATTACAAGAGTAAAGGATGGTATATAAAAGAAAAGAAAAAAATCAGAGATAAACAGAAGAAAATAGAAGCGACAAGTCAAGTCAAGACTTAGCTGGAAGTGAAAATAGTTATAAAATATCTTCAATGTTTAGTGACCGACGATATTCATTTAGACGTATACCAAAAAAGTGAGTAATATTCATAATTAGTCGTTTGTCACTGTTGGTATATACTTATATTTGTTAATTTTTACTATACGAAGACACTACACTACGAATACACTTGACGAAGAAACCATTGATTTTGAAACAAATTGCTTACCTTGATAAAGTAGTGGTGTAAAAAGATATTTATTTTCAATAAACTAATTTGATGTATCTCATTGACAAAAAATGCGTGTGTATTTTTAAAATATCAGCATTAATGAGATGATTTAACACTTTGTTCGTGAAAATTTTATTTTCAAAAAAATTACAAAACATCAGACAAAAGTTTCAGAAACGTGGGTCCACCGTAAAAAATATCGGGATCGAAACGTACAATATCTGATGAAAAACACATTCATCGAATTTCCATAGAAAGAATGTCTGCGGAGTTTCAAAGAATTTCGGGTAGGTAAACAAAAAATACCTTTGCGAAAAAATTGCTTCTCGTCGGTATTCAAAGCCTATTTTGAAGGGGTTTTTTACCGCATTTGATATTTTTCGAGTGTTGCCATCATTTCAGAATTTCTTCTCGATGCGATCGGACATGTGAGGTGTGGTTTGTGGTGTACGGTAGATTGAGGTGTTCACTTGACAGGTGGGGGCTGCCGCGAGACGAAGGGTAAATAGGGCGATATTCCCATGGTTTAATTGTGTCAAGATAGCGCACAATTATACGGTGACTCGGAGAGGAGGGTGAACTTACATGATGAAGTTTAACATTGTGCATTTGACTTCAATCAAATATCATATTAATTAAAAGTGTCATTTAAATTGAACACTTTCAAATATCTTCTTCTTGAGTCGTTTCCTATTGCCGAGGATCGTGACTTCCAATTTAATTTTCACTGTGGATTCCTCGTGATCTTGGGATTCTTGAAAGCTGCAAATACGGACATTTCGTACGCCTGTACAATTTGGTCACTACGCATCTTTATTTTTATCAATTTAACTGTAATAACAATTAGTTGCCTTAATTAAGTTTGTTACCTTTCTCAATAAGACAAATCTAAAGAAGACTGTTAAGCCGCCGCTACCTGAATTTCCACCGATTTCTTACATATCCCCCATTTTTGAAGATTTTAAGCTCTTAAAAAATGTAAGTTATTTTTTAAGATAATATCTATACACTCCCTACGTCGAAACGCAAATTATATGAAATTCTCTCGATAGAAAAAAATCGCAAAGCATGCTCCGAAAATTATTATTTTCACGTCTGATTCAGTTAATTTACAAGTTAAATGTATGAAAAAATTCACAGTGTTTTTTTAATGCTGTTTTAGACAGCCTCCAAGAGATTCTTGCTGTACTTTAAATGAGTCGTATTTTATTAAAGATTTTCACAATTTTCGCTTCAATTTTATCATTTAAAATATTAGCGCGCTCTGTCATTAACGTTCGTACTAACATATCTCTCCATCTTCTTCTTTTTGAGCGAGTATGCGGCGCCTTAAGACACAAGCAAAACCGGAGAGAAACTACCAGTAATTATTAGTTTAGAAAACGACCACTCTGAAATTTCGTAGAAAAATTAAATACTAAATACAAGAGCAGGTTTCTCAAAAAGCCCAATTTACTTTTTTCGACTACAATACTCCCTTCTCAGCACCACTCTTTACAAAGACGTTTCGCTTTTTTCATTGATATGGCCTCTTACTTAATAGGCACTTGCTCCGACTGTGAATCCCTCTCCCTAAATAGGTCTGAACGTAAAGGTGAAGCGTTTGTGTATTAATGGCCGAGTGAAAAAGTAGTCTTGTGAGATTGTTTGGAATTTACGATACGAGCAGAATTCCGTCTCCGTATCCTCGCGCGTTGGCACTTAAACTTTACGCGCTAGCATCAGCTATCTCTTCCAAAGTCACTAAAAACTTCAAACTTCAATGAACAAACAAGCCCACACAAACCTTTTCAATATATAACTCTTGGAGGGGTGTTTCAGTTAACGCTGCTACCTCCTGTCTCCCTGTGCGTAGTTCGCCCCACTTCTTCTAGCAGGCTTTGTTTGCTGCCAGCACTCTTAATTTATCATCAGTCGGGATGTGGCCCGCAAATGCTGCTACCATTGTTATGAGTATGTAGTTTATTACTACCCACGTATTTTTTTTTTAATTTAACTTAAAATAGGACTAGAATATAAAAATCACGTAATCAGTAGTAAAGTTACAAACTAAGTATCGGCATAATTTAAAATTATAAATCAAACTTTATACATAATAAAAACTACGCTTTAAATAATTCATCACTGTTTTTTAACACATTTTCCTCTTCTTTTACATTGGTGGGTAGTGGGTATTTCTTGGAAGGTGTTTAGCGTTCCATATTATATTATTGAAGTAATGTATTTTGAGATTTTATTTGTGTGAAGTATTATTTAATTTTTTTGTAGGGAGATTATATTTGTGTCGATGTTTATTAAATTTTCTCATATATTCTAAACATTTGAAAAAGAAAAACTGCTACGTTTAAGTACATACATTGTTAAAATATAATACGTTTAGATCCAATGATATATTTTGAAATGTGGAATATTTGTTTCGTCCTACAATGGTTCTCATGACTGTGTTATTTAAAATACAAATAATTTACAGATTTAATGATTTTTGTAGCCATTTGAATAAAAAGGTAAAGGCTTATTTTTAATTTTTATAAGAACAACACTTTTTTATAACTTTTGAACGTAATTCCCATAAATGTAATATATCTTTGGAGAAGAAGATAATATTAATCTCTTTCATATTTTCGTTTAGATTTATTAGTGTTGTCTTCTTCTTAAATGATTTGCTATTTTTTTTTACTCTTATTCAATTTTTGAAATATAATTTTTAATTTATTTTCTTTTGTATAGATAAATGGTGTGTGTTTAGTTTTTACGTTGAAGAAAATCCAAAAAAACTTTAAAATTTTTTTTTTTTATCTATCTTGGGGTTGCATTAAAAGCTTTAAATATGAAAGAAAAACTAATTTCTCATAATTTTTTCTTTACTGCACAATACCCGTTTATCCAAATTGAGAGATGCTTAATTTGGAACGTACGTGTAAGATTTATTTATCATCGCTTTACTTGAAAAAAGATACAAAATATCGACATATTTATGATGCATTGTTCATTTCGGCCAAAAAAATCACATCGTAAGATAAATGTCGTTTTCACCGACAATTTTATAGTACGTAAAATTATTTCGTATTACTCTAAATGTAATCAGAGAAAAACATCCAAGTGCAATAAGCACTCCCAAGTAAGTACAAGACATTTCTCATTAATTACTACAAAACCGGATAAATGCTAAATACACACTTGTCCAAACTTTCAAGTCCGGATAGTTCCAGTAAATTGTTTTGCAACACTTGGTCCAGAGTCCAGACGACCTGAGCGCATTCGGAGCAATAAAAGCTCGCGATAAAAGCTGATCTGTGAGCTTTTTTCTGTCCTTGGAAGGCGCCAGGTCCAAGACGGGAAAACAGAATTTTGGACCCCTGCCAGTCCTGCCACCTCCCACCTGCACCCACCTGCCACCTGGCGGCCGAGGTAACAAACAAGCAAAAACACCTCTACTCAATGTCTTGCACCCCTAACCAACCAATGGCCGACACCACTGGATAGAAAATCCCTAGAGGCGGAAACGACCTTTCTTAAGTTCTTTCGACTCCTGGGACCCAGACAGGCTAATGAAATTGTTTATCGCAAGAAAGGAACGCGGACATGCTTCTAGCGGTGGGTCTCTTCGGTGACCGACACTCAGTATTGCCCTTTGTTCTCTTGTTGTTTGCCCTTCGCTGTTCTCTTTGTCAAACTGTTATTCGGTTCAACTCCTAAGACTGCGTGTACATTTGCGAACCGAGAGCATTTCTCGCCGTTTGCTGGTGCTTCGTTCCATTTCCATAATTCGGGATTCGGTTCACAGTAATTCTTACCAGTTTATACACACTGCTTGAGGGATACACATTCAATAGAGTTTTAAAAATATTGCTATGTCAGAGAATTCATTTTGATAAGGCCATCGATAAAAATGACCGAATGTAATTAGGTCTCAATAGCTCTATTGTGTAGAGGTGCTTGACCTGGTAAGACTAGAGGATCTGGGTTCGAGTACCAGTTGCAACCATTAGCTTTTTTTTTTATTTTCGTCTTTTTCATATTTCATCGAGATTTATTGATTTAATAATTTTTCAATATTTTGTCCTTTTTTATAACATCAACATTTGCTACGACATGCTGTATGCTTTGTCAAATCCTTCTAAAATCAATTATTATATACATGAAGAATTATTATCTCTTCTAATGATTTAATAGAATGTCTCCCAATTCGTACAAAACACGGGCGAATCTTATAACCTCTTCGTAAAACTACTATTTAAAAACAAAGGAAATAGATCTGAAACTCTTGGCGATGAAAATTGAAGCAATCGCTCTAATGGAGATATTGGAGAATGTTTACGGAGTGTAAGGAATTTGTGCCGATCCAAAATACGAGGACATTCTATCGCAAACTTTGATTATTTTTTGTTGTTGTTGGTATTATATTGTTTGTCTTTTCCGAAGTCATTTGTCATTCCACCGCCCTGTCCGGGAGCCATTTCGTCTATTGCCTTTTGTAAAATCAATAAACTTTTATGGCTTCCATCAATCATGCCCAAGTATTTATAAAGTCATATTCGGGCCATTATACGCAGTTCAATCCTTTTATTCGTTATTTATTCATTTTCAATTGTAATGATACGGAGTTTGGAGAAAAACGAAAAAGTTTCGTGATTATTTTAATTTTTATTATTTTATTTCAATTTTAATTTTAATTAGTGTGTCTCTCCCGAAAGATGTTTTTTTAATTTAATTTTTTTGTAAGAAACAAACAGCTTTTACATAATATACAGTGATAATAGATATACATGTGAGCTGAAGTCAAGCCAAAGAAGTTTCTTATGCTAAAGTACATTGGAAATGAAGTTTTAATATCATATAAATAATTTTGGGTTATAGGAAGGGGAGAGGAAGAGGAATATAGGAAAAGGATAGGAAATGCTCCCGATACATACCATTCTCTCATATTAATAAATCGATCATACGCGTTACTTCATATCGATATTTCTTTAAGTTATTACTAAAAATGTCAATGCTGTGAAATTTTGTATTATATTGTGCACGTATACGAGGAATTGGGGATTTTTTTCTAATATTTGTTCTACATGAGGGTAAATAAAATAAATCGGGTTGTCGGGTTGATCTTGATGGAATATGAAAATTTATTAAATTGGTAAGTTCTGGTGAGTCCAGGCCATTATTTAGAATTTTAAATGAAGGATTTGATAAAAATTAGACGTCGTGTTTGGAGGGATTTGAAATTGTTTAATGGATTCGTATAATTTGAGAAGTGTAAGTTTAGTTCGTAATTTTTTTTTAATCAAGAGTTAGTTATATTTAGTGCGTTATCTAAACTTTTAGCTATGTTAAAATTACACAGTGATTGGGGCTTACTTTTTTCTGACATTACTCATGCACAGTCATGCGTAAAAAAGGGTACAATCGACATTTTTGTAGGGTGAAAATATTCCAACAAAGATGTGAAAATTTTCGGCGTAAGGGTTTATTCCCGAGTTCCGAAGACCCGCAGCGGCATCTTGATTTTGTTCATTCTTTTCGTTTGTTCCGTCTTTTCAATACGCGGCCCTGGACGGCTTCCCGCGTAAATTGTTCCCTTTGAGCAATCTTCCAAATTATTCTTTTCTGTTGGCCCGTCCCTCTACAACCTCCAACTTCACCCCTCCACCCCTCCATCCAACCACCCACACTCTGACGTTTTGTATACGAGTCGAATGTGACTATTTTTTTTAAATTGCTCATGAAACTCGATTTTTTTAGAAATATTATCGTCACTTCGCTTTTAGGAAATTCTAAAATTATTTGAAATTAAAAATATGATTATTTTCCTATTCGAACAGTTATAATAGTACAGAGACTGTAGATGAAATTTAAGAATCCAAGAATGCAACTCTGAAGCCGCGCCGTACTTAAAACCATCTTCGTACTTGAGGTTTGCCGAATTCAAGCAAGTAGCCAATAATGCCAAATGATGGCGCCACTTCCGTTAACAGATCGCATACTTATACATGCCGCTGGCAGGTATGAGTACTGAATGATAGAACCACGCGGCTATATATTACATAAGACATCATTGCCTGTTACTTTGTCTCGGTGACCAGCTGCCACCGGATCACAGTGGATCCGAGGAGTGTTGGTGACCATTTTATAAATTTTATAAGACGAAGCCGCATCAAAAGCCACCTCAGGATCTGGCAGCAAGAACCTGTGGAGCGGATTTTTAACATCTAGTAACAGTTAATTTTGACAAGCAATCACAATTCCCGCAAAGCTCAACTCAATACTCGTCAAGTGTTTCCCTCACCCAGTGCCGTCAATGCGTGAAAACGCTTTAATCTCCTTTCTTTTTCCCTCAAAAGCCTGAAAATGTCACTAAACGTCACGGGGAGCACTTGGAAACAATGTTTGAAGGGTCATCTCGTATCAGGTGAGAGGCTTTCGGCGGGAGATGAAGTGGCAACACAAACAATATTATTTTTCAAGGGAAGGGAAACAGGAACTTCGATACAAAGGAACAAAGGGAGTGAAACGTTTAGATAAGACTCTCTGAAATTCTCGAAGTAATGAAAACACTCGGGTGATTGTATAAATATTGCATAAATGGAAACTGAAGGGAATTTTATCCATTTAATACTAATTTATACAATTAAATCACATGGATTTCCTGCATTATTTCAGCACTAAGACAGTATTTTCACATACTTACATTTCAGGTATTTGGTACTTCTTTGATTTTTACATTTAAAAAAAATTACGATAATGACAGCGTTTTGTTTTTTAATTTGCAATTTTTTCATTTTTTGTGTTTGTGAAATGGCGTTGTTCACGTCACGCCGGCCAACGTTGATAACATCTATTTTTTACAAAATCTACCTTCCCTGAGGAGAATAATTCCCCACAGGGCCTATGTCATCTTTTGGGATGCTGTTTGGGGGGTATTTCAAGGAAAGGAAAGAGAAAAAGTTCTGGAAAGGAAAAAAGTGCCAGAGGTGGGTTGGAAAACAAGGGGTTAGTACGTTCAGGAATCTATCTCTTCAACTGCGGTGAAAGAGAGTCGAGTCACCCCATGAACCATGGCTAAGTCACCAAAAGCAGCTAATTATTTGGGTGACCTATAGCAGAGGTGTTGAAAATCAATGGTACCCGTACCCATTCCGATAAATGGGACCCTTACCCGCCTTTAAAATTGATCAAACAGTAGCATTTTCTACATTATACCCACATTGCCACCAATCAATTACAATTTTTCCGATTTAGATCTTTTTTCAAATCAATAATTGAGTGAAAAATGAAAATTATACATTTTGATGAAAATCTGAAAAAAATACACACGTTTTTAACGGTCTGAGCAGATTGTGAAAATACCCTACTTTTCGACAAATATTACTCTTTCGGAAAACATCAACATAATTCATCTGTTTTCATGTGAATCATAAGAGATTGATCATCATTAGGAAGTAATTTGCCTAAAGATGGAAGGTACATAAGCTACTTAGTACGTGATTCCTAGAACATACCGACTGCGACTGTAGAATTATACCAAAAACAGCACCGGATAATGGAATACTCGTGAAAACCCGGTTCTGAATAAATTAAGCAAATTGCAAATCATATGATGTTGTTTATTTTCTCCCAGGTTCATGCTTATTGGGAAAATTAATCATATTCAGAGATTGTGGAAAACAAATTAATGTTTCACGGTGAAAATTTAATTTATTTGGGTTATCTGTTGATTGCTGAATAATCGTCACGCGTTCAATTATATTGATTCAAATTTGGTATAATTAAGTTTTTATCACATTTCGACAAAAATCGTTTGTTGATTAATCAACTAACTAATTAATCATCGCGCCTTTTCCACCATTTACATTTGCGTCATGTATTCTTCTTATACGTCCTTTTTCTTTCATTCGCTCTGCATGCTCACACCATCTGGGGGGGTCCCTTTCTTAATTTTTCTCATTACGTTTACATCAGTCTTGCATTCTTTGCAGATCTCCGCATTTCTTACACGATCAAAAATGGTTTTACCACACGTACTAGTATTCAGTCTGTCAGTTTTTATTTTGTCATAAATCCTTCTGTATTCAGTCTGTTTTTCAGTCTGTCGATTGTTAGTTTGTTATTAATAAATCCTACAGTATTCTTCAGTCTTTCAATTGTTTGTTTGTCATTAATAAATCATACAGTATTGAGTCTGTTTTTCAGTCTGTCGATTGTTTGTTTGCCAGTAATAAATCCTACAGTATTCAGTCTGTCAGTTGTTAGTTTGTCATTAATACATCCTACAGTATTCAATCTGTCAATTGTTAGTTTGTCATTAATAAATCCTACAGTATTCAATCTGTCAATTGTTTGTTTGTCATTAATAAATCCTACTGCTTTTAGTCTGTTTTTCAGTCTGTCAATTGTTTGTTTGTCATTAATAAATCTTGATAAATAATGTATAAGTCGATATTTGCAAAAAACAATTTATATTAAAAAGATCGTATTCCAATCTCTTTGTTGCCTGCTGAGCATTTTCATGGAAAAAGTGCTAAGATCATATTTGCTTTGTATTGAAACGTGTTTTTTCGGCTTTGAAAAACTTATCCCCGTCAAGCAATGAGCCAGCATTTTTATTCCCGACTTTCCTGCTCCAGGTCAAACGCGTCACAGCGGTAAACGGTACACCTCAAAAGTATACAAATAGCCCTTGTACCCACTGAGTGACGGCTTTTGTAGCAGCTCCCTTGTTAGGCTGATGCCACGCTGAATACTTTTCCCCATTCTTGGCAATTACGATGCAAAATTCTCGTAACAGGTGCTAACCCTGCAAGCCCTTTGTTGTTCTCTCCCAACTCCGCGGTGGAAACTTTTTCGTAAGTGAGGGTTTTTTTTCCACTTCAATTAAGGAAAGATACGAATAAATTAGAACGCGCCCACAACGTTTGATAATATCCCTTCCGTCAAATTAAACCCTGAAAAAGTTTTAAAAAGCAAAATGAATTACCGCTTTATTTTGGTATCTTTATGATCGTGAATTACCGAAAACGTTGGTTTTATTATTAATTTGTTGAGCGTTTTGATGAATAACTGTCTGATGTGTTCGAGTAGATAAGTTCGCGATGAGAGATAATAGGACTTTACTTTCCGTGTAAAACTGTAACAGGATTTAATGAAAATTGATACCTAAGGCAGTGTTTTTTTCTACGGCTTTTTGATTTCCGGTTGTGATTCGCATAGTGCGTGGTATGATAAGGTACATTATTAAGCCAGTCGATTGTTCGAATGCAATCAATTTAACAGAGTTGGATGTTAACGCCTGGTACACAATAAATCCAAACTCCCGATAGAGGGGGTGATAGCGCTACATGCCCTCACTGCACGCAATTAGAGCATTACTATAGCATAACTACTGATAACTGAACCAAATGCGTGTCTATAACGTTACAGAACTCATTCGAATTAGCCGGAATCTAGCTTTGCGACAAGATTTCAACAAACTTCAAAGCTCTTACCCCAGTTTCTAAGTTAGTAAGTTAAAAAACTATCATTAAAAAAACAGATTGTGCAATTCTAACGCGGTGGAAGAGAAACCTTCAGAAAAATAAAGTAGACAGTAGTGGGAAGGCTACGAAGCACCGCCCAAAGAGGAGACCGATTATACTATCTTATTTTCTCGCAGGTTAAATCCCATGTATGTGTTTGTCTCTTTTTATTTTTCGTTTCATCTGGTTTCAAATCACAACGGCGCTAAAGAAGTTTTCACTTCAAAAAATTAACACAACTCAAATTAAACAAGACGTCCTCTAGACAAGCACAATGTTTAATATGTGCAAATTTCTATAATAAATCTAAAACGCTGTAACCTTTCACTTTGCTACAAAAGACATAATTTAACTCGACCATTTGTCAAATCATCTGTCTGTAAATTTGATTGCAATGGTTTTAATATTGTGGTCATTTTAATGGTGCAGTTGAAATTCTTTATTGAAATGTGTTTTATTTTATTTATTAGGGAAAATCAACAGATATTTTAAGTTTATGAAAATGACATTAATACAAATAACATCCAATAAAGGTATACATGATAGGTATAATATCCAACAAAGGTATACATGACCAATGATGACCTTAAAAATAATATTTTGTAAAATGTATGTGTTCTCATACATTATTCCTTATATTACGATGAATAAAATTAAAAATTATTTAAGTAGGTTCATATATAATTACCTACTAACAAATTCCAAAATTTTCCCCGAGGAAATTTTGGTTTTGACTTAAAATAAGACTGATTTTGGTTTTGATTTAAAATAAATTAGAAACACCCTTTTTTGGGCGCGATATCCACTACTGTTAACAGAACTTCTTGTGTGATATTTTTTGTAATTCATCAGAATAACCGGCCTTAAGTATTTGTGTATTAAACATTATAAAATGGTTGTGACGTAAAGCTCCCGTACCGGGTTCAGGGTGGCAGCGGAGGGTAGAGGCTACAGACGTAAATAACATGTCAAACACACGGCAGCGGTTTGTTTTGTTTCGGCCTTCAATGGCCACTCGGCGACCAGACAATGGCACTCAACACGCGAAAAAAGCGGTCAGAGATTTTGCGAAATAAATTCACTCATCTTCGCCTAAGTCCACAGCTGGGGATGATAGAAAAACGCAAAATCCACAAATCCGCGCGGACAAACAACACACAAATCTGATTTGAGGGCGGCCGTTGTTGTACAAATATTCACTCTGTTTATTCAACTTGGTACATGCTATACTCCTACTGCTAACCGGTTTAAAAGAAAACGTATGTCCACTTTGTTATTCCCGAACCCTATGTACACACTTCAATGCAGACTGCCATTTGAATCAATATCGGCATTTTTGTTGTTTTTATTAATATTTTTAAGCGATTATAGCTGATGAAGACATTGATATAAGGAAAGGTTATGTATATTCAATAATAAAATACGGTATTACAACAATAACATTCAATGACAGCTGTCGTGTTTTTATTTCTCTTTAGAAATATCGCAAAATAAAACAAATTTCTAACTAAAATCTAAATATTTATATTTCAAATAACTTTTTAATAGTGAGTGTTGTTATAACTTGTTATATTAGTCAATATTCCGTGTCAATATGACTACTCGGGCAACTGCAAAGACTGCACTAAATAATACGGATACACAACTCCTTCAACTCCTTGACAAAAAGTTTGAAGAATTTAAGGTGCAATTTCTGGAAATCGTCAGAAACGAGTACAAAGAAGAAATCGAAGAATTAAAAAATAGAATATTAACTCTGGAAAAAAAAATTGACACAAAAAAAACAACAATCTTGAAAAAACCCTGGAACAAAATGCTGTAATTCAAAGTGAATTCAACCAATTACAAAAACAATTGGATGCTAACGAACAACACGCGCGTATTAATAACATAGAGATCATTGGGATACCAGAAAAAAAACAAGAGAACCTGACAGAGATTATCAAAAATATCTATTCAGAATTAAAAATAGTAAGCCCTGACGAAATTGAATACGCCACCCGGGTCACCCCTAAGGAGAAGATTGAAGGAAGACCGCGAAATATTATTGTGAAACTAAAGTGCAGAAAACAAAAAGATGACATCATGGCTGCAATCCGGACGAGAAGAGGCCTAACAGCTGAGGATATTAACTTAAATGGGAAACATCGGATCTACATTAATGAACATTTAACTCATAAAAACAAAGTACTCTACAAAAAGGTCAGAGAGTTTACCAAAATTAATAAATTTAAATTTTGCTGGATTAAAAATTGTAAAATTTATGTGAGACTAAATGAAAACTCAGATCACTATTGTATTAACTCTTATAACGATCTAGAAAAACTAAAAAAATACAATATTTCCATCAATAACGCTTAGAACATAACAGTAACTTTCAAATTAACTATATTGTATCTTAAAATGGATTCTTTAGAATTGTACTATCAAAACACAAGAGGTCTCAGAACTAAAACGAATTATTTTCTTCAAAATGTACTATTAAACAACTATGACATTATATGTCTCAGTGAAACATGGCTTAACAATTCAATCTTTAATGAGGAACTATTCGATCCAAGATATCAGGTTTACAGACGAGATAGAGATTACCATAACCTTAATCAGAATCGCGGTGGTGGAGTTTTAATTGCAGTAAAAAATAAATTTATTTCTGATCAAAAAATAGAATGGAGCTCTGAGGCGGAAGACATATGGGTAACGCTTTCACTTCCTGGTAAAAAAATTCACATATGCACCTCATATATTGCACCTGATAGTAAGCACCTCATAAATATTACGTCTCACATAAACAAAACTTCACAAATTATGACAGATAACAATAATGATAGTTTCATTTTGGTTGGGGATTACAATTTACCTCACTTACATTGGCTACCAATTAATGAAAACTGTGATTATATGTGTAGTGAACCGATCAATTCATTAAACCCAGCCCATTTGAACTTTACAGAATTTTTGTCATTTAATAATCTGAAACAATATAACTCTCAGAGTAATAGTATAAATAATCGCATTCTTGACTTAGCTGTGAGCAACATACTACTGAAAATTACGTCTAATAATATCTCATTAGTACCAGAGGATGTTTATCATAAAACACTGCTAATTTCAATTCCTATTAAAAAAATAAATAAAAACCTGAAAACTAACGAAAATCAAATATTTCTATACAGAAAAGCAGGTTATTCAATAATAAACACAAAACTAAATGAAATTGATTGGGATCATAAACTTAACCATTTGAATACTCAACCCGCAACTGACATCTTCTACGATATATTGAACAATATTAAAATAAATTATGTACCAACTAAACCGGCTAAAAACTGTAATTATCCACCATGGTATACGTCATCTCTCATAAAAATAATTAAGGAAAAAAATAAATATCATAAAAATTTTTAAAAATTTCAAAATCCACGTGACTACCAAACGTTTTCACTCTTAAGATCTAGACAAAAACGAATTGCACAACAACTCTACATTAATTATATACATACTGCTGAAAGTAACATGAATGGCAATCCTAAACTCTTCTGGAATCATTTCAATAACATGACAAAAACACAATCGTCTCTTCCAAGGACAATGCACCTAGATGACAAAAAAGCAGATAATGGCCAAGACATATGCAATATTTTCATGGAATATTTCCAATCAGTTTACATAAATGATAATAACCTACCAACATTAGATATACCAGAAAATACAAATAATATAAATATCACCACGGTCAAATTCTCACGAGAAATAGTCTTAAAAGAAATAAAAGCTCTTGACATAAACACAAGCGCGGGGTGTGATGACATTCCCTCATACTTTATAGTTAATTGCGCGGAAACACTTGCAAAACCTCTGCATTATATATAATAAATCAATGAACGAAGGCACGGTACCTGAAATTTGGAAAAGAGCCTATGTAACACCAATCCACAAAAATGGTGAAAAAAATAATATTAAAAACTATCGGCCGATTTCAAAACTAACAATATTCAGTAAGTTAATGGAAAAAATTGTTTACAAATATATAAGTCCACAACTGAATCACATCATTACAACAAAGCAACATGATTTTACAAAAGGCAGAAATGTGGAAAGTAACCTCGTTCTTCTTACTGAATTCATTGTCGATCACATGGACAACCGCACTCAAGTAGATATCATATATACAGACTTTGCCAAAGCATTTGATAAAATTAATCAAAAACTATTACTCAGAAAACTTTGGTCATTAGGTATACGTGGTAATTTATTTCGTTGGGTTACATCTTATATACTTAAGAGATCACAGGCAGTAGCAATACAGGGTTTCGAATCAGATTTCAGTGAAATTTCCTCTGGGATCCAACAGGGTTCTCATCTCGGACCATTGTTTTTCATTTTATATATCAATGATTTGGTCAATGTTGTTAAATACTCTGAAATAGAATTATTTGCTGATGATGCCAAGCTATACAAACCAATAAAAAGTCTAAACGATTGTATCAATTTACAACATGATTTAAACAATATATTTACCTATTGCCAACATAATCAACTATTTCTAAATGTCTCAAAATGACATCATATTACCTTTTCAAGAAATAAAAATAAAACATTATTTAATTATTCTATAAATAACAACAACATTGCAACAGTCTCAGATATTCGTGATCTTGGAATAACCCTTGATAGTAAACTACAATATAACCTTCATATACAACAAATCATAAATAAAGCTTCTAAAATGTTAGGTTTCATCATAAGAAACACAAAACTTTTTAATAGCATCAATATCATTAAGCAACTCTACTTTGCCTATGTACGGAGTCATTTGGAGTTTGCATCAGTTGTTTGGTCTCCATTTTACAAAATCCACATAAACAAAATCGAGGCTATTCAAAACAAATTCCTAAAATATCTTTGTTACAAGTCGTTTGTAAGATTTAATAATTATGTAGAGGCAGCTTCACACTTTAAAATTGATTCATTGAGTGTACGAAGGCATCATATGGATGCACTATTCCTGTATAAAGTAGTCAACAATAATATTCAATGCCCAGAGTTGCTAAATAAAATTCAATTCAATGTACCTGCACGTTCAACACGCTCTTCTGTCCTGTTCAGGGTGGATCAATGCAAGACAAACTTTAAGCAGAATTCTTGCCTGAACCGACTATGCAGTAGATATAATAGCGTATTTTCCAATGTGGACATTTTCAATTGCAAACTTACTGAATATAAAAGGTCCATAAAAGAGTGTTTCTCTAATGGTTCTTGAATAATGTTATGTTTTTATTGTTTGTATTTCTGTTATGATTTGATTTATATGTACAACCTCTCTCCATGGCTACCAATGTTTTGATAGATTTTTTTTGTTTTGTAATTTTTCATTTTATATTTTTAAAAAAATGTTTTGAGTATACATATATATATTTTTTGTTTTATATAATTTTAGATTCATATTCCTTTTTATAAAACTAATTTACTTATTCTTATTATGCTGTCTCAGTAGAAGTAAAGTCACAAGGAGGAAATCCGTAATTGGTTTTATTTTGGCTATTTAATACTATGTACAAACTGAAATAAATATAAACTGTCGATTTCCCGAAAATTAATAAATAAATAAATAAATAAATTATATTTGGGGGAAACTTAGTAAACGCCAAAGATGTTTATATTTAATAATTGTTTATGTTTATATTTTAATCATTCATAACTGAAAATCGTACAAGACTTACACATGTATTTGTATGCCCCAAACTAAACACGTCTTTTGCCCAACACCATTATACACACCAAGGAAAATACTTATTTAATAACCTTCCAGTAGAAATCAGAAGCATTAATGATAAAGTACAATTGTTGAACTCCATCAAAAAACATTTTAGAGAAATCACCAACGGGAAAATTGCTGCTTCCCCCATCACCACATGAATGTCACACTAAAAATTATACCTATTTTACTTATTACTGAATACATGTGGATGATTTTATCTTTTAGTTAAAGGATCTTGATTGCGATATGATTAAACTGGGTTTTAACGGTGTATGTATATTAACTGTGAATCTGTGTATATATTATGTGAAACACCCGGCTGTATAAATTGTACATATTTAAAATAATTTTAAATGTATCCACAAGCTCCTCCATCCACAAGCAAATGCTTTTAATGGAGGAAAAGTAACACTGTAACATGTTCCATTTTTTGAGATAAATAAAATTATTATTAATTATTTAAAAAAAATGTATAATCCAAAAAAGATACATAAGAAAAATTAGAAACTCTACTTGTCTGGATTCATGTAGATTTTGTTTAAAAATCTGAAAATTCTGACAGTCACAGACATATATATATATATATATATATATATATATATAGAGTTATGCATGTTAGTGTTAAGGGTTAAAATCAAACTAACTAACTAACTAACTAACCATCACGCCGTTTCCCCGCAGGGGTAGGCAGAGAGGACGGACCGCCAAACAACTCGGTCTTGGCACACACTCTTTGCCTCACTCACATTCATACATCGTCTCATACATACTCTTCTATTATTCTGACTTTTGACATGGCCCGTCTCAAGTATCTGATTCACTTGATCGTGCCATGTCTTCCTCGGGCGTCCCCGACTTCTTCTACCATTCACATTTGCATCATATATTCTTTTTACACTACTTTCTTCGCTCATTCGCTCTACGTGCCCAAACCATCTGAGGGTCCCTTTCTTAATTTTGCTCATTATACTTACATCAGCCTAACATTCTTTGCGGATATCCACATTTCTAACACGATCATACATGGTTTAACCACACATACGTCTCAGGGATCTCATTTCAACAGCATTCAGTTTACTTTCATCCTTCCTCTGCCAGTTCCATGCCTCACTGCCATACATCAGGGTAGGTACCAGGACTCCATTGTGGACTGCTAGCTTCGCTTTTTTTGACAGTTTTTTAACCAAACAATATTCCAAAAAGGACCATATTACATGGCCGTTAAAGTATGCAACGACCTTCCACATAACATTAAACCAACACACGATGCACACAAATTCAAATCGTCACTAAACACTTTCCTTATAAACAAACGTCTTACACCATGTGAATACCTCACATAAATGAAATGGACGACCTCCGTAGTCCAGTGGCTAAGACTCTTGACTCACATTCCGGAGGTCGCGGGTTCGAACCCGGCATGCGCAAATAAATTTTATTTGATTAATTTGTGTTATTTCACAATTAATTCATTTAAAATAATATATAGTATATTTGCGGCATGTTCCAGAGTGGAAGATACTATTAGTATCGCCCTGGTGTAAGACTACCATTCAGAATTGAAACGTTGCTTGAAAATGGCCTTGGCCGTGTTTAGTGACCAGATCTGAATAGCCAGGTACTTCCCAACCTTCCTCTTCCCCACCTCCTTCCCCTCCCCACTACCTTCAGCCTCACAACATACCCCAATCGGGGATGCCATAGTCTCACTGGCTCCAGACGGGAGCAGTTAAGATTCTTGTGCGGTATACACTGAAAAAAAAAAAAAAAAAAAAAAAAACACCTATTTTTGTATTTTTATTTGTATATTTGTATTTTTCTTATTTGTATAACATGTATGTGGTTAGGTGGAAGAAATGGGGTGTACCCATAAGCTACGCCTTTTGTATTTTTTATTTGTACAATAAATATTTTTTGATTTGATTTGATAAATGCAGAAAACTTTATTAATGGAGGACTAAACGCCGCTGGCGCCAAAAAATTGCCCAAAGAAGCGAAGCTAGCCGTCCGTAATGGAGTGCTGGTAGCTACCCTCATGTATGGCAGTGAGGCATGGAACTGGCAAAGAAAGGATGAAAGTAAACTGAATGCTGTAGAAATGAGATCTCTGAGGCGTATGTGTGGTAAAACCATGTACGACCGTGTGAAAGACGTGAAAATCCGCAAATAATGCAAGGGATGTAAGCGTAATGAGTAAAATTAATAAAGGGACGCTCAGATGATTTGGGCATGTAGAGCTAATGAACGAGGAAAGGTTGTGTAAGGAGAATATATGACGCAAATGTCAATGGTAGAAAAAGTCGGGGGCGCCCGAGGAATACATGACACGACCAAGTGAATCAGATACTTGAGTCGGGTCATGTCAATAGGCAGAATAATAGAAGAGCATTTACGAGACGATGTACGAATGTGAACGATACCATGAGTGTGTGCCAAAATAGAGTTTTTTGGCGGTCCGTCCTCTCTGCCTACCCCTGTGGGGAAATGGCGTGATATTTAGTTAGTTAGTCATAAAGAATATATTATCTTAACGAATTCTACAATTCCGCGTCCATCCCGCGATTTTCCACAGGTTTGCGTAATGGCATATAATCCCAGAAATATCATTAAAAAGTATAAACATCTTTTGTAATATTGTAAATCTACCAAAAGTACCTATTTAAATAATACAACCATCATCAGAAAAAAATATCTTCCATAAGCAACTCATAATTTGGAAAAGTTCGTAAGCTTGCAATATTTCATTCGGATAAAAAACGTCGACATAAAATGATTATTATACCTCCAAGTCATTCGATATTATTTGTTCATGTGTACAGTGTCCCTCCCTTGTCCCTTGATACCCTCGAGCTGATTCCCTTTGTGGACCTTTTTCTCCAGATCAGTCACTGTCAATACATCCTGGCAATCCGATACCGCGGGCTAACTTTACATTCAAATGTATTACATATTACTTTACGTTCAAATGTATTACATAATACTTTGCATTACCAAAGCACGCTTTTAGCACTGACTAAATTTATAAGCTTTTCAGATTTGTTGAGCGTGATTTTAAATGCTTTTGTAAAATTCGCTTAATAAAACCATGGAGAGATTAAGAGATTAGTCCAATAAACGGAATAACCGCGCTGTGTGTAGTAAAGGCAATAAAACGTAAATTTCAATTTCAAATTACTCTTTCCCTGCTAATTCCTTCGAGTGTATTAATATTTGCCTCTCGTTTTTGGATTTTGCCTAACCAAACTTTATGTTTCGAGCCTTCTGAGCTTTTGATCGTGTATACTAACGAATTAGTACGCATGTGCTTTATAGTGACTGCCGAAACTCTATTTTGAAGAATAATGTAAAATAAATCTTGGCGCGATTAATTTTTTGCCGCAGCTGGGTTCACAATTTAAAATATTGCACGTGCGCTTTTGACATCTCCATTAAAAGCTCTACCATTCCCGGCATAAGTCCATTACTAAAGCTGGCAATTCAACTTTCTGCTACTCAACTTTCTCGACCGCGCTGCGATTACATACCGCCGCAGAGAAAATGGGAAAAACACACATTGACGTAGGAAAACTAAGTGGTTTTAGTCACTTGGGTAGTTGCACCAACCTCCGGAGGAAACACAATCTCATCGTCTAATTGAAGGATTTCCCGTTGCAAGGCGCCGCTTTCCTCTGACAAACATTACGAATTTCCCGACCGTTTTCTGCACTTTCGAAATACTCGGGACATGTTCAGCGCTGCGGAGTACAACTGCTCAGGGCTCGCTACTGGCCAAATTTGTTTTCATGTTTGCATGACATTGAGGTACGAACTCTCTTTTCATTCACTTACCACTTCTTTGGAACCGGTTCCATTCCGTGAAAATGGTTCAGTGTACCGAACTAAATGGTTGAGTTGAACGTTTTCTTTGATTTCATTTGTTGAAAGAAAATAAAACATTAAACTCACATCTTTTATTAAATTCAAGTGAATAAATTAAGGCGCCGCTACCCGCATTTCTACCGATTTCTTACATATCTCCCTTAAACATTTGAAGTTTTTCAGCCCTTAAAAAAATATATATTGTTTTTTAAGATAATTTCTAGAAGCTGCCCACGCCGAAACGCAAATTATATGAAATTCCCTCAATAGAAAAAAATCGCAAAGTATGCTCCAAAAATTAATAAAAACAAGTCTGTTTCTATTATATTTGTGAAAAAATTCCCAATGTTTCTTTAAACGATACTTAACATGCTCCCCAGGAGATTTTTGCTCTATTTTAAACGAGTCGTGTTTTATTAAACATTTTCGCAATTTTCGCATCGATTTTGACGCTTTAAATATTAGCGCTCTCCTCTAACATTCGTAATTTCATATCTCTCCATCTTCTTAACTTTGAGTCCGGTTGCGGGCCCTTAAAATTAAAAAAAAATCACATTCTTCAACAATCGTTTGAGGCAGCTGAAAGCCTTCAAAATCAATAAATATAATGCCTAACGAAAACTTTTTACTCTGGCGAATTTTCCTCATAATAATATGATTGAACGAATTTAAAGGGCAATCAAGAATCTAGATTGTACAACGGTTTATTCGTCGTCAAAGGAGCGTCCCATATGGGGCGTCTATTTTCGTTTGAACGCGAATATGCAAATGCATGATATTATATTATCTTTGAATGATATTACTGTATAATATGCGTATATTTTAATTTGCCTCTCCGACTAAACGTTACTAATAATAAAATATATGTTTCCGTTGAAATAATAATGTTAGTAATTAGAAAAAAAACATCTAATAACCGTTTTGTGATAACGTCACTTAAGAGGGTATAACCAGAGAAAACCAGAAATATGTCATTTTTAAATCAGATTTTAGAAGTATTGACTGTTTTCCACAAAAAAATTGTAAATTGATTTAGAAAGATTGTTATTTTATCTAAGAAACGCATGTTTTAAATTTTGAGAAAAAATATTTATTTTTAGTGTAATCAGGTTATAGTTAGGTGGTTGGCAGATTTGTAAAATTTTAAAAAAAGATTTTGTATTATACAACACCCATTTCAAATCATATAATCATGCAGAAAAATAAATCGATACATTATCTGGGAAACGCATGTTCCAGAATTTTAATTTTAGTTGAAATAAAATCATTAAAAAATATATACGTACATGTATTTGACGAAAATTGGTTCGTTTGTGTATTTATTTGCACACTTACAAAGTAACATATTTTATTATTTGTTTTTGGGGTGTTATGCCGTATTGCGCTACCTCCTTCTTTAGCCAACGTTTCGGACAGCTTTGCAGTGTCCATTCGACACATCTACCGGATCTACGGATCTACCCTGACAATGGACACTGCAACGCTGTTCGAAACGTTGGCTAAAGAAGGATGTAGCGCAACACGGCATAACACCCCAAAAACAAATAACGAAGATACTTTTGGCCGTGAAAATCTTAAAACGTATCTAACATATTTCAGATTTTTTTTACATTCTTATTTAACTTAGACATTGAAAATGGTAAATACAAATCAAAAAATAATTGCAAAAAGCATATAATTTTAAAAAATTTATATCACGCCTTTCAGCATTTTTGGGTGTAGGTATAAATGAAAGCAAATTTGGAATGAAATAAAATCGACATTGAGTTATAATTTTAAAAAGTTGGTACGGAGAATAATTAATCTTTCTCATTGGAACCGCCTTGTACGATCATAAGATTCGATGAAATGTGGATTTTCGACACTGTGGATATATATTTATTTGGTATTCATACCAACTTATTATTAAGGGTATTTTTGAAGTCGATTTTACGTTTGAAATTGGTAAATAATGCGCAAAAAATTATAATTTTATAGTAAATATCTTTTCTAAATTTTCATTCGGCTGAATCTTTGGTCAGTAGTTGCATTTTGGTTTCAAAACTTCAACATCACGCTTTGAAGATTGAACGAACTCATTGTGACTTCAATTCTGAACTCTCTGTGGTTTCAAGCATTTTCAGCATTTCCCTACACATTCAAAGCATTAGAAGAAGGAGATACAGATAATTTCGGAAATATAATTGCATTACAAACTGCACAGTGCTTTTCTCTGGAAGGCACAAAACCATTCATTACAATTTGGGTGCGGGAGACCAAGATGCAATTCTCAACAGCTGTCGCCTGCGTCGTACCTTCGAGACGTTCTACGATAAACATTTTCGATATCTGGCTTAATTCTACCTCCTGGCTAATTGAATTATTTTACTGCTTGTTTCAGGGTGTGCGTTCGTCAAGTTTAGTTCGCATCAAGAGGCACAAGCGGCTATCAATACTCTACACGGGAGTCAAACTATGCCGGTAAGACAAACATTGCTTTAT
Organism: Limnephilus marmoratus; assembly: GCA_917880885.1. Classification (NCBI taxonomy): domain Eukaryota; kingdom Metazoa; phylum Arthropoda; class Insecta; order Trichoptera; family Limnephilidae; genus Limnephilus; species Limnephilus marmoratus. The sequence continues at coordinate 65,810,339 of OU862906.1, forward strand.
GTATTATATTATATATTTGTTTGAAGGTCAGGTGTCATGTTCTTACTCTGATTTCATGGCTTGTTGAGGATACTGGGAAATCAAATGCCCGAAGCAAAAAAGGTGATCGTTTCATATTGTTGTTATATTTTTAGAGAACTACTTTTGCCTCAGAGCTTCTACCGGCTTAAAAAAACTTCGATGCAAGATAATATTTATTTAAAAAATACGATGATTATCGTTTTGTAAATAGTATCAAAATTTCTAGAAAATTACTCGTGCTTCTGAAATTAAGCAAAAGTGATAATCTGTTCCTCTCAGAGTTTCTACAGTCTATGATAATATTAAATTTTAAAAATGACTATGAAGTTTAAAAACCCAACAATTCCTGTAATGTTGCATTAGTTTGTTATATGACGAAATTGCATTTGTGTGCATTTCACTTACCAATTATTATCACCACCAAAATTACATAAACGTAAGTAATTATACATTGAGAGAATTACACCCACTTAAATTTCACCTGCAGGGAAATTATACTCGCCAAAAACACCTAACGTAACTTAACCTAATCTTACATTGTTTTTAAATATGAAATTTTTTTAGCACGCACTTAAACACCATAGAGTTTTAAAGTAATAAAAAACAGATTTTTCCAATATGTGTAATTTCCGGTAGGTGTAATTCTCTCCATGCGTAATCAATTGTAATTCCGTCCGTATGTAATTCTGACAGTATAATATTGGTAAGTGATATTCAAGTCTGTGTTGTAATTTTGTCTTGACACCACATTTTTTTGACAATGAAATAACGCCCCTTGAGAAAAACGCGTAATCGTTTCACCATGTCTTACAATTTACCTCAGGGTTCTACAGATACGATAATATTTAGAGGACGATAAAACAACGAACATTTTTTTGTACCTATGATGTCTGAAATTTTAACGCGGAAAATAGCAGCTCGAAGTAAAAGTTGGTTATCGTTTCACCTTGCCTTGTCATTTACTGAGCGACTTTTACCTCCAAACTTCTACAAAAAAATTCGTCAGTTATGATGAGATAAAGCATTTCAAATGAAATTTGTTGACTCATTAAAAAACAAATCTTTTTTCGTGGAATTCAAGATTATTATTTATTTATTCTATAGTTCACTTAATAATTATGTAAGGCAATTTAACCCTAATAAGGACGATGAGATGTTCAACTTAATTTTGCCATATTCACTGATAAGGCTTTTTCTTCGGTTGTAAAAAAAATAAAAGATGTTATTATACTTTCGTCAAAGCCTCCGCTGAGGGAAGGGGTAATTTTCCATCATTATAGCATTTGGAAGTTGGCCAAAAAACTGGATTCTTTCATTTCTTTATTACTTTTCCAGAATGTTAAACCTTTTTCGGCTCCGAAATATTTCATAAATTTCAATTAGAGCGGTCTTGATTTGTAGTAAATAATTCGGACAAAAAATTATATTTTCTTAGACACTAAATTAGAGTCTTTGATCTAGGTATCTCTCCGTTATAGTTTTATTCTGTATAAATTTTGAGAAAACACAGCGTATTTGTGTCCGTCATCAAAATATGAAAAATATTATTCCTTTTTACCTCAACTAAAGCAGGGAATTTAAAGGTTTTCTTTTATATATTCAGTACTATTATTATTTAATTTATGAAAAAAAAGAAAAATATTAAAAATAAAATGCAGTTCTTCAAATTAAACATGATATAAATTAAATCAGGAAAAGTTTATCAATATTTTACTTGCTTTGCCCTTTTACGTAGGAATCGTTAGCCACTAGCCAGTGCATCGAAATACCACTAATTTTAATTTATATGGTTAAATCATTTAATCCAGTTTGTGAGCTCTATTTTTTTTTATTTTTCTCCGCTTTTCTGTCTATCATTCCTAGTTCAACGTTACAACAATAAAGTCCTCAATATCATGATTTAATGATTTTTTTTTTATTCCCAACTTGAATTGTCAATACATCAATGCATTATATATAAAGTATTGAAAGACACGGTTGTAAGAAATAAATTTCCTTTCTCTATTGATAATTCACTCAATAATCAAACAATGTAGCAATATAGTCTTGCTTATTATTTGTGTTTGTGTTTAATTCGTACAACTCCATTTATTTTATTAAAATATAATATAAATTAAATTTTATAATGTTAATATCAAATTCTGGAAGAATTTTAGTTTTATTTTTGTTACTGCTGTTTCGGCTCACAAGGCCATGTTCTAAGTGTGGTTAAATCACTTTTAGACGACTTATTTATACGAATGTCAATTTTTTATTTATTACCGATTTAACCAATTTGCTGAGAAACTAATTGAGACAGTGTAGACACTCTATTATGTGGGGTACTTCGGAATCTGCTTTCCCCGCACTAAATGTTAAGATTTTCTTAATTGTTTAATAATGACGTTACTGCTACAATTCATTTAAGTGCATTACATTGTTTAGGTTTTGTAAACATACTAAGGAGGAGGGAATAAATATTTTTTCTTACTTTATTAATTAGTCTTGCTTATTGAATAGCTCACGCTCCTGAACTATTTACGATATAAAAATCCGTATAATATATTAATACTCCTTGCTTCTCCTTTAGTAGGTATAATCAATTTGCCCTCTATTCGTCCCCCCCCCCCCTCCCACTGCCCTAACGCTTCCATCAGCCCCATCATAACTCGGAGGGCCCCTTAGAGTTGACCCGCGGCCCCTTCGCTCGCTCCGTCACTAAATTTTAATTTTGACCCTGGCACCTTGCTCTATACAATGTCTTGCAAAGGGGTATATTTAATACAAAAGACAAGATATTTCTAATATTTTTTCATTGTGTTTAGTGAACTGGGTAAATAAGGCAGAAAATTTATTTTGATCTGTATGTCGCACTCAACCATATTTAATTTATTCACTTTTTTTTCCGTGGACGAACTAATAATTTTTAACAAGTTGAAAAGTGATATTTTCTTAGATTCGTTTAAATCTCGACTAAAAGCTGAAATCTTTTTCTTCAAGCAACAGAACTTTCTAATAGTAAGATCTTGCCTCATTAAATTTGTTCAGCCTTGTAGACAACGTTTACATTTATAACTTTACATTTATAGTTAACTACTTTTTACAGGAATAATTACACAGAATTTCAACTTATAAACAGAAATTCGTTCGTCTCACTAAAACCTCCCTTACGGTGAGCTCTGGCATTATGGAAATTAAATTACTTCTAGTGAGGTGTAGGTTTGAAATGTCCATTTACCCGTAGAAAGTAACATAAGAGTTATGTTTTTTTTACAATATACGACTTAAATTAATACATAAAAAATAGTGTTTATTATGTTATTATGACAAGCTACAAATTTTTTTAATGCTTTTTATAAGTTAAAAATTACACAATAAAGCAATTATCGATGCGCAACTGTCCGTGTTTTATTTTTGTCAGTATCAGAGATGGCTTTGTTTACGTATTAATAATTTTTGTGATTTTCTTACTTTTATTTTTGTTTGTTTATTTAGTACAAGATTATACATGTATATATACATAATTCATAAATTTTTTTGACTGCCCAACTAGGAGTATTCCCGTTTTAGAACAGACAAATTATACTTATGGAAATTGCGTTTTATTTTCTTTATACGTGTGAGGGAGATTTATTATAATTATTGTATATTTTGTTTTGGAGGGATGCAGACGTACGTTCACCGTTTGTCCCATTTTCGACTTTTGACATTTAGTGTGTAAGAAAGAGGGGCAGCTTAATATATTTAAGAACAAAAGCAAAACAATCAGCGCATTGATATTTGACGTTTTTAATTTTTGGAATTCACTCACTACTCAATACTATACTTGTCACTATATCTATTTATTTATTTATTTATTATTAGTTTCAATAGCAAGGTTTGTACATGTATGTATAATGTATAGTATAAGTATAGATTTTTTTTTTCACAGACCTCCTCACTAGGATTTCCTGTTCTGAGGTGGCCTGTAGTTTTTTAAAATATTTGTATTTGGTTATGGATTGTCTTTATATCGTCTTCATGATGTTTGTAATTTTATTAACACTTTGATCTCTCAGCCATGTTTTTACTTTAGTTTTAAATATATTCATTTCCTTTATATATTGCTGTAGCTCTTTCAAAAGATGTATGAGGAAAAGAATTTTCTTCATAATTTTTTTTTCGTGAATTTTTCCGATGTTTTAATAGCTTTTCTGCTATTTCGGGGCAAAGACAAATCCAACAAATCAAAGATAATAAAAATCGGTCCAACCGTTCTCGACTTACAAATGGTGTAACTAACTCGAAATCGTTTTACATGTCTTGTAAAAATAGTGTTGAAACTATATCTAACTTACTGTAAAACAATATTAACGTGACGTGAACATATTTTGCTTCATCAGCGACGACTTTTTGTTAAAAAACGCTATAATTAAATACTATGTATTTGTACTAAAAAACGCTATAAGTAAATCTAATACAAAATACAACATGACAAAACAGGAATATAACCTTTCATCTGTTGGGAAATTCATCGGAAAAGAATGTATCCATTCGATCAATCATTTCTGTTTGGGTCTGAAGTTATCCTTTAAAATTTCATGTTTTGACATTCAAATGAACTCTTTTTGACACAATGACAAAAGAAATGATCTTACAATACACATTCGCCGATGTTCGGTAGTTGGCAGTTTGGTGGAAGCAGAAATGTTATTATTCTCTAGGTAGTCTGTTAGCTTTAGGCGTCCCAACCGTCCTGGCCAGACGAGCGTCATTGAAGTCTGAGATCGACAAAGGATCTCACGACATCACCAGCACATTGGACTTAAGATGTTTTCGTTCAGAGGTCGTGCCACCTTCCCTTGCTGCGAGAGAGTCCCACTGTCTCTTGGGGTGGGTAAAGAGGGTGGACAGGGTGGTGGAGGTTGCGACCCACCTACGACGTAGTTACGGTGTCACGCTTTTGTAATGGAAATCTGCGAATGTATAAAGTTTCTTATTTCACCCAAGCGGACTTTCTCCTTACTCGCGTCTGTATTTTTCTTCGTTTAATCTTATTTATGTTGGCGTATGGCTCTGTTCTGAGAAAACATGGATTCAGTATCTTGAAAATGTGATTTTTAATGTAAGCACCTTCTAAGACATTCCTTTGTATAAATATGTACCTATACGCCTCTTGTACGCTAATTTTATCACCAGTTTTTCCTTGGGATTGTAATAATGGAGGAATAATTAAAGAAATGTGGAGTTAATAATACAAAACAACGTTAAATCATATTGAGACATCTTAACAACACGATTCTTAATTTATGATTCTCATATTTTGTTTCTTATCATAGTGCTTCCACCAAATGAAGTGTTGAAATTCGTAAGTCTAAGCTTTAACTTTAGGGTACAATAGTTCCATACAAAGCATCGGACCATCCATCCCATCGACTCTTACTTCTATAATCTTGGAATATTATTAATCAATTTTAATTAATACATTATCCTCTTCATGAAAAAATTAGGCGGTGATCCAGCCAATGTTTTTATATAACAATTTCAAAAATTACTATACTACTACTAAATCATTCAGTTTATTTTTCAAATGCTAAAAGTTTTTCATTTCTCAATACCTTTTCCAATTCTAAATGAAATTACATATAAAAGGGAAGACAAAAAAAAACAAACAAAAATGCCTCACTCCCGACACTTTAAGCGTCCTGTAATGTTATGAAAGAGTGTCAAAAAAAGAAAGTAATTTCCGTTAATAAATAATAGTTTCCTTTCTCTGGGAAATGTAACCGTTGTACAATCTACAATCCTCGTGACCTATTTCCGATTTTCATTTCCAAATGCCAGCCTGTCATCCGAGAGTAGGTTGACGCGTTTATATTTGTGACAGAACAAGGGAGGAGGGACTTCTGTTGCTCAGCGGTGCGTGAGTTCCGAACCGTTCCTCCAATTTACTACCCTCCATCCCTCCTCATCCCACCCCATCGCATCGCCTGCGAATCATCGCAACACATTCCACATAACGCGCTCTAAACAATAACAAAATATCCGCCTCGTGCCGTTCTGTGGATTTACCGGATAACCTTTTCCAGGCTAAGTTAGTTATTAGAACTTTCATAATCACTCTTGATGATTTTTTTATTAATAGCGAAATCTCCGGCATTGCCAAGGCTTCACACGAAGTTTTTATAAACGAATATTTTTCGTATTTTGATCATTAAGCGCGAAAGAATCAATCAAGTATCAAAATTCTGCTCTAATAATAAGGTAGGTAATACTGAACTGTGAGTTCTTTAATTTATGTGTTTTTTCTAAATATTTACTTGGCATTAAAGTGTGTAAAAATTTTTGAATTAATTCACCTGCGATTTTATTTTGTATGGGCAAAGGTAAAAAATATGTTCTTAATTATCGTTATCACGTTTATTTTCTGGGTAATTTATTTATATATTATTTGATTTTAATTTTAAACAGATTAACATTTGGATTCGTTTTAAGATTTTCACGGCCAAAAGCATTTTCGTTATGGGTTGTTATGCCGTATTACGCTACCTCTTTCTATTCTGTTCCGCCGCAATAGAACTTTCTATTCCGTTCCGCGGCAATGACACCACTGCTTATCACGGTTATTTTGCACCGGTGAAAGTTAGTGGAGCTGGCGACACGGTATCGCTTCGAAGTAAATAAGCACATACTTCACCACTAAAAATTAACCATCTACCGGATCTGCCCTGAAGATGGACACTGCAACGATGTCCGAAACGTTGGCTAAAGAAAGAGGTAGCGCAACGCGGCATAACACCCCAAAAGCAAATAACGAAAAAAGAGATTAACATTTGTTGTAATAAATTTTTGGTTTATTAGACTATTTTGCATTTTTTCCTTCTTTAGACATCGTTTAGGACAGCTTTACAGCATCTATCATCGGGGCAAATATGTAGATTGTGGTGAAGTGATTTATTTAGAAGTGAAACTTCGAAGCATGTGTTAATCCTCTTAGGGCCGATATTTCAGTACAATAATTAGTAAAAAACAGTGCGCTTTTTGACGTTTAGTTTTGGTAAGCCTATTATATGTCCGCGATGATTCGTTATGTCTGTCCTGATGATGAACGCTGTCCGGAACGTTTGCTAAAGAAGGAGGAAGCGCTAAACGGTGTAATAACCCAAATATTAAACACGATATTGATTTTAACTTTAAAAACTCTGATCACATCGGATAAACAGTTTCTGATACTTTTAATTAATGAGTCATTTTCCTAAATCTGTATCGCAGCCATTTTAACAGTGGGCTACTCTCATAAAATAATAATCATTAAATGTACACACTATGCACGAAGAAAGCATCTTTCTACTTACTTCCATTTTTAATCCCGTTGCACATTCTTTATCTCCTGTTTGCCGGGAGATATTTCGCTTATACCTACGAATACATAGTCAGTACCCCCTATAATAAACAGCCACGCATATAAATTCCCTTTGGGCAAGGCAGGAATTTAACAGCCTACGAATGGTTCCTCTAAGTAGAGTACATGGTAAGACATAATTTACAAAACAAATATCTTAAAATTATTTCGGTTTGGGCGGCTTCTAAGGAAACATTTGCGGTCTAATTAAATGAGAAATGAGGTATTTTCAATTATTCTTCCATTTTCTTTGCGGCTCTCGCATATTTCGGAGGCTTCTGCGCTCAAACATTTTGTCTTATTGAGGGAAGACTAATATTTAAATTCATCATTTTCGTGTTATATTATTCTGACGGTAGGTTTGTGGGATATCTTTTCTGGGAACTCTTTCGGAGAAAGGGTATACCCACATAATAGGTGTTTTAGTACACACGTGTTTGAGAAACTAAACGTATAATGATTTATGTTTAATTCGTAACGTTAAGTTTTTTTTTTTTGAGATATGTCAACAAAGATTTTTTTGTGATTATTTATTAATGACTTTCATTATTTATTTTTATATTAACTCCACAATGGAGGACCTGATTAAAATTATGTCCCTCAGGGTCTACGTCATTTTTGGGAATGCTGTGTGGAGAGTGGAAGGTCTTTTAAAGGAAATAATGGAGAGTAAGTTCTGGAAAAAAAGACGTATGAGTTGTGGTTAGGAATCTGTGGGTCAGTATGTCCAGTAGTGATGGACGTATTAATCCATCCCTCTCACTGCAGCGCAAGGCGATGAGTCGAAAAAGTCCAGCTGGAGAAATCAAAGGGTCTCCTTCAATCGACCTCTCCCGATTCGGCTCGCTGCACAGTTGACGGGCTGACGCATCCGCCTCCAAAATCTGAACAAACCTTACCTTATGAATCCGGCAACTCTGCTAAATCACCAAACGTATCGAATACTTGAGGTGGCCTATGGCAGAAGTGATGGTTATCCAACAAATAGTTCCTGAGGCGGCGGTACCCATACCCGCCTCCCAAATTAAAGTATATTAAGTTTAAAGTATTTTTTCTCATACGCTCCTGTAATCCCTGTTTTTACCTGTGTTAAACAAATATTAATTTCGCTGTGGCCCAAGACAGAGAGGATGGATCGTTCCGTATTGGGTCGTGCCCTTTTACCTTTTAAACAATTTCATAAAAGCTCCTAATAGAATTAGAATTACAAAAAGTCCTTTGATACCAAAATATCGTCGAGTTATCGATTGGCAACTTTTCCCATCCCTGGGAAAACTCTTGAAATTCATTCGAAGAAGTTAATCACATGGGAAATAATCTACGAACTTTTAGTTTTAGCTACATATGATTTTAGAATATTAATCTTATTTTTAAATACCTGTAAGAGTAGGTTTGTGATTATTTTTTCAAGTCGTGTCACGAAAGAGCAAGATTTGTTTTGTTTTCTTTATTTGTACTCAGTTGGGGAGCAGTGCCACCTTGAGTCCTTGAGTGACATTGACATGTCCTTCTCGCCACGTGCCCTGCCGGGCGCCCGCTACTAAACCCTCCCACACGCAACACTGTCTCCCGTCAACTTATTTTTTAAGCTTACGAAAACGTCTCCCCTTAAAACCTCTCAAAGTTCTTACTGTCAACGCTTCATTCGTCCTTCGTTGACATTAGCCGCTCCTGCAGCTAATGTCGCAGCAGTATCTTTTGCGCGTGGTGGAAATTACCACGGGGCGTAAAGCCAAATGGACTGTTATTTTTTATAGCGCCATAAGATGCACCTGCGATGGACCCGCGGAGGTTGTGACTTGATTTGATGACTCAGCGCGGAATTATTGTAAACTGTTTTGGTAAGCACGGCGACTCCATTATTGAAACGTCTCGCATTCCCTCGGCGCTGCGGCGCTTCTCGCTTCTTGGCACCGCGAGGCGCTTTAAGCTCATTTTGTCACGACACAAAAAGCATTTGCAAACAGACTGTGTTTTTGACGTGGCGGCAAAATAATCCTCGGAATTCCTTGGAACTGAAAATCAAATTACTATATCTCTTTGAGCCGCCGTGCTCGAAATAAATTGATTTCTTCGTAATCTGTAGGTCAGAGTATTTCATTAAATTAAATTACAAGATTGCTGAATATTTTTTTGGTGTTTGGCTTTGAAACTCAAAGTTCTTTACGGAATAACTACTGTAGACACTGTAGACCTTGTATCCTGTATCCGAAATCAGAGTCTTGAATAGTTAAAGATAGTCCTCTTCCTTTATTTGCAGCCTCACCTGGGCGTTTCTTTTTAAACAGTTAAGTCAATTAAGTAGTTTTAAATGGTTCCGTAATCGGGCAGCCGGGTCTCATAACGCTCGTGAATATACAACGCTGAAGAAGAAAAAACAAATGACAATAAAATAAAAGGTTTTCTGTGACTAGGATATCCTTAACTAGTGGGAGGTTTAACGACTGCTGACCTTTTACGCTATATCCTAACTTCATTTGTCAAATTTAGTGGTGACGAGATTTTATTTGAGGGTTCGCTAAAAACATGTACTTACAATTGGTAAATCCTTCAATTAAATATGGTCAAGTATGTAGCAGCATACCGCCAAGTGCCTACTCAGTTTTGATGTACCCAAATTAGCGTGGGACTTTTTATAATATTACGTATGTGAAATCAGTTTTCGCTTTAAAACAGATTCTGAGAATTAATAAATCTCCTTTTAAGAACCATTATTCAAATTATTTGTTGAAACTCAATTTGCCAAAGGTAAGTCAGTGCATACAAAGATTTCCAAAGTAAATATTTTCAATGTAACTTTATAAAATATGCTATGTAAATGATTTGGTAAAGTTTTTAGAATACAGTTCGCTAGTGGGGGGCGGGTGTGGGAGGGGGAAGAAGGAAGGGGGAAGGTACTAGCTACCGAGTCAGGTGCTCCCGCGAAGCATTTATGTTCTCCGCCACTTCATTTTCATAAAATAACAAAAGCTAATTAGCTTACAAGTTGAATTTTAAATCCCCTTCTCGGCGCTGCTCCGAAGTTCAACGTTCAGAATATAATATAGGAGTCGGGCGGTGCGCGGTGGAAAGGCCGCTTCTGCTCGGTGGACTTTCCCGCTAAAGTCGGACATTCATTGGGGAATATATGAGGACTGATTTGGGGTTGAAGTACATCCCCGTGATGACCCTAGCAACTCTAGGCCCTAAAGCAAACAGCCCCAGTCGACTAATGCTTGCACAAACAAAAATCTGCATACCATTTGGGTTCCTTGAAGAGCCCTCAGTCCTCCCGCTAACGCTTGGGACCGCGCTGCGCATGGACGGCGAATTTGTTTTCATAAGCCGCGAATATTTTAAATATTATTCCACTTCCATATTCAAAAATTACTGAAGCGTTAACCTTTTGTTTTTCTTGCAAAGTCAAGTATTTTTTACTTTCATTATTCCTAGAAAGTTAGAATCCTCGACTCATCCCAAAATCGAACCTTTTTGCATGCCGATCCCTCGCGTACTCATTTAGAAGAAGCGAAGAGCTATTGGTTAGTAATTCAAAAGGATTTATACTAATTGAAGCCAAGCTGAATATACAAAAAAAACTAACACACTGTTTTGTTTCTTTTGGTTGAATGAAGTCGGTTAAAAATGGATTCGCGTGAAAGCGCAACTGCTATCTTTGTGACGAATAAATGTTGGTGATTTCGGGGCGGCCAGAACCTGCGGCGGCTGGTCGCATCCCGTTCATTTGCATAGAATAACAATCGGCGAGTGTTTTCGCGAACAAAGTCGCGATCCTCCCTCGAACCTACGCACACCCCGGGCTATATATCTCGCAAACTTTCAGACCGGCTTCTTTTTGGTTTATCAATAGCGCGGCCGGCAGCGCGACCGGGTACCGAGTACCGAACACCGCGCAAAGTTGCGAGCTTTCCCAGTAGCAGTGATTCCAGATTCCATATAACTCCGACTTTATGGAGAGATATTATTCTTTCGTATCTTACTGCAAAGGTAAAATATGAAGCAATTTTTATACTTCGACTGTAAAATCTGAATGATTCGCTGTGGGATGTTATGATATATCTTATTACGATGTGCATCGGCGGGGAGCAGAGCGAGTACGTATCAGAATTTATTCACAAAACTTATCTTCGTAAATCAAATCGCGAACCTTTCCATGAATTATGAAAAAGATATAAAGTTTTAATGATATATTATATGTCTATACTAGAAAGTTATCAAAGGAAATGGAATTTATTAGAGTTCTCGTATTTCTTTGTTGAAAAATACGTTATTTCCGATCCCCGCCCCTATTAGGAATGTAATAACGTCATTTAAATTCTTTTTTAAACATTGTTATGTTTATTAATCAAAATATCCAATGAATCATAGAGTTATGAGAACTCCCGCCCATAGGTACTTGTTAGCTGAAGTTTAGAACTCGGATATTATGATGGTTCCACGGCTCCGGAATGTGATTTATATGTTCAAAGTAAATACAGTCGAATCGTGGTATGAGAACAAAGCACCGAGCAATAATTTCAGACAACAAATTTAACAAAGAAATCTTCGAGAAATATATTTTTAGTTAAGTTAATAGGCCAAAACGATATTACGAATAAAATTAAAAACGTTACTTCATAATTAATGTTCAAATTAAATTTTAAACTTAAATCCTACAATCCACAGAGCCCGAGGTATGAATTTCCACAGGAAGCCTCGTGCCTTGGGTGTACCGAATTGTATGCGGGCTAATTAATTGCAGACAGAAACAAAACTGTATTTAATCCATCTATAAATATTATGAAGCTATTCCTTCGGTATAATCCGGCTGGCTTCCTTTTTGGCATTAAAATGACTTTTTTCTTCCCCGTGTAAAATTTTCCCTGAAATCTAGACGTTATAAGAGAGTAGATAAGTTCTTACCTCATTAATTTTAATTTCGTTTTTACACCCCTCAGAGTTGTGCTTCAAGATGGGGGCCATTTTAATCAATACTCGCACAGTATATGGGTTTTAAAAAATTAAACCTTATCCAAAATTACGATTTTTTTGACGAATTTAGTGCTTAAATATTATATTCATTGCTTTATTTTTTTATGATTTGACTTGAATGTATTCATAATCCATTCTATTTTAAGCATTGCTTTTGCAGAGAAGCGGAGAGGACATATTGAAATTTCATGTCTACATAATAAAGATACACGAAAATGAAAACCAAATAAAATATTAAATAATTTTATATGTGATAAAATTACAGAGTTAGTTGTTTCCATTATAAAACACTAAAAAAGTGTACATAGTGAAAAGTTTTAATAAATTTTAACTTATACTTATTACGTACGTATACGAAGATGATTTATATTTTTAGGTATAATGCCTTCCCTTGTTGACGAAGAGTGAAAAACACAAACTTATAGTTCATTTAAATGATTATTAAATATATCATTGAAGAATTAGATAACAAAAATATGAAAAAGAACAAGCCACAAAAAATTAGAAAAAGATAATGGTCGCAACTGGGACTCGAATTTTAGAATTAACAATATTATCTTCAACTTACTCGAATTAGTAAAAATTAAAACTAAAACTAAAATTTTAAAATATGAGATTGACAATTATGACAGTTTGATGGAAGGTGGCAAAGGCTGAATTAGATTAGAGATTCAAGGTTCGAGTCCCAGTTACGACCATTATCTTTATCTTATTTTTCTGTGTCTTGTTTTCTTTCATATTTTCGTTTAGATTATTGGTGTTATCTTCTTCTTTAATAAAATATTACATTGATGGTAATAACCATGAAAATTTATAAAAAAAGAGGTGTTCTTAAAAAAATTGATTAACAAATATTTAGTTTTAACCACTGTTTGATATATAATGTCAATACGAACCGATGGTTCCATCATCGGGATTCGAAGTACCTATACATTAATGAACGGTGGTTAAAATTAGGCGTTTCATAATTATTATTATTACATAAATAAATTATTAATAAAAAACGGTGCACAAAGTACTCTAACAATATTATTAAAGAAGTATTTCAATTGTTTGACAAATTTTTGCTTTTATTTAGAAACAAATTTTAAACTTTAAAGGAAAAAATAAATTTCACCCAAAATGTGGAAATTGTCAACTTTTTTGTGGAGATAATTTAGAAACGTGAGGGAAACCTATTGCTTACTTTCTTTCTTACTTGGGAGTTTATTAATCTTTAATGCCACTTACTTGTAAAAAGGTATAAATGAGTATGTAAGTTCGCTCGGTATGTCTCGCGACTCCGCGAAGGCTACATTTCACCCCTCCCGCGGGCTTTGTGTAAAACAATTTAAATTCCCTCAGCAAAAGTAATTAGGGATATTAATACCCCGCTCCTGCTGGATGAGCGGAAGTCTGCACTTTCAGATGTCTGAGACTGGAGGAGAATTATCTCATATTACGGGCCAAAGGAAACTAAAAGAATCTTCATTCTTTTTACCGCTGTATCAATACGTTTTTAAGACTTTTATGTTTATTTATTCACCATAAATTACATTAATCCCAATCTTTTTAACCTTCCTATACTCGCTCATTGGTCTCTCAGACCGACAAATCATTAATTCGTTGTTTTCGACGTTTTTAGTAACTTTGTTGTTAGGTATTGTTTAGTGCAGCGCGCAAATTTTCGCTGAGTGGACGTGTGACATTTATTATTGTTGTCGGTCTTTCAGGTAAGTAATAAATACTACCCAAAAATCCTCTTTTTTTTTTAGAAGAAAAGTAAATGTTTACAATAATAATATGTTACATTATGTTACATTATCAGATTTTATGGTTACCCAATTAGTAGAGAAATATTCTCGGGTCTAATTGGGGAGCTAGTCTATGTACTTATATTTAGAACTGCTTATAGATAATATGTTACAAAAATGATAATAAAATACTGTAAGATATTACAAAAAATTGTACAATTAGAAAAATACATATAATTATAGAAATATAATAACAACAAAATATTGGCAACAGATTATATCTGAAAATCATCGATACAAATAAGGGGTCGTCCATTAATCACGTGATGTTCGAAAGGGGGGGGGTTCGGAAAAAATCACGAAATATCACGACGGGGGGGGGGTATAATGAGATATCACGTGTATTTATTTTTCGTGATAATATTCTGAAAATTTCAAAACTCTTTGCACTAAAAAAAATACACGTGATTTCGGGGGGGGGGGGTTAGTCTAAAACCTCACCACATATCACCATGGAGGGGCGGTTAAAAAGTTGTTAAAAAAACATCACGTGATTAATGGACGACCCCTAAGATAATCTGTTGCTTATCTGTAAAAATACAAATACAAGTTTTTTTTTAATTTAAGGTAGTTTTTCTCACTTTTTATTTCATTGGGTAATTCGTTATATAGCTTTGGGCCTACGAATTCATAATGGTGTTGTGCAGCTGTCGTGTTGCATCTAGGTACATATATATAAATATACTCATAATGGTTAATTCTTAGTTTTACATTATTTTATTATATTAGATACTTTTATTTATTAGATTTTAGAGTTTTTTTTTAAATTAACACTTTAAAACGTTTATTTTTGTGATTAAAGTTAGGGCTGAGTTAAAAGTCTGGTTCCAACAAATAAAGTAAAAGTTTTAATATTTTTCTTTTTTTATGTCCATTATACCCCCTTCTGTCTAATAAATACCAATAATACTTAAAAGTATATAATTAAAATAATGGAGAGGAGATGAAATCTCGGTCTGAGACACCGTGCGCGAGTATACATGTTATGGCGTTGGGTGCGAGTATATGAAGGTTAAAAGGTTTTTATGTTGCTTCCATCAATGCATTTCACGTAACTGTGTTGTTATCACTGACAACTTAATGAACCTAAAATCTGCTTAAAACCCTGTTTACATTAATGTGCACTTTCGGCCCCTTGCAACTAAAATATTATTTCCTCGTTAAAAGCAAATTTATCCTGTGGCGTCATTTTAAATTAAATAAAAATAACCAATTCTGTCTACAACACTTTGTATAAAAATTATCAACTTGTTTCAAAATTAAGGGTTTCTTCATAAAAATACAAAGTATAAACATATTACTGTAGAATCGTCTAATCACAGTCAATAAAAGCTTTATAAATGACCTTACAATGAAACCAGTCTCTTCATGGCGGTTAGTTATTTCTAAATTATATACATGTGCATCTACGAACACTGTTTGTTATCTACTTATGAATTGTAATAATGTAATTGATACATCGCACCCGGGGAAAAAAATGGCACAAATCAAAAAACCTGTTTTTTCAGTATAGCAGTTTGAATATTTCGTTCGAGTACATTAAATCAGTTAATTAACCAATAAAAACACATTATTTTACAAAAGTTGAAAAGCATTAAATCAATATTTATTAGGTTTAATACTACAATAGTGATACAATTATCAAAATGTCACTATTTTTTCTTGAATTCGAGTAAAATATTATTATATAAAAACGACAAATTCGCACCCTGGGAATAACAATGGCACAAGTCAAAAAAATGCATTTTTTGAGATAAGTATGCAGAAATAAATCCTCGATATCTATTCTATCTTCGATAAAAAACGGCACAATTCTTAAAAAAATTATTGTGGCTTTAAAACGACAAATTCGCTTTTATAGCCACAGTAATTTTTTTAAGAATTGTGCCGTTTTTTATCGAAGATAGAATAGATATCCAGGAACATTTCTGCATACTTATCTCAAAAAATGCATTTTTTGACTTGTGCCATTGTTATTCCCAGGGTGCGACATAATGACTTGAACGCAAAATAAATTACATTTGTCAGTGTTTTAGGTAATCTTTATATACATCCTTGAAATGCTTTTGCAAATGGTGACCGGGCAGCTCAAAATGAACTCAACTAAACACCTCTTCTGAAAAGTCGTTAAAATGATTAAAAATTGGTTTAATAGGTTAGGTTAGGTTGGGCTATTTTTCAACTTTGTTTTTCATTGCTTTTACTGACTTTTCAAAGAGGCGTTGAGTTGAGTTGATTCTTAGTTGGCATGGAACCATTGCAACTAATACCATGTCCTTTGAAATGCTCTGAAATGATATTGTCCAGCCCGGAAAGATTTTTTTCTAAATAATTGGGGGACAAATATTTTAAGAATTGCAAAAACTTTTCAGTGCACTGGGTTGATCATTTACTCACTAATAACTACTGAATTAATAATACTTATTATACCTTTCATTTCCAATGGAAGTTTCTTCCACTTTATTATGGTGCCGTTTTATAGTCCAGAGAGAATAAAATCACGATAAGGATTCTGAAATTAGGGATAATATTATTCCCATAAAACGGCAACCAATGCAAATCCAATGGTTTCCGGAGCGGTGTAAAAGATTCCCATAACCGATATTTCAACCGCCAATAACTCCATCGACTGTCGCCACTAGTAAAACACTACCCCTTCTCCCTGCCTTACCCCCACCCACTACCCTTATCCCTATTATATCTGGCATACGTTGACGTATCCGATTACGGTTTCAAATTGTTATTACCGTATTTTTTTATCTTTGAATCCTGTTCTTCATGACGCGAGACTTCTCTTGTTATTAATACCTACTCATCCTGTAACAGTATGAAAAAAATGTTTATTCATATGTTTTATGTTTACAAAATCTCTAACAGTTAAAATAAAAGAATTATGGCAAAACAATTAAATTATAATTTTCAATTAAAACAAAACCAGAACATGGACTAATATCATAAATAAAATAATATTAGGTCCTTACATATGAAATTGGCGTTTTGTATGGTAGGAACATAATGTCGATTTTTTTTAAATATAATATATTTATAATCACTTTATGCACTTTTGCCATCTCATAGGTAGTTCATCGATCTCTTTACTAAAAAAAACCATTCGGACGGGAATCAATAAAATCTTTGAAGGCGGTTTGGACTACCCCATCGGAGTTGAATTTTTTCCGTGCAAGAAGTTATCCAAATTTCGAAAAAAATAATAATCTGTTGGGGCAAGGTCCGGAGTGTACGGTGGATGTCTTAGACATTCCGATTGAAGCTCCTCTAATTTGGTAGCCGTCTGTTGTGCAGTGTGTGGTCTAGCGTTCTAACACGCGTTTGTTGATTTGCTTCACTCAATTCGTGAGGTACCCACCTTTCAAGCTTTTTCACATTCTCAATTTGCTTCAAGTAAATTAAAACAGTTTTATCACTAACACCGCAGCCTGCAGCTAACTCGGACGTGGTTTGCGATGGATCCGCTTCCACAATAGCCTTTAATTCTTCATTATCAATTTTGGTCTCCAGCCGTCCACGGGGCTTGTTCTGCAGGTCGAAATTTCCAGAACGAAAACGTTGGAACCAAAAACGCACTGTGTTTTCTTTTGCGGCACCGTCGCCATACACATCATTAATCCTTCGAGCCGTTTCTGCAGCACTGGTGCCACGGTGGAACTCGTACTCGTAAATAACGCGATATTTCAAGTTTTCCATTTTGTAAACTAAGTGACGCAAAGAAAAAAAAAATTAAGGAAAAAACAAATGAATTTTAATTTTCGAAACACAAATACATGAGTAAATAGCTGTATAAATTTGAATTTGGAATTCCTAACAAAAGAGAAGATATTTGAGATCAAAGTTGCCAGTACGCCAAAACGCCAATTTCATATGTAAGGACCCAATATTACTCTAATATTTTAATCTCAGGGTCGTGTTTAGCCTAAAAGAAACTAAACAGTTAAAATTATTTGAAACAATAAAATCTATCGATAGCTTGTAACGTTTAAAAAATAATCAAATGTTTTAAATAAAGATTGTCACGGTTGTGAAAATTATTGCCAGGGCGCCAGTTCGGAAATTGAACTGAATATTAGATGGTCAATCAGTGGATATTAATATATTAAACTCATATTTAAACGATGTATTAGCTCACAGGTCAAAGGACAATGGAGATCCATCGTAGTATGTCTTCTTCTATAAAACAACGTCCAGTCTCTCTGACTTTCTATCCGGAACCGTTTGAAAAATTAGCTTGGCGATAGTATGTTTTAGGCAACAGAAGAATGCAAGATTCCATTTGTTCTAATTTTGTCTTTCAAAATAGGAATTAAAAATCAATTCGAATTAACGTGTAGCATACGATTTAATGACTGGGTGCTTACTTAGCATTATAATTTCAAACTGTTACAATCCCAGAAATACTTATCTCTTATGCATGTTAGATCCTGAGATCTTGATATTATTTATTTTGACAATTTGTTCTTAATTTTCTCTTTCCTTTGATAATATTCATCGGAGAAATAATGCAAGTATAATGCATTTTACAATAATAATGCATTCTATTTACCAATTTAATGGTCATTAGTAATTATAAAACATTGATTCAGGGGTAATTATGAGAATTATTATTGCAGTGCAACCATGTAAAAACCCTTTGTTTTCACTCAGGTTGCTCCGAATATCCTTATTTCCCATTATATTCAGTATCCATTTTTTGTCCAAATATTTGAAAGAATTTCACTATATTTTTGGTAACCTGCAAACATAAGCCTTATTGTAGGATAATTATTTCGAATACATAACATAAAAAAACCAAACCTTGTCTTTGGACTTCTTTATCTTCTCCTGCCCTGTCCGTTCAACTGACGTTGGCTATCATGTTGGCTATGCGGACTTTGTTTACTGTGGACCGGAACAGCTCTACAGTAGGCTGGCCAAACCACTGTCCCGGGTTTTTCAGCCATGATGTTCTCCTTCCGGCAAATCTTTCCCTGCATTATGAGATGCAAGATCTCATACTTCTCTGGATGTCTCATGACATGTCCTAGATATTGAAGTTAACGAATTTTTATTGTTTTGATAACTTCTTTTTCTTTATTCATCCGAACCTTCATTCGTAAATCTGTCCATCCAGCTTATTTTGAGTTTTTTTCTGTAGGTCCACATCTCGAATGCCTCAAGTCGCCTTATCAGCAAGCATCCGTACTTCTATTCCATAAAATAATACCGAAAAAACGTAGTATCTGACCGCATTCGTAATCCAAGGTTGAGATCATGACTACATTTGAAAAAATGGTTGTTCAGAATAACTTGGTAATCGTTAAACCTTTATCATGTGTAACGGAAGCATATTTTTAATTGTTTCCTGTAAAACAAGTAATAAAATAGTTTAATCGTCAAAATCATATCCAGTCCAAGGACTATTCCTAGGAATAGTTTATACTCGCAGAAGCTAGTTTTTAAATGTCCAATTCCTTTCAGTGATGGTAATATTGCACACTTTTTGCTGGGAAGCGCGGTGACTGTTTCGGTTTCGGCCGCGTTACCATGAGTTATAAAGGGACGTCGTATAATTTTATTGTCTTTTTTTTTACGTACGTCGTTAGTAAAGTTATACAATTTGATACTGGCCATTTGACGCTTGGGCCGGCCGAGTAAATTCATATCGATGTGTTTGTTATTCACAGATTTCGGAATTTAACCAAAAAAAGATATATTACTTGAATTTAATCAATCAACTAACTCGTATGAATGAACTAACTCGTAGAATACGGCTATTCGATTTTTGTGAACTTTTGAATGCACTGACGGTTTTTTTCTGCAGTGTTTTTTTTTTACTTTAGCTCCACACGGGAAGCCCTGACGAAAAAAATCCCCTCGGGGCCAATATCATATTTGGGGATGCTGTGCTGAGGGTCATTTTATAAAATGAAAGAGAAGAAGTTCTGGGAAGAAAATAAGCAGGAATATGGAAATCAGTGTGCCCAGGAATGACGGACATACGAATACATCCTCCCCACGAGTTTCGTGGGGAGGATGGATTGAAGTTTAAAATAAATTTAAATTAAGTTGAAGGAATTTCTTCAACCTTAATTCTTCCCCGATCTGGCGTGCCGAGTCCAGTAGGCAGACGCATCCCCTGCCAAGACCCGGATAAACCTCACCCCGCGAACCCGGACATCCCTGCTAAGTCACCAATCGTAGCAAACCACTGGGGGTGAGTTATGGCGGACGTATTGGTTATCTAATAAATGGTACCTATACCCGCCTCCCACATATTAAAAAGTTTAATAAATTTCAGCCTCTGTAGTTTCACGGTATTAGCGCGAAACACAGTGTTTAATTGACATTTTAATAAGGAGTAATAATTAACTGATTCCAATATATAACTGATTTTTTTCTAAAATGTTGGATATCATACTATGTATATTTTAAGCCAGCTCTTTTCAAAAAACGAGTGTGCTTTAAAGTAATCTAAACTTCTTGAGCTCCATCTATATGATAGGAAGAGAGAAAAAAAATGTGCGCGCGCACTGCTCTCTCTCGCTCCTACAGTATGATACAGACAATAGGCCTGCACTGTATTTTAGATATGCGAAACGTAACTGGCTATGAGAGAAAGAGAGAAAGAAAATGTGTGCTCGCACATCTCTCTCTTACCCCTACAGTAATGTACGAAACGTAACTCTCTCTCTTTCTATCTTCACTTACTTATATCTCCCTCTCAACTACCGTTCGCCTCGCTTTTCGTAACGCTCTCGTCACGCATTCACCAGCTTACTCTCCAAGTCAAGCGTGCGTAAAGAAGTTTTACTTCAAGTTCGATGTTACCGTGTTTTTCCGCGAAACGCAAAGTTGTATTTGTGGATAAATTATGAACACTTTTACCAATAAGTTGGAAATCACACTGCGTATTTGGAGGCAGCTCTTTCATAAAGCCATGTGGTCACCGTATCCATGTTGTTCCGCGAAACACACAGTGGTATTTGCGGCCAGGCACCACGTGGTTTCCGCGTGTGGTCGGACGCCGGGGACGGGGACCGGGGGCCGTGTGGCCGGGGTGACGACGGGAAAAGTGTTGAACAAAGTGATACAAACTCTAATAGTGGAGTTCAAATCATGACGGATTTGTGGTTTAAAGCTGTCCAAGCCACGATAAACCCGTAAATAAGCTGTTGATTTTTCATTACCAAATGTGGCTAGCAATCTAGACGTGCCAATTATGGCCGCCCCGGGAACCTTTATTGGATGCCATGGGTCACCCCAAGTGGTTCGCTACGTTTAGTGATTTAGCAGGGGTGCCCGGGTTCATGGGGTGAGGTTTATTTAGATCTTGGAGGCGGATGACCAGGACACACTGAACCCCAGATTCCTACCCACCCCTTAAACCATTTTCCTTCCCATAACTCTCCTCTCCTTCCTTTCCTTAAAAAAAACCCTCCACACAGCATCCTCAAAGATGACATAGGCACTGAGGGAAATTATTTTATTCAGGGCCTCCTGTGTGAAGCTCATGTAAAAAAAACATAATTCTGTATTGGCGAAATAAACAATTCGCTGTTGCAAAATCATTTTATCTTCACTTTATAACATACCTGTTTTGCCTTAGATTTGAATTGAAAATGTGGAAAATGGCGTCTTGTCAAGTACCGAAGCTCTTGATAGATATAATGTTATGTGGGTACTTATAAATACTGGCGTTAACCTAGCTTCTTTAAAAAAATTGTGCAAATGCATTGCTCACAATTGCTGCAACTACAGAGCTCATCGGTTTCGAAAGTTTTTTTTCTGTTCCGGGCAAATAATATTAATCTTTTGCAAAACCATTTTTTTCTTGTTTATGTCATTCCTTAAAATTATACTTACGTAAATAAAAATTCTCGTCTAAAACCGTCACGCAATTTCTTTTTGACAATAAAGGGGAGTTAATTAGCAAATAGGGTTTTACTCATTATTCAACCATTTTCGCTTCTCAAAAATCGAAAGGAATAAATTGTCATAGAGGTATTATTTAAGTCTATTGATCGCCTATAAGACTTCTTTCCTTTCTAAGAGCCATAGTTAGTTCAATACGTTAGTTAAATGAAATTGATGAAAAACTACAGTGGAATTCGCACAATGATCTTACCTCAAAAAAGCTAACAAAACTCATCTACTTCTTCAAAAAATTAAGAAATATCTTGTCGATGATAGATTTAAAGAGAGTACATTATGCTTTATGCCACTCTCGATTGGAATATGGAGTAATAGGATGGGGCTCAGCAGCATTTAATCGCTTAAAATAACTTAAGATAACTCAGAATTGCATCATAAAGACCATACTAAAAGGTCCCCATAAGGACGTCAACAACAGAAATTTTTAAACAGTTTGATGTTCCAAGCATACAGAAAATCTGTGCCAAAAAAATTCTGGTACATCACCACAAAAATGATTCAGAGGCAGGTACCTCACATGCTCATAAAACCAGAGCCAAATAAACAGACATACTCAATATACCAAAGTGTAACTCTTCATTTGGTCAAAGAAGTTCTGAATTTTTAGCAGTAAAGTTATATAATAAACTCCTACTTAGTATCAAACAAATTAAAACAAAAAATAGCTACATTAGCGACATTAAATGTTGGCTGAAGGAACTACCGGAAAATGAACTTACTAGTATACTTAAAACATCGTCATAGAAGTTTCTGGAAAACCTTATCCAAACAATGAAGTTAAACCATAGAAGTCGCTGAAAAACTTATCCAAAGCATAGTCCCCCTCAGCGCAGGATCTCCTAGTGAGGAGGACTACGAATATATTTTCTATTTTATATATACATCTAACTAACATTGATTCATATAAAAATGTAAAAAATATTATATATATAGTTACTAAATAAAAATAAATAAAAAAAGTAATTTTGCATAACGAACGACATAATTAAAAAAATATATTGATAGTTCAATACGTTAATTAAATGAGCCAGTAATTTTGCATAACGAACGACATATTTAAAAAATATGTGTATATTGATAGTTAACCGACACTTATCTGATACTTTGGAGGCCGCGGTAAAATTGATCAATCGTTGGTAGGAACATCTGTTAACAATCGTAGACCGTGCTCGCCAATATTGATAACTAACCGTAGATGACGGATTTGATCAATATCATATTGATAATGATGGTTTTATCGATCGACCATGACCTCCAGTTAAGTTTCGGTGAAATAATTACTTACGTTAGTGCAAAAAGGATCTGTTAACAATCGTAGACCGTGCTCGCCAATATTGATAACTAACCGTAGATGACGGATTTGGTCAATATCATATTGATATTGATGGTTTTATCGATCGACCATGACCTCCAGCTAAGTTTCGGTGAAATAATTACTTACGTTAGTGCAAAAAGGACAATCAAAGTGAGAGAGAGAGAGAGAGAGCTTAGTCTATCATGTCTATTGCATAATATGGAATGTTTAAATCCTTAATTTTTGATACAGCAAAATATGAGATTTTGATTAATATGTAATGTATTCAGAAAGCCTTTATCCACTTGGAGAATAAAGTTGACTCATGGTGATGATATATTTCTAAAAATAAATCGCATTATTACGCTTTAAGCAAACAAAATAAGAGCTTTCATGTAACAGCCTCAACTTTGCTTGTGGTGTCGCGATGAGAAAAATAAAATTTGATGTTCACTAGTTGAACCATTAACCTTAATCGTGTGTACCAATACGTGCGAGTGTGTGTGAGTGTATGTGTGTGCACGGGTACACAGAAAGCCCCCTGGTATGTGTCATCTCCAATAAAGTCCATGCGTCACTAAAACAACCCCTAAGGCTTTCGAAAATAGTGAAAAAATAACATTCCACTAACACAAACACAAGGCTGGTGGGCCCGAAGTAATTGGGTACAGTCCTACCGCCGCACCCCCTAGCAGGTTTATTTTGCATTTTCCTACTGATGTTTTATACTTCTGTTTTAATGACATAGTCACAAAGGCTTGTTATTTTTGGCGGACGAATTCGAAATGATCGACGCACGCTGTATGTATTATAAAGCTCTTTATACGACGGTCAAATTTGCCGTCATTTGGGTGGTTGCCAATCGGAATGGGCCTTTTGCCTGTGTGTTTGCACAGTATTGACTTTCTTGCGTGTTTTTTCCGGAGGTTTATTTTTTTGCTCGTTAATTTGCGTTGACAATTTGTCACAAAGCCTATCGATTTCATTTTATTCACCCGGCGAAGTGCTTTCCATAAATCCCTTCATTAGCTTTTACTTTTACAATGCCAATAGATTGAACGTAACAGTTTTTTTTACGATTTTATCTGTTCAGTATTGAATGTTGAATTAGGGTTTTTTTCGGATTTAGTGTCATACAAGTGGTTTCATAAAAAAGCCAAAAACTTGACGAGTCGTGTTTGCTTTATAGGTGATTTAATTTCTTTGCCTACTATACTGTAATTAGAATAATTGTAATTCACATTCTATAAAAGATTTTTTCTGTAAACAAACACAAAACTTTATAACGATGGGTAGATTTGGATTTTGGATGGGCCTGTTCATTAATACTTACCTGCGGCCGATCCATCCATGTTATTTTGACTCTTTTATAGGGTAATACGTGAGAAGAGGTTATGTGTTATGTTGAACTGAATTTAGATATATTTACAACTTCACATTTTATGATTTAATATAAACGACAATTATTTATACTAAGTTTAACAAGAGTAAAAACTAAGAGATGCACGACTGCAACCCACCAAGAACAAAACACCTTCAGGAATGATTACCAAGAAAACGAATTTTGCTAAATCACCAAAACTGTCATTTCGATGCTTGGGTTTTTGTGTTGCCAATTGTAAAATAATATTTGTAAAAGTTATGTTCCGAACAATATGTAGTACCTACAACTTCAAACTGAAGAATTACTACTCTTTGACATTGTTATATTCCGTGCAAAACACCTTTCAAACTAAATTAATGCATAGAGCCCCGTTCGTTAGTCGTATCTTTTGTGTTTTTTTTCCTTCTGTGCCCTTTTTCATTTGTTTTAAACAAAACTTTCTTTCAAAAGGAACTGAATATAATTGGCAATTTATTTTCTTCGTATCTTCTTCGCCTTTGTCAGCACTTTTTGAACCGTTGGAGAGTAAAGAGGTAGAAGGGGAGGGAGGAGGTGATCGGCGTTGTTTTGAAACGATCAAAAGTAAACTAAACGAGATCGGGGACCTTGTGCACGGAATAAACTAAACTCTGGACGGGAAACGGGGAACTTGCCTAACTGCCCGCAAACTGAAGCGACTCTGATATTCTCTATTGTCTCATCCGAACTCGGGCGGCGAGAACATTATTGGTTATTGATGCATTTTATTGCAATCACGTGTTCCGCCAACTTTCAGTACCTGCCAGCTACTACTTACTGATACATTTCTCTTTCCAGATTGAACATTATACCAAAGATAACTGGTAAGAATTAAATCCAATGGATTGTTTTACCTCCGTAATAATTTGATGCCGTAGGCTTTGATGGTTGAAATTAATATCCTTTGATAAGCGGGTATGTTTCATATTCCTCGGTAATGTCATTTGAGTCGCCCGGACTTTTGTCAGACCTATTCCATTACGGATATTTCTTCTCCGGAAAAGGGGAAACCTTTCCTATGTAGCAAAGCGAACGTAAATAATGACTTCGTGTCTCACATCTTGTCAAAAGGCAAATAGATTTGTGCATCTCGGCAGAAAATATAAATTGAGACAGATGTAGATACATCGTAATGTTACTAGCCCGTCATTAAAATTTGAGAGTTCGGATTTGATAATACTCATTACTGTAATATTTGATGTTGATAATATTTGCGAAAAACTTTGGATCTTTATATCTTAAACTTAGCCAAACAAATTTTTATTGTTCCATGAATTTCAGAAAGACGTTTAGTTTTCCTGTTTGTAAGAAACCCAGATAAAGATAACCCATTTGTCGTTACACCGGCCATAATGTCTTCCTCCGCCAATATTTTCCAATTTAAACTGCTGAGCTAATAAATCTCCCATCCGAAATTGGCTACCACTATTTCCGAGATTATTGCATTCGCCGGTTTTCAGCTTACGAGTAGCTCCAACAACTAGCAACTGGCAACTGGCAACTAGTGCACAATAGCCGATAATTCCCCGACATATTATCAGCGTTAGATAAGGGATTCCCTTGTTATTTTAAGTTGCCGTAGTTTATACTTGAATGAAGTTTCCCTTTGGAGGAAGGAGAAACACTAACATAATAGGAGAGGCTTCGCACTACACTGTGCCGAAGTGATGCAAGGACTGAGGGCTAAGCTCCGAGCTGCGAGCTGCGAGCTACGAGCTACGAGCTCAGGGAGAGAGATGTGATGTATGGGAACTGTTGAAGTGAATAGTGCTCGTGAACTTTAACGGTTGCTTCTTGATGCCTACATTGCCTACTGAATATTTTATACCGCATTATATTCAATCGCACTTGAAATAATATTGCCACAGAAAACAGGTGTCCAGATATCGATAAGTTTTTTTTTATCGCGTAATTTTTTGACTCCACAAGCTGCTTCAATAACTTTTTATTCTTATCTTAACGATATTTTTGGTTCTTTCAGAATTGTAACGCCTTTTGTCTCGCACTTTAAATTCTTTCTTTTGTGAACGGTGAGCATTTTGACCCGTGCAAAAATCACCGGCAATTTCGATTCCACGGCCCGAGCGCAATTTCCCGACCGCCATTTGGGGATCAAGCCGGGACTCCAAATTTAAAACACATAAAATTACCAAACAAGGCACGGCCGACATTACGGCAAAGAGTTGGCCCGGCAGATAAAAGTGAAATGACAATCATAATAATATCGGTAACAGTATGGGCTTGGGAAATTCCACAGAAATTCGCACTTCCGGTGGAGAGATGTCCTTATCGCGGGCTGCAATGCCCCCGCCTCCCCCCTACCACCTCCTTCACACTACCTACCCTGTATTGAAACAGTCTACTGCCTGCTATCCTGGCCACTGTTATTGCAAAATACCAAAAAACTTCGCCAAATTTGGAAATAAATATATTTGATCATTTTTTTATTTCGTTACACAGAAATACTGCCCCGTTTCTGTCAATACGATATTTGTCCTTGCAGTATCAATTTAGAGTCATTTACGTAATTCTAGGCAGACAAAACCTTTGAAAATAATTTATTTATATTATCACGAATATCTCAGTTGATTTGCTTAGAATCAATGTCGGAATAGGTGAATTATGTTTTTTCTTTCTTTATTTCCTTGGATAAGTAAGATTAGGTACCTACGTATATTATAAGTTTACATTGATATTATAAGTAATCGAATGAGTTCTCGAAAGAAAATCTAATAAAAGTCTATTTGAATTGATCATATTCATACCGAATCCTTTGGCAATAAAACTCTACCGATTTCCACGAATTCACATTACAGATCACGCTCTAATTCTCGGAGGGACAAACATCATTATTTACGATGCACGTTTGAAAGTCCCTTGTATATCTGCTTGTTCATCTACTTGTCCAACTTCGACTACTTGCCCTGACCCATCTCCATTGCCCGAAAGGAGCGATCGATGAATGTGAAAAAACGACGGCCGTACATATTGAATACCTCCAGCAGAGGTCCACCCCAAACTTTTTGTCAGGGATATTGCCCCAAGTCTCCCCATTCAGCTCTGCTGCCCGGGTATTTACTGCCGCAGATAATTTCAACTTTCTACCGAAAATAATAAATCTTTTAACAGCAACAAAAAAAGAATACGTCGATTTTTGGAAAATACATTATGTCAGACAATCTTAAAGTCACACCATATATGGCATTAATAAATACGCGCTCCCTCATAATTTGTAACTTTTTCCAACGTTTATAATAATTAATTTTCCAGTACGTTCCGAGTTCAAAAACCTTGAAATTATTTCGCTCTCTCGTATTTTTACTCAATAACCGAAAAGTCTGATTTCATCTTAATTTCAAGCGAACATTCTTAATTTGATTTAAAAGGAAAATTAATTTTTCGTTGAGAAACCCTGTATCACCGCGTTGTTACGTCTTTCGGCATCTACTCAATTCAATTCAGTACTTATCTATAACGAAAAGCCCGACTCGCTCGTAATTGGGTGATGAATAAAAGAAAAGGGCCATTACTGAAAAGGGACGGAGGCATGGGCCCGTGGACAGGGGGCCCTGCGCGCCCATTAAGGCTCCCTTTCTTCCTCGCTTTATGCAAAACCCATCTCCGAACTTATATTAAAAATTGCTCGGAAAATCAAACGGCAATGTTTCATTTTGGCTCTTACGGCCATTCTTACTTTTACAATCTAATTTTTACGTTGATAATAATTTATAATATTTCGCTTCACATAGTCAGCGTACCACTTGCACATCCAAGAAAAACACCCTGACTTCTTGTGTTTTTAGGGTTATGGAATCTAGCTTGTAATGCGTTATTATGTTTTGACATTACAGCTTAATCGTTTTTAAATATAACATATTATACAGACTCATTATATTCTACTTAGCCTTCCAAACAAGGAGTAGATTCAAGTAACGTGTACGGTGTGCAGGGCATACCGTTTAATATAAGATACGAAAATATTGATTTTCTGAAAATATACGTACAAATTACACAAAGCAGGAAAAGCGTCACAGATGGTTCCATATCCATAGCATAACGATTCATTTACGCGTGGTATCAGGTGGTCATAAAGCTCACCTGTGCGGATACAAGAAATTACTTAAGTTGCAACAACAAATGGATCATTTTGTCCCTGAGTTAACAAACTAAGTTTGCCTCTTTTTTGTCATACACTACGCTTAAGTGCATTTGAAACTTTGCATATAACTTTACCGCAAGATGCTTTCCATAAAACAACAAAAGACTCTCAGGAAAATTGTGTCTTTTTTGCTTTCGCATAATTGCTTGTCTGAAATATGAAAAGATTCCGAGACCGTTAAAACTTGGCCTTTTTTAAAGTGAACTTAAGCTTCTCCAGTGAATGGCTTACCTGCTCTGGTCTGGTATAATAATAATCTCTATTCAAACTACGAATATATCGACCTTTTCCAACTACCAAAGATACCATGATTAATATGCTTTCAATGTTTTCTTAAGTGCCGTTTTTACACAAGTTAAAACTTGAAGACTGCCTAGGAAAAAATACTATTAACTAAGTTCATTATAGAAACTTTGAATCCAGTTAATTGCTTTAAATTTTAAAAATTGTTCGTCACTTTTGAAGCGGAGATAGTACAAGATTTTACTCCACTGATTCACAATTTCAAAAATTACTCTGTAGATTCGGGGAAAATTGTAACAGACGACTAAGGCCCGAAACTTGTAGATCCAAGTTATTCCCGGCTACAGACTACGGGGTGGAGATTGTCCAGATGATAGCCGATCTTTGGTAGAGGACACTTGAATAAAAAAAGATTAAATCCAATCTTAAAACGATGCAACGCAAAATCATCCGTTTTTGTTTTGAAAATTTGATCACTTTGAAATATTATTTTAATTAAATACTGCGAACAGAAAACACCTTTGCTATTGCTTTAATATAGATAGTATTTTTATAAATTTAGAAAAAATAAAGTATCTGGTTTTTGTAAAATGCTTTGAGAAGTAAAATCCCCAATCGTATGTGGCTTTAATGTATAATGTGGTAAATTTAGTTATCCTGATTAAGATGGGAAAATATTTCAATATCAGAGTCTGAACTTCACAAAATAAAACAAAACAATTTTGGCGATGTTTTTTTTTTGCATATAGTAAATCAAAAAACATAAATTTAACCATATCTGCGAAAGTAGTGCATGATTTCAACCAATCCGAATGTTACACACCGAGGATGACAACCTTAACTGAAAAATTCTTAAATTCTTAGTATTGCAATTAACCAAAAGTTCAATTATCTTATATTTGTTGATCAGGGAAAATTTCCTCCGAGTGTTATATAATGTGATGATAATACGAACTCACGTTGTGTAATAAGAATCATAATTGTGAAAGTTTGCAATTGTCGGCACTTAGGGCGCGTTAATTTTATGCTAAACTTTAAATAGTTCACCCCCGAAAGGTAAACGAACATGAAAATCAAATGGCGGGGCTCGTAATATATGCACGGGAACAAACGGTGGGCCTTATTGTTTGGACAA
Organism: Limnephilus marmoratus; assembly: GCA_917880885.1. Lineage (NCBI taxonomy): Eukaryota > Metazoa > Arthropoda > Insecta > Trichoptera > Limnephilidae > Limnephilus > Limnephilus marmoratus. The sequence continues at coordinate 65,840,643 of OU862906.1, forward strand.
ACCATCCCCTATATATCCCGGGTCGTAGGTACTGTTAGGGCTGGTTACGTATTGGATGTATGCGTTGGCTATAAAAGTGAATGGAATTTAAGCCAAACAAAAATTTTCAACAATTTTTTTAAACGTTTCATATGATTTTTTTATGATAAAATAGCGGCAATAGTAGATAATGTTCAGTTGTTTGGTTTGATGGAAATCTAACTAACCAATTAACTCACCATCACACCGTTTCACCTCAGGGGTAGGCAGAGAGGATGGACTGCCAAACAACTCGATCTTGGCACACACTCCTTACCTCTTTCACATTCATACATCGTCGCGTACATGCTCTTCTATTATTCTGACCCGACTCAAGTATTTGATTCACTTGGGCGTGTCATGTCTTCCTCGAGCGTCCCCAGCTTCTTCCACCATTCACTTTGCGTCATATATTCTCCTTACACTCCTTTCCTTGTTCATTCGCTATACATGTCCAAGCCATCTATTTTTTGTCAATTTTTTTGTCTGCCCACGCGAGAACATGATGCCGAATGAAATATCAAAATGACGCGACGCTTCTCGTTGAATGTCTTGCGCATGTGTGGATGAAAGTTCGAAGAGGCGGACGTAGCGCCATCTGTCATTTAAATTTGTTCAAACAAAAATACTAAAATCGCGATTAAAAAAGGGGAGGGTGGGGGTAGGAGAGGTAAAATTTGGAGTTATAGGTATTTTTTGATGCCAAATAAAAAAATATACAAAAAAAATGCCAAAAAAATTGGATTTTTTTCTGGATAGGGGACATCCTAATCACCTAGCGGTATGAAATATTCTTTAAAACCTGTTCTCATACCTACCAAATATTCAAAAAAAATCATAAAAATCGGTCAAACCGTTTCAGAGGAGTGCGACCACAAACACCGTGACACGAGATTTATATATATAAGATGTAACCAATATTTTGTTTCTAACATTTTATGTTGCCTATATTTTGTCAACTATTTATTTTCATTTTTTAAATTGGTTTTAAACATCTACTGCGTTATTTTTGAAAGGCTTTTGGGCGTTTAAATAAATTATAAACACCAACCCAGGTACGGTACGCGTAGGTAATTACAAGAACTTCATACCAGTGTTCGAAATAATCCTAAAACCTTTGTCGAATTATCTCATCTATCAATCACGGTAGGCATGCAGTAACAACGGCAAACCGCCGCGGTCGTTCAGCAAGATGGCTCGAGATGTGAATCAGGCCTCACAATGCAGGGAGTTTACACGCTCAGATTGACGCCGATAAGAGTAAACGCACTTCTGGGGCGTCATTGTGCCGAGAGTTTTTTTTGCCCTTTGTGCGAAATATCAGAGATGTGTGTACGAGTGGTTAGGGAGTTTTGGGGTAGTTTTAAGAAACAATCCTTTGGCAACCCCGGACAACCAACATGAGTACTGTCAGAATAAGGCTGTTTTACTATAAAAGAACAACAATTTAGACATACTCCGTTTATTCTTTTTTAAGGGAGGCAGGTGTGAGTATCGCCGCCCGGGAACCATTTATTGGATAACCAACACCTCTGCCACAGGACGCCCCAAGTAGATCGCTACGTTGGGTGACTTAACAGGGGTGCTCGGGTTCATAGGTTTTTCAAGGTCTTGGCGGCGAATGTGTCTGTCCACTTGCTGCATGGCGGGTAAGATCGAGAGAGAGGAAGTCTTTTGACCTCTCCAGCTAGAATCCCTCGATTGCCTTACACCGCAGATGAAGGGATGGATTCATATGTCCTAGACACACTGACCCCCAGATTCAAGTGGAGAGGGAAAGGAGAGGTAGGGAAGAGGAAGGTGGGGAAATACCTGGCTATTCAGATCTGGTCACCAAACACGGCTAGTGCCATTTCAAGTAACGTTTCAATACAGAATGGTGGTCTTACACGTTACACCAGGGCAATACTGATAGTGTCTTCCACTCTGGAACGGGCCTCAAAAATATATATTATATTATTTTCCACCCTTCATACCTTTTTCCTTTTCAGAACTTCTTCTCCTTTCCCTTAAAAGACCCTCCACGCAGCATCCCCGAAGATGACGCAAGCCCCAGGGGAAATCTCAGGGCCTTCTGTTTGGAGCTATTGTCTCGAACAGTGATTTCTGATGTTACGAATTTTGCACAGTTTACATTTTCTCAGTTAGCCCGACTAATTTCTGTTAACAACTTCGTTCTCAGCATAACGATTTTGGAAAATGCATTAACCTTAAAAAATTATAAATTATTTATTCTAATTGTTTCAATTGATTGATAGAGATTTTGAAAATTCAGTATCTTCGACGTGTGTTGTTTGGTATTAACTACATGTTAACTATTTGCTAAATAACATAGATTGTTTATCTGTTATTGTTAATTCATGTTCCAATCCAAACCACAATCAGGTAATTGACATTATTTTATTTATTTTCTTTGTTTTACAGTTTTTTTAGAGAAAAATGTGTCCTTACTGGGGTACCCCGTTCTAAGGACACATTGTACAAGTTTTCTTATTTGAATTATAAGTAAATACCTATGTTGGAATATTACCGAGGAAAATAATGAAGTTCAATCTAAAAGAAAGTACAAAACAAGCTTTATTATTTGTTAGGTTGCAAAATTTTATCTATATTCTTCATTCCCATGTCCATAATCCATTTTTCATGCTTCTTTTGAAGGTGGTTATTTTTTTATGGTTTTTATTGCAAGAGGGAGTAAATTAAATAATTTTATAGAAAAGTATTGCATATTTCTTTGTCCAAAAGTCGTTTTAGTTGTAGGTTGGTGGAATGAATGTTGTAATGTAGATCTTGTGAATCGGCCCGAGTTTGTCTGTGTAAAGTTATCCTGGTTTTTGAATGCGTACATTAGAATATCTTTTGTATATATGTAATTGTTTCAGTGACAAAAATCAGTAATAAAAACACTTCTTTCGTAATTGTTTATAGCACCATTAAATGCTACCAAAACTAAATTTAATTAGACCCAAGACACGTGTGTCGCCCGTGGATATTAACCCCTCGGGCCTTGAGCTAATGCCTAACGAAAAAAAAAAGAAAAACACACCCATTTTATTGGACAAATGTATTATACTCGTAAACGTTATTGTCACACAAATGTTTCATCGGTTCATTTAAAAATAATTAATAAAAATAATCACGAAGGTATAACATTTTAATTATATATAATATAAAGCATGTTAATTTCTATTTCTAACATCATTTAGATCATATTTCTCACCGCGATAGTAAGGCAGACACAACGATTTCCATGAGACCCATACGAGTTGAACAAATTAGACTGAGAGGTTAACAAGACGCAACTGTACCTTACATCTGATATGTTATAATATAATTTATTTAATCCCCGCGACTGGGATTCTTTGCGCCTCTCGCAGCCCTCCCCCTTGGCTGCCTGCGCGGCCACAGAGCCGCGGGAATGAGTGAATTAACGTGAATGATTATTCAAAGTTCCCCGCAAGACATAACGTACAGCATGTGGTGATGCTCTTGAGTTTGATGGATATCTTATTAAAACTTTCTCCATCTTGTTCACAGTATGAAGACCGAATGTTTATCATGAAATGATGTCAGTTTTGAACGATTTGAAAGTCGGGCGATAAGTTTGATAAAAGTTTTCGCATTACGTCTCTGTTCCCATGGAAAAAAGATTTGCAAAACAATCAGCGTTTTGAGTAGGTAGATTTTTCGAGATAAATATTAAGGTTATTAAATCTTGACGGCGGAATTCTCAAAATTGTCGATATTAATAACTTTGGGTTCGTTTTCTCTTGCCCTCTTCTTTTAAAATCCTTATTACTAGAGTGATAGTTAGATGGACATTAAAACGGTCATATTGTTAATATTGTGCACATAATTCGATATCGTTAGAGAAGTCATATATTTACTTGACAGGCATTATTTATGAGATAAACAGCTATAAAAATAAATGACTTAGCAGGGATGCCCGGGTTCGTGGGGTGAGCTTAGTGGCGGATGCGTCTGCCTACCAACTCAGAACATCGTTTTGCACCGCAGGGATTGATTCATACGTTCGTCACTTCTGGACACACTATCCCCCTGTTTCCTACCCACCCCTCATACCTTTTTCTTTCCCAGAACTTCCTCCCCTTCATATCCTAAAATACTCTCCATACAGCATCCCCAAAGATGACATAGGCAATTATTTTTCCACGAGATCATGTAGAGCTGTTGAAATAATCTCTAATGAGGAAGACTCTAAATGTACTACTATTAAAAAGCAACGCCGAAGCTTATTTTTTACGCTTAAGAAACATGTTGGTTTTTCAAACAATAAACGTGGTTAAAACTAAGTATTTTGTTCATTTTTAATTAAAATTGTGCCCCAAAATAAGTTTGCTGTATTTGAAGAAATATATTTAATTAGTCGTTAATGGAAATAAATAAAAAATATTTAAAAGGTCGCAGAACAAATACCCTTTGAATTTTCCAACAACCGTTCTTCAAACGCATCAGTTAAAAAAAACATGGAGTAGCAAAATAAATCAGGCAGTAATAAATTTTAAATATCTCCTCGCCGATTTTCCACCATCTCTCCTGCCAGCAAGTCCGGAGTTGCGGCTATCATCTTCCTGGAGATAGGGGCCCCTCCTCGGCTCCTGTTCTAATCGAGTGTTCCCAGCCTCACCTCCCGAGATGAGAGTTCCTGCTTCCCGATGACCTGACCAGATAACAGGTCGACGGGAAATAAATAAATCCTCCGAACGAATGAAAGACTGCCGCGGTGGCGTTTTCTTAAGGGTACTAACTAGGGTATTTACTCGGGTCAACTTTTAAAGGGAAGAGACGAATAATTCATTTAGTTTCGACCTGTTCCTTGACACTGACTTATTATTATCATTTGTTAACGATAGAAAAGTATTTTTTTACTCAGTTTATTATGTATTCAAAAATAATTTTCTACAATAGTAAAATGCCGTATGAAAAAGTAGCTAGTCACGACCACATACAAATTCAATAATTTATTTATCAAAAGCTGAATCTATTGTAAGGTACGGAATTACAGCTTGGGGACTTTCCTGGAAAACAAATATTAATCATGTTCAATCAGTTCAAAATTAGTTCATAAAAATTCATACGAACGAAGGCATAATGGTCCATACTCTTATCAGAATCTCAAAATTCATTCTATAAGAGCAATTCTTCAATTTCGGACTACATGATACCTAATTGATTAAATATATTTATTACCTGCCGAAATTAAAAAAATTACAAATGTAAAAACAAATATTACGTTGAAGAATTGGCTGGCTGAAATAAATAGAACACATACAAGTAAGCAAACAAGTTTTTTTTTTCAAAGTTAAAGCATCTACTGACAAACTACAAGTAGTTTATTGGGACTTTTCTCTTTTTCTGTATTATTTTTATTTCCTATTATATTTTATTGTTTTATCTTTCTGTTTAAATGAATTTTAAAAATTGAATTTTTAAAAAACATGATATTCTCCATATCACTCCGATGCAAGCCTACCAATCAGAATCAAAAAGTTGCTGAAAATAGTAATAGAGATCTAAACCGCCAGGTAGGTGTTTTCCAAATTTCGTCATTCACATTTCCTTATGCCCTCCAATTCTGCCTTACGAAATTCTGAATTCAACAGTCTCTCTTGTGCGGTAATCACATAATGAATGACTGTAGCTGTGTTTATATAGATAACTAGATAATTTCCAACATTGGGCAACACTTTATCCATCTTTATTTTTTTTACGTTAGCTCCACACAGAAGACTCTGAGGAAATTAATTTCCATCAGGCCCTGTGTCATCTTAGGGAATGCTGTATGAAAGGTATTTTTAAGGAAAGGAAGGAGGGGCGATCGGGGAAGGATAAAGGTCTGAGGGGTGGTTAGACTGGTTAGGAATCTGGAAGACAGCGTGTCCAGTAGTGACAGACGTAAATATCCGTCCTTCCTACTGCGGTACAAGGCGATTGGTCGAGAGAGTCCGGTTAGAGAGGTCAGGAGGCCTCCCTCAACCTGTCTCTCTCAAACCGGCCTGGTGGCAGTTGGGCAGAAGCGTTTTCCGCCAAGATCCGGACAAACCGCACCCCATGAACCCGGGCACCCCTGATAAGTCACCAACCACTTGGGAGAGGTGCTGATTATTCAAAAAAGGTTCCCGGAGCGGCGATACTTATACCCGCCTCCCAAATTATAAAGCCACATATATCGCCTTATCATCGTCACTATCTTCATTCTCACAAAAATGCCCCCCCCCCCCCCCTCTTATCAGAGAAATGTGCATTTATTCGAGTACCGAACTCCCCTCACCTAAAAAACTTTCCCCGCGCCATACAAAAATAATTCTCTGAAATTTTCGTTAAATTGTTATTTTTTCCAATAAAATTATAATGTTTACCTTTTGTTTGTACAAACAGATCATTTTTCATACAATGCTACATCAAGATATGTTCCATTTTAACGGTATCACGTTAGTTAAATAAAGGCGCAATTACATTAGGATTATACAGCTGTTAAACTCCACCCTACTTTCCCATCAGTACTACGTGTTCCACACCCTTGGTGTTATTATTGTAGCACTGAGGTACGCAAAGTAGAGTAACTTATCAATTTCTCTATGGTGAACCGGCTTTTGAATATTCTGACAAGATTTTAAAATTATTTGCCAGGCGTCTTGTCCCAAATTTTTTAATTACCTACTCACAAAAATCACTTTTTAGTCGTTGCTCAAGTTTATGTTACTTCTGGCATTTTTTTTTAAATGTATCTTTTTTTTCTTCTTATAAACTGACAAATTTTGTCAATAAATCAGATAAATCATTATATCGAAATGGCTTGCGTTGCATTTATGTAACTTCTTGTGGGGTGTCTATTCTGTCTATGGTACCGAAAGTTTATTTACCAGAATCGGGCAGCGGTACTTAAAAAACCCTCCACACAGCGTCCCCTAAGGTGACATAGGCTCTGAGGGAAAATATTTTCGTCGGGGAGTTGTATTGAGCTAATAAAAAAAAACGAGTGTGCTTTACACCACACGACTGAAGTAAAACTTCACTAACTTATATCTCCCTCTCAACTTCCGTTCGCCTCGCCCGATCACACTTTTCATAACGCTCTCGTCACGCATTCACCAGCTTACTCCCCAAGTCAAGGCCCGACCATTCGCCTCGCCCGATCACACTTTTCGTAACGCTCTAGTCATCAGCTTACTCCTCAAGTCAAGCATGCGTAAAGAAGTTTTACTTCAAAAACGCTCTTACATATGTGCAAATTCACCTCAAATTTCGAATTTTCAGAGATGTCTGTCTAATATGTACGATCGATATGTTTATTTTTAATAATTCTTAAGCTTAGTTAATTTCGTAGAACTAGATATAATTTTAATAATGCTGTAGTTTATTTGGGGCTTTAACACGCTGTCACGCTGTAATATAATCATAATGTAATTAATCCTTTGTCCGGCGGTTCATTAAGGTTACGTCAACATCCAGACTTAGCCTCGCTGGATTAGATATAACATCCTATGATGCAGCCACAAGATAAAAGCAGGAAATAAAACAATCACGAACATACTATGTAGTAAGGGTTGTTTTGTAGGATGTGGATAAATTCCACCCCTTTCTGGACACCTTCTTTAAGTCGTTGTGCGAGTATAATAATAGTTAGAGGCTTGCATAGGATAGATTTTTTTTGAACTCATCAAAATGATGTCTTAAAAAACACTTTTAACTCACTAGGAAATCATTTTAGATTGTAGATTGACACGGATTTTTAGGTGACAAAAGGAGGAACTAAATATGGTACGATTTTGTTTGATTGGGTGTCAAATTGTTATACAGGGTGTAACAGGACGTTCCCGAGGGATTTTAACCAGCGGGGTACGTCCTGTTACACCCTGTATAATAATAATAAATTTGGACAACTTATATAGCGCTGTTTTTGCGAAAAATCGCCTCATAACTGTTTTTGTTTTTTCAATGACATAAATGGAAAAACCTTTGAAAGATGATTCAGGATTTTTTTTTTGATTTTGGCATTCATCGACTTTGAACTATAAAAAGTACCGATAATTCCTATATAAGAACGAGTTGCACCAGTTATGTGCAGTCAGGTGTGGGGAAAAATATCACCATTGAAAAGAGTTTATTATTTTGACTGCTTACTCTTATCATTAAATTTTATTTGTATATTTCTCATATATCTCAATTTTATTTTAATTTTATTTTTATTTACTAGGTAGATACAAAAGAAAGTACAAATTACATATTAGGAAGCTTTGCCTGTCCAACTAGAAAAGTTTCCCGTTCCAGGACAGACAAATTGACAGGTTTAGTTTTTATTATACTTTACATAATTACATAACAAAAAAAAATAGAAAAACAACCTGGTAGCATACATTATATTATAATTTGGGTGACGGAAATAGTTACCGCCGCCCCTGGAACCATTTATTGGATAACCAACACCTCTGCCGTAGGTCACCCCAAGTTCGCCATGTTTGTTGAATTAGCGGGGGTGCCCATGGGGTGAGGTTTATCCAAATCTTGGCGACGGATGCGTCTGCCCACCAACTGTGTGGTAGGCCGGATCGGGAGAGACGGGTTTAAGGAGACATTTTAATTTCTCCAGCAGAACTCTTTTAGAACATCGCCTTACCGCAGTGGGATTGATGGAATCATATGTTTGTCACTCCTGGCGTACTGACCCCCGGATTCCTGCACACCTCTCATAACTTTTTCCTTCTCAGAACTTCCTCTCCTTCCTTTAGTAATCAAAAAATGAATCCGAATATTCAGATAATGTGTTTAATTGTTACGTGATACTATAAAACTTACGTTTGGGGATATATTTTCACATACTGCAACGTTAACCATATCACGCCGTAACAAATTCTTATTATTTTTCATCGCCTTTTTACTTCCACGCTGTGTCTCCATTATGTTTTTTACCTTAATCTCAATTGTGTTTTTACCTTAATTATAATTACCGCTGTCGGACACGAGTTAGGGTTGTCAACGCGGGACATGAACTGGACATTGGCCACTGTCAAACGGTACCGGTCCCGGTCCGTTTAGGATATTAACGGGCCGTCACACCCTTCGGGCGCCGCGTGAGTCTAGTTTCATCGCCATTAAAACACACTGCACTTAATTAAGCAAAGTAACAAAACCCCGGAACACAGTGTGGAATGACGGGACGGCTAGGGCTGTGGCGTGTAATTCCCGGTATAATTCCTCGATGAAGGCGGCCGCCTGACAACGCTCTGGCCAGTTTGACGATTCCGAAAACAAACATTAATACTAATTAGTTTGGTAGATTAGATTAAGCCGACGATTAATAGTGGCTAGTTTTGTTTATTCGTTTCCATTGTCCTTGTACAGTCTGATGTATTAATCCCTCCGTATTATGGATTAAATACAGACTTAAAATTAGCTTGGGTGTTATTACATTTACGATCATTTTTTTCATATATGTGTACACATTACTTTAATTCCTCTAATTGATTCGCTTTTGGAAACACTCGTATATGTCACTCATAGAAATAGTTGTCTCCCTTACTATCATAGTGATAAATACCACCTAAACGATGTAAGAAAGGAATAATATCACGCATTATCTTCAAATCTAAAAGTTAACCACAAAATTAATAAAATGTACACCTTTGAAATCAAAGTTTCGGGTCGCAATTTGAAAGAAAATTATGAAACTTTGGGAATTTTTTACCAATTATTTTTGCATTGAAACGACAAAAAAGTGAGGTGACGATAATGTTTATAATACGTCAAATAAAATATGTATATTTTTCATTATTTTTTTTAATCTTTTGTATGTTAGCATTCTTTATTTTGAATTATAAAATTTAAAAGCGTGTTTTATCACCTTTCAAAAACTGTTTTTAGTTTTTGAATACGTTCAGAAGTATTCCATCTATTTTGATTTTATTGAAAAGCGGAAATATTTTGATCTTCTGACAAATTATGCCCGAGGCCTGAGGGAATTTAAGAAAAAAATGTTTTTACTTTACACTCCCGAAGTGAACTTCGTTTGTGCAAAATTCTATATTTTTAATGATATGATTTCATAACCCCTAATTTAAATGCCTATAAATCTTCATTCAAAAAATCTCTTGAATAACATACTCGTACATCAACAATCTTAATTCGTGTGCTCTGGTATCATTGAATTAGTACCTCCTTTTTATGAAATTTCTATTGCAATAAAATCTTTTCCTCTGAAAATATATTTCCATTGTGAGCAATGGAGTTTTGACAAATTTAGCTGTCAAATATTTAGAAAGTACTCCAAAACTCATTTTAGTTGTTCAAGAAGAATTTAAAAATCGAATAACAGTGTCAAGATTCAAGATTACTTTTAATTGGACACTAAATGTAGATAAAATTTCATAGAAGCAAAAAAAAAAACAGCAGGATTGTGCTACGTTATTTCGTCAACGTGGGAATTATTTTTATTATAAAGTTTATTCTGGCGGTAGGTAATACTTATTGTGAATTTAATCAACTTGGGCGTTAATGACGCCATCGTCGCTATAACATGCATAGTCGTAACACTAGAGTGTCGCTCTACAAGCAGGAACAATAACATTATACCCGGAGCAGGCATTAACAATATTACCGACCACAGTGACGTACTATTCACCGGGAGATTTGGACCAGCAGACCCTGGGCTTTGTCATGAATTGGGACTCCCATCATATTATTAGAGCATTTAATAAGACAATGAAACTTCGAGCTTAGGAATAATAGGGTCAGTATTTTGTTGAAACATGACGAAATAATATGCAGGTGTTTCTAAAATCTAAGGCACCACCTCACGACAAATTCGGAAACCTATTTTTTTACAGCATATAAAGATGTATTTTCAACGAATCTTTAGGTATTATGAGGAAATTACGTTTTTATTTATTTTATCAATTTGAAATATAATGTTTTCTTAGAAAAACATCAGTCTGAAGATTTCATATCTGGGTCACAAACTTCGAGGGGAGAAATATCACTTGCTACAAATAATATTTAAAATTAAATTAATATTGTCTGATAATAAATAAATGTCTTGGCTGCGAAATGTACGAGAGTGGACCGGTATTAGCAGCACAAAGAAGAAGAAAAACATCTTCATTAATATTGAACTTTATAAATTTCCAATTTCAAAAATAGCACCTTTTTTATAATAACATGGTGCTTTATATATGATTGTATGAAGCGGGGAACCCTTTTGAGCGGTGAATTTCGGTTTCGTGATATTTGCACAACTTTGTGCTATTATTTCTAGATCGACCGTACTCCATTTAGTTCTCAGTGTCATTCTCATGATGAACCAAGTTGCTCTAGAAAAATAGTTAAACAGTCGTAAAAGAATAAAATTCGTAATAATGTTTGTTCAAAATTTTCAGTATAAAAAATTGAGCGAAACCGGGTAGTAAATACTTATTTAACTTTGTTTTTTCCTTAGAAGATGAAATCATAAGAGTAAACTTAAACTTTATGACGCAGTGTTTATTCCCGCGCTGTGGAAGCAGGTTCGCTGCAGAGCGTCGGACCATCGGTTTTTTTTTTATTTTTACGTTTTTAAACGTAATTTTAATCAACTCATATATTTTTTTCCATGTTTCTTTAACATGGTAAAGATGATAAATGAGACTAAAAATCGTTTTTGTACCATTCTCCTTCCTAATAAACTTGTTTTAAATTTTACACAACTGATAAACTACCATTTAAATTAATGATTGTTTATCGGGATATAAAATTTTAAACACGTTTATTAGTGAGGCCGTATGTAATCAAATCTCGTACATATTTACTTTAATTCCTTACATTTAAATCTTGTTTTCCAGTTTTGGTTCATTTCCACCGTTTCATTGAACCAACGGCAACATAATACTTTATTTTTCAGCACAAAACAGCCGGGGCTACCGGAGACAATGGTGTCGACTCTATTATGCAAAAACACATCCAACTATCACACGCTGGCAGCACTGGTTCATTTATAACGCGTATTCTGTGGCATTGTATCAAGATAAGCCACCGGTTCCGTGCGCCCGGCGGCCCGCAGACCTTGCGGTAGCGCCCTGTGCCTGTGATCCGGTTTCCGGCGCTGACAGGACCGGTGCGCTGTGTTCGGTGCCTGGAGCAACCCTGATTCATACGTAATACCGGTCGTATTGCTGCCGAGATTTATTTACCAATGCATCAGTTTAATAATTTATCGTTATACAATATGTCAGTTTAAATAAATCAAATTTAATGTTCCTAACATTTTTTTTTCATTCAATAACTACCATAAAATTAAAATCGCAGCCTTTTTTTTAATAATATTTTATTTCAAGATTCTGTAAAAAAAAAAAAATTATTATTTATTTAATATTAATTTTTTTTACAATAAGTATACAATTTTTATATATTATACAGTGTTACAAAGGAATATAAAAATAGCCTTCTTCGCCATAAAAAGACAAGGCTCTTGTGTTTGGTAAGGGAATTATGCTCAATTATATGAAATCATAAAGTAAATAATAACAAAAAGATAAGTAAGAAAGACTCGAGATTTTTCAATAATACATTTCAAGATTTAAAAGAAATAATATTATAGATATGATACGATTTTAGATTTTCACGGCCAAAATTTATTTTGTTATTAGTTTTTGGGGTATTATGCCGTGTTACGCTACCTCCTTCTTTAGCCAAAGTTTCGGACAGTGTTGCAGTGTCCATCATCAGGGCAGATGTGTAATAGTTAGGGGTGATATTTGTACTTATCTACTTAGGAGCGATACCGTGTCACCAGCTCCACTCCTCTACGAGCTGGCGCTACAATATACTTCAACATGTTTTTTGCGTTAAGCCTTGATGTAACCGTCAATTACCGGATACCAGGAACTATTGAGCTTAGCTCCGTCGTCTCTATTAATATTTATAGGATTTAAAGACGACGGAGCTAAGCTCAATAGTTCTTGGCATCCGGTAATTGACGGTTACATCAAGGCTAAACGCAAAAAACATGTTGAAGTATATTGTAGCGCCAGCTCGTAGAGGAGTGGAGCCGGCGACACGGTATCGCTCCTAAGTAGATAAGTACAAATATCAACCCTAACTATTACACATCTGCCCTGATGATGGACACTGCAACGCTGTCCGAAACTTTGGCTAAAGAAGGAGGTAGCGTAACACGGCATAATACCCCAAAAACTAATAACAAAATTATAGATATGAATTCTTTTGGTAGTTTCAGGTAATTTTTCAATTTAAGTTGGGACTCATGATTATTTTCGATAATAATTTTTTTATTATTTTTAACGGTAGTTAGTTAGTAGTAGTTAAATAAGTTAACTAAATAGAAAAGGTATTTTGAATGTGCTTGGTATTAAATTATGGGATTTTAAAATTATTTTGATGTCTTGCTGATATATTGAATTGAAAAATTTAAAAAAAAATTAATCCATTTTTAGTATCATCTACATATATTTGAAGCGACACTCCCAACTTCATGATAAAGTTTTTAGATCTGTGTATATTTTCCATCTACCTTCTTTTTCATCTCTGCAATGTGGGTTATAAATTCAACTTCTTATTATTTTATTGCCAAGAGGGAGAAATTATTTAAGAGCCGTAAGAATTCCTTAAAATCAAGCTATTTGTGTAGCTGGCACTTCAAAGGTCTATAAAATCGCTGATTATATATTTTAGCTGTGTAAACATTTTTTGAGATCATTCTTAACAGTCTTTCGTGTCACATGATGCTGTCAGATCTAAAAGGGGGTGTGATTTTGACGGTTTTCGGAATGGAGGGCTGCTTACATCCGGTGGATAGGGTGTCGGGAGGGGGTTAGGTAGGTTGTTGTGGTGTGGAAGTTAGGGGGGGGACTCGGGGCCCGGGGGCACGCAGCCTGTCCCTGACATGTTTCCAATCTGTGCCGCGAGGGGACGCCATATTGTACCCCAAAGCCTGCCATAGAATAATCTTTTGTAATACGACGAAAAATCACCGGGATTAATAATCATAACACTCGCCGCAATGATGTTATTCCGAAAATATATATCAAAGGAACAAAAATAAAAGTGTTTATAAAACATTCCCTTCGTAAAATTACCAAGTGTAAATATATTCTTACCTGTGGGAGGAGGTACATAGCAGTGGTGGTCCGTAAGTTTTCAGTCAGCTTGAGTGCTTAGATTGAAAAATACGACGTTAGTGATGTTGAATAAGATTTTTTTTTTAATTTCAATATTATGTATGAAGATTTCCAGGATTATCTCAGTTTGGAGATGCGCCGAATATACATACTGAAAGATCTTCATACAAAAAGTTTAAATTTTTAATCGAAATAATACCTATGAACCTACTACATAGCTATTTTCTCTTTTAAATTTCATAAGGTTGTATAAAAATACGTATTATCCTTGCAATGGTGTGATATGGAAATGTTATATTTATCATGTGACTGTGTCACGTGTTAATTTTTGACGGGTTGTCTCACAGAATTTTCACAATTCGTCAAATTTCAAAGTTAATGTTCAATTTCTGTTTTTATCCAAGTGTTGTGAAACAACCGGCACATGGTGAAATTCTTAAACTTTAACTGCTGACGTGATTTTTTTTTTAAGTATTCTTTGAAAATTTTCAGGTCCAAATTATTATTTATTGGACAATTTAAGTAAAATAAAATAAAATGTCTTTTTGGCCGTTAAATATCTTATATTTAACAATTTGGATATTATGTAATAATTTGTGGAAAAAATCACTTGAGATCAGAAATCAGTCTGTATTATCTATTAAACTAAATAAAAACAGTTAACTCACTTTTATTATAATATTTCAATAGTGTCTCGATTAAACTATATGTATAAAACTTCAGTAAAGTTGTTTATGTTTATTTTTATATAGTAAAAATCAACTTTAAAAAGTCACGTAAGTACTGTCAACGGGTCAGAGAGGCCCGCAAAAAAAAATTAAATGAATTTACTTATAGAAAATTAACTTTATAAATTTTAAATTAAAATTTACGGCTCTGGCGTCACTAAATTCGAAGCTACTGGAAGCGGCGTGTGCGTCACCGCGGGGGAGGGGAGTATTTCGATATTATTATTATTGCTGGCCTGAGCGGCACCACGTCAGCAGTTAATGGTTAAGGAAATTTGTAGGTTATTGTATTAAATTCTCCCAAAAAGAAACATATATTTTAGTTAATTGAAAACAAATCACTCTGTGAAACATCACTATATAATCAAAATTATTGACATGTTTCGAAACCAAAAGTTTCTTGGTCAGGATATTAACATTCAACATTCGTGTTTTACAGAGTGATTTGTTGCGAATTTGCAAAAGATTGAAGAATATAATTTAATCTTAAAACCATTAAATTTTAAAATTTATAAAACTGTATTTTTCGGGAAAGCGATGTAAACAAAACATGAATAAAAACAGTTTGCGGTAGCACTTTTAGAAATCCGTTATTTAGATCTTTTCATGAAGTTTGAAGTAAAGTCAACAAGTATTCAGATTATGTAATTAACTCATCTTTACCACTCTAAACTAAATTTGTGTATTAAAAAATCACAACAAGAAAGTTTTCGTGCGCAAATTCGACTCGGCGGCCTTGGCTTTCAAACGACCAAACTATAATTCGGTTCGGTTCAAAGTTTATACTTTATTTCCTAACAATTTTCGAAACAATTATGTGGGGAGAGTTCACACAATTAAAGCCATTAACACTTTCGGCGCGCTTATCTGTAAATGGTGTTTTCCGTGCCTAGGTAATTTCAAGAATGAGATTCGCAGTTATTAATTAACATCTGAGTCTGCGTATACAAAGGATTTAAAATTATGCGTTTTAAGCGAAATATTAAGGCAAATGACAGTTGTGAATTATTAGGTATTATTCTAACGAGGTCCTATTCTGAAGCAGGCGGTACTTATGTACCTGAATTCGCCGGTGTAATATTTTAAGCGGAGCAGGCGGGCCGCTGCGGGCTACGGGCTATAAACAACACATTGTGTGGAGTATTAACCTGGAGGACACAGCATACAGCGGGACCAGGAACCAGGGAAGTGGAATGCGAGGATTAGCAGACCAGTGGCGGTCTTACCGCTGCTCCGTGTTGCTGGGTGTTAGTTACATCCGACAACGGAAGAATAAGTGCGAGCTTCCTGGCCTGATTCATTACACTCCAAATTGCAAATATTCGAGAATATTCTAATGTGCTCAATAGTCTTCTTGCTACTGTACAGGGCGGTTCCGATGAGAAAGATTCATTATTCTCCGTACCAGCATTATTAAATAATAATACTCAAAATCGATTTTATTCAATATTTACCTACGTTCAAGTTAGCAAAGTAAATGCTCAGACGCGTGATTATTTGTAATTATTTTTTATCAAAATTTATGATTTTTCATTAACGTCAAAATGTCATCGCGCCAAATTGCAAATATTCGAGAATATTCTAATATGGTCAATCGTCCTACAAATCTTACATCCTGGCTTCGTCAGAGATCTTAAGATTGCAATCCGTTTCTAAAATAATCCAGGTGACAGCGTACAGATTATTTAATGAATTATTTTCATAATTTGTAATAAACGCCTCCGCCACTGTCCTTGCGGCCGCCTTGTGTCCGTGTGACAGTCATATTATCACCTGTCCCGCGCACATGTTCCGAGTGATCTTCCTGCTCCCACTCATAACGCCAGCCTCCGTTATTTATCACCGCCCCCTCCACCGATGGACCTCCAACCACCGCCCCCCTCAACCCCACCATAATTATTTGGGGGTTAAATTAAGGTCGGGTATTCATTTTAAGGCGGTTCGCTCATTGTCGCTTGAACGATAAACTTATATATATTCGCCGCTGAATGCAGACTTTGGAGAGGTCGGAATTTTTATTAGCAACGTAAATTTCTTTAGTTTTTTTATTAAAAAAGACCAGATTTGCATACCTTGATAAAATTCTGTAGTCGGAATTAAATTAACAATTTAATTTGCTGTTGTGTTCTTGGCGAAAGAGGGTACTATAAATGCGTGCTTCTTGAGTATTTATGTGTCTTACAATAATGGAAATCCGGCTTAATCTGATTAAATGCGCCATCTTTTTTACATCGTGTTAATTATTGTAAGTATAATATTATTTAAGAATAATCAAACAATCGACTTACGAAAGAACTGATTTATATTTTAACCGGAAATTTTACCGGTTTACGTAACCTAGTAATCTCTGGCTTTCCATTGAAGTAAAATCATGTGTGATTTCATAGTACTTTCACACAAACGTAAGTCTGAACTTAAACTTTAGGTTTAGACTTAAGGAATCACTTGTTATGCTATATATGTTGAACATGTGTAAATATGTAACTATGTGTTTTTCTGAATGAAGTAAAACAATAATATTAAATTGAATGAAAGTTTTATCGCAATTAATATTCGGGTTACATGCCGAGTCCTCCTACGGTCTCCTTCCTGTTACAATACCCATAATCATCGCAGAAGTTAACAATGGATAATATAACGCTCTCTGAAACGTTGGACAAAGAAGGAAGAATCGCTACACGGTATAATAACCCAAAACTTAATCAAGATTACACTTGTAGCAATGAAAATCTCGAATCATATTTGAATAAAAGATATGCAAAAATCACGGCAGACAACACGGGACAATTCAAAGCTAGCTAAATACTTCTCTTAAAATCCCTCGGAGAATCTTTGGATACCAGGCAACTCCAAGACCCGACAAAACGATAAGAAAACTCCGAAGAACTTAAGAAAGAATGATTCTGACTTAAAGATAAGGCACATTATAATAATGTCCGTTTTACTGACGGAATGTGACAATACATGTGGGGTGTATATTGTATCAATAAAAGTCAACACAAAATAAGACAGACTGTCTGTGTAAAAACGATAATTTCTCAAATCGTAAATTGTTGTTTTTATCGAGAATGGCTGGATTGATTTTCATGATCTTTGATTTGTTGGATTTGTCTCCGCCCCGAATAGCCGAATAGCTATTAAACAATCGGAAAAATTAACGAAAAAACGTTTTCTAGAAAATTCATTTTATCATTCATTTTGTTTGGAACGAATTCTCATCTTTTGAAAGAGCTGCAATATTGTGATAAGTATAATATTGAATAGTGAGTGAATTCCACAAATTCAAAAACGTCAAATGTCAATGCGCTGATTGTGTTGGTTTTGTTCTTAAATATATAATGCTGCCCTTCTTTCTTACACACCAAATGTCAAGAGTCGAAAATGAGACAAACGGTGAACGTATATCTGCACCCCTCCGAAGGAAAAATGCAATAATTATAATAAATCTCCCTTACACGTGTAAAGAAAATGAAACGAAATTCCCGTACGTAAGTTGAAAAGTACGAAAATCACAAAAATATAAATCCGTACACAACGCCATCTCTGATACTGACAAAAACAAAACACGGACAGTTGTGCATCGATAATTGCTTCATTGTGTAATTTTTAACTATTAAACAATTGAATTTGATTCATCTAATGAGTTAACACAACAGTTATTGATTCTGAGGCTGCACGAAGTATATATACATAATAATACCAAATAACTGAATTAGTTCCTCCTTGACAATCTTGGTAGATTAGTTTCACACTATAACACTATTTTATTCAGCACAATTGCGTTTGACATTTTGTCACCTTATTGTGTTAAAATATGTCGTGAACATTATCAAATATTTTTTTATATATAAAAGTTCCAAAAAATTGAGTAATAATCGCTTATCTACCTTTAAAAAAACACAAAAATACCTCAGTAGTAAAATTTCAAGAATTTAGGCATCTCAGGAATTCAGTTATTCCGTGAATTCGGAATTTCAGGAATGGATGCAAGTAAAGAAAATGCCAGCCCGCTGAAATATCACCCCTTGAGCCGCTGGGCGCCTAGCGCGCTGTGCCTACCCCTAACTACCAGTATCTATAGACAATCACATGAAAGAAAGCTCCTTTCGGACCTCGATCGACGTCTTTCTCACCGCTGACGTATTGTGTTAGCTACTTGCGTAATTAAAGTAGTTCGGCAAATGAAAGACCCAAAGGCATTGGATCTGCTCCGCGCGCCGTTGGAGGCCGGATATACTCTACAGAGTGTTTGTTCGTTATCCATTAGCAACAGCTTTTTTAATTTGTTAATCTTTTTTGGTCCATTTGTAATACGGCACAACGATTTAAAAGTCCGTTACCAATGGAATACATTTTTAAACATTATTTCAATTGATTTAATTTTATGTTCCTAATTAAGTCACACTAACTAAATCTCTCACTGCAATAATGTTGTCAATTCAAATTCGATTATAAACTGTCATATACCACGCATATATATACAGCTTTGGTAACCAAAATGCTGAAGTATCATATATTTTTAATAGCACTAATATGACTTATGTAAAAACATTTCACGTAATTTTTTAATACCATTTTTAGCTTACATTTGGTTTTCTATGGCCCCATTGTGATTTTTAATTAATTTGAATGATATTCATATATTTACGCTGTATAGTTGTTTTTTAATCTGTGTTAAAATTAAACTTAAAAGTTTGAATCATATTGAGCCTGGGCTGTGTAAATAACCCCAAACTAGCTGGGCACAATCTCCTAAAAATTGACTGATCAATTTAAACTTTAACTTTATGCGGTTTCAAAATATATGAACAAAATTGCAATTAGTAGATCTAAATGTATACCAAAGACACATAGTATCGTCTGCTGCATAGGCGGCCCTTTGATGTTTTCGAGACCAAGAATGAAAAGCACAATTTATTAATATTTTGTGATAGACATTGATTAGGTTATCAAGTTGATCCGGAGAGAGTAAAATCCACAATAATTCAAAATTAATATCATTTGGCAGTTGCGGTTTTTCATGCCACAATAACATTTGAATAATTCACATTCGTATTCAAAAGTACACTTCAACGAATCTGTGGTGGTCTTTTCGCAATTCAAACGGGTACAATACATTTTACTATCCCTTATAGCACATGGAGACCGCCAAACAACCACTTTCTGATACAAAGAGTTTTAATTGATATTACGTTATAAGACATATTATGATACCTAAACCAAGGTTCTTATACATTAATAAATTAGTAAATGTTGTGCGATCAAAGATAACCGTTGACGAAAAGAAGAAGATTATGTTAGAAAGTATCTAGTATTTTAACTAACTAACTAACTAACCATCACGCCGTTTCCCCGCAGGGGTAGGCAGAGAGGACGGACCGCCAAACAACTCGGTCTTGGCACACACTCTTTGCCTCACTCACATTCATACATCGCCTCATACATACTCTTCTATTATTCTGACTTTTGACATGGCCCGTCTCAAGTATCTGATTCACTTGATCGTGCCATGTCTTCCTCGGGCGTCCCCGACTTCTTCTACCATTCACATTTGCATCATATATTCTTTTTACACTACTTTCTTCGCTCATTCGCTCTACGTGCCCAAACCATCTGAGGGTCCCTTTCTTAATTTTGCTCATTATACTTACCCTGAAAAGATAAGCCCCTGAATTTTTCATATGTATTAAAATTAAAAGATTGCACTCTTCTTAGAATTTTTTTATCATATGAAAATTGACTGGAACCAGTGGTTCATTATTTTAGGCCCCTTAGGCTTCCACGCAAACTTAGTACCTGCTTATTCATTTTACTATGGGCCCTGCCAATCTGATTGTTTGACAAATCTTATTTTAACTTTATTGCTGTCTTGTGGAAGATTGATAAAAACATAAAATAAAAGTAAGCAACTCTAATATAACAGGCACACGGTGTGTGCCAAAAAGGCTAGGTATTGAATAAACAAACACCCTTTTTCTGTACAAGGCAGGATTGTATAAACACCTCGGTTGTATTAGTATAATATAAGCACTCCGTGTTGTATAATGTAGTATTATATAAACACCCTCAACTGTATTAGTAATGTATAATCCAGTGCTTCTCAATCTAAGAGCTGCTTCCTGCTTTAGCTGAGATGTAAAAGTAATATTTGTAACATTAAAGTTTTTTCCACAATAGCAGAACAGAGTTTTGTTTATTTGTTAATAAGAGAAGTAGGTACTTTAATTGAGCATGAAACACTTGCGATTTAGTTTACCAAACACATGATTTACACGTCAAAAATTGTGTAAAGCATCCTTCTGATTCAAATTTAACTGTTTACTTTTAATGCTTCTACACTTTCATTGCAAGTAAATAAACGTAGTACCTACTTTCATTCTGTTTTTTTTTTAAATATGTTTGTAAATATGTGTTTATAAGCTAACTAATAGCTCAACAAAACTCGGTTCTGGTACACACTCTTTGCTTAATCCACATTCACATATACTTTTATGTTACTCTTTACATCTTTCATCTAAAGTAGGTATTTTGTTAATTTAAAGAGAGACATAACCACGTTTATCGGGGGTTTGCCCGAGGCACACATTTTACTTTATTGCATTTTTAATTCCATGCCTCACAAGGAATGCGAGCTATTTATATTTCAGATCAATAAAAACATATTTTTTTTTAACGAACAACGCCTTTAAAAAAATTTAATACGTTGTACAACTAAAGTTGGCGGTGAGCATCAGATTATATTTTTCTAGACGGTGAATAAATAACTTCGGGGGGTATTCATTTAGGAACATCTTAAATATTAGTAACACGTTCTTCAGAATTAATTAAAATGAACCCGGCGGAAAGGTCGAATCTCCAGGTTTGCTAGGGGGAATTCGACCATACGTCCATCCAATACGCCGTGCCGCGGGCGCATATTTGTTTACACGCTTTCTTCACTTACGACGTTAAGATTCCGACATTATTTTTCCTCTTCTTCTTTTCTTTGATAAGGCAAATTCGACAGTAGGTCCGTCCAATACACGGGAAGCGAGTCGCAATTTGTATACACGGCTTCTTTACTTACGTCGTTAAAATTCTGAATATAATTTAGGGTATAGTGTCGTCTTTATCATTCCGTGTGTTCCTGGAAAGCGAGTTCCTAACTTCTTATTTCATACACTTGTACGTCCAATATTCTCCTGACGCTCTTTGGTCTATTAAGATCATACATGCCCAAACCCTCCTTAAATATTATTAAGGAGAAGCACTACGAATCATTGCAAAATCAAATATTTTTGGTTTGAAAATTTGATTGCTTCAAAACATTTTAGATGTTTTAATTAAATAATGCAAGTGAAACTGATATTAGCCTTTGAGCAAGTCGAGTAACTTTTTTAACTTTACGTCTTTTTACAATCTTAGAAAAAAATAAAGTATCAGGCCTGTGAAAAATTTATTAAAATTTAAAATCTCCTACTTAAGAACCCCTTTTCGTTAATGATTTTTATGACATAATGTTACAAATTAAGTTTTTTTTCAATCATCGTATACCACTTAAATATTTGCGCCTGAGCTTCGCAAAGTAAAATAACAATACTCTTTTTGGCCATGTTTTTTTTCTTCCATGAATCAAAACATGCGACTGATGTTAAGCGGGATTTTTTACCTTATCGCCATCTTTAGCGGCCCTATTCCAAATGTTACAGGAAGAAGTGCATCGCCTCAATAATAAAGAAATAAAGTGTTCTCCATGAACACCAGTTTTTTTCCTCGTCTTTCTTTCGGTTGTATTTTTCCAGAATTCGAAATTCTTACGAAAATTTTTTGAGAGGCTCTGCTTTAAGACCCCGTATTGTGTAAGGCTGTGTTGTATAAATACTCTCAACTGTGCTAGTATTGAATAAGCACCCTTAGTAATTATCAACCTGAGCGACAGACTCAATCTACTTTGTCTGGGAACGGTGTTTTCTCGGTTAGATGTCACTATTGGAGTTTCTTTGTTTTCTCAAGCCTGATCCCAGAACACGACTGCCGCAGTCGAACGGATCTTATTCTACTAATTGACCTTTTTCTCGTCTTTTTTATAAATTTAAATTCAGATTTTATTACAATTCTTGGGAAATATTCTCGTATTTCTTTGTTACCAGCTAAGAAGCTGCAATTATGCGAGGATAACGTGGCTACTGTTAAACAATAGATTTTACAGGAATTATAAGAATTCTTAAAAAATATTAGTATTTTTAATAATATGGATACTAAGGTGGGTCATGACTTTATGGGGAAAAAATTCTTAATTTGATTTGTTTAAAAGAAAATGGTGTTAAATGAAGATATAAAATCACGTAATTTTTTTGATAATATTTGGATACCATCTTCTTCCCCCGATTGACTTTGAAATTTCACATAATAGAGAAAAACACACACTTAAAAATGTTAGATAAACCATTAAAAATTAACTATTTTTCAATGAAACACGAAATAGGGGGAATATTTGAATTTATTTATTTAAAAAAATATATGAATATAATTCAAATTATCTCAAGGCAGTGTATTCAAATACCAGCAAAATCCTTCTTACTCTCAAATTTCGGCATTATTTTGCATTACCTTGGGACTTTTTTAAAATTATTTCGTTAATATATATTTAATTTGCTTTGGAAGATTACAAAAAAATATAGTTTAAAGGATTCATAGTAACTTTTACATACACTAGAAATAACCTTAAGAAATAAATAATATTTTCAAGACTGTGAAGTGAATCTGGAGGAAAAAGATGGTATCAAAAATTTGAAAAAATTTAATCACCTCGTTTTGAACCCATTTGTCGCTCTTAGAATTTAAAAATAATATTTTTTTAAATAACCCACCTTAACGGGTATGTAATAAGAACAATTATATTTTCTTTGATTTATATTTTCACCTTCCCTTTATAAACTACTTACGACTCTTACGAGTACATAATGACTAATATTTTAAAACTCTTATTTTATATCGATTTTTACCCTTTTTTATTTTATTGATGTTGGTTGACTGCATCCTAATAAATCCCTTAGGTTAGGACGTAAAATATATATGAAAACCTTATCTAGGTATAAAATAAAAACTTTTTTTTCTGAAGCAGTGAAAACTCTCCAAAGGTGAGTTCTGGTTTCACGAAATTTTCACAGTTTTTTCTGTAGTTTTGTTTTGGGTAGTTTTAGTTCTGTAGTTTTGCTTTAAAAATCGATTTTACTGTGCAAAAAAAGACACTGCATCTTATGTTTTTTTTTTTATAATTATATCGGGTGATACCGGTTAGTGATAAGATGGTTTATAAGACAATATTCAGAAACAATGTGGGGATAAAAGATGGTAAGGTCTTATTTCTTATTTCTTGAGAGATTTTCTAACATAATGTGTAATTTATTCAAAGATAATATTAATAAATTAATATTTAGGAAGAACACCGGTTGACAGCTGAGTGGACAAATGCGTTGTGCTTTCACCTAGGCATTGCCGGTTAAACCTATTTCCGCATCATTGTACATTGTACAAACAATCAAAAAACAAACAGAAGAAATTACGTAACACGAATTGTTTGCATTACTACAACTACTGGCGAATTGCTTACGTGTTCACTGTACACCTTCTCGATAGTATATCAAAATTTAATTACGAGTGTTAAAGTGATTGTAAATAAACTTGTTTTATAAGCGTTCTTATTTGATTTACCAGCAACCCGTTAGACTCATAATTTAATAAAAATAAAATCTTTAGGAAACGGGGTTAACCTAATTGGTTTGTATATATGTGTTGTTATATTATTATTAAAGTACAAGGTAATCCAGAATCTACATTATTCTACATTGGTTTTGCCTGATAATATAAGATGTTCCGGTCCATGCTAAGCCAATAGCAGATATTCAACATGGAGAATTATTGTTTTGATTGGACGTCTTGGGAAAACCGAAATTTCCAAACGCCATAACGATATCCGTTATTAGCCATAAAAGCAATGGGTTTATCAAACCAAACCCTGCACAATCTTGAGGATGCGAGGCCAAACTTGGAATATTATCAAACTTCTACAATATTTCCAAATTCGCCAGTTTTATTAGGTCTTATTAAATCACCTTGTGAATAAAAAGTTTTGCTTTTGGTTTCAATCCTCCAGACAAACTCAATAAAGTCATTATTTTGACGTCCTACGTATAAAAAGAAAGCCCATAAATAAAAGAGGTGTAATTTACGTTTAATGAAATGGGGGGAAATAAGTTATTGAATTATCGTTTTAGGATAAAGTTGTTTGCGTTATACAAATGAAATTTTAGGTCAGGGAAATTTAATTGCTTTTTATGTCCCTGTAGTGTACAGTAATAGCAGTGAAAAATTCCACATAGATAGATATTATTGTAATATGTAATAATACCATCATGTACAACTCCGTTCCGCCCGAATTTGAACCCTTACTAATTGAAGAATTTTTTAAGAACAAGTTTACTTCACGTCTTATTTTTGTAATTATAATTTAAGCTACATAGCTCATGGTGGAAGACCGTTGCTATAATGATGGTAGTTAAGCGGTAAAACTGCAGATATTTTAATAGTACATATCTGCTGACCATGTATAAATAAATGTGTACCCCACTGTTAAATTTGGCAGCCACCTCTGGATCTGGAGACCCCAAATACTTGAAGAAACTTGATTCTGTGCGAAATCGGGCAGTCCGTTTAATAGACATTCCTATCTTAACAAACGGTTTGTAAAATTTAAAGAACGGACTTGTTCTACCAGCATTTTAATGGAAGATGCTCCGAGGAACTAGCGTCATTGATCCCATCGACTACAGTGCATAATCGGAGAACACGCCACATTCGTCCTCAACATTTATGTACGGTTTTTGTATGTCACGTGTAGGGATGCAACGATATATCGGAAAACCGATAAATATCGATACATCGACCCCTAAAAATATCGATATCTATCGATATCGACTATACACTAATATCGATATATCAATATCGAAAAACTCAATATATCGTATCGAAATATCGGTACCTTAAATCTTTGGCTCACGCGCAAATAAAAAAAATAAAAAAACTGACGGTGACGACGAGCTTACGTTATGTCTTTCTGCTCCTGTAAATGCGTATACTCCTATAAAAGTAAACATTCTTCAAACACGGCAAGAGATGCAAGGAGTATATCCCAAACTTTTGTGGCAATGAGTCATCTACCAATTGTGGCAACAAGTGTTTCTGCTGAACATCTTTTTTCAAAGACAGGAGCCACTATTCAAAGCAGAAACCGGCTACAAGGAAGGAGACTATTAAAGTTACTATTTTTAAGTTCGATAGCTGGTACGAAATACTGGAATTATTTTTTTAAATAAATTTAAGAAAGAAAAATACACATTTTATATACCTATACAAACTTTGTACATAGGTAAGTATAAAAAATATATACATAACATAATCGATAGACGTTTGATATAACTAAAACTACATTAGAATTCTATAAGCTTTAAAAAAAAAGAAATATCGATATATCGGCCTACTAGACTGATATATCGATATATCAATATCGACTTAATTCGATATATATCGATATCGATATATCGATATTTTTAAAAACCTTGCATCCCTAGTCACATGAGAACGAGTCATTTTTACGACTCGACGTTCTTGAGTTCGCTGTGGAACGATTTGCCGGTTTCCTCCTTTCTGAGATGTAACATGAGTCTCTTCAATACTCATGTTAACTCCTTCCTCTCTTATAAAAGATCCTTCACCCCGGCAAGGCAAAGTTTCTGGATTCGTGTCCTAGATGTGACTGTATCTTTTCAGATTTTCGATCGAGCTTCACTAATATCGTCTTCATTTAATTAAATATTATAAATTATTTTCCTTCAGTCCTCCAGTTAGTGAGATAAATAGCAAACGTTTGCTCTGCAGGTAAAATTTGAAAACATTTAATTATCGAAAAACAATTCGCATTTAAATAGTGGTAGGTGTAAATTGCGTAATTCAATAAACTTTCACAGGTGAATTTATCGAGTCAGCCGGTAAACATTTACCGCCCGGCTTTAATAAATCGATTGCGATTAATTCAAGAAAGTTAAATATCTAGTGCAAGCTATGAAAGCTCGCCAACATTGCCTACGTACCGGGGATATTTATAAAATTCAGGGAATTTAAGTAATTACACCATGCTCCGCGTTATCGCACCCAGGAATTTCGCGATCCTGTTTAAGTACTTACACTCTATAGAAGTGGAATGTCATCAATCAGTATTTGCGCGGAATTGTTCGCAATTCGCAAAGACTATCGCTACATTATATTTTTATCATTATTTGTTCAGTCTCCCTATTTCCCTCGGGCCAATGATGTCAATGGAAATTTCCCGAGATATGGGGAAAAATATCAGGAAAATGTTACAAATATTGAGATTTCTTTCTTATAATTGTATTCTGTTTTAAATAAAGAAGAGGTTTCAACGGAGCTACCTTTGGTAAATCTTTATTTTAGAAATGCTTTGTTATTTGTCATTATTCAGATAAGTCTACAATAATAAATACTAGTTCCCTTGTATGAATTATTGTGACAACTATACTAAGGTCTCAGGGGACAAGTCTGTCATTGATAACTCTTAAACTGAAGTTGTTTGTTATTTTGAAGTGAAAACTTCTTTATTAGCACTGTTGTGTTTTTTGAAACTTGATGTAAAGAAAAAGCGACACTAAAAAGAGGCAAACACAGAGATACGCGTACATCTATTTAGCCTGCTTCGTAGCATCCCCAATCTTGTCTACTTTAGTTTTCTGAAGGTTCACCTCTACCGCATGTGAATTGCATTCTCTGTTTTTTCGTTTTTGTGTCTTCTTCATTGCTGTAATTTTCTTTCTACTCTTGTATATTATTTTGTTTTGTTTATGTATATAGGTAAGGGGCCGTCCATAAATTACGTCACACGAATTTCATGATTTTTTGCCCCCCCCCCCCCCCCCCCACCCCCTTAGCCCTTTACGCACATCTCTACTCCTCCCCCCTCCCTCTTAAGGTGTAACGTAATTTATGGATGGCCCCCAATTCATCTTATATTTTTTCTTTTCTTACTTTATTGTACATTGACTTTTAATAACATTGGTGTGTGTAAATGGCACTCGTGCCGTTCATTCTAAATAAATAAATTATTTTCTCTCACAAATATAAAGTTGGTTGTTTTCAGGTGGAAAAATGTAATAAGCAGTAATTGTTGAATGAAACAATAGCATATTTTGAATTATTTGGCGGGTATTAGATAAGCCGACATGGCTCAGCGGTAGAGCACCTGACCGGCAATCAGAAGGACTTTTTTTCCTTGATCCATCTTATTGATCATAAATCATTATAATGTACAACATATATATTACTAAATCCAATGTAATATACTTGTACTTGTAAATTATAATCATAATAAGAATATTATAAAATTTGATTGTGTTAAAATCAGCACCATAACCATTATACCTCTAAAACACGTACCGACTTCTAAAATGTACGGGGTTCTCTTCAGAACATCTGTCAAAAAGTCAAACCAAATGATAAATTTGCAGAGAACAAACAATAAATCTAGTGAACGAATTCAAAAATTCGCCTGAAATCTAAGTGATGCCATATAAAAAAAATAAATCAGTGTAGAATTTTACAAAATTAATAGGAACATTTTCGGAGACGGGACATTTTCATGTAGTGACGTCACGAGCCCAAATAATGGATTTATTTATTTAAAAATAAAAAAACTGTACATTTCTAAAAAAATTTACTAATATTTAATTATTTAAAAAGATCTAACCACACGATTTTTTCCAAGTCGTTATGAATTCAATGCAAGTGGCGTATTGTTAAATAAATTAGTGGTACTAAAAAGAAATTTTTTTAAATTTACAAAAAAATACGAGTTCTATTTTCCAAAGCCAGTGAAACTATGAAATTACCAAGTTAGAGTGTGAAGTGGGGAGGGAAAGGAGGTGGGAATGAGGATAGTTTGATGGTACATGTCTATTTAGATGTTGTCACTAAACAAGCCTAATGAAATTTAATGCAACCTTTGAAACATTTATAAATTTAATTAAATTGCAACGGCTCTATAATTTTGGAATACTGAAATACCTACATCATAGTTTTTATATGTATTACATTTCGAATCAATTCAATTCATTAAATACAGCGCACGGTACGAAAATGTACAATTTTGATTGTTAGCCATTTTACCCTGAATCTGAGGAAATTTTGCACCTATCCTTGGGGAAAAACATAATTTAGTTCCGTCGGTTCCCTACTTCCCTCGGGCCCTCCGCAGGGTGCGTGGTGCGGGGTAAGGGGTATGTAGGGGAGTGGGTCCCAGGCATCCTTGCCTCTCCCTACCCACTAATTTAAATATAAGTACGGTAATACGTATAGGCGGAGAGCATGAACGTTTTGCTTCCTCCATTGTGAATGAGATTGGCCTGATACTTCAGTGTCACGAAATGTTTCCGTTTCCATTGGGAGGGCGGCTTTGCCTTTAACGATGAAAAATTACACTAGATGGCCGAGCTACGTGTGTCTGATATTAAAATGTTTAAGAAATATGCAAATTAATGCAAAATTTCGGGCAGGCCGCAGCAGGCACAAAAAATACAACGTTTTCCTAGTACATTTTAAGTCGCACAACCATCCACAATGGATTATACAATAAAACAGGGAGCTTCCTATGTCGTTTTTTTAATAAAACGAAAATTTGTACTTCTTCGAATATTTCGAAAGCACTAAAATATTTGACCGACACAAAGTTTTTTTGAAGTGAAAACTTGTTTGGCACCGTGGTGGTTTGAAACTTGATGGAACGATAAATATCGACACTTAAATGAATTTAGCCTGCGAGAGAATGAGATAGTATAATCGGTCTCTTCTTTGTGCAGTACTTCGTAGCCTTCCCACTCTTATCTACTTTAGTTTTCTCTAGGTTTCGTTTCTACCGCGTTTGAAATGCACACTCTGATTTTTGAAGTGAAAACTTCTTTAGCAACGTTGTGATTTGAAACTCGATGAAACGAACAATAACGACATTAAAAAGAGACATACACATACATATACAGGATTTAGCCTGCGAGAGATTGAGATAGTATAAACGTCTCCTCTTTGAGCGATGCTTCATAGTCTCCCCACTCTTGTCTACTTTAATTTTCTGAGGGTTTCAATTCTACCGCGTGCGAACTGCGCACTCTGATTTTTTGTATATTAAATCCACACAAGAGAGGATTTTTAGAGATGTCATGCGTAGGTTCTTTTCGAGGAAAGGAATGAGTGAATCTGTATCTTAAAAAACGTCCTTCAACTATGTAGGAGTAAAGAAACACAAAGTCCGTCAAATAATTCTACAGCCGAGCTGTTGATCTTACGAGTGTGTCTTAAAGCGACCCGTTCTCAAAAGTGTTTCGTGTTTGGGTCTGTGGGTTATAAATATGATTAATTTCATCCGGGTGAATTTGTTCAAACACTTTCAAATTATTACCGAATTATTTCTTGAACAGAAAATTATTTCATTTTCTGGTCTAGAGTGCGAAAAGGTTCTGCGATATCGGTAAACTTTCGAAAACCTATAAAGATCGCACTTCTAGAGAAATTTTGTTCAGTGTTCAAAAGCAGGCCTATATACCTTCAAACCCCAAACACTAAAGTACTTAGTGCTTCGTACAGTACGACAGTTCATTTAATTGAATAAAGCTATGCATGTTCACATTGTGCGTACTTCAGTACGCAGCGGGTTTATCATTACGCTATTGTTCGGTTAGTTTAGGGAAATTATATTTAATGGCGAGATATTAAGATGTACACAAAACAAGCCCGAATATTATTTCGAATATCTGATGAGAATTTGGGTTCCAGATTACCCTGAGGACATCCGTAGGGCAGAAGGTTTGGGTGGCAATATTAATGGCTTAGTCGTGTTTCATTGTCTACCACCGGCGCCGCGACGCGCGGGGATGACGCGGCGGGCGTCGAGTGGACCCACCAGTACCCTACTACCACCACTTCACCGCTCACTAACAGCTAACAGCCTGAAAACCGACGTCGACGACCAATAGATTATCGCTTCATCTCTGCTTTATGCTATTATTATAGTTAGTATCACTTACTGTAATGCTATTCCACTGTTATGCAAACACAACAAACCATCCGAAATGATTAAAGATTCTCAAGGCTTCATTGACTTAATTGAGCTGGTATGTCCTAAAGCAATATTTATGGAAAATATACCAGGAGCACAAGAGATTGAAGAAAAAAAACTCCTGGTGCATCTCACAAACACAATCCTCACAGCTGATGTTACATAATTGCATAATCATAAGTGATTGCATCCCAGACAGGAACAAAAAATGACCTTGCTGCAATGCTTTGATCTTTAGGCTTTGACATTTGAGCTTTAAGCTTACAGCTTTGAACTTTAAGCTTTAATATTTGAGCTTTAAACTTTGAGTTTTCAGCTTAAAGCTTAAATATTTGAGCCTGAAGCTTTGAACTTTAAACTTTAAGCTTTGAGCTTTTAGTTTTGTTATTTGAGCTTTGTCCTTTAAGCTTTGAACCTTTAATTTTAAGCTGAGAGCTTAAAGCTTTAAACGTCAAGGCGTTGACGTTGACCGTTAAGCGTTGAGCATTGATCATTGAGTCAAAATAACTTAACATAACCTAACCTAACCTAACATTTTTTCTTTATATGCTTAGATTTTTTTTTTAGTTTATTTCACTGATTTGAAACAGGAGCGCATAGTGTTGAATTGCCATTTGTTATTATAAAAAAGATAATTTTTCACTTGCCTTAAATACTTGAGCCAAAGTTTCTGCGATGTTTAAAGTGTAAGAGGACAGATGTTTATCCTAACACCGCGAGGTTGTTCAAAAGATGGTTTCAAGGAATGTTTAAGATAGCCTTAGTTGTCATGGGAAGCGTTAAACGTCTTTATACCTCAAAATTCTAGCAACCTAACCAACCATCTCAATGCAGCAATAATCGCTGGAGCTCTAGCACGGTGAAATTGATAACTTTCCAATATCGGATCGTTAGGCGTAATTTCCGATGATTTTATATCGATGTCCTTAGAACGGTTTTACCTTTGACAGCCGAACTGATATTAATATGGAATAAATAAGCAGAAGTGAATACGCTGGCAATCGACGATGCTGAATTTATTTGTCCGCAATTACTTTTTGCCCTAAACGTAATTTTTGCAAAATGAACGACATAATTCAAAATATATTTTTATATTGATAGTTAACCGAAACTCGTCTGATACTATGAAGGCCGTTCTAAAATGTATCAATCGTCGGTCGGAATATCTGTTAACAATCGTAGACCATGCTCGCAAATATTGATAACTGATCAAAGATGACGGATTTGGTAAAAATCATATTGATATAGGGTTCGATCGATCGACAATACTGCACATCGTGATCTGTTACACCCTTGGACGTAGTTCCTAAAACCTTTTTTTAAGAACTTTTGCGAATAAAAATACTATTTTTCTTGAACTTTTTGCTACCTTGATATGACAAGGATTAAAACTAACCTTAGAAAAAAAATCGATATTATTGCATCAAACATAAAAATACGAGTCTGTCGATGTTTTAATTTTTCCTAGGTATTATATTATAATAGCATTCCAAAGAACCGTAAATATTCCAGAACTTTTACCACGGTTTCAGTCATATCAAAGTAGCTAGCGAATGGCTGAATTAAAAATCCCATTAGCTGATAAACATAGGCTTCCAGAGTATACTAATCAAAAATTCGGCCACCAAAACGTAGCGCCAGTTTTTAAGAAATTAAAATTATCCAAAAATTTGTATCCGCGAAAATATTATGTTTTTATTAATCGGCCTCAAATTCGTTGTGCAGATTCATTAATGTATTCAACTACCGCTGAATATTTAGAATAAAGCTTCAGCCCCGCATTAAATATTTTTAAATCCCTACGTCATAAGAATCCACAGGGATGAACCGTCAATAATAATAAACGGGGAATCTGAAGCAAGTTTCCTTCCATAAATTAAAGCTTATTAATAAATTAAAATTCTCCCTCTTTCCTCTCAAATCTCCTCCGAGGAGTTTTACCGGCGCGGTTTTTTGGCTGCGTTGAATATACTGTCGTTTCAAATTGAATAACAAACTGACTTACTATTACCATATTATATAAATCTATCAATATGATAAACATTGCTTATAAACATATAATACAATATACGAGATGATCTTGTGCTCTTTCAGAAAGCCGTAGACTAGTTTCATTTACTCAGGAAATGCATACGTGATCATAAATGTTACAAAAGGCCACAAGAAGCTAGTATTTTTAAGGATATTTAACATTGGAGGTTATCCACTTATTACCCGCTCTGGTACAAGTCTAGAACCAAATAAACCAAATCAACTAATCTAGACCTCCAGTGTCCATGAGTACGGTGTTGGGAAGCAGTATGCAAGTGCTTACATAATATACAAAATGCGAATAATATAATGATAATAATATAAAATATCTCAAGCATAAAGTAATTAAAAACATAAACATAAAAAGCTACTGCTCGCAAGGTATTGGAGTCTTGCGTATGCTGCAAGCATCTGCAAGAAATGATAATAAAAACAAATATGGTGAAGAACGCTAATGTCGGATGGGATACCTCTCTTGTCATGTGGCAATACCAGCGAGAATGAGTATGACTGTAGGACTGGCCGTGAACGAATCTCAACGTCCGTGTCCTTTAGCCGATAGTGAGCGGGAAGTACGGGGACGTACCCGAAGACCCGGGTACGTCAAAAAGAAAGAAACAAAGGATATTTAAAACAGGATAGCAAGCAACTATGTCCTATCTTGGCAAAATTCTGGCTTGGCACAAGCTAGATCGATTTACAACTTGCTAGAAAAAATTGTACCAGGAATCGTTGCAGTGACTAAGGTTACTATATGTCCATTGGGAAAAACAAACTACGCCAGCCGATAATTCACTAGCTTCACCGTTGACTCTTTAACAATCCTGGCTTGAGATTCTAGCCTAATGTTTTCCTCACGAGCTTACTAGGTTACAAAAAAAGCTTATTCTTAATAAATGTATCTAGAGTTACTAGCTTGTTAGATTACTAGCAATATCTTGGTGCCCTGGCGTGAAATGCTAGCCTCGAGTGGCTTGGATATTAAACTAAAATATCTATTTTATTTTGACTTTATTTTGAAATGTAATAAAATATAGTTATGTTCAATTATTCCATCCACATGACGCCAGCGCAACGTGCTGAGCCGCGAGAACTAACAAGTAAGTTAATACATGATTGAACATTGATGGGAAGGCTTGTACACTTTATTTAGAGCTTTTGCAAAACGGAGCGGTTCGGCGCGTTGTGCGAGCTTCATGTGGAGAGAGCCAATGCAAAAAAGAGGCAACCATCGGTGAAGTGTAAAGCCCAATAAATAAATAAAATAAAATGTAAAATGCTCCTTTCGAAACTGGCTCATGACTTAAGCACGTCAGATAATGAAATAATCTCAAATCAAATGGTTTTTTTCTACACAATATAATTGTAAGCTAACTGAACCAATTCATTATATTAGAATTCCCTAGAAACAAATCTCGAACAACTTCTATTGAAGAACCTGGCAACACTGTTCCCTTTCCTTTGCGTTGAATTCCCCATCCCCTCGAAACCCTCCCTTTCTAGTCCTTGGGCAAATGTAGGGCTGGGAGATGAATCGTTCTCTCTAATTACAATTTTCTCATAGGGAAACCTATTAGAATAAGACAAAGTAAGGCGGCATTAACGTTTTGTAGGGCGCGTGAAGGGCGTTTCGAATTCGAAATTCGATTCGAATCCAAAATTCCGAGATTCGAACGATGCGTTTATTATTGTGGGGAACTCGTTGGCGGTTTTCAGGCTGTGATTTGGTAGACTTACTTTGTTCTAATACCAATACACAACAGTTCGGCAGTAGTAATTAGTTGACACGGCTTCCTAATAATGTATACTCCAAATAACATACCCCTATGCACATGGGTACAATTCTACGGTGTTATTTTCATCACAAATCAAATACAAATTCTAACCAAAAAATGTTAATTTATTTATATAGTATCATAGTATCAGGTGTAGTAACTACGACGTGAAAAAGGCAGCTCTAGTGAGCTTGTAAAACAGCAAGAAATAGAAAACAGAAGTTGAGAAAGAAATGTGTAATTAAAATCAAACAAAAATACTACAATATTGCAACAATGAAAAAATGTATTTAAATAGTATGTATTTATCTAACTAACTAACCATCACGCCGTTTCCCCGCAGGGGTAGGCAGAGAGGACGGACCGCCAAACAACTCGGTCTTGGCACACACTCTTTGCCTCACTCACATTCATGCTTCGTCTCATACATTCTCTTCTATTATTCTGACTTTTGACATGGTCCGACTCAAGTATCTGATTCATTTGATCGTGCCATGTCTTCATCGGGCGTCCCTAACTTCTCCTATCATTCACATTTGCGTCGTACACTACTTTCTTCATGCATTCGCTCTACATGCCCAAACCATCTAAGGGTCCCTTTCTTAATCTTACTCATTATGCTTACATAAGCCTTACATTCTTTGCGGATATCCACATACCTCACACGATCATACATTGTTTTACCACACATACGCGTACCTGCTCAGGGGTCTCATTTCAACAGCATTCTGTTTACTTTCATCCTTCCTCTGCCAGTTCCACGCCTCACTGCCATACAGGGTAGATACCAGGACTCTATTGTGGACTGCTAGCTTCGCTTCTTTTGACAGTTTTTTTATTAGCGCCAACGGCATTCAGTCCTCCATTAATGGAGCTACCGGCGTTCACTCTTCTTTCAATATCTCTATCAGCCTTCCCATCTTTCGTAAACATACTACCCATATCATATACACAAACTCATCCACCTGCTCCAAGTATTCATCATTCACAACTATATTGCATACTGTTTTCGAACTCTCTTTTTCAAACACCATGACTTACTTAATAGTATTTAATATATTTAAATAACTTAACGTAAAGATGAGGCACGTTGAAAATGTTTAATGGTAAGTAAAATATATTTGAAGTTCAGATGAAGTCTACATATTACATGAAATAAACATAATTTCCAATAAAACAAAAAACATTATTTGCCATTTGCCAAACATTATTTCAAATTTGAAAAGATGAAAAGAAAACGAAAATTTTTTAAAATATAATATTACAAATTGAAAAGGTTTATAATATATGTATGATTTTTATTTTAGCAGGTAAATAGGATTTTTACCCCTTTATTAAAATTGTCATGAGTATTTA
Source organism: Limnephilus marmoratus (assembly GCA_917880885.1). Taxonomy (NCBI): domain Eukaryota; kingdom Metazoa; phylum Arthropoda; class Insecta; order Trichoptera; family Limnephilidae; genus Limnephilus; species Limnephilus marmoratus. The sequence continues at coordinate 65,876,833 of OU862906.1, forward strand.
GGCTTATGCTTTCCTTGTACGGGGGCATACTTTAATTACGTGAACTCAAAAGGGGGGGGGGGTCCAGCAAAATCTCACGTTACATGAAAAGAATATACGAAGTGGCCCAAATTTATTTCACCAAAGTGGAGAGGGATCTAGATTGGAAGAAAAACTGCTACCGTAGTTAATGTATGCCCCCTATGAACATAATTAATTGTACATTGAAAATTGGATAAATTAAAGAAATCTTCAATATTTCAATTACAAGGTTTTAAGCATCACGTATGCACTCGAACCATGGTACATACTTCCTAACGTAGATATTTTTTCTTTATTCATAAAAAGACTTTTGTCCACAGTTTTTTTTCGGGTTTTTCGGGAAAACACTTCCACGAAGGCCTTAAATGAACCCATAAAAAGTTTATTGTTTTAGTAGGCGAAACTAATGAAGTGCAGTTATTTTGCTGCTCCTATTTTCCACACTTAATTCGTCAAATTAGATATGTTCATTCCGGTGTAATCACCTTTGATTCTCTTTTATGAAGTATCGCCTACCTGCATACGCAACCAGTCTTAAAATGTCAAAGACTAACACAAAGAACCGCCTCTCGTACAACATCTCGCATTACGAATCCCAATATCACAAAGAAAATACGTCTTACATATATATGTAATGTAAACTAAATACAACACACGCACAGAGAAAACACGTATAAGTGTGTACTAAATAAGGCACACGCGTGGAGGAATATACCAGTACATTATAGATGAAATGTGCTTCGAAGAAAACACACACGTTTGGTGTATTATAGGCATAATACACATCACATTGGTGGAGAATAGAGCAGTGTTTCCCAAAGTTGATGATATCGCCACTTGTGGGCGGTTGTGGGTCACCTCGGGAATAACGGTAGGTTAGTGAAGGGTTGGACAGGAGGGGGGGGGGGGCGAGGGCAACAAGGAAGTCATGAATTATCTATTTAAATATTTACATAATGTAGCATATGAACCGTTCAATTAATTTGTTTATTTATGATTGATTGATAGTTTTTGTACGACTTTCACCGCTATTTTCATTCACTAGGTCACTCGCGATCTATGAAAATGTACATGTAGCTTACTAACTTCACTGAACAACGACAAAAATAATGATAAAGCGTGACGCTGAAGAAAAAGGACTAAATATGCTGGAAATGGGTGCTATGATAGTCATGTAATGCAGAGTAGAGGAGAGAGGCACCACACATAACCGCCACATTTGTCACATTCGCGTATCACGGACTCTTGTATGCCTCCATTCGCGCCTATCGATTTCCTGGAAACCACACACTTGACGGGTTTAGGTCTTCGCACTGAGAAAAATAATTACCCTTCGGACCTATTTGCGGATGCTGTGTGGAGAGTTTTTTTAGGGAAAGGAGGTAGAGAAAGTTCTGGGAAGGAGAAAGTTCGAGGGGTGGGCATAGGCGTTACCAGGTTTTGATTTAGGGCGGGGCAAAACATAAAAATCTAGAGGAGGTACCGAAAAAAGTAGGCTTCTAGAACATATTCATGCTTTAGGCTCTATGAATACAAATAATACATATGAAAGAAGGAAAAATCATTCCATGAAGTACTGAAAGTGGGGCAAACGCTCCACCTTGCCCCACAGTCCTTACGCCCATGGGGGTGGGTAGGTATCTGTGGTCAATGAGTGTCAATACGTCCAGGAGTGAAGGACGTATGAATTCATCCCTCCCACCACGGTGCAAGGTCGAGAAAGTCTGTAAGGAAAATTTAATAGGTCTCCCTCAAACAGGACCTAGATAAACCTCGTCCCATGAACCCGAGCACCCCTGCTAAGTCGCCAAACGTAGCGAACCATTTGGGGTGACCTATGGCATGGTTGTCAGTTATCCAATAATGATTCCCGCGGCGGCGGTTCCCAAATGATTTTTTTATGAAATTGTGTGGATTTTTAAGGGAACATCCGAAAAAGTTTTATGGTTGAAAGATGGGGATGAAAAGAGGTTTCTTTATACGAAATTATGCTTGGAAAGGGAATTATGAATTAGTTTGGGAAGCTCTGGATTGCAGAGGAGAGACGTGTAACACATAACCGGCACATTTCTCACATTCGCGTATCACGGCCTCTCGCATGCCTACATCACGCGCCTATTGATTGCCTGGAGATCACACACTTGACGGGTTTTGGTCTTCTCACTGAGCGTAATGAGTTTCCAGATTTACTCGAGCGAACTTGGAAACTTTAGATTCCAGTCTTCAGGTATTGCCGCCGTAACAACCAACTTCTTACGCCCGTGTCTGTGTCTATTTGCATACATGTTGTCGCTTTATTACTGAACACGATACGTCTCGGATATTATGTTATCGTTGAAGAATTTTCTTGATAAATTGTGCCGGGGAAAAAGTAGTTTTCCAATTGTCGCACAGTATTGCTGAATCGATGAGTGGAATAAAAAATAATTCTGTAGGAAGATAATTCTAATAATAATAAGCCATCTCCGTTACACATTCAAAATAAAGGACGTAAACTCAATCTTTTAGAGCATTTGAAAAATAACAAAAATTCTAATAATCCGAAAGCTAATTTGATAAATGAACAAAAAATACAATTCGCTCGCCACTTTTAGATGTTTTTAAGTCAATTTCAAATACTTAATTATGATGGAAAATAAACCCATGATTCATCATTTTGAATAACTCAAATTTAATTAATGCAGTAATTGGGGAAACTTTGAAACTAAAAAATTAGAATCTAATAAAAAAAATTAAATCCAAGGAAATTAATAAGGGCGTAGGGAATTGGTACCGCCGCCCCGGGAACCTTTATTGGATAACCAATACCTCTGCCGTAGGTCAACTCAAGTGGTTCGCTACGTTTGATGATTTAGCAGGGGTGCCCGGGTTCATGGGGTGAGGTTTATCTAGATCTTGGAGGCTGTTGACCAGGACACATTGAACCCCAGATTCCTACCCACTCCTTAAATCCCTTTCCTTCCCAGAACTCTCCTCTCCTTCCTTTCCTTAAAAAACCCTCCACACAGCATCCTCAAAGATGACATAGGATGGCTCCTGTGTGGAGCTCATGTAAAAAAAAAAAGTGAAGTACGTATGAATCCATCCTTCCCATATGATCGATAGAGTTCGGCTAGAGAGGTCTAAGTTATGTCTCCCTCAACCAGTCTCTCCCGCTCCGACCCGCCACGCAGTAGTTGGGCAAATGCATTCGCCGTCAAGACCTAGACAAATCTCACTTAATCACCAAACGTAGCGAACCCTTTGGAGTGAACTCTAGCAGGGGTGTTGGTTATCCAATAAATGGTTCCCGGGGCAGCGGTACTCATTACCGCCTCCCGAATTACTAACTAAATAAAATGTATAAATTTGTAAAAATCTATTGAAAAATAAATGTTTTTATTATTATTAATGAGGGAGAGGAAGGTTGTGAAATACCCGGCTAATCAGATCTGGTGACTAAACACAGCTAAAGCCGTAATGGTGGTCTATCGCCACATCTATCTACAACCCTGTGTCTTGTATGGGAAAGAGTTACAAGTTCCTTACAGATCCGCCGCACGTTTCAGCGCCATTTCGATCCAATAAAACTTACCTTCGCGCGCTTTTTGGCATTTTCATTATGTATCGCGCCAAAACGGTGAATATCCATTCTGAAACGTAATAACACAAATTTTAATACCATTTCCTGTCTGATTAAACTTTGCTCCGCTTTCTGCTCCTAAGGCGGCGCAACTACATAATTACAGGGCGCGAGTGGAAGCGGCTCCTAGCCCCTAGCGCCTAGCTCCTACCCCATCACCCTTCGACCCTACCCGGCGGGGACCACACAGGACCCCCGAATAAGGGCGAACACCTTACAAATGTGTCTCCATACATTCTACAAAGCCTGAACTTCTGAAAGGTCTTAAATTTAAAAATCACGCACAACGCAAAATATATTTTCAGTCATCCAATTAACATCACGATTCGGGAAAATTTATGAAAAAGTGTGTAATTCGCACGCGGTACAAGTGAAACTAGAAAGTCGCTAAATGTCGCTTTCTTTTCTTTTGCTTATTTTATAAAATGTTTTTTTTTTTTGCCGCTGAGACTTATCCGGCATCTTGCCAACTACGCTATGGAAGGCACGCGCCGAGGTGCGAATTTACAGCATTTTATTGGAACCCAATTTTTGTGTAGAGCGGAGTTGTGACGCATTTTCGTTTCACCCGAATTTCAAGTCACTAACGGCGCTAAAGAAGTTTCATTTAAAGTTGAAGCCAACTTATTCTTATTTTTACCAAAGACGAAGAATCTAGTTTTTTTCTAATTTATTAGCAATATATGTAAAAGTAACCATTTCTCAATCTTAACATTGTAGATACTCTCAGTATAGCCCTGCTGAAAAAACAATCAACATCGAAACATTACTTAAAATGGCCTCGTTTGGTTACCAGATTTGATAACTAATATTTGATATAATTAACTCTGTTAAAGGTTCCCACCATTCCACTACTAATCTCTTCCCCTTCCCGACCCCATTCAGCCTTATAACATACCCTAATCGTGTATGCCTTAGTCCGACTGGCTTCTGATAAAAATCGATTAACTGATTTAAAAATATTTTTTTGAGTTACCTACTACGCCTACCCTTGCTTTTTAACAAAAGTGCAGTACTTACTGCAATTTTTAGAAAATATTTATAAAAACGACAACTGTTTCTGGTTCCCAACACAATATAAAATGAACTTTTCTACATAAAATATTATTTAATCACAAATTAATGGTTTTGACATATGCCCTTCAATTTTCGGATAAAATTGACCATTTTTAATTAACTTCTATATTCACGAACGACGTACTGTGATGTTTAATAATATTAAAAGTTAATCAAAATTTACAATGAGCTGAATGGTTGTGTGGATTTAAACCAATGGGAAAGTTTCATTTCTTATACACCAGAAACAAACAACACACAATATAATTTTATTCTTACCCGTGATTACCTTGGTACATATTTGGTGTAATTAATTATCATATTCAATTAATGACAAAATTGTCACCAGCCAAAATCATTATCATTTCATCAAATCGTTTAGTTTCTGACATGTTGACATGTGATAAACATCAAAACAATACTTTAAAAATGACAGATGACAGCTATAAAGAGTGTTTAATAATCCATTTGATAAAACAAAAATTCTTATAATAATATTGAATATCGGCTTGGCTAGTAAATCAAATCACGCTAAACATATTTTTGGGATTGGTTTGGGATTCGATGGAAAATTCTGACAAAATGTGATTCTATGAGATACTCGTATATTATCGTAGTATCTTGGTCTGTTAGTAAGAATGCTTGAATGAGAAATAATAAGATTGATTACATTCTAAGTCCCTTTAAAAATCGTTAAATATTATGAGTGAAAATTCTTGATGATAATTTTATAAATTGGCATATAATCTGTCGCTAATTAAATTATATTTAAAAGTGGGCTGCATACTAATGAATAAAAATGTGAATGGAAAGTAAGACCAAATTTTTATATAAATCATTTTACGATTGAGCAATTTGTTCGCTTTGCCGTTATGAAACATTATTACAGTTCTTGCCATGGCCAATGATCAACCCTTACATTGGAGGTAGTAAAGCGATGCCCTGAAAACCCAGCGAGAAGCGCCTCAAAACTGGGAAACCCCACACGAAATTCAAATTACGTTTCCCTCCCTTTGACACGTCTTAATATGTATTCCCACCCCCTCCCTGTCCCCCCATCCCTATCTAACCCAACCCAAACCATCCAACCAACCAACCCCAATCTCTAATGTTTCTAATCCTTAGTGCGGCCCTGCAATTCTGTGCACAATTATTCCTTTACTGCTCTGAGACTGTTTTCATTGAATATAAATACAAATTGAAGATAAGGACTTCAGTTATTTTAAAAAAATGCCAATTCGGATAGACAAATAACCTTTAGAAATATTTTTTCGTGTTTTATGTGGGTTCAAACGAGTCTTTAATATGAAGGAGAAATCTTATTGTGTGATGCTGCAATCTCTCAAATTGTAAGCTCTGTGGTTATGAAAATCACACAGCTTTTTTATCAGGTATTTTCTGAGAAACCTTCATGCAAACTATTTCTAGAGGCGTGGTCGAGGAGGAAGGCTCTCGACTCGCAATCCGAAGGTCGCGGGATCGAATCCCGGCGTGGGCAAATAAATTTTATTTGATTAATTTTTGTTATTTAAAGTAAATAAATTCATTAAAAATAATATGTAGTATATTTGCGGCACGTTCCATAGTGGAAGATACTCTCAGTATCGCCCTGGTGTAAGACCACCATTCAGAATTGAAACGTTGCTTGAAATGCTTTTAGGCGTGTTTGGTGACCAGATCTCAATAGCCAGGTACTTCCCCACCTTCCTCTTCCCTATCTTCTTCCCCACCCAACTACACAGCCTCACATCATACCCCAACTGGGGATGCCATAGTCTCACTGGCTCCAGATGGGAGCAGCTGGAACTCTTGTGAGATATTCATTCATCCAAAAACTTTCTACAGATTTTTAAAATATCCACTTAATTAATTTTTAAAAAGAAGACATGACGTCATATTGTTCAAGAGTTCGAAAAAGGACGGTTTAAATTCAAACAAATCCGAGAAACATCTATAAATTGTGATAATTGCTCGTTTTAGAATATAGCGATTGATTACTAACAATTTTCTTCTTGGAAGGTAGAAATAATTAATCTAGTGTTTTTTTTTGTTAGTTTATAAACTGTTTTTTTTCATACTACGATATAAGTTACAAGCTCGAAAGTTAATGTGGAAGACATGGGAAACACAGCTTTTATTCACTAGCACGCTGTCTCAATCATACCAGGTTGCCTTTTTCTTACGTATAGGTACGTGTCCCCTTACTATAAATAAATACCTACATTTTTTAATGTTTGTTTTATCCATTTGCCTTCAACCTTATTTATTTATCTTTTTTTAAATAAGATATTCTTGAGAGAATAAGATGAAGCTTCAGTTTCTTATAATAATAACCTAATATTTGTATAGCGCAGTTTCGTTTTATTTCACTTCAATTGCGCTTAACTTAAATAATTTTAAAAATAATTCTACAGTGCTCTTTACGATTCCTTACCAAATATTGATCAAATAATATGAATCAAAGAATAAAAAAGCCATGCCAAGAGAACAAAAATTAACAATATCAGTGCTATTGTAGCTAAAGGACAACAATAATGGACAACAACGGTGCTGTTATAGCACAGAACAAAACAAGAACATTAAATCTAAAATGTTATACAAAACAGGAGGCAGTTTACGTTCAAAAATAAGAAACATTCTGAGTGGACATTAAACATAAACGTACAATAAGGAGGAAACCGAAATCAAACAATCACCGAAAACTTAAGAATGTGGCTTATTATTACAATATGTTAAAAAGAAGTTAAGATTTATAAATTGTAAGATTTTTCAATTAATTTTGGTTTTAAGGCCCATTTAAATTCAGCCAAATTCTGGATATTAGTAAGAGCTGAGGAAAATTTATTCCAAATGAGCCAGTCACACAAAATCATTATGTAACTAAATGAAATCTAAAACTTACATAAGCTTGATGTTTGTCAACATTTTACATTTAAAAATATAGATCTTAATAATATGTTCTGCCTGTGTTAATCTATTTATTCAATGCTTTTAGCAAACTTCCATCTTGTTCTAATCTCGTTTCATGCTAAGTTTTTAATTTTCTTAATCCCGTAAAATTCAACCTTCCCTTCGTATAAATGAAAATGTATTTCAGAAGCCATCGCTGTAAAATCAGGCTATCCCGAATTTAATAGCTACGATGTATCAACGATATTACTTTTGTGATCGTAAATTGAATCTCGGTTAAATATTTCACTTCGCTCGTCTTTATTCCTTCCACATCAGTAGTCAATTTGAGCAAAAAATCTGTGATAACGATAAATTTCAATGTTGAACGAATGTTAGGGCCATATTTCGCAATTCCAAGCCTCGAAATGAAACTTACAGCAAGTTTTTTTTACAGGTCGGGATGTGTTTGGATTGAATAACAGACATTACTTTATGTTTTTTTGGTTCTTCTGTCACAATACTTATTTACACAATTTAAGTATTTAATTTATTATCGATTATTCCTTGTAAATAAGTTGCTTATGACAGCTGTAGAGTTGTTTTAGTAACATCTACAAACCTTTGCAACCAGCTTCACGACGCTCAGATCTAAGTAACTAACCATCAAGCCATTTCGCCGCAGAGGTATAAAGAGAGGATGGACCACCAAATAACTCAGTCTGGGCACACACTGCTTGCTTCAATCACATTCATACATCTTCTCATGTATACCCTTCTGTTATTCTGTCTCTTATTATTTAAAGGCCTGGCTCAACTATTTGGTTCACTTGATCGTGCATGTCTTCGTCGGGCGTCACCGACTTTTTCTGCAATTTACGTTCGGGGCGTATATTATCCTTTTTTATATGAATACCGAACAAGCGTCTCCAACTGTTTCCGTCTGAGGCCATTGAGACTATGACATCCCCAATTGTTGGCAATGTTGTGAGGCTGAAAGTTTTGGTGAGGGGAAGAAGATGGGGAAGAGGAAGGTAGGGAAGTACCTGACTATTCAGATTTGGTCACCAAACACGGCAGATCTGGTCACCAAATTCTGAATGGTGGTCTTACACCAGGGCGATACTGAGAGTATGTTTCACTCTCCTTACACTCCTTTCTTCGTTGATTCGTTCTACTTGTCCAAACCATATAAGCATCCCTTTCTTAAACTTACTCATTACGCTTATATCAGCTCTGCATTATTTGCGAATCTCTACATTTGAGTCCCAAATCTGGTAGCATAACATATAAATTAATTGAATAACCTATGAAAATATAGTGCAGAGTGCGGTAACTGAACCTGCAGCCTCTCTGAAACCCATAGTTAAAAACACTTTATTTGAAATTAACTACTTTTTGAGCTTCCAGTAATAAAACTTAAATAATCTTAATTATAAGTCATCTTCTCATTTCTGACCGCAATTTATCCTGAAAAACTACGTTCTTCTACTCTTTAGAATCCTTTTCCACATCAAAAATGTGAATGCCGATGTTCAATACAATCGAGAGACATGATATGAAATATTCGTCTGTAATGCGTAATATTATTTAAGTTCAACGAACTTTTAAATTTCAAAATTAGAACTGATAAATATATTAAATCACATCAATCACGAGTTAACAGGTCACAAAATTATTTGAATAATTAATTTAATTCTTTATTTGAGATATGTATTTCTTATGTTCAAATGTTTGACAGATGCATTGATGAATCAATAGAGTGAATATAAATTACTGGGATAACTTACGTGGTTTCGCTTTATTAGGTTTTTTAAGCGGACTGTTCATATAGCTATTTCATTCGTAGAAATATTTTAAACTCTGCAAATCCTACAATTACAATATCCCGTGATATTTTTCACGGGTCTGCGCTAGTTTTTAATAAAATTTACGTAATATTTTGTAGAAATTTAAAACGGATAAACGCAAATGAAAGCTCAGGATTTAATGTCTTTACAGGGAAACATTTAAATCGTTTTTGAAAAGGGTCCTTTGTAATCGCCATCTTTCACTTCGGGATCATCCAAAAATGATCCTACAAGTCAATCTCAAGAGAGGGACAGATCAACGAAGGGCTGGGAACTGGGAACTGTTTAATCGGATAAGGAAATACGAGGCGTCGGATTAGTGTTAGGCGAGCCCTTTGCTTGTTCGCCCGCCCCGCACACAATACAGCCTAGTTTCCCATGCCTGAATAAACAATCACCCTTTAAATGGAATCCAATTTTCAATTACCGCCGTTTTGTGTAAAGTTATGACTGTGGTCCTGGTGTAGAGGGGAGGCTGTGAATTGCGGATCGAGGCTAAGGGAGGGGGTTGATAGCGCCCCCAGATAAAAAAACGGCGCCAGGCGTTCCTCCGAACGCTTTCAGGTTAATTATTTCAGACTTTAGGAAATGCCTTTGATCAGAAAGGTTTCGCGAAACGATTTGTGTATTGGACGGCTTCCGCGGGAATCGTTTGATTCCGAGCCCCGCGCTTCTAAAATTTTATTCACTAAAATACCTACGTACGTTATGTGTTGTCAGCAAAATTCCTTTATTCTTCCATTAACATGCTCCACATTTGCGATGTAGCAAACGCCAGAGAGATCGACACCGTCACTCTTGCCATATACAGTGACGATAAAAGTACTACGTCAATCGTGAAGAAATGCAATTTTATACAAATGATTTGTCTCTAACTTTTAACGCGACTCGATTGAATATCCATGATTGCAATATAGTTTATTTCCTGTATACTTACGAGTACTTCTAGTACAATATAATTTTACAACAACACAGAATTCGGTTTGACTAGATTCTATCGATTTTTTCCAGGACCCAGAAAATAGAGCTGCTGAAAGAAATAAACTGTTCTTGAGGCCTAGCAAATACACTCCTGACAACTTCTGGATATTCGTCTGATATCCTTAGGGAGATCCTGCAGCACTTGAAACTTTCAGTGTTGTTCCGTCACGTGTTACCAATACTATTTTAATCTAGAGTTTAACGACTAGTGCTTGCAGAATACTGTAGTTATTTTCTTGCTCAGTATACTCGGCACAATAATTCCCCCTTGCCTTACAATCGGCTAAAACGCTGTAGCAGTAGTGGAGTAACAGTAATAAAATTTTATATATTTACGTTTCTCGTTGTCACACAGTTTCCCATTATTGTTTGCGTTCAATAGCTCCGTAACAGGATTGGGCGAGACGACTGGAGAATTGCGGAATTATATTGACGAGTGTTCGCGCGGAACACAATAATATTATCTTTCTACGACCGTCTAGAATCCGAATGCAATTATAGATTTTATTCAATGTTTATTGTCAAGCAATGATGATATTTTCTTCATACTGAAAATATGAGGCAGGTTCACATATTGATTTGAAAAATTGAGGAGGAAAAGGAAATTGGTTTAAAAAACATTGATAAATGCCAAGCATAATTCAACAACATACAATTTCATCACCTTTGAAATTTTCATTAATCTACCGATTTCTTACATATCTCCCTTAAACACGTTAAGTTTTAAAGCTCCCAAAAAAATATATGTTATTCTTGAAGATAATATCTAGACATTGCCTGCGCCGAAACGCAAATTATATAATATTCCCTCGATAGAAAAAAAAACGCAAAGTATGCTCCAAAAATTATTTTAAACACGTTTGTTTCAATTATTTTACAAGTTATATGTATGAAAATTCGCAATGTTTCTTTAAATGCTGTTTGAGACAATGACCGCGAGATTTTTGCTCTATTTTAAACGAGTCGTGTTTTATTAAACATTTTCGCAATTTTCGCATCGATTTTGTCGCTGTGTTAGCGCTCTCCTCTAACATTCGTAATTTCGTATCTCTCCATCTTCTTCTTTTCGAGACTGGTTGCGGAGCCTTAAACACATACATCTGTAGGATTTAGCCTGCGAGAGAATGAGATAGTATAATTAGTCTCCTCTTTGTGCGGTGCTTCGTAGCCTCCCCACCCTTGTCTACTTTCGTTTTCTGAAGGTTTCACTTCTACCGCGTGTGAATTGCGCACTCTGTTTTTATTCCTTTTTTAATGAATTTTCACAGGGATGTTGAAATGTCACTTTATTGAGTTGTCGTGGAACCGTTAATCCTGGGAGATCTGTCATTGAATACTTACATGTTTTGTAAATAATTTTGGGTTTATTTACACATACGAAGACAAATAAAATTAAGTGCAATTAATCGGATATTTACCAGTAACTTTTGGTACTGAGGCCAAAGCTTTACCACTATGCTGTGGAGGCAGAAGTGAACGTCAAGAAAAAATAACTTTTTAGACTATCTACCGCGTGGAATAACGATTGGGATTTTTTATTTAACCACCAGACTTTCTTGTACGTTGTAATGAAACCGTTTTTATTCGTGTAATTACACAAATGTTTTCAATCTTCGTTGGATTTCATTGGCTGTCGAAGCGTCCTGCATCCGGGAGCAGTAAAACTGGCATGTCAGGACACTTCCGCTGTGGATGTCCGCTCCGCAGATAAAGCCCTCGTAAAGCGGCAAAGTGCATCGCTCTGGAAGCGTTTCACATAAAACTGCAGGTCCATTCTCTCCTCCCAAGCCTCCAGACCAAATCTGAACTAATTTTCCTTCCCCAATTTATTCACAGTCGTATTTTCGTGCTGTAAATGGCAGAGTAGTAACTACTTCTGTCTCTGCTGTACAATCCGTGTATTCCATGGTTAATACTTCAAAATTTGAACCTCCGTCGTTAAAATTATACGACCATTTGAAATTGTGTGGTTTATGGATTTTGAATAATAAAATGCGTATATCATTATTTGAATTTTGGTTTAATATCAGTTTTTAGTGCAAGTGTAATTGGGAAACCCGTGGAACTTTAATGTAATATTGTTAATATTGAGTCAGAAAGTTGCAGCATCATCACAGCCCAAAAATATTAAAATTTTAAATATAGCTGGTCCACGGCATGCGTTGCAATGTCATTCAAAGAAATAAATTGATTATCCCTGCATGCCCTTTCCCGTGCATCCCCGTTCCCTTCCACGTTCCCCGTCTTCTCCCTCCCTTGTCTCTTCCCTCTCCGCAAATCACACCTTCCTCCTGCCTTTCCTCCCTGCCGCTAAAATATATGAAATACACGTATTTTCATTTACACAAAATTCATTACGCCAGAGCTTACCATTATATACAGCCTATGCTACTCGCTGATAATGTAGCTTTCTGTTGATGAAAGAATTTTTCAAATCGGTTCAGTAGTTTCGGAGCCTATTCAATGCAAACAAACAACAATCAAATCTTTCCTCTTTATTATAGTGTGTTAAATACATATATTTTCATTTATACAAATTTCATAATGCCAGAGCTTACCATTATATAGAGCCTATGTTACTTGCTGATAATACCATTTACCATTGGTGAACGAATTTTTCAAATCGGTTCAGTAGTTTCGGAGCCTATTCAATGTAAACAAACAATCAAATCTTTCCTCTTTGTTATAGTGTGTTAGATTATTTCCATGTATTGGTGTTGCGACTTAAAACCAACTATTTTACATCTCTCTTTTGTTGGGTAATCATTCTGCTCGTGATATAAAGAGTAGCGGGAGTTAGGTGCCAATCAATTCTCGAACGGTAGCGTTTATCACGTAAAGAGACTCTCACCGCCCACCACCCTTTTCAACAATCTATTTTTGTAAAATTTGACTGTTTATTTTTATGATTGAATGGTATAGTAACTGCCTATCTTAATCTGTGTTATTTACCGACAGGCTATATGTCGATAATGCAGGTTTCTATTGTGCGTCAAGATGGCCCTTGTGGTGAAACTGTCAGGTTTTCAAGAAATGGTTTGTTGATATAATGCCGGTTCCCGTAAATTCATTATCTTTTTACGGCTTCTTTATCTTTGTGTGTCGTATCAGGTCCCCCGACGTTGGCGATCACTCTTGAAAATGTATCTCTGTCTTGCGCTGCCCGGAATAGATTTTTACGGCTAATAATCGATTAATAAATAAAGGCTTGTTTTGCCTTTATTTCTATCACTTGAACGGGGAACCGGCCCCAGGTATATAGTTCGTAGGCTGTACAAACTAATTGTCGCTGTTAAAATGTCCATCCATGTTTTAACCTAAAAGTTGTAAATAAATAACTCGGTTAAAATTTTTAAAGTGCTTAAATGAAGAAGCTATCTACCAAATCCTAACATTGATTCTAGAACATGGTTTAAATCAGTGATTCCCAAAGTGGTCCAGGTGGACCCCCAGGGGTCCATGGGAGACTCAACGGGGGTCTACGTTGGCGTGATAGAGAAATGGGGGTCCATAAGCTGTATTTGGAGGCCACGAAAATTTATCTGGTTTCGATAATAAAGAACAAAAATTTTGGCTTGACTTTAACTATCAATTTACAGAGGCTTTTTTAGGCAGATATTATTTTTTTGAGTAGTGTATTTTTAGAAGGTCAGCGACTGTTAGGTACTTGTAAAAACTTGCATATTCAATATTTAATTCTATTAAGGTGGGAAATGCAGGACCAGGTTTTTTTTAATGATTTTCATGAATTTTTTTGGCATGGAAGAAATGTGTATAATTTTATTGAAACTTTGAGATCATTTTATACATCGTAGCTTTTGTGTGCATTTTGGAGGCCACAGTTTTCATCTCAAATCAATAGGGTTTTGAATTTAATTTAAGAACATGAACCTCTTCTATTTAAACCATACTTTTCCCAAAAAATGGAAATAAATTTTTTTACAGGTGTTTAATTTAAGAACATGAACCTCTTCTATTTAAACCATACTTTTCCCAAAAAGTGGAAATTAAATTTTTTACAGGTGTGTAAACAGGAAACCTTGATTTTTTGGCATTTTTTAAAACATTTTTTGGTAATTAAAAAATACTTTTGACAATGATATTACTACGAATTTCGGTTCACATAGAACATAGAGCGAAATTATATAAATAAGGTATCTGCATATTTTTAAAATGTTTGATTAAAAACTTTCTGAGCTAGAGTGCACACAAATTCCAAAAAAATACACTATTTTTCTTTTTATTTATACCACTCTGAATTTAGAATTGGAACTCAACCGCGACGCAAATTTCCATCGTTAGATCTAATCTTCACATTTTTGATCAGTTTTGGGAATAAGGTAGAAATGTAGCAGCAGGGGGTCCACCGAAATCAGTAAAATTTTGAAAGGGGTCTACGAGAAAAATAAGTTTGGGAACCTCTGGTTTAAATCATCCAGACATGATGTCCACTAACACTACTACAAAGGCAAAAAAATATCAATTTTATAAAGCCACTCTAAATTTTCCAGAAAAACATAATTACTCATACCTAATTGATTCTACCTTCGCGTAGTTACAAATCCTAACTTTGAATTTCCTTCACGACTCACAATTCAATTTAGTAATCAATTAAATAATTACATTTTGCGTATACGAAAACGAAAATTAGTCTGTACGCGAAACATTTCATTCGAAGCGGGGGTTGTATCTTTTGAAATATGAATTGCATGTTAATGGAGCTCTTAACACATTTACCCATCTAGATATTTACACTCAACACAAATGATCCACTTTACCAAATTGTTTCGTTCATTAGGCTTTCAGCTTTGGGCGCTTTCATAGCCGGGAGGTACCTGCTACGCGGATACCAGAACTAGCGTATGGCGGGCGAAAGGTTGCCAGGTGTCCCTATACTATTTACCGAGCAGAATACTTAAAAATCCAACACGCATCCACTTTCATTAATGTTAATGAGTTTCAGGCTGACATCTGGAGTGGCCAAGTTATTATTTCATTCACTTTCAGTTTTAACATTGACATACGCCCATCGCGGTTGAGGAGTAAGACTCTCGAATAGCAATCAGAAGGTCATGGGTTCAAATCCCGGCATGCGCAATAAAATTTTATTTGATTTTTCTTTCCATTAATTTTACTTTTTAAAAAATATTACATACTTTAAATTATAAAACAAATATAATTAATGAAAATACACCAAAGGCACTGCCTGTGTGTGGGTAATACAACAAAAATTACTAATGAAATAAAATGCTTATATGAAATAAGTATAATATAATGTTTATTTTGTTACGTGAAAAGTGAAGCTTTCAAATTGTTTATTCGAAAACATTTTTTTTTAATGCCGGCAACCCGGGCGTTTATTGTAATAATAATAAAAGTACAAACAATTAAGTAACCCGCCTCATTTGAGTCTGTTCCGAGACAGGTACATATACATAAACTTACACACACATACATATATACATACATATGTATATACAAATACATACATATACATACATACATACACGTATATGCACACATACATACACACAGGTGTTCGCATACATGTACATAATCATATACATAGATACATATAAAAACATAAGTACATATAATCAAATAAGAATTATTGGGTGTTGATGTAAAGTTATCATGGAATTAACATATTTTCATAAAACCAAAAATTCATCAGATATCTACATATAGTAATTAGTAATGCTGGCATCTAAATCTAGAACTATTAAATTTCAGCAAAATAATATAAATATACATTTCAGGTAATTGAATTATGTTATTTCACAGTATAATAACTTAAAATAATATATGGTATATTTGCTGCACGTTGCAGTGGAAGATCTCGTAGTATCGCTATGGTGTACGACCACCGTTCAGAAAACGAAACCGTCGTCTAGCTTGAAATTTGCTTTTAGCTGTGTTTGGTAACCAGGTCTGAGTATCCAGGTACTTCCCCGCCTTTCTCTTCTCAATCTCCTTGTCCTCTCCTCTGAATCAGCCTTACAACATACCCCAATTGGGGATGCCATAGTCTCACTGACTCCAGCAGTTGGGAACAGTTAGGACTCTTGTGAGGTACTCGCATTTAAAAAATACTAACAGAAGTATTTTAACATCACGGTTATCTAAATAAAATAATTTGTTTTCTAAATATATTCGGTTTTGTAATCTTTATATGTAGTTTTCAGCAAGTTTTTCCCTTACGTCTGGTATAATACAACATAAATGAACCACTAGAATGGAAAACCAAAACTATATATGGTTAATTTATTTTTGTGGAAAATAACAACTGCATTGAAAAGTAATCGGCCTAAGTAAGAAAACAAAACTTTTTCAAGCAAAACGAATGTCGATAACCCCCTAAAAATCGTAATATTTGAACACAATCCGTCCAATTATTAGTCTAACATCCTATCCACGAGACTATCGACTAGCTTTAAATATTGTCGAGCTAAGTACAAAAAGTATTTCTAATAAATGCTCCTTTCATGAAAACCAAAGTGCTGAAAGGAAAATGTATTTTTTAATAATGTCCAAAATGACTTTAGAGTTAGAATCGACTCCCCGTATTAATTACCACATTAATTTATTCCACTTTATCCCAACACATTACAGGGGTCCATTACACCTGAGTGTTTTTCTTTCATAATTAGAATGGGCTTTTGTTGCGTGACCCAAAAGCACAGACAAGTTCATTTGAAATTACCCCCAAGAACGGGAAAATGCTAAACACTGGTAATAAAAAAGAGAAGCAAACAATTAACTCGTTTTATGACTTTAGGAAAACATACTTCTCTTTAGTCTTTACATACTGTGTAATGTTGTGGTACGAACTGATTCTGAGAAAGAAGAAAATGGAATGTATATGAGATTACATTATTAAATATGGTAGTTTTTTTTGCTAGAAAGAGCATCCATTTCTACATAATATTAAAACTAACCTTATTAATCTCGTGAAATCTTTAAAATTAAAATAAATATCCTGGCGTAGCAAGTAAATTTTACGTAATTGATTTGTGTTGTTTCACACTTTAATCTTTAAAAATAATAGAAGGTACATTCGCGGCACGTCCCGGAGTGGAAGGTCCTCTCAGTATCGCCCTGGTGTAAGACCACCATTGAGAGTTGAAACGTTTTTTTGAATGGCTTTAGCCGTTTTTGGTGGCCAGATCTGAATAGCCAGGTACTTCCCCACCTTTCTCTTCCCCATATCTTTCCCCTTCCCACTACCTTCAGCTTCACAACATACCCAATTAATCCAATGATTGTACTTGATTTTAAGAATGGTTATACTTACATATGTTTAAATTTGAACCCGTCAGGTTATGTACACGGAGGCCTTCCTGATCTTGAAGCATCTTAAATTTTTAAAAATTAGAGTGCTTAATTCACACGCGATAAAAGTGAAACCATAAAGTCGCTTTCTTTTGCCTGTTTATTTCAAAGTGGTTTGATGATTGGATTAAAAAATTGGTTTTACAAAAAAAATATGTTTTTTTTTTGGATTTCGTTATATTCGAAACTCCGTCCGCAGGATTTCCTGGCCGCTGAGATTTGCGACGCACTATACCGCTGCGCTATGGGACCCGCGCGGCGAGGCTCGAATTTAACGTATTAGGTATATTCCGATGACCCGTAAAAAGGCTAATCGGCCAATGACCGCAAACTCTCACTCCACATCTCAACCAATAGGAGCCTTGAGCGCAGTTTGATGCTTCTCAGGTACCGTAGTGCGTCATTTCCGTTTCATCTGAATTTTAAATCACTCTAATGGGGCTAAAGAAGTTTCACTTCAATAATGATCTTGTTTGATTTTTTGAATCGAAACGTTGCTCGAAATAACATTATCTGTGTTCGAACCTTCATCTTTACTTTTATTTTCCTCACAAGAACCACGACAGCAATACGACTCTTGAGTGGATAAAGCTGAGGAAAAAAATTCAAATTCAAGCGTTACCTGGTGAGGTAAGAAATTACTGGCAGTATTAAGCCGCAACCTGCATCGGGGGCTAATCAAGCTTGTACTAAGCTCGGGCCATCGAATCTACATCCAATTAGTGTCTAGCATCAAAGCATTTATCATTTAATCATATAAAGACGTACAAGACTCTGTTGCCTACAGGCTACACGTTTATAGCTTATATACTGTGCAATCTTTTGAGATAATGTTTTCCGTCACCTGCGACTTAAAACGATCATATTATTAAAGTCACAAGTTTGCAACACATCCATTCTATGATTTAACAATACTTAACAGTACAAATGTTCAACAACCGATTTATTAGATAATCTTATAATTCAATTTCCCAACAAAGCTGAGTTCAGGGTTACCTAGTTGTAGTAATTACCCCACGATATTGGGATTGCAATGCTTACTATATCAACGGTCCCGAAATGTCAGATCTGCTACAAATGGAAAATACTTCTGTTGGCTTATTTAATTGATTTAAAAGTCTGTATTTACGGAACTTCGAATGAAATGAAATGCCGAATATAAAAATAACACTTTCATTCTTGATCTTAAAAACAGTGAAAATGCAGAAACAATACTTTAAACAGCTCTACTGCAAAACTACGCACATCCGACGTTGTTCTTCGGGACAGTCGATATATATTTAGACCTTCTTTGTTCAAGTTAACAAACGTGGTATCGTTATTCTGACTGAAGTCACAATTGAGTTCTATAATTTCAAAACCCGCTATATCCGAATTTTTGACAAAATAATCTAAGTATGACGTCTTGTTCACATTTTTGCGAGGAACGAGACTAATCTAAAATTGAGTTTCAAAACCTCCTTTATCGCAACCAAAAACCATGTTAAATCTGCGAGTGAGAAACAAAACCCGCTATATCTTTCAAGAAGTTACTATTAAAACCCGCTATATCGGAATTCAACCAATCACGAGCAGTTATTTTGCCAAGATGGCGGGTGTATAAACACGCCCCTCAGTTGACTTGAGTATCAAAATCCGCTATATCCATTTTATTTTTCCAAATTACTTAAATATTTCTAGAAATACATTGAAAAATTAACACATTTTTCCAACGTATAATTACTCCAATTCATTATATAAAAAAAAAATGCAATTTTTGGTTTACAATACAGATGTGACAGTTTTTTGCGGTTTTCTCCGATTCAGTGAAAGTTGATATTGATAAAGCCGATATAGAAATTGAACGACTCAATTCACTTACCGTTTGTCGAGGAAAGTGGTGCATATCTGTGTACTTGCATTTAAACTAAACTTGTTATTGGTCATCTAGAGATTAAAGGAGTACAGTTCAACGGTATTAAATCTCATTGAAAAGGTTGAATAGAAAATATCTCAAAATTCATTTAACCTCTACCATTTAAACGAAGTTAACTTAAGCTTCAATTTGATTACTGTATATCTGTAAACCAGTATATTTAAAGTGGACTTACGGTTCATCCTTTAGAGTTTGGAGGAATACAGTTCAACGATACTAAAGCTCATTGAGATGCTTGTATTGATAGTGTACTCCGAACGAAGAACAAAACAACTGCCATTACTAAATAAGTGCTAGGTACGGGGAGAAAATAGTGGCTGGGGAACAAAGTTCTTAACAAAACAGTATTTAAATATTAAGCGAATGCCCGCCCCTCACTACACAACACATAACAAGAAGTTTCATTAATGCTCTTATCCCGTTAACAGCCTCTAATGTATCTCCCTATTATAAATGCATTAGGATTACAGCGAGCGCTCTTAATTATAGAAGCTATAGTTCGCTAAATGTGGAGTTTGCTTTTCTCTAAACCAGGCCATTGTTTCTTTACACTGATTCAAAAAACCGAGAGCCTTTTGATTATGTGTTCAATAATCTTTACTACTATCTTATGGTTTAAGATTTTGTTTAGTAGATATCTTTTTATTTCTTATTAAAATCTTGAAAAGTACGTTTAGATCAACAATATCGCATCTTATCTTATTTTTCGACGGTTAAATGGAAAATTCAACGCTTCGTGGATTATGATGTAAACTACATATGTACATAGAAAATAGGTTCTAGAATAAGAATGTACCTGAAAAGACGGGAGTTTGTTAACTTCAAGAAACGGATTTCTACTTCATTATAAAGATTATTAACTTTATAGTTAAGATTTATAAATCGTTAATATCAAAATATCTAAATCGAAAATAAATAAATTAAAAAAATACAGGTGTGCAGTTCACATGCGGTAGAAGTGAAACCTTCAGAAAAGTAAAGTAGACAAGAGTGGAGAGGAGACCGATTTTACTATCTCATTCTCTCGCAGGCTAAATCCTATAGACGTTATGTGTTTCTCTTTTTCGTATCGCTATTTTTCGATTCATCGAGTTTGAAATCACAACGGTGCTAAAGTGTACAGTTCATCCGCGGTAGAAGTCAAAACTTCATCAAACTAAAGTAGGTAAGAGTGGGGAGGCCACGAAGCACCGCACAAAGATAAGACCGATTATTCTAACTCATTCTCTCGTAACCTAAATTCTATAGATGTATGTATTTGTCTCTTTTTAGTGTCGCTTTTTTGTTTCATCGAGTTTCAAATCACAACTGTGCTAAAAAAGTTTTCACTTCAAAATTCCGCAGTACATGAGTTTGATTTTTCTGTAACGCAAAAGGTGTTTCATGCCAAAATGCATTAAAGTAAATATTTCAAAAGACTAATAATGGTCGAAGAAATCTTCCAAAAATCTATAGAGGTGAGACAAAAACGTCTGTATTATGCACAATATACTTTTTAAATAATAATAATTGTTGGATAATTTGTAGAGCACTGTTTTTGTGAAAAATCACCTCAATGGAGCTATATGAATAGTTACATAATATATATCTAGATCTTTCCGGAACACAGTCTAACATCTACAAAGTCGGGCAGGAAGTTGTAAGATATCGGTAGATAGGTTCTTCCGTCCCATCTCATTTGATCAATGCAACTTTTGTCAAGATGCCCGGTGAGCATTGAAATGTGGCGACATTTTCAAATCGGCGAACCAGAAATGCAGTTAGCGTGTAGCTACCTGCATACCCGCAGTATACGTATATATACGTCTTAGTTTATATACTTGCATGTGTATATACGTGCACTGATATATAACGTCTCCCCTGCAGCATTCGATTACGAGACCAAGGGATGCGGAACGTCCCCGATCTCAGGAATTGCTATCATGATGTATGGAGATAAAGTCACTGGAGATGGAATAAATGTAAACGCGGTCGTGTTTATCGATACAATTTGTTTGTGATGCACTCGTTATTTGAAGTGCATAGTTAATATTTATTACTTAAAAAAGAATAAATATAAATCAAACTTTTTTTTTAAATAGGCAAAACTGAAAAAACGCAAGAATAAGGAACTCCAGTGAAAAATATTATGGCTTTAAAAAAATATTAATTGTTTTTGTGTTTAATTCGTAGAACTCCATTTTAATTTTTATTTTTTAGAAATTAAGTAAATAATCACGTTCCACTTAAAAATAACCAGCCAAAACCATTACATATAGAACGAAAGGGTCTTAGATTAAATTTGCTTGAACAATTAGAAATCAATAAACGAACGAATGACCCCAACATAACGCTAATTAATAAAGTAAGGAAAATTATTTATTCCTCACTACTTAGTATGTTTACCAAACCTAAGAAATATAATACACTTAAATGAGTCATAGCAATAACGTCATTCTAAATCAATTAAGAAAACCCTTACACTTAGTGCAAGGCAAACCAAAGGGAAATACTCCGAATCCCACATTAGCACTCTCTCAATTATTGTCTCTACAAATTGGTTTAACCGGTAATAAATCAACTTAGACACCTTCAAAAATTGACATTTAAAATCTTATAAATAAGTCGTCCGTACGTGGCTTCACCACAGTTTGAAAATGACCTTACAAGTCGAAACAGCTGTAACTAAAACACTAACCAAAAAACTTTCAGAACTCGATAATAACATTATCAAATTTTTTTTTTTTTTAAATATGTTCATATAGAACAATAAACGCTGATTCTGAATGTATAAGTTTTATTTAATAATATTAAACGCAGAGTTTAAAAAAAATTAAAATAAAAATTCCATTTTTAATCGGATCGTAAAAACACGCCGTCAAGTTGGCATTATTGAAATGTTTAGTCAAAGTCATTGTATAAAAAATGGATGAGAATGTAGGAATGACATAAGTCATCATTAATGTATTCATTTATTTACATACTGTTTAGGTTTAGAGAGATTTAGTTGTTGTGTTTATTAAAACAATATTTAGGCCTAAATAATTCCAAAACTACTGCACAAAAAAATAGTAATGCTACTCTAGGGAGAATACTTCGAACTTTGAATTTCAAAATGGCGCCAGTTGAACAGCTGATTGCCCGATCTTGTAGTAACTTTTCGGGAGTGATGACGTCACACGATTCACTACATATGCGGTTAAAACTAACTCTAAAAATAAAAATGCAGTCATTTAAGTTAGAAGGTTACAAAAATAATAAAAAAATTGGACTGGAGTTCTTTATTGAAAAAGACATGGTCAAGAGTCTCCTCCACACCGCACTGGCAGAGCGGACTATCGAGGAGTCGAATTTTAAACAAATGCGTTGCAATAGAGCAGTGACCAATTGTCATTTTCGAAATGCAAGAAATAAATCTTTTTAATTTTTTTTACCGTGAAACCAATTAAACTTGTTTACGACAAGCTGAAGGTAATGTATTAAGAATTATGTTCTTGTAGTAATAATAGAATGATTTAAATAGGAGAACTAGGTAAACACGGTTTTCTATTTGAAGATAAAAATATATCGACTTTTACAATGTTGATGAATTCAGTTCAGAAAACACCTCGTAAAAACAGCTTTTATGGGCCTTCCGTTGTGACTCTTCCATTTTTGACAATGGTGTGTTATTCGACAAATGGTTCGAAACTCCACTAAAAAATAAAGGATGTGTTCTTATTACCATTATTACGTCGGCGCCATCCGCAACTCTGGGCGTTTTTCCTCCCCAGAGAAATTACAATGCCCGCGCTGACAAATACCCACTCCAAAGTGGGTGGATATTTACCCCATTTAGTCGACCAAATTGTCTAGTTTCTTCCAAATAATAAAAAGGAGCGTATTATTCGTTCCTCGCCGCTGTGGGAGACATATCGATGAACGTTTCGGCTTACATTACGCCCGACATGGCTTGCTGCAAGTTGGGGGGCTCCGATGCCATGGGGAGAACGTCGACACGCTATTTACATTGAGCGCGTCGGTTGTTTTTCAACTGTTGAATGCTATTTCCTTTGAATCTGGCGCAATTTCACTGGGACAATCGTGACTCATCTTCAGCTAAATCATTCTAATGGACTGTGCAGGGCTTAACAGGCGTTTGATTAACTCTTCATACTCAATCTTATCGGTTGACACTAATGCTATATATTATATATATACTAAAGCAGATCGGCGAAAATCACGGGATAGTCTGATTTCTTAATAAATGTATTTCAATTTAGAAAATGACGGTTAAAATGGTTTAATTTTGGAGAAGGTATGGGCACCACCGCCCCGAGAACCATTTATCGGATAACCAACACCTTTTCCATAGTGGTTCGCTACGTTTGGTGACTTAGCAGGTGTACCCGGGTTCATGGGGTGAGGTTTTTCCGGGTCTTGGAGGCGGATGCATCTGCCCACCAGCGGCATGGCAGGCCGGATAGGGAGAGAATGGTTGAGGGAGTCCCTTTGACTTCTCCATCCGCACTCTCTCGGAACATCGCCTTGCACCGCAGTGGGAGGGATGTATTCATACGTCCGTCACTCCTGGACACACTGACCCCCTGATTCCAACCCACACCTAATATCCTTTTCCTTTCCAGAACTTCCTCTCATTCCTTAACTTAAAAGTTCCTCCACACTGCATCCTCAAAGGTGACATAGGCCCTGAGGAGGAATATTTTCCTCCAGGCCTCCTGTGTGGAGTTTATGTTGAAAAAACTATTTTCGTTAAAAATATTGTATTATGGGTACAAAGGTACTTTATCGATTCTCTGAATTCTTTAAAAAAATCCGATTTTGAAAATGACACTTAAATTCAAAGCAAATCCGAATGCTAGAATGCTATGCTGAATTAGAGTTACTACAATTAAAAAAAATTATTGTAAAATCTAAGACAAATATTCGTGCGTAATGAATAAACTGACAATATTTGAAAATCTCCTGCTACCACAACCTGAAAATGTTGCTTGTGTTCTGATGGAAGACTTAACTAACCTAGAAATTTAACTCACGATGTCTGGGTGGGACCCAACTCAGCCAACGGTCGATCATCAGTGTTTAGATGTTGGCAAATGACAACGTTATTTTTCTGACAAATTCTGGGCATTTTTTGTGAACATTGTAAGCCATATGTTACACGAAAAAACTTCTAACATTTTCAGAAGCACTGTAATTCGACGTGCAACATTTTCTCCCAAAAATTCGTAGAAACCATATAGGCCAAAAGTTATCTAAAATCATTTCCCAAACGTATTCACGTGATCTATTGTCAATCGCGCGGATAGAGGAAGACCGTCGAAAGTTTTACAGCTCTCTTATATTAAATTACAAACCGTGATGTTCGCCGTGGAACTCTTGCAAAAAAGGAAAATATGTGGGCACAGTATTGGAGTAAGTCGCAAAGTGTTTTTGAGGAAATTGCGATGGATATACGCGACGAGAAGACATACGATGGCTATCAGAATGCCATTTCATTCCACGTCTCGCCTGCCCTGTGCCGGCGGAAAGGGAAAAATGATCGCCATTGATTAAATTTGCTATAAACAATATTACTACTCGTACATATCTACTCTGCATGTCATCTGCATAGCTTACGTTTAATCCACTTATGGGTAGTCCGCATCCGAGCGCATGTTACCTCTACAAATGTATTTACTAAACCTACGTAAAAATGCTTGTTTATCAGTACATCGCAAGCTCATTCGTAGTTTTTGTCATAATATAACATATTCTTCTTTAAAATGGTACAATATTATACAAGTCTAGCGCAAACCCGTGCAAAATCAAGTAATATTATGATTACAGGATTTATGAATCTCATTGCCATTCTAAAACCAATATTATCAATTTTCTTTATAAATTAACTAGCTGGGGTACCCGACTTTGCTCAGGGAGTTGATATGAGATTGAACTGACGTTCGAACCCACGACGGATCTTGCTGTATATACCCCTATAATGGGTAGCCCCACCTAAAAAAGGCTTCAAATGGTCCACAATGTTCCAGAACATTCCGCAACATTCGAGAGTGTTCTGGATTGTTCCACAATGATATGGGATTTTCCTGGATGTTCTCGAACGTTCCAGACTATTTCCGAACATTACATAACATTCAGAATGTTTCGGGATGTTCTGGAATGTTGTGGAATGCTCTCGAATAGTCTCGAATGTTCTGGAAATTCTAGAAGCCGAAACTTCTAGCCCCTATATATATATATATTCAAAAACATGCCCTTCAGATAAAAACGGGAGCCTTCTTCATGGATCATGGAAGATAGAGGGTTACCACACCATATAACTCCATTGACCGTACCGGGACTCATTTCAATGGACGCACACTTTCATAAACTTTCTTTTATAATATAGGTATATTGATCATATTTTTTTGTTAACAAATTAGAGAGATCTAAAAATTTAAAAACATCAATAGTAATAAAGGATAAACTAACACCTTTAAATCATGCAATATGCACTATTTTTTTTAATATAGTCTCCTCTGCGTGCAAAGTCGTATATTCTCCAAAAAAATAAAAGCGTGTTTATCTGAATTGACCTACCAGGCGAATTTGTCAAAAATTTAATAAAATAAATCCACATTTCAAATATAGCATTACTAATTCAATAATTTCTTTTTTTACCAAGTTTATCGCTTGTCTGATATTATTTACACTTACCAGTTTCAATTTTGAAAATTAAAAGTTCTTTGGGCTTGAATAATTTTACTCATTACGCAGTAATACAACACTGACATCAGAAATTAGTATTAGTAATTGTTTTGTTTGTAGAAATGATGCTATTAATTTGTTTATCATTACAACTGTTATCGATTAATTTTTTCAAGTTTATTCAAATCAAGTCCAATATTTGCTCCGAAAAATCAATTAAATAGTTTATTTTCATTTCTGTGGTTGCCATATAACCGACGCCCTCCCGACTTTTTTATCAGTAGTTCTGAAAATGCATTAAAATATCCGAAGCTTTTGTGATTTTAACGACTTTTTGGACGGCAGTTTTCAGCTTTCAAGAAATAAAATGGGGTCAGCAGTTCAATAGAATGCAATCAAACTGAATGCGTGGAACATCACGCTATTGAGGCCAACAAAGTAACAAAAAATTATGATGGTGGTACGGGTTCAAAAGAATGCAAACCTAACCGTCAGATTTTATCTGTGATCTTTCAGAAACGTGCCAAATTCGCTCAGAGCAAATTGGCGTCCCTGATGCAATGTTCACAAGCAGCTGTTTCGCGTTGAAGCCCCTAGCCACTTACACGTGGAATTTGCCAGATACTGCCTTGGCTTAATTGGATACTACCTTTGTATTGTTAATGTCTTCTTGGCAAATCCGTGCAGTATTACTTGATTTAATTATCTCGTTTGGAAATGCCTACGGAGGTGACTGCCTACATTTCCTCCTCGATTCTACAATTCTCACTATCAGGTGCTGTGACGTAAATCATGTCATATTGTATTTAATGCTTTATTAGTTGTAATTTATTAGGGAGTACATTTGTGTCGTTATGAGAGCAATAATAAATTACTTGTCTATTGTGTTTCTTCAAATATGGGATGGAAAGTTATAGGCCACAAAAAATATTATTATTTTATACTAGTGAGTTCCTGGCATGCGTTTCTATGCCACTTAATAAAGAAATTGTTCCCCTTCCTCTCCCGCGGCAATTCCATACAATCATTCCATACAGTCCCGGTGCAGTTTTCAAAAAGCTCGCCTACCACCTATTGCAATAGTTTATACAAATTTCATAAAGCCAGAGCTCACTATTATATATGGAAACCATCGCGGGCATGCACACATCAAATCCCCAAAGTTTCATCGCAATCGAATGAATGGTTAGCAATGCATAATTTCATTACACCAGAGCTCACTATTGTATATAGAAACCATTGCGGGCATACGCACTTCAAATCCCCAAAATTTCATCGCAATCGGATGAATGGTTTAGCAACGCATAGACATCTCATATACTCACACATATACACCCTAGCAAGCATATTTTGACTTTTATATATGTAGGTGGAGGTAAAAGGATTCATGTTTATTGTTTATTTTAATGTTTTATGTTATAACACAACGAGCCAATAGTACCTATGTTTGTTTTGTAAATTAAATGTAGCTGCTTGATTTAAATGACATGACGGCTTAATTAAATATTGGTAAAAGCTGTATAAAGCGCGGCAAAGAGCGTCCCGACGCCGCCATTCGCTGGCGTACATACGTCATACCGACCGACGCTTTGAACTTTTCATGGAGCGGAAATTGGATTGTCATTTGGAGCAGGGATTCTGATCTGTCGGCATTACAGATAAACCCATTGTAGACTGAGGGCCGCCTAAAGGCCAGTCCTTAAGCCAGATCCGCTACATGACGGCACCTGATTAAAAATAACAGAACATTTATTCATTTCGTGCTACCGCACTCTGGCTACTATATCCCGGCTTACTAAGTTCCCTGTCGATTACCTAAACATGCCTGGAACTGGATACTTTAGATAAGTTTGAAAGCTTAACGAGCTTTTAATTGATTATGGAACGAAATCAACCTTTCTGTATCACAATATACATACAGATATAATTATTCAATTTTCGGAATGGAAATATGGAAGGCAATGTCAATATACACATTGCGACCTTTTATTAAATTAAGCCCGCCTTCCAATCCAAGAATTTGGGTGACAAGTATGGGTACCGCCGCTGCCCCGAGAACGATTTATTGGAAAACCAACACCATCTGCCATTAGCTCTCTTATTATTTTATCTACCATAGCTCTCCCGGATCAGCTTGTCAGCGGATATGTTTGCCCACCGACTGCGTGTTAGTTCAGATTGGGAGAGATTAGTTAAGGAGACCTTTTTACTTCTCCAGCTGGATTCTCTCTAGGGATAGATTCATACATCCGTCACTCCTAGACACGCTAATCTTAAGATTCCTACCCACCCCTCATTTTTTTCTTACCAGAACTTCTGTGAATTCAGAAACAAAATACACCTGGTACCTACATAAGTTATTTTACAGCTACTCAGCGACTCTAAGAACAGGCCATCTCTCAACCCAGACTTTCGTATGCAAGGACACTGAAGGTCTAGATTCGTTCAAAATAAATAAATGTAGCTTCGTTTAAGAAAAAAAAATTAGAATTTTGCGAGAGCCTTGAAGGAGTAACCATCAGTTACTTATACCAGGGCGGGTAAGAGGTGGATAACCTCCACTTACCAGAACTTCTTCTCATTCCTTTACTAAAAAAAAACTCCACACAGCATCCCCAAATTAAAGAATTATTTTCCTCGGGGCCTTCTGAGTGGATAAAAAAAGCAAAAAAAAACTCATTTGCATTCTCAGATATCGTCTTTCTGTTTTATGCGACGTTTATGGGGAAGGCGAAATGGTATCTATCAGTGGCTCATCAGGGTTATTCACTTATTATACCAAATCAGTAATTTAATTTACGATTTAATGATTATTTCATAACCAAAAAAGAATTACCAATGTCACATCAATACTGTTATATCAATCTCACCATAGACATTCGCAGGTCTTTCAGTTGTGTTGTGTCAGTTTTATTCTTCAGTTCTTTAAGTCACGCCGTAGTATCTAAGTAAGTATGTCTAAAGTCATGGTGTTTGAAATAGAGAGTACGAAAACAGTGTGCAATATAGTATAGTGAATGATGAATACTTGGAGCAGGTGGATGAGTTTGTTTATCTGGAAAGTATGTTTACGAGAGATGTGAAGGCTGATATAGATATTGAAAGAAGAGTAAATGCAGGAAACTCCGTTAATGGAGTTGGCGCTAACAAAACACTGTCCAAAGAAACAAATATAAATAAATACCCTGGCATGTGGCAGTGAATCAGGCCATGTCAAGAGTCAGAATAATAGAAGAGTATGTGTGAGACAATGCTTGAATGTGAATGAGGCAAAAAGTGTGTGCCAAGATCGAATTGTTTGGCGGTCCGTCTTCTCTGCCTACCCCTGCGGGGAAATGATGTGATGGTTACTTAGTTAATACTACGTAAACACTTAAGTGACGAAAAAAGAGAATTGATCAATATAAGTAATTAAATATCCTACATTTTGTTCTGAAATCTATTTTTTTTTTAAACTTTAACAGTTTGAAGTCCATATGCGACACGTATAATATTTTTCGTTTAGCATTAGGACCCCTTTAAAAAAATATATAAATATTAACATTCAAAATTTTAGGGTAGCCCTGGCTAAAACACAGTGTATTTTCAAGGGAAAACATCATCCACTTCTTAAGAGGCACCGAAAAACATATTACACTTAATTGCAGGGCCTTGGCTCATTCACGAACCCCATGCTCCTATTATATATCCATGTATTCTTCCTAACGGGCCCTCGTTACTACATACCATGACCAATTACGTAGGTAATGGGAGATTATAAGGGAGTACCTAGTACCTACCCCATTCTGCTTTTTTGTTCAACCCTTTTAAGAGACCCAAAAAATTTGCTTAATGTTCTGCTAAGGCCAATAATTATTTTTATATTTATTAATAGGTAATTTCAATAAGTAGAACAAAATTTCAGAGCTACCAATGATCAATAACCTTTTATATTATTATTTTATGTTATTTCTTATTACTATACGATGTCCTCCGTGGTCGAGATTATGATACATTTTAATTTTAGTTAGAAAAAACCTAATGGCCATTTTTTAAATATTTTTATGTTTGTGTTCAAAAATTTTATATAGGTACTATACATATTGTATATAAATATTGTATATAAATATTTTTTGGGTTCTCTACGTGATGTAGATTCACCAATTTCCCGCTTGTACTACGAGTTTCCGAACACGTTGCATATATATATAACTAGCTGGTTCTACCATTTAATAAAGAAATTTTTTATCCTTGCATGTCCTTTCCCATTCGTCGCGTTCCTCTTCCGACTCCCCTTCCTCTCCCGCGTCCCCTTCCCCTCTCACGTTCCCACTCCGATTCCTCCACCTTCCCTCTCCCCACTCTACTCTCCCCCTTCCCCGTCCCGCGAATCCCCCTTCCGAATTCCCCTCCCCCCTCCCCCTCCGGGTTTCCCTCCCCCCCTCCCTCCCGCGAACCCCCTACCCGAGTTTCCCTCCCCCTTCCCGCATTCCATACATTCAGTCCCGGTACATTCAATTTTCAATCAGCTCGCTTGCCACCTACTGCAAATTTTTTATACAAATTTCATAATGCCAGAGCTCACCAGTAGTTTTATACAAATCTTGTCCTGACAATAACGAACACAAAAAAAAATAATTATCCAATTTGATGCAGTCTTTCTTAAGTTATGCGCGTACATACATTTCGGCAATTCATTTTGAAAGAGTATTTCATCACCTTTCAAAAACAGTTTTTGGTTTTCGGATGAGTTCAGAAATGATTAATTTATTTAGATATTAATACAAAGCGTAAATATTTTGACCTTCCAAAAACAAGTCAACAGACAAGATAGGGGCCTGAGTGGTTAACAATAATTATGCAAATATCAGGCGTTTGAGAATTTAATGATTTTTTTATAAAACCTGCGAACTTAAAATAAACGTTGCAATTTAGTTAAATTAATTGGCTTTAAAGAGCAGTATACAGGTTTTCGTATCAATATTCGGAGGTATGATTTATTTTAATGAGCGCGTGCGCTCCAGTGGAAACTCAATTCTTTCAAGAAAGGCATATAATACGGTATTGTATCGTGGATTCAATCCATTTTTGTTTTTGTATGGCTCCAGACGGGAGCAGTTGGGACTCTTGTGCGGTATTCGTGTAAAAAAAAAAGACAAACCTCATTCCATGAACCCGGGCACCCCTGCTAATTAACCAAACGTAGCGAACCACTTGGAGTGACCTGCGGCAGAGGTGTTGGTTACCCAATAAATGATTCCCAATATGTGCAGTCCAACAGAAGCACAATAAATTTAAAAGTTTTCTTGAAATAAATGCCTGCCGTATTGCACCCACAACTCCTGTATAGCAGAATCTTCACGAATAAGAATTATCAAATTTTATTATTTTTTTTCTTTAATTTATTTTTAAAAAAGTAAATACGATGAAGACATGTGAAGAAACACATCTGGCAGATGTTCAAAATTCATCTCTGGGTTGAAGTTCTTCTTCTCCCACCGGAATTAGCGAGTCATTAAACATGCACAGAGCAACGCTGTTAATACTACCTCACTGCCTCACTCTGGAATTGTCTTACGTTGAAAAAGTGTCTGCTCTAAGAATTGCTCCTAAATCTTACTGGCACCCAAATTTATGATTTTTTTATTGCTAATAACCTAACTTCACCTAACCCGAGCGGTGAACTATGACGTCATGAAACTCGCACAACTGTCTCGAATGAATTGGTCAAAGCAACTGTTTCCATTCACTTTCCTGTCAAAAGACAATTCCAATTTTTAGAAAACCATTTTATTACTGTTTATTTAGAATTTAGAACAATCTTTGTCAAATATGTTGTTTTTTAATGCGTGTTATTTTCCATGTGTTTTTTCATAAGAAGCAATTTTAGTATATCATTTGTAACAATAGGGACTTCCGAACTCTGACAGTTGATAGCGGCCATGTTGTTGAAGCGACATCTGTCAAATTGGCTGTCATTTATTCAGTCTGTTTTGCCTAATCACCATAGACGGATAGAGCGTTTAACAACACGTGCAAATGATAAAATTGTTTAAAATTTAATTAATTGTTTAATGATAAAATCTCACGTGGAGGTGATATGAACTGGCTACCGAGATCGTGCGATTTGACCCCATTAGACTTTTTCTTGTGGGGTTTTCTTAAAACCACAGCGGTCCTCAAAGCCAATATAACCTATGCCATCGGTCCAATTCAGCCTGATTTATGCGCCAGAGTCATGAAAAATTGGTCATTTCAGATGTGCGCCACCCAGAGAAGCTGCGGCGAACATTTGAACGACGTTATATTCCATACACAATGGCATCCATAGACCTTTCAAACGAATAAAAAATTTCGATGACATCTCACACACACTGTGTTTTAATTCAATTTAAAGATAGGAAGCGCTGAATGAAAGACCCTTTATATTATTTAAATTTTGAAAACATATTTTTTTAAATAAACTTGAGTCGTTTTATGATTGGAAATACCCTCTGTTGTTTTATTTTATCTAAGTTGAATACCTGGAAACGCTGAGCTTTTTTATTTAATAATCTATTATCCACCCATCCTGAGAGCAGTGTCCGTCTCCCCTATCCCTTCCAACCCCCCCTCCTCTCGCCCCTCCACCCTCCCCCCTCCGCAGCCCACAGCCCAGACCCTCTCCGTGTTCCATCATCCTTTATCACTGATGTTATCTGACGTTTTAAAAAATCTCATTATTTAAAGCTTACTCCGATGCCCCGACTATATGGATGTGGCTCGCAGTAATTTGCGGAGGCTCCGTGCACTGTACGGTACCGGGGGCAGCCATGTAAAACTAACTACTGTTGATAAACGTCTGCTTTACGTTATGCCGAGTCCCTTTGCATTATTTCTTGCCTTTGTCTTGCGGGTCGGTTTCCCTTCCCCTTTCTGTGTTTTACAGCGCGTCAGATCACATCCCATTTGGGTAGAATTCCGAAAGTGTAGCGGCGTATAAATTGAATTCCCAGCCAAGCTGCATTCCCCTGACGTTCGGAAATGAAGGTTCACCTTCCGTGACTTGGCGGAAACTGTCTTCTTCCCCCATTACTCATCAAATATTAAATCTGTAAATTTTAAGGCACTCTTGTTTCTTATAAACAAAAAGCGGGCGTCTCTTCATTCTGCTGTTTCTTTTTACGTCGGGTATTTTTTATCATGGCGCATTCGTCATATCATCCAATCACGAGGAAGGTACGACCTTATTTACTTTGTGAAATATTTATATGAAGACGGCATCGGAATATTCCGGCCAAAAATATTATACGCAATTCTTTTTCGTCAATGTCAGTTTTCTTATTCATAACCTAAATAATATTACATCGTGATATAATTTAATATTAAATAATAAATGTTACTTCCAAACACCCATTCGATTTTCTGTGATTCCCAAATAAATGGACTTCAATTTAGCTTTTTCATCAGAGTACGTTATTGGATACTTTTTCATCAGAGTACGTTATTGGATACTTTCGTTATTGTGATGAAAAGGGACATCTCCGATTACGATGTACATTTTTCACTAAGTGGTGTACATTACCCATTCCAGAACCAACAGCTGGTAATTCGTGTACAATGGTTAAACAAAGACAGGGCATCGTGAGGGAGCGAGGCGGGTGCAATAACTGACCACCTGTGGAATAGCCTCATTGAAATGTTAACGCCGTTACCATCATACAAAGCAATACACAGAAAACCGTATGCTCCACCCAAAACACGCCACGAAATCCAAAAAACCGGAAAACTGGGATGGCAAAATCCACTCACGAGTAAAAGAAAGCTGAAATAAATAACAAAAATTTCGAACAGTGTTTACGTTTCAAAGACGTTTTTTACTTAATGCCAATACGCTAGACCTGGGTTTATGCAAGTTACATACGGGCTGGTATGTTTTCGATATAATGTATCTACATACTAGGTAGAGAGCTTGCCGCTCTGCCCCCTAAGTAAATACTTCGCCCAAAGTTTGTGTGAAAATTACGCGGACGACTTTCCTTTTATTTTGCGAAGTCCGCCCATATTGTCTTTCATGAACTTGCCAGCTGTGAGGTGTAAGCTGTGAATAGACTGTGAGAAATAGCGTGAACATTGTCTAGGCTAAGAGTATGTATGTCTTCATCTATACCATGTTCCATTAGTTGCCGTTACAGAGCCTGCAATATAAATATTTGCTGTAACAAGGTCAGATATAGCGAGAAGATTTCTTGTAAAAATGCAGTTCTTTACGTATTCATTGCAAGCTTTACATATTTTGTAAGAGGTATTTATTGATCAGTTTTAGTGTAGGTATTCCAAAATTAACAAATAGATAACAAATACAAACGGAGTATGGAGAACGAATAGTATGAGTTTTTAACTATTCCTAAGAGAAACTTGAACATGTAAGGTGTTAAACCAGCGTCGAAAAACATTTAAAAAACTGGACTTTATTTGCTATAACCGATTACGTTGGATTATGAAAAATCTTAACTAATTAGATTCTGTTTTTGTCTCTCGGGCTGGCCCAGGAGTCTTTGGCGTATAAAGAACAAAAGAATGGTATCTTTGGAATTCAACAGTTCTATTTACTGATGTCAAACAAATTTTTGATGTAATAAATAATCCAAAGGTCTTATTTATAGTCTCGCGACCCACGGGGTGACTTAAATTGTCAAAAGAGACGTAAACACAAGCTTTCCATTTTGCAAGCGGGAATCATCCGAAAGCCAGCCTTAAGATCGCGAGCATTTAATTTATTCTAGATTAAACATCTCGTTAAAGATTTCATTCCGACTAAAACAACTTTTAACTTTATTTATTGCCATTGCCCAGTTTCTTTCGAGATATTTTTATTATTACGAGAACGCTTTTATCTTTGTTCCAGAAACATTGTTAAAAAAGCACTCACGGAAAGCTTCAAATCAAAGCCTTCGCAGTAATACGGGGGGTTTCTTCCCCTCCCGGCCCGTTTTCCGTAGGACGCATTTCCACGGCCTTTAGGTACGTGAACCGAATGGACAAACGCAACAGGAGCGGGCGAGGCCGGGAAAAGGGGGGGGGGAGAAGGGAGGGCTTCCCACTTCCCATTTCCCACACATCCCGTCGAAGGCGGTCAAGCACTTTTAAAATTATTACTTCTCCTCAGGCAACGGAGGGGGGGAGGGGGTTTGGGAGGAATAAAATCCCAACAATGTGCAATTCGCATTTCATGAGGAAAGCGGTTGGATAAATATGTATACCCATGTGTGTGTGGTTAGCTAATACCTACTGATGGGTAGGGTGGATCCATTATTCTCCATTCTGCGTATGTGGGGTATCTGTTAACAATACAGCGCTGTATTACATGAGTCTGATTTTATTATAATATATTATGTTACTGCTGAATTGTAGGCTGTAATCCCGAGATGTAGGTGTATTTGGAAACAGCAACATTAACAATATATTATTTTTGTTCGCATTGAGTTTTGAATTGTTTATTTACATTTTTTGGAGATTTTGTACGCCCCTTTCGTTCCATACATTTCTTGTTTATTAGTATTCGTCAGAATGGTTTGGTTTTACCTTGAAATAGTTTTCTTATTTCCCTCGCAATGGAATAAAAACGTTTCCGTTGGAAAAAAACCTTCGATCCCCTAAACCAATACAAAAAATTTGTCCCTTATTAAATTCTTTCAAATTCAACCAACCAAAATGCTGAACCGCTGAATCGTCGTGAACAAGTGAGTGAACATTTGACATAAACGTTTGGGTTCGCCAGATATGGAAGAGCCTTCAAAGCAAGCGTTACTTAATCCGTTCTTATTGCTAAGGTCATTGGGCCGTATAATTTCCCCACTGCATTCTCCTCGGGCTTTGAACTATACAACTACCTCCATATTTAATATTCATAGGATATAAGTCCCGTTTCCCTAACCGCGTGGAGGAAGAAATGGATTTATCGCGGTGCGCCGCATTGTGACCCCAAATTTATAAGGGAACTTAGAAAACATTGAATAATTTGCATTAATCTCGCTCTACCCAATTCCGGTGTTGCGAAATAGATTAATGTAATTGCTAAATAAAGATCAGAGTGGTGTTTACCACTAAGGCTTATGGCTGTAACCTGTTACCCAGTTTCCCAGAACTCCATATTACTCTCCGCGAGGGTGACCAGTGGCCAGTGGCTTAGAATAATAACAGAGGCGTGCAAGAAGGTGACAAAACAATTAGGTTTTATTACGTGTCTTTTTCGCAGCATAATTTCATTATATCTCAAACATTAGTTTTAGAAGCTTTTTTATATTCAACTAGCTGACCCGGAGAACTACGTACCGCCTCAGAATAAATAACTGTTGTGTTAACTTATTAGCTGAAATCAATTCAGTTTTTTTATTAAGTTAAAAATTACACAGTGAGGCAATTATCGATGCGCAACTGTCCGTGTTTTGTTTTTGTCAGTATTAGAGATGGCGTTGTGTTCGGATTTATATTTTTGGTGATTTTCTTACTTTTCCACTTACTTACTGGAATTGCGTTTCATTTTCTTTATTCGTATGAGGGAGATTTATTATAATTATAGTATTTGGAGGGGGTGCGCATACACCGTTTGTCTCATTTTCGACTATTGGCATTTAGTGTGTAAGAAAGAGGGGCAGCATAATATGATTAAGAACAAAAGCAAAACAATCAGCGTATTGACATTTGATGTTATTGAATTTTCTGAATTCACTCACTATTCAATATTATATTTATCACAATATTGCTGCGGCTCTTTCAAAAGATGAGAATTCGTTCCATACAAAATGTGTGAGGAAAAGAATTTTTCCGATGTTTTAATAGCTATTCTGCTATTCGGGGCGGAGACAAATCCAACGAATCGAAGATCATAAAAATTGGTCCAGCCGTTCTCGAGTTATAAATGGTGTAACTAACCCGATTTTGTTTTATAAATTAAGATATAAGTTAGAACGCTTAACACCGACGTAATTCATATTGCGACGAATATATTTCATAATATTACTGGCAATGTTTGAAATAGGTTCTCCATCAGCTATAAAAGTAGTAGATGTGTAATATATCACATATTTTATGACTTTTCCGAACACTTTAACGACCTCTCTTTTCACTTAATGGAAATAATCCTTCAGCCCGGGTGCGATCAATTCCGGCGACACTTAAAAATTACAGGTGCCCAATTTGACTAACTTATCTCTCGGATGCCTTCATTTCATTTACATTCCGCCTATTGGCTCTCCTATCGCCCCGAGTCTCCAATTCAATTTGCGCCCCCGAGAACCTTCTCCATTCCGATTGTGAAAGCTCGATCAAGTAGGTTTGACGGTAATCACACCAATCGTCCCAAAGCTACTCCCATAAAACAAACGGATGTCACGTGGCCTGTCATCAGTTGTTACTCTGAGTCGGCAACACCTTTCTCTGCTTCCACCTTCTACCTGCCTCTACCTATTTCTCCCGCTGTGGAATCTGGAATCCAGATAAAACGTTACATCCACTCACTTGTCAACCAGTGTTTTGTTTGACCTTAGTTATCTCACTGGGATTTTACAGGAAGTGGAGTTTAGGGAAATGTTGGAAGTTCTCAATTTATACACAGGTAGGTAATTATTTGTTTTAGACGTTTTAATACCTAGACTTAGTCGCAATGCTAACATTTTTTTAAATTGTATTAGACTAAAAGTGTACAAATTCTATTACGACAGTAACTTCTGTATGAGGGATGCGCTGCGTTACTTGAAAATGGGGAAATAAAAATTTGATTCAACTGCTTTGTAAAATAACACGCTTGATTTCTATCAACATTTAAAAATGTAGTTTTTCTTAAGATTTAACCTAAATATCGTACACTAAATAACAGTGTCTTTGTTAGTTATCTGTTGTGCGGGATTTACAAAATTTAATGGGGTGTCAAACATAACTTCAGGATGTCTAATTTGGTTGACGTTTTAATATTTTGTTTTCTATTGTTTATTTGAATGGTGGCGGAGTCTTTGTTCGACAAA
The DNA here is from genome assembly GCA_917880885.1 of Limnephilus marmoratus. Taxonomy (NCBI): domain Eukaryota; kingdom Metazoa; phylum Arthropoda; class Insecta; order Trichoptera; family Limnephilidae; genus Limnephilus; species Limnephilus marmoratus. Next base: position 65,915,146 of record OU862906.1, read on the forward strand.
ATGTTAGTGTTTTATATTTATCTACGTTGTGGATACCGATAAAAATTGTGAAATTTGTCGATGTTTGAATGTAAGACTAGGCAATCGCTTATACTGGATATTTCTTTGTATAATTTGATGTCATCTGCAAAAAACATAACTTCTAAATCGTCGAAATAACTTATAATGTAATTTATGAATACAGGAAATGAATTGCCGAAGTAAAAATAACTCTATTATGGGATGAAAGGTTCAACTTTGACAAATAAATAGTTCGAACACAATTTCCAGAAGCAATTTGAAAACCGCGGATAAAAAGCGTGCCGTATTCAACGAACCGGCGGGACTGGGCCGGATTGGAGACAAAAAGTACGCCATTATCCGGCACGAAACGAAATGAAGCCAATAATTCTCTGAAGGTAGCTGATGTTCCGGCCCGCTGCCACCGCCTATCTCCTCGCTGCAGCTCTCCTGCCTCCTACCTCCCTGGGATTTCACTTTCATGTGATTGAAAATTGCGGAAAAATGGGACCTCTGAAAATGCCTGTCAGCTTCTTTTCACAAATTTCATTCGGAATTACGATAAATTTACCGTAATCATATTATTTATTTAATAATTTCATTGTTTTTAAATTTTTTGCAGTATTATCGTCAAACCGAACAATTCGTTAAACATAATAATTCTCAGAGGCGTAAAATCTTTGTATGAACACATAATTGCTTATTAACGGCAAAGGATCTTGCGGTAATCGGTGTAACCTACTAATTTTAATAACGAATGTTTTTTTTAATTATTTGTTTGTTTACTTATCATATTTATTCGATGTTCTAAATTAAAAATACAAAATACAAAAGCCGCTGTGAAAATTCCAGTATTATTTCGTTCGCCGAGTAAATTCAATAAAGGAACAAGTTCAGTGATAAAGTACAATCACCGAGGCGATCCAGGGAGAGCCAGTAACTGTAGTAGGGGTAGCTTTCTACCCCACTACAGTAGAACTGTACCGGAGCAGAGCCTCTGCCTGATCCGTACGCCTTGACAAGGAGCTTTATTCTTTCTCCCATCGGGTCCCTACTCGCCAGATATCTATTAGAAATCGTTAAATCCAACCTCAATTGCTTCGTATTCTCTACCCTCTGTTGGAGCGCAAAGCAATCTATGTATTCAGTACGTACAGTGTACACTGTACATGTACACACTGTATAGAGGCGCAAGGGTTGTGTCAAGTCAATCGATCTACGGAAGAGGTCTATCGATCAACGCCACAATGTTGCACGTTTGCCAATTTTATTGCGGTACGCTGATTTTGCAACCTCCGCCTCCGTGTCGGTCTATTAACTACAGTCTATAAGGAAAGCGTTTCGGTTTAAACATACAACTATTTTCTTTTATTTATCAATACTTGTAAGAAATCCCATTTTAGGTGAATACATTATTTGAGATGTTTGCTTGAAGTCGTCTGTTGGTAGTGGCTGATAGTGACAGTGTACCACAAGTATAAGTAAGCCATTCCATATGATGTTTGTTTTGTCATCAGCTATTCCTTGTTCCGCGGATGAAGTCCGCCATGTCTCCTGTGTTGCCGCTGCATCTGGTTGAAGATGCAGCTCAAGGAGGGTTGGACTGCATACAATGTTTTTACAGCCAATTGGTAGGAAAGCTCGAGGGCAATTGCTTTATGGCCTGTCTTATGCTTGTTTCATTAGTTTTCCTGTCACAGTTGCTCTATTCTCAAGCGTTTACAAACTCTATGCAATATCCATACCTCATACTGTGAAAGTTCAAAAAATACCACAAATCTAACGATTATTATTTCAATATGATCCGTTTTACGCCTTTCAATATTTGTCAGTAGAATACGCAGTTTTTCAAAAGCACAGTTTTGCACGCCCTATTCTTACTTGTAAACGTTGTTGTAGATAACTTATTTGATTCTTATTTTCTCTTTGAACGTTGTATTTTAAAATTGATCATTTGTTTATCGCAAGTTTTTTTAGTAGACGTTGTTTAGCAACCCTAGTATAATAGTTGCTGGGATAACTGGGTGGAATGGAGAGCATCTTCACCCCTTACTATACTGCCTCTACTGGCTCTGTACAAAGGGCGAACTACTAGCAAACGGTAGATGCTTCTGGAATCCTCTTATTTTTTCCTGTCGGCGTACAGCCCCCCACTCCTCCCAACCACCTGCCACCCCCTTTCTCCCTGGGTGTAGCGATAAAATTTATTTGTGCACTGCCTCGGAAGCAAACGTCGTACATATAATGGAGGAAAACGTACAATGCAGTCGATTAAGGGTAGATTAGCAAGGCGTATTATTGACTATATAATAATAGGATTGATTTGTCTTCCATTCAAATTGCATACATAATTGACTACATGTTCTTACTCTGACATTATAAACAACGAACTCGTTTAATCTTTACGGAGGTAAGGTTTTGTATTAAATTATCATCACTGTTATTTTCAACTAACACGATTTACTTTCAACCAGAGCACCATTCAACAACTTTACACCTGAAGAGTTTTGTATTTAAAACTGCGAAATGTTCTGAATTCTTGGCACAACACCATTGCACTTATCACACACTATTGGCATTATTTAACATATAATTTGTACGCCCATTGCTTTTTTCAGAAAGCATTTGAAACAAGGGAGATCTAAGTTTAAAAAATCCGTACATCAGTGTTATGATACCAACACATATTTTTGTTGGCTTTTTACAGTTGAAAAAGAGACAGTAAAACTGAAAAATAGGGTGTTAAATTTTCGTAATCTAAGTTGACGTTATTTATGTCTTGCCAATATGTAAATATAACACCTTTGTAAGTAGATATTATAATCATCATCTTTATTATAATGTTAATTCCGCCTTTGTTAATATAATCACCTTTACCTTCTTGAATTCATTTCATCTTAATATTTAGACCATACTCTTTCTGTTATCTCATGTCCATATTGAGTGCCTGACAAATCTGTTATCCAACAAGCAATGTTTTAGAAACGATGTGCATTACTAGACTTTTCTTTTAGATATAAATTTATTTTTAAATTACAGTCATACCGCGATATTCGTCGAGCTGGTCGATAAATTGAACAAAATGTTTGTTGTTTGGTAACATATAATTTTCACTTTAGTAATTTCAATTTAAGGAGTAGATAATATATTATATCGTGCATCACATCGAAAAGTGTTGTAAGTCTGATGTTTTATCTTTGAAAAGTAAAATGTTTGTGATTATCTATGCCCCACGAAAACTGTATTTAAGTTGGATGATGTCGCTAGTATCTCTTTTCGACGAGACCACGTATTCATCATTCATTCATTTATTTTTGCTCTGCTGTAAAATTGGCTTTTTCTGCTTACGACACTTTTCTACGGGATATGCGATATGTTTGAATTTTTCACCTCGGAATCAATAATATTATTCGAGTGTCGATTATTTATTAACGGGGTATGACTGTAACGCACCCCCGTAGTGTCCCATTTAATCTATACTACCTTCTCCTGGAAACTAAAATATTGAATGACCTCCGATGACTCTGGGATCGGAGGTCACGAGCTTAAATGTTAGTCAAGGTGTGTCAATGTTAACTTGAAGCAAATTTAATATATTTTGGGATATTGAAATTGAGTCACACTGCGCTTCTTCTTCCTTGTTGAATCAGAAATTTTCCCCTGATAATAGACACTGCAAGACTATACGAAACGTTGGCTCAAGAATGATGACAATCAACATTTGTCCTTGAAAATCTGATGATCCATCTAATAGAAATATATTTGCCAGGGTGGATGGTAATTTCAGTATTTGTGAAAAAATTCGATGGTTTTAAACTATTTCTCAACCAGATATGAATAGCCTATTGCTTTCCAACCTTGCTCTTCTTTTTCTCCGTTTTCCTCTCATTTAATTCTTCTTCACAAATTTCCTAAATATTGGTAGTCCCGAGAGACCTGTTGTTTCGGGCCGCTCAGGGCAGATGTGAAAAAGTGTTTATGGTCCAGCGACTGAGAGCTGCTTTATGACCTCTCTTTCTGTTTGTGTTGTTTATACGATGAAGAAGTTACAACAGATCAACCAGATGAATGCCTTTATATCCTAAATGAAATTCCAACATTGATTTTCATGCTTTCGGAGTTAAGTCAACTTATCTCCTTTTTCAATAATGTTAGAAGAAAAATTATTGAACTTTTAAATTAATCGAGTGTTTTCTTACAGGGAGCGTCGTCCAGCCTCGTGGTGAAGTTTGCAGACACGGAGAAGGAAAGGCAGTTGCGTCGTATGCAGCAAATGGCCGGCAATATGAGTCTACTCAACCCTTTTGTCTTCAATCAGTTTGGAGCGTACGGTGCCTATGCCCAGGTATGTACTCGACAAAATCACATTTCGATTATTCTTTTTTCTCACTGTCCTCATTGGCTTAATAGTACCTAATATAATAATAGTATACACATATTTATTATTTTGGTATGTTTAAAAGCAGCCAGGAATTTTTTTATATAAGACAACAATATTGAAACAAAATCTATAATAATATTCAAAGAATGTGAAATAGAAGACCACCGATATTCGAACTCGGGGCCTTTATTCTGTCCGAGAGTAACGCTTCTGCTTACTGTGCTATCGAAACCTTTAAAAATACTTTCATTTTTATCAATTCATTATTTCTTAATAGAACTATTTTTTTTTATTTTTACTTTATGAGTAAAACCTCAAATTGTAATATTTAAATAAATGAAGACAATATAAGCGAAACTCAATCGAAAATCTGGAAACAGAAAAATCAGAAAAACATATTGACACCTCTGGGACACGAACCCAGGACCTCTTGCTTTCCGGGCAAAGGAAAAGTAAAAAAGAAACTAATTAATTAGGTCCTTCCTTTGTGATGAATTATTATTATTATTTATATAGGGTTATTATTACATAATATTCATGTCAAAGATTAAAGCTTTACGTAAATTCCAAATATTAAATAACATCTCAACTTGGAATTCTCGGTTCAAAAAAGTAATTTTCATTTGAATAATTCGTATAAAGCATACAAAGCTACCAAAGGAAAGCGTTCTTGCCCCATAGAAAATTAAACATTCCAAGAAAACTCAATTTCGTATTTAAAATTTCATCGGTTTACGAATTGAAAATTTCCTTCGCCATATATTAAATCGGGGCCTTTCCCAAAGTATAAATCATAACTGCGAAAATTTAATTAAATAATTTCAACCAGTAAACGCTTCTGAATGTTAACTTTGCCAGATATTCGGTTGAAGATAATTATAGCCGCTGCAAGTAATTTGGATTTCAGTAAATATTCCCGACGTTGAAAAGGGGATTCCTAGTTTCATTTATAATTACTTTCGTTTTAGTTAGAATGCTTCCTACGGATCGTTTTCATTGAAACTATTCCAAAACAAATTATGATATAATAAAACCGATCGGGGAATTGTTATATCAACAGTCAAAACAACCGAACTGACTGTTTGAGAGTTAGATTACTTGAAGGAAGCTAAGTATTTACTCGTCAAATAATGTTGAAATCTCTGCTCTAGATTTTCTTTGAATTGAAATTGAAAAACAAAAGCCTTTGCGCTCCAATCCGGCAATCTTCCGAGATGTACTTGTATGTATGAAAATTGTTTTCGTCTGCGCATCAGTTGACGCGCGATTCAATGAAAGCTGGCAATTTTAAAAGTCATTTATATTCATAAATCCATGCAAGGCGGGTTTGAATTATGATTGAAATTTCATAAGAAATATTAATAATGAACTGTTTTCAGTTTAAAAAAAATGATTTCGTTCGCAAAATACTTATTTACAAAACCTTATTTCCTTTGGGTTCAATGTAATGAATGAAACTTTCTTTGAGATATTTTTTTTTTCATAATCGTTGATAAATTCGGAGAAAACTGTTTTATTGAAGGCACGGCTTCCCGCATTTCTACCGATTTATGTAATACTAGCTGGTTCCTGGCATGCGTTGCAATGCCATATATTCAAAGAAATACATTGTTTCTCACATTGCTTCTCAAAAACTCACCTTTTCCGTGTGTCCCCGTTCCCCTCCCGCGTCCCCTTCTTAGCTAGCTTTATAAATTATAGCCTGTGTGTTATTCTGATGTATGAGCTATATTATTGTAAAGTTTCATTAAAATCCACTTAGTAGTTTTTGCGTGAAAAAGTAACAAACACACGTATATCCACACAAACTGTCGCGTTTATTATATTAGTAAGATTTTCCTTAAACACAGTTTTAAAGCTCTCAAAAAATATATGTTGTTCTTCAAGATAATATATATACATTCCTCACGCCTAAACGGCAAATATATGAAATTCCCTCGATAGAAAAAAATCGCAAATTATGCTCCGAAAATTATTATAAACACGTTTTTTCAGTTATTTTACAAGTTACATGTATGAAAAATTTCACGGTGTTTCTTTAAATGCTATTTTAGGCATTGCCCACGACATCGCTTTATTTTAAAGGAGTTGTGTTTTATTAAACATTTTCACAATTTTCGATTAAATATTATCGTTTTTAATATTATCTCGCTCCCTCTAACATTCGTATTTACATATTTCTCTTTTTTCTTTTTGAGCGGGTACTACCGGGCTTTAAATATATCAAGAACCTTGTGAACTTCCTAATTAATTTGACATCCCCATCTCATGTGCATGAAGTAGTCGAAAAGCCATAAAAAATATAACCCGCATAGCAACAGGACATTCCATATTACCAGATGGCGCCCAAGTTCAACGCGGAGATGTGCGACGACGCGTGGCTGCAGCAGCAAGCGGCTCTGATGGCCGCCGCCACCGCGCAGGGCTCCTACATCAACCCCATGGCCGCCCTGGCCTCGCAGCTGCCCCATGCGCTTAACGGAATGCCCAACTCCGTCGTGCCCCCCACGTCAGGTAATATCATCACTTTACTTATTTATTAAACTGACCATCATACCATACTCCGTCATTATCATCAACACTCTTGGCTCTACGGCCCCTGGTGGGTTTTGGCCTCCTCAAGAGTCTTCCTCCACTCATCTCGGTTTTGTGCCAGCTCTCTCCAGTTTAGAAGCTCCAAGGTAGATGTATCTTTGAAGACGTTGTCGATCCATCTTAATCTTGGCCTTCCCTGGCACCTTTGCCCGAGTTCAGCAGGAACTTTGGTGCTTGATGCTCGGTCATTCTCTCCACATGACCCAGCCACCGAAGTCTTCTCAGTTTTATAAATGTTATGGCGTTTGGCTCCTTACATAGAGTATAGAGCTATATACTATGTACCATACTCCATCCTACTTGTTTACCTTCCTTCGTATCTTCTGAAATATCAACATCATGGGTATTATTCATCACTGCCCAGAATGTGTAGACTGGTCAAAACCTTAAATCAAAACCATAATTTTTTGGTACAAGTCAACTAGTTCTTGCTAAGCCTTGACTTGACTTCTATGTTCTTATGCTTATATTTGCTTTTATCTTTGCTTTCATATAATATCCTCATAATTTTTATAATTTATTTGATTTCATTTCTTAATTTTGTAAATTGGACGAAAGGATAAATATCTCATCATATCGCTACTTTCTGAAGTACAAGTTTTTATTCTCCACCGGACTCTATCAAATCGTCTCCAGTCCTCCATATTCTGAATTTTGAAATGTCCTGAATAATGTATAACTTTTTATTAATCTACCGCCCACTTCCGCATTACATGATATTCTCCCGATATATTTTTTTCTTTGTACACCCAATGAACGTCTTCAAGCAAGTTGGGCAATCCTTTTATAACTTCATTCTGACGCTTCACTACCCTTGTTTCAGAAAATCCTTACTCTTCTTCTTCTTCCTTGCACTGTCCCAACTCATTACCTGGGTAGGCTTTTGGGGTCAGCTCTTCTCGTTCTCAGGCTATATCTTCTTCGGTTCTGGGTATCGCTTTCATCCAGGCCGTTTCTCTGTAATATTTTGGAGCATTGAGTCATCCAAGAGTTCTTTGGTCTTCCTCTGGATGATTGTCGATGAAGCTCCTTAGATATTGCCTGCTTCACTGTGTGGTCTGGTGACCTCTGTCTTATGTCATTCAGAAAATCCTCACTGGTTTTTCACTTATAGTTTTGTCAAACACATGAGACACACGTTGGTGATTTTTTTCTACTGAATTCAGTCAGTCAGCCAGGTCTGGTTAGTTTTTTTTATCTATTTCATCAGCATATTGCACAAGTCTTATATCAATAGTAAACCAAAAAACGGCCTCATTGGCTGAATATAAAGTTAGAGAAGTCGAGCGGTTGTTCAGTCTTAGTGGTTGTTCATTTTGCCATTCATGTTGCATGTATATGAAAACCCCATTAATTTTCAGAATTTTCTCACCGTCATCAATAATTAACTAACGTTTCCCTAGGTCTGGCGATAGGCACTGGCGGTGGTCAGCCTCTGAATGGCACACTGCCTTCCCTCCCGTCCCCCACCATGCCCACCTTCAACATGGCCGCCCAGACCACCAATGGTCAGCAGCCCCCGCAGGAGACAGTCTACACCAACGGGATCCACCAAACCTTCACGGGCCGTAAGTACCTCTTATTGCAACCTTTCAGAGTCTTCCTGGGATAATCTTGAGACTTCCAATAAACCATTCACTAGGACTAGGGGACGATTTTTGGAATTTATTTTGCTAGGAGATCCACCAAACTTTCATGGACTATAAGTAATTGTAATGGCTGTAAGAGTCCTTTCAGAGTTGACGCGGTACAGTCCTTCGAACTTAGAGCTCCAAAAAACCTCGCATCTGAAGTGTGCTGATAGGTTGTAATTAAAATACCTACTCCGTCTGCAATAACTTGAACACATCGGGGGGACAGCTAACAAAAGGAAATTGAACATTTTTTACATCAGCGCTCCACACAGGATGTCCTGAGGTATTTTGTTTTTTGAAGAGTTTTATTAAATGTACATTTGTTACTTAAATTTTTTTTTTCCGCGACCGGTTTCGATACAACCGTATCATTCACGAGCAGAATTAAAACGAGCAGAATTAAAGTTTTAATTCTGCTCGTGAATGATACGGTTTTATCGAAACCGGTCGCGGAAAAAAAAAAATTTAAGTAACAAATGTACATTTAATAAAACTCTTCAAAAAACAAAATGTCTAGAAATTGTTACATAGTTAATGCCCAAGAAATACAAAAAAAGGTCCTGAGGTAAATAATTTTGGGGATGTCAAATTTGGGGATGCTGTGTGGAGGGTTTTATGTAGGGTATGAGGGGTGGGTAGGAATCTGGGGTCAGTGTGTCCATTCCTCCCATTTACCTCCTGCAGTACATGGCTATGATCGAGCGAGTCCTGCTGAAGAGGTAAAAAAAGTCTTCCTCAACCAGTCTCTCCAAGTCCGGCCCGCCACACAGTAGTGAACCTGGTGTAAGTTGCTAAGTCACCAAACGTGATGAATCACTTTGGGTGACCCAAGGCAGAGTCGTGGGTAATCCAATAATTCGTTATCGGGACGGCGGTACCCACACCCGCCTCCCAAATTAATTGATATACCGGAGATAGGCTTTTGGAAGGCAAAATAAATCACATATATCACCCGCCTCAATTTTTGTTTCAAAACCATTTTACTGATTCGATTGAAACTCTGCCGAGGAGTTCAAAACTGCCCTCTGCGAGGATAACATCCCCTTGATGATAGCCAGCTTCGATATTTTAGCAGAATAAATCCCCCAAAATGGTATAACAGTTTTTAAAAAACGAAAGTCAAAACAGAATCCAAGTGAGTGATTTTAAATAACACAATAGTATAATGTAACATATATACCGTGTGCAAAAGTAACGTCTTGAAATCTTCGGTGTCGTAAAACCTAAGTTCAGAACTGTACCTTCCAGACCACCCTGAGCTGATCTCCGCGGTGCCCGTCACCGCCCAGGGGCTGCCCAACGGCGAGGCCGCCCTGCAGCACGCCGCCTACCCCGGCATGCAGCCCTACCCCGGAGTCGGTGAGTCCGCCCCACCAACTGTTACAGATTAACTACATGTCGCTTGGTGTCTAGATGTCTTTGTCGCGGGCTGGGTTAACTGTGACTTTTCTGCTGCCCTGGTATATTTTTTTTCAACTTTGTTCATTGAAATGAACATTGAATGACTTTGTATTTTCTATTATCATTTTTAAATGTTAGTAATTTATAATACAAAGAAACGATTAACGCATCTAATTTCTAATCGAAATAGCGTACTATAACAAATAAAAAATCATTTACGTGAGCATTTTTAAATTGCAAAAAAATATTTGCACCGTTATTTTTCTTCTTTCGCATATTCCGACCATTTGGGCTAAGCGACTTGGAAAATTCACTATAAAAAATACAATAATTCCCCCACATCATTTTTCAGCGAGAAATCACAGTCTTGGTCCAAACTTAACATATTATTTCTTGGAAGTATTGATATATTAAAAATTTTTACCATGCGAACAAAATATAGGGGAAAATCGTAATAAAAAATTCGTGTCTGATTACCATTGCAGTGTATTATTTGAAATCAATGGCAAGATTTTTACGCCCTCAATTATATACATTTGCTTACATGAACATGAGCCGAACCTCTAACCTCAAGCATCTGCTTGCGGTTGCTTCGTTTCTTTCCCATAATTCGTGGCTAATACCCACCTGTTCATACACACTCTTACATAGATGAATCTTGTATTCTGTATTTGGTTTCCCGAAAATTGGCAGAACAAAACAATATTTACCCACAAATAATAAAATCAGGGACTTACTTAAATGATTAAGTAACTCTGCCGAGGTTATTTGCTTTTTCGTAAATTCTCCGTAAGCCAAAGAATATAATAAACATTTGTAGGAAAAGGTTCTGATTTTCTTTTATGGATACCTTAGTAAAACAAAAGCCCTTGACGTCTGATATGTAACGAGTATAGTTCCGACTCCTTTCCAAGTGGAATAACATGTTTTCCCTTTTTATTTCGCATTAAACTTTATGATTTTTTTTTGCGATTTTATTATCGTCTTGTGGATCGTCATAAATGTTAAACATAAATAAATATATAAGTGTTTTGCACTCGTATTTACGTTTCGATGTCGTAAATTCGGGTTATGGTGTATTGCCGTATTATACAGGAAACACTGCTCCAAAGGGCACAAATAAAACATACAAATATATGGCTTTATTGATATTTGGTTTAACGACGATAATGTGGGCGAGATTTCATTTAATAAGATAGTATTATTTGCCATCAAATACATGTGGCATTAAACGTCGGAACAAAATAATATCATCTTTTGTTCGTAAGATACTATCTCTTGCTCTGGTAAGATAGAATACATTTTATTACGAGGGCAAAATATAAAATAACTTTACTGTGTACCTAACTGTTGATTGTATTCGATTAGTTCGGGCTGTATTAAACCTGCATGTTACCATGGTAAAGCCTTTTGTTTATAATTATTATGGTCACCTCAATGTTAACATTTCGACACTTTATTATTACTTAGGTTCCTATATTATTTGGAAGATAATTATTAAGTGCTGAATATAATGTTACTCTTTATATGTTCGCATGTTGAGTGTTTAATTGTTTAATATAAAAGTTAATACAGCATCGTTTATATTTAATTATGAAATCGACAACATTAATTACAAATATGAACCAAGCTGAATAACTTAATTAAGCCCATTAAATGTCTCTCCCGCGTGCGTCGTTTTGAATAAACATCAAATATGAATAAATTTAATATATTTGGAAACAATTTCTTTGAAATTTACGTTCTGATCGCTCCTCAACAAAAACTAACTCGAAAGTATATCTACCTTTCACAGTCCAAAATAATTGGCTTAAAACTTTAAAAGGATTTTTCCAACTAAACTCTCTAAAAGATTTTCTCGATCCAAACATCCTTGAAAAAAACATTACCTATCAAAAACCATCTCTGCATTTTAAGTATAAAATTTCATCTTCAATTTTAAAAGTCGTGAGTAGTTTGGGGTCGGCGCCAGGGCCTCTCGGCTAATGGTGAAATAAAGGAGCTTTTGATAGTGCATAAATGCATAAATAATAAGTATTGTTGGCAGTGGTGGACTAAGCCCATCAGAGGCCCGGGGCGGAAAAGCTGAATGAGCTCCCTAGTTAAAGAAGCTTATGTAATTTTACAAGCTTTTTATTCAGTTCACACGGGCCTTTGGTCCTGGGGGGCCTCCAAACGCCTCCATGTTCCCATGATCAAATATTAAACAAGGCTTTAAGGCACCAGGACACTGTAAAAAAAAAAAAGAATTTTTTTATTTATTTCATTTTCTGGAAGATGCATTTGTTAATAACGCGCGTTAAAAACGCGTTCAAAGTTTTACTGAGGGATAATTTAACACACAAACTGTTTAAAACGGTTTCATATAAAATGCTGTATCTCCGTCAATTTAAAGAATTTTAATAAAACATTTGGTGAGAGCATCCTAAATAAATGCATCTTTCAGAAAATGAAATTAAAAAAAAAACGATAAAAACGTTTTTACAGTATCCTGGTGCCTTAAAGCCTTGTTTAAGATTTGATCGAGGGAACGTGGAGGCGTTCGGAGGCCCCCCAGGACCAGAGGCCCGGGGCAGGCCGCCCCTTTCGCCTCCCCGTTAGTCCGCCACTGATTGTTGGAGAGGAGGATTATAACAGTACTTTAGAAGGGAAAATGCTATATTACGAGTGTGTGTGTTAAATGTGCGTAATGTGCACGTGCGATCGGAAGAGTGTTCACTTGTTACGGTGTCATGATTGTAATAATGTTCGGCAGCATATCCGGCAGTTTATGGGCAGTTCCCGCAGCCCATCCCTCCACCCCTGTCCACCATCGCCCCGGCACAGCGAGAAGGTAAGTTGAAGTCCTCAACGTCAATACAATGTCTTCAATAAACACAACCTTTTACCACTTCGAACAGTCTCAAAGCTGAGGGAATACTCCTGATTGCGATCAAACTGGAGTACCTAAGTCATCACCCGCTGTGGGATTTAAATCACAATACAATGTATATTAAATTGGCACTTACTTACTTGGCTTTCTTTTATAAAAAAATATTCATTAAAATCCTAAGAATCAAGTAGAAGAAACCCTTTTGTAAATTTGACATAATATTTCAACTTCCATGGCTTCTTATGGAAGTAATGTTTAAAACTACTCGTATGTATAAAATTAGAAGCCTCGCTACAAAAAACAAAACCAAATTAATTTATCAATGGACGCTTTTATAATTACCGTGACGATTCACGGTAACGGTACCGTGATGGCATAAAAAAAGGCAATAAACATACGTTCCTTAATACAATAATGTTGCAACTCTTTCAAAGGATGATATATGTACACAATGTGCGTAGGTCTGCTTCCTCCAAAAGAAAAAAGTCATCATTTTCTTGCATCTCTCTCACACACCGCACCGTGATACTATTAGCCGTGACGATAATTTTCAAAGTATGAAAAATAGTTACAAGGATAATATTGAAGTGAGTAAATTCTAAAAATTCAAAAACGTCAAATGTCAATGCGCTGATGGTTCTGCTTTGTTCTTAAACTTATAATGCTGCAGCTCTTTCTTACACTAACGATCGAAAATGAGACAAACGGTGAACGTATGTCTGCACCCCCCCAAAGGAAACATACAATCATTATCGTACATCTCCTTCACACGTATAAAGAAAATGAAATGCGATTCCCGTCGAAAAAAGTAGGACTTTGGAGGAAACAGCCGCACGTATTTTGTGTATCTCACCATTATTTATTGTGTAAGAAAGAGCTGCAGCATTATAGCGATAAGGAACTATGTTTATTGCCTTTTTTGCCGTCACGGTACCGTTACCGTGAATCATCACAGCGATTATAAAAGCGTCCAATGAACAAAGGAATAAAAATATTATTATGAAGAAAACAAAAAGCTGTCTTATGCTGTGGTGCAAACTTTAGTTGTTTAGTATTGATTGCGAATCAATGAAGATCTTCACCTTTTGCAAATTACCTAGTTGATTACCTTACTTGTACCTAGTTATAATGATCAGTGTGATGTTCAATTTGACTTGGCGATGAGACCACTATTATTACAGCATTGTCACTGGATGTTTCGATGTTTGTTTAGATGTTTTTGTGTGATTTATTCATGTGCACTGTGTATTTATAATGTCTATGTGTTATATATGTTTCTTTGTTTTAAACGTGCTTAACTTTAAGGTATTTTTGTAAGGAACACAATATTATTATCATGCAGTAAAATGAAAAATTATCTTTACACGAGAAATGTAATTGACCGGTCAGTGGTTGAGTGGGCATCGCGCTTGGGTCCCATCCGGGCGTCGCGTGTTCGATTCCTCGGCTGGCTAAGTCCTCCATCACAACACAAGCAACATTTTCGGCTTTCTGTGGTGGTAGTAGAAGTTTATCAAGCATTGTTGGGTTATTCGTAACCCGGGAATGTTTGTTGTCGCCAAGTAAATAAATAAAAATTAATAATTATCTTTTAAAATTTTATGTTGTTGTGAGTAGGTACCATTTCCAATTTTGAAAATGACACTTAAATTCAAAGCAAATCCAAGTTCTAGAGTTAATTGAACCCGAGTTACGGACACTTTTTGATTACAACATCGAATGGAAACAAAATACTGTCAAGATATTTATATTTTTTATAAATATTATTTAATGGCACTCTACTTAATTTTAACCCTCAGACCTTTGGTCATATTTTGTCAGAAGGTCAAAATATTTCAGCTTTGTAATAAAATTCAAATTAATGGAATATTTCTGAACATATCCGAAAACTAAAAATCATTTTTGAAAGGTGATAAAATACGCTTTCAAAATTTACTATTCGAATTTTTGAAAAATGCAAATTTTTAATGCAAATATAAAAAAAAATTTAAGATGTCTCACCTCAAATTTTTTCTAATTGAATAATTCACTGATTACAAAAAAAAATAGAAAAACATTCATGTTTTATTAGAAAAAATTATTATAAACATTATCGTCACTTTACTCTTTCGTCATTTCGTGTCAAAATAGTTCATAAAAAATTCCCAAAGTTTCATAATTATTTGGTCAAATTACGGTCGGAAACTTTGGTTTCATAAAGGTGTACATTTTAATCATTTTGTGGTTGACTTTTAGATTTGAAAATAAAGTGTGATGTTTTCTCTTTCTTACACCATTTAGATCATATTTCTCACCATGATTGTAAGGGAGACACTACGATTTCTATGAGACCTTTGAGTTGTTTCCAAAAGCGAACAAATGAGGATTTAAACAGATCGATAAAATCACAATCCCAATATTTTAAAGTGATACTCCAAATAATTCATATTCATCTACTCTTTCATAGATGATACAAATGTAATTATTTTAGGAAAAACGATTTTTAAAAGGTAAGCTTTAAAATATTAAGATGAATTAATTGTTTGCGCCCGTACATACGCAATATGAATATGAATAAATAGTTTTGTCCATAAACAAACTCAAATCTTTCAAGAAAGGCTAACAAATAATACGATATTGGGTTAAATCACCGATACAGTATTGTATTTGTTAGACTTTATAGATTTATAAATATATATATATATATACATATATATACCTAAGTTTATTTATGGAAAAAACTATTTATTCATGCTCATATTGCATATGTACGGGCGCAAACAATTTAGTTTAGCAATCTTAATATTTTATGGCATTACTGTGTTAAAAGTATCATCGTAGAGTGACGATTTATGTGAATATAAATTTAATAAAAAACAAACAAAAACTTGCACGAAGACAGAAGCACCAGTTTTGCTGGCTGGTTTTCGTCCACCGGTGCATTGGCAGTTTCCCAGCAGGTTTTAGGATTGCTCTTTCACCCACGATTAGTTTTAGTTCCCAAACCTAGTAAATAAGAAAATTCATGTTGGTTTACTAGACGGATCTTGTGAGTTCTTTAAAGATTTTCTCATGTTCCCAGGCTGCTCAATCTCCGGGCCCGAGGGCTGTAACCTGTTCATTTACCACTTGCCCCAGGAGTTCGGAGACGCGGAGCTAATGCAGATGTTCCTCCCGTTTGGTAATGTCATCAGCAGCAAGGTGTTTATCGACAGGGCTACCAACCAGAGCAAATGTTTCGGTATGTATTAATTTATTAGATTTTTAAAGATAGGGAAAAGCGCTATACTTACATTATTTTCTGGCTGAAACATTTACATATATATTGTTGTGTATTACCACTTAGGTTTGGTTTTACAGATTCCTCTCAAGCGTGATTCAAGTCTAAAAACATCCTCTAACATTTTAATTTTATTAAGAGGGTATTCTAGTCAGTGGCGTAGCTAACATGAGTGGCTCCTGGGGCGGATGTCACCCCCCCCCCCCCCCCCGATTTATTTTCAGGGGTAAATATTTATCCATAAATATTGGTTATTTTCGCCTATTTAATTTTTTTTCCACGGTCGGGGGGGCATTGGGTGGTACACCCCCCCCCCCCCCCTGCCCCCTCCTAGCTACACCGCTGATTCTAGTCTAGAAGCATGAATTGTATGTATTTTTGAAGGTGCAATAAAAAAACCAAATAATATATTAGTTGCCATTATTTTACCAAATATTTATTAAACATTAAAGAATACATAAAAAATCAAATGAAAAATTCTAAATTCTAAAAGTTACAGGGTGTTGAAGTGGGGGTCTCAAAAAAATGGCGCGCCCTGGTTGACACGATTGCAACCCTCCTAGTAATCAGAAAAAAAAATAATTCTTAATCCAAACAAACGCTGCTATGGCCTGAAACTTGGAAAAGTAAAAAAAAAAACTTCCCAAAATGTCGGCTGTCTGAAATAAAAAGACAGGTTTTAACCAGATTTTTTTACTTTTCCGAATTTTTTAAAAACAGTAAAAATTGAAATTTTATTATAGCTTTGGTTCATGCGATAGAGTAGTGTATAGAGAAGGCTCACACCAAATATCAAGTAAATTGGTTCAGTAGAACTTGAGATATCGTGTCAACCGTCTTGAAAAAAGTATTTCGAGAAAAATGCATTTAAAGTTTTGTTCTAGTTAGATTCCGTCTAAGCCGCGACACTAAAACGGTTATAACTTTTAAAATAATTCGAATTTCATAAATCCTTTTATGGAAATATTTTTGAATATCTAAACTATGGAAATATGAAAAGATTTTTTTTTTCTAGACTAGAATACCCCCATAATCTACTCAATGTTTTTTGGAAGTTTTAAATTTCAAACATTTAAGCCAATCTCACATGAGCGCTGTACTCTCATCATATATGTGAGCTTAGCCTATTTCACCATATCACTCGCCGTACATTCCCTTTGGGAATTGCATTTTTGGATTTTGGAACATTGGCAAGCGATATAGTGAAACAGACCAAGCCCAGATGTATGATGAGTGTATGGCGCTCGTGTAAGATTAGAATCAATATTGCGTTGTATAATTTTAAATCATTTTATATTAATATTTCAATATCCCCTTGATTGTTTTAGTACTACAAAGCATTTAAATTTTGCATTGGGCACATGTTGATAGAACCCTCTCAAAATGTTAAGACAACAAAATGAACTTATGAATGTGTTGTTGTTTAGGATTTGTGTCATTCGACAATCCGACCTCGGCCCAGGCGGCCATCCAGGCCATGAACGGCTTCCAGATCGGGATGAAACGGCTGAAGGTCCAGCTGAAGCGGCCCAAGGATGCCAACAGGCCGTACTAACCCCATCCCCTCCCCCCGCCGTCTGTTGGATCGGCACAAGCGCAACAGACAAACCCTGGAACTATAGGTAACCTAAACTTACCTTAGATCAATCTAAACACAGACCCCTTCTGAGTCATCATGGAAAATGAAACAAGACGGGAGATTACATAACCTAATGATGTCATTTCCTCAAACCCTGGAAATATCAATGACGTTAATGTAACGTCTTTGGGAAATATAGGTAAACTTACCTAACCTTAGATCAATCTAAACACAGACACCTCCCAGGTCATGATGGAAAATGAAACAAGACATAAGATTACATAACCTAATAATGTCATTTCCTCAAACCCTGTAACCATAGGAAACCTTACCTAACCTTAGATCAATCTAAACACAGATCCCTCCCGGGTCATGATGGAAAATGAAACAAGACATAAGATTACATAACCTAATAATGTCATTTCCTCAAACCCTGTAACCATAGGAAACCTTACCTAACCTTAGATCAATCTAAACACAGAACCCTTCCGGGTCATGATGGAAAATGAAACAAGACATAAGATTACAGAAACTAACAACATCACTTCCTCAAACCCTAGAACTAATCTTGCTTTAACTTAGCATCACCTGAACACCACACACAACCCATTGTGACCTAACCTAATCTAAATAAAACATGATATTACATAACTTAACCACATTATCTCCCTCTTCCATTCTATCGGCACAAGTGCAACAGATGAACTCTGAAACTATTAGTAATCTCGCTCTCTAAACTTAACTCAACCTAAACTAATTAATCTATAGTAATCAAAACAAAACATAACCTAACCTAACCTGAATATCTTACAACGGGATAATCAAACCATGCTTACTTTCTTTAGGCTACCTCTAGTGCATTTTGAACTAACCTGAATAAAACAAAACCCAACCTAACCCTTAATCTCTTGCTGAAAGATTTTGAACGAATTTTAAATGGAATTTCTTGTTGCAGATAATCGAAGACCAACCAAGGAGAAATCGAGGTCAATATTTTAACAAAATTATAATAAAATGTACAACTCGCACACTTCCATCGGCGATGCGTATGTGTGTTACTGTATACGCACGCCACTGGTTAAGTGTGTCGGTTACTGAAAACTGCCGAATTAAATTCTGTTTAGTAAATTTTGTCGGCAGGTGTATTTATAATATCACTGACCTTAAAGGAATTTTAATTGGTAATTAAATTTAAAAAATATATATCAAGTAAAAAACAGGCCATTTTGGTAAGTATACTAGTTAGATATATAATACCAAAAAGCAGCTTGTAGGAAAGCTTCATTCTTATCATTATTATAAATTATTAAACTATTGATTATTATTATTATTATTATATATAAATTGATTGATTATTATTATTATCACAATATATTATATTCTCATAATTGATAAACATACTATTATAACTAATATCTTAGTCATATTGTACTTATTGATTACAATACTTGCTCTGTGAAGGAAGTATTTCTTGTACTTAACCTTTCAAAGGCCAGGAACGCGCCCGCGCGCGAGACTGGAATTTCAAAAAAGAATATTAATTCAAATAATTTGGATGCGATTTTAAATTTTATTCCATTAATTTATAACATAAAATAAAGCTTAAAATAGCTTCCCCCATTCTTGTTATTAAGGTAATTTAAAAAAGGTAAGGTAAAAAACCCTGGCCCTTGACAGGTTAAGCCAAACTGCTATAAATTATGGAAAATTATATAAAATATAAAGCAAACTTACTGTAATATATTAAAGGGTTTCTAGTCAACTCATAACACTGAAGATGAAGATGAAGATGAAGATTAAAGCAACAGTTGGTTCATTAAGGTGTGATATAATATCGTGCGGCATACCTTGTTTTTACCCTCCAATATGGTTAAGTTCTAATTAACGTTGACTTGTACATGCCATGTCATGTTCGTTGAAAATATCACATTAATGAACTTAGCTGTTATCAAATGTTGGAAATAAACAAAATGGACTTTCGAAAAGAGCATCTATTTTGTTAAGTATTATATAATTATGGGAGTAGTAGATACAGATGGCTGAGATAAGAAAACAATTTTGTACATGAGTATCTTAGTACAAATTTTGAAGATTTTCGCTTTAATACCATGTTTACGTCCTAGAAGTTCTCATTTCACTCCAAAATGAAAAGGAAACACTTGTTCCATGCCTCCGTGTTTAGTTTGTTTGTTGTGTCGAGAGACCCTCTAAGACTTCAGCGAGGCTTGGCTTCTGAACACCTGCTGAAGACTTGGACATCTTCTGGCCCCGCTCGAGAAATTCCAAATGTGCTGTGATAAACCAGAGTTGTACAAGCCGTTATGTCTTCTCGTCTGTGTGTAAATGTTTGGTGGTGCAGTCAATTGTGTCACCCCAAGGGGTCACTCCTAATGTTATTTCCCTTACAATGTACCTTGTAAGTGTCTATATACGAGTATATTATTGTTAGTCATTCTGTATAAATGTTATCCACACCATCACGATGGGTTGTTTCCCTCAACCTTCAGTCGACCCTCCAACCAACCAACACAAGCATATTACTAATCAACTAACTATTGCAATGCGCGTTAGAGCAGCAGCGACAGCTGGAGCGACGTTCGGAGTGGAAAAGAGACACACATATTATTGTTTATATTATTAACCAAAATAGTATAATATTTGTACTCAAATTTTAGACTTGTAATCAACAAAGTACCAATATAATAATGTAATACAATTTAACGTTACGATAACAACTTACAAAACACACGTACTAGAAATTTAGTCAAAAACCCTAGACGGTCTTGAATTAAATTAGAATAAACCAAAATTTTAAAAAAGAACTTATCATTATCGGGACGTGATTTTAAAATCGCGGTAAATTTAACACCGTATTAAAAAAATTAGATAATATAATTGGATAGGTGCTGTCGGTGCAGACGTTATTAAACAAGCCGAGTGGAGACGGAGTTGTTAGAAGTTACACCCAGGCGAGAAGCATGGTAGGGAGCACGAGAGTAGGGAGCACGAGAGGCAATGTAGAGGAGCACTAGACCTGTTAGGGTTAGGAGGATAGCCAGTACACGAGTGCTGCAAGAGAAGTAGGAAGATAGGCAAGAGGAACGAGTCAGCGGTGGAATTAAACTGCCCGACAGCTGCCAGTGAGCTAACACCTCTAGTCAAATATTTCGGCCAGAGATAGTAAAATAGAATATAATTTCAAGTAACAAAATATATAAAGTATTCTAGATTTATTAACATAGCTTTAAGAGGATAAATTGATTAAGACCACTGAGGTTTTAGCGTGACAAAGCATTCTAAGGAACAATCTATGTTTTGCGTCATTCAATAATGACATAGAGTAGTGCAATATGTTTTACTATCAAATATCTATTTATTTAGCATCCATAAAAATGGGTTATTTTGCTGTTTGATTATTTGCTTACGGATTTAGAGAGGATTTATTTATTTATTTCAAATGTTATATTATTTATTTTAACTTGTTAAGACACGAGATTATTTCGTAGCTAATGATTTATTAATTCAACTAGAAAAGGATATAAAAGTATTTTTTTACATTTTCTTAACAAGTTTCTTCTCAAACTTCTATTAATTGTACTAACAAGTAGATATTTAGCATTCCAAGCTTACTAACATTAATATTCCTTCTATCTTTATCAATTTCTCGTTTTTATACTGACTAGTAAATCTACAAATTTAGAATACAGTATAAATACTTGTAATTTATTTATATTAATTATTATCTATTTTAAATGTAGATTTTTCTCATTATCTACAGTTACTGGACTAGACGAATCTAGTAATTATGGAAAAGTTTAAAAAATACAAAATTATCTTATATGCTAGGCTAGGTCACTAATATTTTCGAGGCCAAAATGATATAGTAACGTATTTAACAATTGAAAGCGTGTTGCTACGGTGAACATTGGAAGGAAAGTGCGATTGGGCGCTAGCCGCTTGTCTGCTAAGGAAGTAACTGCTCGAAATGATTGTTTTAAAGTACATTGAAATACCCCAAAAGAATACAAAATCGCGCAGTGAAGTGATTCTAGGATACAGGGTATGCTTTGCAATTATTTATGTGTAAATGTTTTTCATTCAATGGGCGTCATTAGAGCGTACCGGGTTTCTATATGCTCCACTTCTAGATATAAATTCATAAATTACGCATTTTCATATTTTGAGTATAAGGCTATAGGGTAGCCAGAAGCCAGAAGCTAGGGACATAGAGAAAGCTCAACGAGCTTGCCGCATTGTCATAAACACTACTTCACTCACTCACGTACAGACGTGTCGTACACTTACTTATCCAGGAAAAGGGCACAACCTTCACAATGTAAGCCTTGTAAGACATTGCATAAAGATTAGCTTCAAACAAACAAACAACCATGCCATTCACTTTTGTACAGAATTTGCTATTGTAAAATAAATACATACATACATCATATTACATTCTAAGAGGAACAAATACTTAATCAATAATGTAAGATAGTCCGGGGTAGGTGCACTGTATTCATATTCAACAATCAGACAGACTATACAGGTTACTTAGTGAAAAGATGGAAGACAGTTTCTAGCAACTGACTATTATATTACTAAATCTATTACTCTATTGAGGTTTACCACGGTACTTCTGGCTTCAGACAGACTATACAGGTTACTTTAGTGGGGAAGTTGGCCACTGTTACTCTATTGAGGAGTACCACGGTACTTGTAGTGTCCGACAGATTGTACAGATTACTTAGTGAGGATGTTAGAAGGCATTTCCTCGCTGCCGAGTATAATGTGACCCTATTGAGGTGTACCATGGTACGTCTGGTTTCAGACAGACTATACAGTTACTTGGTGGGGAAGTTGGATGGCAGTTCCTGGCCACTGGGTATTATAATGACTTAAACTGTTACTCTATTGAGGCATACTACAGTACTTTTTGTATCAGACAGACTATATACATACTATATACTTAGTGGGGAAGTTGGACGGCAGTTCATGGCCTCTGGGTATAATACGAGTTCATCTGTTATTCTACTGAGGTGTACCATGGTACTTCTGGTTTCAGACAGACTGTACAAGTTACTTAGTGAGGAAGTTGGAAGACTTAAACTGTTACTCTGTTGAGGCGTACCAAGGTACTGGTTGTATCAGACAGACTATATAGGTGACGGGGTGGGGAAGTTGGACGTTCATGACCACTGGGTGTTATACTGACCAACTGTTACTCTATTGAGAGTACCATGGTACTTGCAGTACACAGTTTACTTAGTGGGGAAGTCTAGCCACCGACATTAAATGACTACATCTGTTACTCATGGAAGTATCTCTAGTACCTACCTCTGTTAAGTAGGACATGAGTGGGCTCTTTGCCCTTTTATCTAAATATAGATTAACTCGAAATATTATTGCAGGAGAAGGATGTAGACTAAAATTAATGCATAACCTTATAGAAAAATTAAAGCTTTCTAAAATAAATTGAATTTAATGTTATGACAAATATCATTGATGCTAATTTTGTATGAAATATAAGATGACATCTCACTAAGAGAAGTGTATATTGTAACAATTAACAAACACGCTTATGGTTACATTACATTGTTAAAGGAATTATTTATCTGCCAGCATTACTGTTTTATCACCTACCAAATTAGCGTTAATAAACATGTGACGTCGTTGGAGATACGATGAAAGTCATCCTTCTTTACCCTGCTGACTATGCTGACTCTAGCAGAATTATTAACTGTATCATCGTTGATTGATATCCTGGAACCATAAATTAGAGCTTTTATATATCTCTAGACAGATTTAATGTATCGAAAATAAGCCAAAATTTATATCTAGTCATATTTATTTTCATATTAAATTACATTAAAAGTAAGAGATTTCTTTTAGCACAAACTTTATTTATCAAAGCACAAAACTATAAGTGATCACATCAAGTTATCCAGAGATATCTTTGATTTATTATTATTGCTTTTCAAAACATTTTTTGCTTGGATTTGATATTTATTTACGTAAGAATATTAGGTTATAAAATAGAATATTAGTGGCAAGGAATCACGGATGAAATGTAGAAATTAATTGCAAGTCAGTTTTCATAGATAAATTATTTTCACTGAATTCTATTAAACATAAATTACGCAACAGAATAATGTTCCTGTTTACTATTATGATTGCCAGAGTTGCGACAGATTCAGTAATACGGATATAAATATATTAACTTGTAATCTTACTCAATGCTCGGGACCAGTTCCTGACTTCCTACTTATGTACGATGTTATGTCCTCCTTGATATGTCCGCAGACTCTGAACACCATCATCTTATTATTATGTCATATTACCTCTGTCTTTGTCTTTGCTATTTATCTTTAAAAATCAGTTTAATCATGTTATATTTATAAAATTTATTACATACATATTTCAATTTTATTCAATTCCATTTCCATTTATAAAATATCTTAAAATATTCTAAAGTCATAAAAACTTTGCACAATTTTATTCAAGAATTTTCATTGATTTTACATTGTAGTTACCGTTTTAATTATAAAATATGAATTGGGGTAGTTTGTTGTTCAAATATATACATTGGTAGTTGGGGACAGGGGTGTGATTTATTACACAAAGTTTGACCTTTTGCATGCCCGTTTTTATTTTATTCAAATTTACCTTGTGTATATTTACTTAAAACTTTAAAAAATAATTCATTATTTACATTATACAAACACTAATTTACGTTTAGCAAGCTAGAATTGTAATGAATGATAATAAATAATTTTAATTATATTAAAAAATATATTTATTATTGTTTTCCTTTGACAATACCTCGATTTTACTTCCCTTAGATTTTAGTCAAAGTCAACACTGCTGTTCATCATGATGGTACATAATACACAATAGGTAAGAGGTTCATATATATGTGGAGTTATTTATTTTACATAATGCAGAAATATAATATATTTCAGTAGGTACAATAAATAATTTTATGTTACATTATCGTAGAAATTTACACAAAGGAGTTCAACAAGTGCATAAGTTTATTAATTTATTTTTTTACTTCTGTTAAATAGACTTTTACATATACATTAGTACATTTTAAACAATATATTCATAAACACGAACGAAAGACACTAAATTTTTTAATTTTATCAGCCATCAACCAACGTTCTTTAACACATCCAGAGTTAAACAATTTCACTGAATTTATTATTTTACAAGATGATAATAATATATCAGTTTCATCACAGTTCACGTGAGAAAAAAATATCAAATTCGCCATCACACGTCACGTTTGTTCAGATCACTGAACAACAGATAACTTCGTTACTACACATCAAGTTTGTTCAGACCACTGAAAACAGATAACTTCGTCATCACACATCAAGTTTGTTTAGACCATTGAAAAACAGATAATTTCGTCATCACACATCAAGTTTGTTCAGACCATTGAAAAACAGATAACTTTGTCATCACTCATCAAGTTTGTTCAGACCATTAAAAAACAGATAACTTCGTCATCACACATCAAGTTTGTTCAGACCACTGAAAAATGGATAATTTCGCCATCACATAATCAAGTTTGTTCAGATCACTGTACAACAGATAACTTCGCCATCACATATCGAGTTTGTTCAGACCACTGAAAAACACACAACTTCGCCCATCGCACATCAAGTTTGTTCAGATCGCTGAACAACAGATAACTTTGCCATCACATATCAAGTTTGTTCAGACCACGGAACAACAGATAACTTCGCCATCACTGAACAACTGATTACTTCGTCGTCACACATCAAGTTTGTTCAGACAATTAAAAAGCAGATGAAGCAGCAAATTATCTGTTGCTCAGACAACTGAACAACAGATAATTTAAGAATTGTTTCTCTATTTTGATTCAAAATAAAAATTTTGTCACCAGTTTACATAAAACCTATCAACTCCAACGCACCAGACCAATGAAATTGATTATATGTTTAACCTCCAGATCGCCAGCGTATCCTTAAGAACACTATAAAAAAATCATTTCTCTGAATATAACTAGCTCTTCTGGGGAAACTACTTTATAGTAGACTAGATACTACGTTTATAAAAATATGAACACATCGGGTAAGAAGGTACGATTTCCAAAAACATAATTTTGGAAAAAACAAGTAAGTTATTACAAAAATAGAATCAACTAGCGCACGGTGAAAATTTAGTGTCAGGGTTCAATTAGTTGAGAATTTCGATATTTGAAAATGTTCAACCATTTCCATAACACACACAGACACATCCACAAAGCACTTCCCATCTTTTTACTTATTCTATATATACTCTTTATTTTTTATTCTCTTCATCTTCATCATTTATTTCTTCTCATCAGTTCTTATCTCTTCAGCTTCAAATCAAACAGCTTTCCAAATTAACAAAAAAATAAGGATAATTTCATACGAACCTTAGCGCTTTCCAGGTGAACAAAATTTATAAACAAAGGTGATGCTATGAACCAATAAAACTTTCCTATGATGACCATTGGTGTGGCATTTATGCAAAGTTTTAAAAGAAGGAAACTTCTAGCAAAATAACCACACAAGAATCACAACTGCTCCCAACCATCTGGAGAGCCAGAGAGACTACACCATTCCCAATACGGGCATATTGTGAGGCTGAAGGTAGTGGGAAAGGGAAGAAGATGAGGAGAGGAAGGTTGTTAAAGCACCTAACTATTCAGATATAGTCACCAAACACGGTCAGACATTTCAAGCAACATTTCGATTCTGAATGTTGGTCGTTTTTCACAACGAGGAAAATAATTTCCCTCAGGGCCTATGACATCTTTGTGGATGCTATATGGAGGGTCTTTTGAGAAAGGGAAGGAGACAAAGTTCTGGGAAGGAAAGAGGTACAAGGAGTGGGTAGAAATCTAGTGATCAGTGTCTCCAAAGGTGACGGATAAATGAATCCATTCCTTCCACTGCGTTGAAAGACAATGTCCCGAGAGAGTCCTGCTGGAGAAATCAAAGTCTCTCCCAATCCGGTCTGCCAAGCACTTGGTGGGCAGATGCATCCACCACCAAGACCCGGACAAACCTCACCCCATCACCAAAAGTAGCAAACAACTTGGGATGATCTATGGCGGAAATGTTGGTTATCCAATAAATGGGTTCACGACGAGTTCATCGAAAACGAATTCATCGAAAATCAATTCATCGAAAGCAAATTCATCGAAAACGAGTTCATCGAAAACCAATTCATCGAAAACCAATTCATCGAAAACCAATTCATCGAATGATCAATTCATCGAATCGCCAATTCATCGAAAAAATATATTTTGTTGATATTTGAGAGAAATGCCGAGCGGACCGAGAAGTTAAAAAAGCATTGGTCAACCTAAACTAACCTAACCTAACCTAACTTAACCTATTTAACCAATTTTAAAATATTTTTTTATCATCACTCTTAATGAGCTTTCTGAGTTGTTTATGAGTTGGTTTCATTATGAGTTGTCTGGTCACCGTTCCTTAGATATCCCTTTTTTGCATTATCAGACAATCGGAAATCGAAGAGATAATCTATAAATTTTACATTGTCACCATGAAACTGACAGTTGCTAAACGCATTTAACTCAGACAGACCTTTTTGGGTATTTAATTTTGACAGCTCTAATGTATACAAAAAAAATGTTTTTCGATGAATTGGCGATTCGATGAATTGATCATTCGATGAATTGATTTTCGATGAATTGATTTTCGATGAACTCGTTTTCGATGAATTTGCTTTCGATGAATTGATTTTCGATGAACTCGTCGGTTACCCAATAAATGGTTCCCGGGGCGGCGGTACCCAAAACCGGTAGAACCCCAGGGTTCCACGGAACACACTTCGTGAACCGCCGAACTAGTTATTTTATTGTATGTCTTGAATATTGAGTTTGTTTTCACTGATGATATCCATAAATGTTAGCCCTTTCTACTCACCCTAATGTATAAATAAATAAACATACATTTTAAGTTAATAAATAAGATTTATTCGGTACATTTTAATCACAGTGCAATTTTTACTACTACATAATGTGTTAAAAAAATTCTTGCTTCTTTCATACTTTTGTACCTGGCCGTTTTAATGCATAAAATTTTTGTGCTGCAATAATTCATAATAATACAAACAAATTTAAACCCTAGGATCTGTTGACAATTCACGGTTAAGTTATTTTAAAAGATCTGTCAGATTTACACATTTAGAAATATTCCAGATGTCACATCACTATTATGATGTCCCTCACATCACTACTAATTGTCTATGGTCTCTATTCTAAAAATATCTAGTCTGTCTACAACAGTTGTGATAATAAAGCCTCAAATATAATATAAATCAAGTTATTAATGTTTTCCCAGTCTATTAATTAATAATACATATGTTTGACATTCATTTTTAAACAGATTTGCAAATTTTTTAAGTGAAAACTTCTTTAGCAGTGTTGTGATTTGAAACTCGATAAAATGAAAAATAGCAACACTAAAAAGAGACAAACACATACATCTATACGATTTAGCCTGTAAGAGAATGAGATAGAATAATCGGTCTCCTCTTTGTGCGGTGCTTCGTAGCCTTCCCACTCTTGTCTACTTTAGTTTTCTGAAAGTTTCACTTCTACCGTGTGTGAACTGCACAATTGTATTTTTTTAACTTATCCCAAAATAAAATATTGTTTTTTTGATTATAATATTACAAACGGACAAATGAAATTAATTTATTTTTGGGGTGTTACGCCGTGTTGCACTACCTTCTTCTTTAGCCAACGTTTCGAACAGCGTTACAGCGTCCATCATCAGGGCAGATATCAATAACACGTCTGCCCTGATGATGGGCACTGTAACGCTGTCCGAAAAATGGGCTAAAGAAGGAAGTAGCGCAGCATGGCATAACACCCCAAAAATACTTTTGGCCGTGAAAATCTAAAATCACATCCAAATGCAATTAATCCAAAATAATTTCAAAAGAGGTGTTTTTTAAGATTGTTTTGTTGCTCATCGATTGTTTTTTCTTGTAAACTACAAAAATACCACTTTATACGAAACTAATTATGCAAACTTATAATAGAGGTTATTATCACTTCACTTTTTTTTCATTTCTTTGACAAATCTTCCGCAACGTGAAAGCAATGGCGGTCGATGACTTTTTGTATTATGTTAGAATTATTTGGAAGTGTCTATGGTAATCTTTTAAATGCAAATACATAATGTGGTGTTGCCACTTTTGAGTCCATAACAGTTTTTTACCGTAAAGTGCACAATACTCCAGTGTCTACTAAATGGTACAAAAGATCAGAGGGGTTAAACACATTTAAATAAGTACACAATTTTAAATTATCATTTAAAATCATAAAAAATGTATTCTTATACAGGTGTCTGGGGGTAAAGTGCACAAACTTCGAGAGGTGATTCTACATGATGGTAGAAGTAAAAAAGGTAAATAACTTTTTTTCAAAATTCCAACTTTTTTTCCAAAGAACAATACTATTTTTTCAATACAAACAATTTTTTTACCTGAAAACTACCAAACGTTGGAATTTCGGAAAAAGTTATTTTTCATTTTTACTTGTACTATCATGCAGAATCCCCTCCCGAAGTTAGTGCACTTTACCACCGGACACTCCGTATAAAACTAGTTTACGATGAACACACATGGCAGAAAAGGGTAACGTGACTTTTTTTCTGATTTTTAAGAACATAAAAAATATTTTATTAATTAAATGAAGACAATATTAGCGAAACTTAATCGCAAAACTGGAAACAGAAAAATCAGAAAAAGATATTTGCACCTCTGGGTCTCAAACCCAGGACCTTTTGCTTTCCTGGCTAATGCACTGACCGCTGCGCAGTGGTCTTCATTTAATTAAATATTACAATTTTAGGTTTTACTCATAAAGTTAAAAAAATAAAAAATATTTTAATGTTACATATTTTTACATTATTATGAAACCCCTTTTTTCTAATTTGAATTTGTTCTGGAAAGTCCTTACTGTAGAAAAATTAACATTAATTTAGTTTTCTTTTAGAATTATGTATTTTCAATTTGACAATACATTCACTTTTCTTTTGGTAAACGTTGAAAATAATCAGAAATTCTACAGGGGTTTTGTGGTTTACCTTCATTCTTTGTGGTCTTTTTTGTGCCAGCTTTAACATTCTTGTCAATTTTATTATCTGGAGAAGTTACAGTTTTGGAGTGATCAACACTACTACTGCTATTTTGAGCTTCATTAGAAACTGTCTCAAAAAATGATAAAGTTCCGTGTCTCTTAGTGGAGCTCCCTTGTAAAGGTGTTGAATTAGTCTCATCTAAATGTGTTAGTTTGTCAACTAGGCTTGTGTTGGCCAATTTAAGATTTTGTTTTGGTAAGGCTTTTTCAACATCGATAAGATTATCACCAAGTTCCTCATCAGTTGCTATAGTTACATCCGGTGTGATAGCCTCCAGGCAGCCAAAGTCATCATTTGCAAACATGCTGGCAGTTATTTCGTCTTCTTCTGATAATACATTACCATCGGTAACTGTAGAAACTGTTGATTCCGCGCCACCTTTGTTTGTCTCTTCAGACGTCTGTAACAATCAATTAAAATCTATGGTAAGTGTAAGATTATAAACAGCAACTCTCAAGGAATACGAAAAGGCTTCAAACAGTGAAGACATTTCACTTAGTGAAGACCTCGCAAACCTCCTGGCAAACCCCGCCCCACATCCAGAAATCTTAACAATTAACACATTTTTGATAAATACAGTGAAACCCTCTTAAGAAGTTTTGTGGCTTAAGAAGTTTGGTTTTTTAAATCCCTCCTAAATTGGCCCAATTTTTCCCACATATAAGGTTTTCCTACTGAAGTTTGTTTTTTCCGGTCCCTTGAAAAACTTCTTAAGAGGGTTTCACTGTATAACCACTCGAGCGTTTGCATTGATAATTGAAATACGCATCCAGCGTCCAAGATTTCTGAGTGAATTTGGAAATTTCCCGCCCTCATTAAAAAAAATCGTACCTTCAAATTTTAATATGGAGAAATCTAAACTGCTTAAAGTTTTAGGAGAACCATTGAATAAAAGCCATTGAATGTGTATCCCATATTTTTATATAATCAAATATTTCAGTTTGCGAAATGTCAATTCTATATAAATAAAAATGAATCGCCAAAATGTATGACGTACGTAACTTCCGAACGACTGCACCAAATTGGATAATTCTTTTTTTTTTGTGTTCGTTATTGTCAGGACAAGGTTTATATAAAACTTCTGATAAGCTCTAGCATTATGAAATTTGTATAAAAAATTGCAATAGGTGGCACGCAAGCTGTTTGAAAACTGAATGTACCGGCGGGACTGAATGAATTAAATGCAGGAGTGGGGAGGGGAACCTGGGAGTGGGGAGGGGAACCTGGAAGGGGGAGGGGAACTCGGTAGGGGGGTTCGCGGGACGGGGGAAGGGGGGGAGTGGAGCGTGGGGAGAGAGAAGGTGGAGGAGGCGGAGTGGGAACGTGAGAGGGGAAGAGGATGCGGAAAGAAGGGGAGGCGGAAGGGGAATGGGACGAATGGGAAAGGACACGCAGGGAGAAACAATTTCTTTATTAAATGGCATAGCAACGCATGCCGGGAATCAGTTAGTAACTCATAATTCAGAAGAGATATGAGACATCTCTTGTTGAAAAGTGAAAACACTAAGAACTGTTTGTTTCATCAGTTTCAAGAGTAAAAGCCAGAGTAAAAGAAATTGCTACAATCAATTATCACAAAAATGCGTTTTTCAATCACCTGTTTTGCGTCACTTTTAACTTTTACTTTCTGAAAACCGATAGTTACTCTAAAGCTGGGGTGCTCAAACTTGAACTGCTGGCGATCTACCTAAATATTATTAGACTCTGACAGGCTGTAGCGCCGGGGGGGGGGGGGGGGGTAGTAATTTTTTTTATTGTAACCTCATTTTATGCCGATTTTTATATCCCATGTGACGAGTATTCTTCCAATAAAAATCATGTTCGTAAATTAAACTACAAATTTATAACTGCTCTCGAAAATCTGGGAATGGTATCCATCTAATACAGGGTTTCCCAACCAGTGGTCCGCGAGAGGCTAGAAGGTGGTCCGCGATGAACCGCCGTCAATAAACGAGCCAGCTCTCGGGCGGTCCCTGGTCGAGAAGTCTGAATAAAAAAAATCGGGCCAATATTCAGTTTATCATTATTGTACCTTGTGGTCAGTGGCCATTATGGTATTCTATTTCGCCCCACCCGATCCTACCTCGTTCTACCCACTCCATTGTGGTAAATATTCTGCTAGAACCCGTCCCACTCTATCCCATTCCGCCCCCTCCGTTGTGGTAAATATTCTGCTAGAACCCGTAGCGATTATTATTAAAAAATAAAATCAATAGCACTTACCTTTAATGATGTAAAAGGCTTTTTCAATACAGTTGTAAGTTTTTGAAGTATTTGTGCGGGTTTGTTTTGTGAGTCTTTATGGAGCTGAAGAATGAAGGGATAAAGCTGATCTTCCGAAGCATTTGATTTATTAAACTGGCATAAGTATTTGAAAAGTTCACCTGAAAAAGTAATCATATTAAGATGCCGTTTAGAAACGATATTCATTTGACAATAAAGAACATCATGGAATATTTTATTTTTACAAGAGTTCAAACTGCCCAGGGCCAGTGGAACTCTTACATACTTTTTTTTAGAGAATGTTGTGAGGGTAAAAAGAAATTTGAGAGGCGGTTATGGGTACCGCCGCCCCAGGAACCATTTATTGGATAACCAACACCTCTGCCATAGGTCTCCCCAAGTGGTTCGCGATGTTTGGTGACTTAGCAGGGATGCTTGGGTTCATGGGGTGAAGTTTGTCCAGGTCTTGGTGGCGGGTGCGTCTGCCCGCCTGCTGCGTGGCGGGCCGGATCCGAGCCGGGGTGAGGGCGGTCTTTTGACCTTTCCAGCTGGACTCTTTCAACCCATCGCCTTGCACCGCAATTGGAGGGATGGATTCATATATCCGCTACTCCTGGACATACTAACCCCCAGATGCCTACCCACCCCTCAAACCTTTTTCCTTCCCTTCCTTAAAAAGACCCTCCACACAGTTTCCCCTAGTGTATGACATAGGCTCCGAGGGAAATCATAAATTTAAAAAAAATTAAAAATTAAAATAAATTTAAAAAAACATTAAATAAAAAAATAAATATATACACGGTGTCCGAAAACTCGTAGTACAAGCGGAAAACTGGTGAACCTGCATCACATAGAGAACCCAAATAAACATAAATATTTTCAATTTAAGCATTTTTATATTTAAAATTTAAAAAAAAAAAAAAAAAAAAAAATTTTCGGCTATATGAGGGTTAAAGTTTTTTTCCGATACACGGAAATCTCGTGATTTTAGAGGGAAGATGCTCTCTAAAACTCTCTCGCTAGGTACTTTACTTAGTACTGCATCAATTCGCACAACGAACAAGCCGAGTGAGAAAAATTATTAGCATAGGTGTGTTCTAACTTACATTATGTTGTAACGTTCCATAATCCAAAAACACTAGGTAGGTACATCACAAAAAACACAAACATGTCATTGGTACATCACAAAAAACGCATTAACATGCGTTGGCATAACTTCCATTACAATCCACAATATTCTAAATATGAAAATAACACAAAAGTTTGTTAAAAACCGGTGAAATTAATTACTGTTATTCACAAATATTCACTTTGAAAATTCAGTTTGAAAACACAAAGGGATGTCAACGTCGTCGACTTGACGAAATCAAGACACTGACACATACTAAACTGCGTAAAAACATGAAAAAATATTTCTCCCGCATTCGGCTGTTCCCGTGTCCCATTGCTTGCTATTCGTGTTCCCCATGCAGTAGTGTTCAATTTGCGCTGAACACTGGGAATATTATTTTTAATTTATTTAACATTCCAAATTTGCAGTTTTGAACTCACTTACGACATTTATGATTAAGTATTGTTTTATTTTCTTAATTCACTTATTTTTTTATTAGTTTATTTACTTATTTTTTCACTTTTAATCAAAACAATAACTTTCAACAATAATATGAAACTAGGTTTTGCCCGTTGCAGCGGCAACTAACGGGTTAAAACACTATGCGATTTGACGTGTGAACGTGGATGAAGCGAGGAGGAGTGTGTGTTTAATTAAATATATAAAGAAACCTGAGGCTACCGTCACCTTGCAACGCATGCCGGGTACCCGTTGTATATAATGTTATGTAGTGCAGCGCTTGCATGAAAATGTAATTTCCCAGGAATTGGAATTGAACCATTACAGTTAAGTTGACCCCAAGGTTACAGTGACCTTGCAACGCATGCCGTGTACCCGTTGTATATTATGTTATAAATTGCAGGCGCTTGCATTAAAATTTTATTTCCCGGGAATTGGGATGGAACCATTACAGTAAAGTTGACCCCGAGGTTACAGTGACCTTGCAACACATGCCAGGTACCCGTTGTATATAATGTTATATAGTACAGGAGCTTGCATTATAATGTTGTTTTCCGAGATTTGGGATGGAACCATTACAGTTTAATGGACCCCGAGGTTAAAGTGGCCTTGCAACGCATGCCGGGTACCCGCTGTATATAATTTATTTATTTACGGACAAAAAGTCCATTAACAATATAAAATACGTCACTAACTTATATCTCCCTCTTATCCTTTCCCTTGTTACCATAATTATTGGAAGGCTTTTGACCTCTCCAGCCAGATTCTCCCAACCCTTCGCCTTGCACCGCAGTGTGAGGAATAGATTCATACGTCCGTCACTCCTGGCCACACTGACCTCCAGATTCCTACCCACCCCTCATACCCTTTTCCTTCACATATCTTCTTCTCCTTAATTTCCCTTAAAAAACCCTCCGCATTGCATCCTCAAAGATGATAGTCTCATTGGCTCCAGTGGTTGGGACTCTTGTGCGGTAGGTATTCACATCAAAATTTAATTAAAAATGTACATAACAATTACAGAACAAATGTAGTTCCAGCGCATTACTCAAGTAGGTATCTACACCATTTGTCAAAAAAATTGGACCATTCTTAATTATTAACAATATATTATTACCTCAGCAAAATCAAAATCACAGAAAAGATAATTATTTTAGGTACCTACGTCTTTTCACAAATTTTTTTTTCAATAAATATTTAATTTAATTCAAATCATTTTGATATTGTAACTACTCGTACTTCTGTGCTCCTTGTATAGAGCACTGCTATCTTGGTGTGATGTTTTGCAGAAATGGCGCTGTAGAAATTAATGTAATGTTGGGAAAAAATAATTTTATCGAGTTTATTTAATTTCTTAACAAATTAGCGCAATAAATAGTACGCAAAAATGGCAACATTCTTTGTTTTTCCTAAGGAAAAAATAATTATATCGACGTACTATGTTCAAGTAGGCACCTACATCATTTGGCAAAAAAATTGACCATCGTTATTTAAATTAACTCATTTTATTATTTTCTCAATATTTGGTCGATAACGTTCCCACCTGAGTAGGTACTTCTGGCCCATTTGTAATTGAATTTATAGAAATTCACCAAACTAAAGCTATTGACTTAAAATGTGGATGCAGCATTAAAAAAAATTTGCAATTTATTTGATTTTCGAAGGAATTAAGTAGGTACCTACCCATCTGATTTGAAATCAATATCATAAAACTTCTGATTTATATGAATGCAGCATTGCCCGAATATTTCAAACATGTAAATCCACGACATTTTCAACGTATTTAGTACCTACCTACCTACTTTGGCATTACCTGGCAACAGAATTTTTCATCCTCGAAGGAACGATTTTCACTTTGATTTTTGTCAAAATGTCAAAAGTTTAATACAAAACTGTGACATATTTTAAATGGATCGCAACCGTAATTATGTGATAATAAAGTTTTATGACCTCCAGTCCTTGAAATTATCCAAAAACATTTCCATTAGGATGTGTGTTTTTGATGATATCTTCGTTGGCGTAATGCACTTTTCAAATGTCAAATTCTTTCAGCAAAGCCGTATTATTAGGTACTGAGAATAATTTCCCTAGCAAATTTCATTTTGTACGTAGGTATTTAGTATCTGCAGTACCTACCTCGATTATCGAGCACGTTGTTAATTGTTATTTTTTGTGATTTGAAAGGAATTTAAGTACCTACTCAACCACCGATTTGTACTGGCCGCATAATTATACATTGTCGATGAAAGTGAATATGTCTTAAATGTCAAAATAATGTTGAATTTTAATGCAAAATTGTGTAACATTTTGAATGGAATGCGGTACATGTCGCAACTTTAAAAGTTTCTAAAACTTGTATTTTTACAATTTATTGAAAAACATCTCGGTCAAAATATTTTTTTACGCTGTAATCTGCGTTCCCGCAAAGGGCCTTTAAAATGTCCATTTTTCTACGTTATTTCCAATAAAGCCGTAAAATTAATAAATCCCTAGCAAATACAGTTTTGTATGGGAGGTGAACTTTTCTGACGCACTGAAATATTCGACATTTTTTAACGGGTGAACCTGTCGGCAGAAAATATAACTGAGGCCGAATTTCTTCGTCGGTGAGAGATCTAATTGTAGTTTTCGCCGTTGGGTGCGCTGTTAATCCTGCATCAACTTTTTTGTATGAAATCTGGTCCTCAATCGGGACACGACCCTGTCTGAATCCGCTTCGAGCGAAAGTGACCCTTAAGGTAGTTGAAACGTCAAGGGCAGAGTGGTCGTTTTTAGCGCGGCAAAAAAAGTGAGGTTTTCCAAAACTGTGTATTAATATATATATTAGAAACCAACTTTCTAGTTTAAATACGGTACGACTTAATTTTGTCCTATAACTTATCACTTAGAATTAATCGGCCTTTGTAGTCCTAGGTTAAATTTACGTCTTATTTGCATTTTTGTTAAGTTACTCACGAGTGCATTTACATACAAAAATAATGCTCATGTTGTTCGGGAGTTTAACTTAGGGGGCATTAATTACGTGACCTCAAAATGGGGGGGGGAGTCCAGCCAAATCTCACCAAATCTTGAACAGTTTTTCAGCGTATTGTCGCGATCATATTTACCTCAACGGTGGGGGGGGGGGGCGTAATGGGATAGCATGGGGCGGGATGGGATAGCCTGGAACCCCAGATACACCACTGATCTCACATGATTGTTGTAGTTAATTATTGTGGACATCAAACAAAAAGAGGTATACCTACCAAGGTTATGAGGGATTGGTAGGAATCTGAGAGTCAGTGTATCCAGGAGTGACGGACGCATGAATTCATTCCTCCCATGGCGGTGGAATATAATTAATAGTCCAGTCAGCCTATGTCGTAGAACACCAGTTGAATCACCATCGACTACTACCATTTAGACAAGTGTTTAGCCAAAAATCCCCGCCCCTACCCCTCTTTGCTTCCCCCCCCTGTGACCCCACAAACATGAAGAGTGTAAGGGTTTCGTAAATCGCGTCTATCTCGATTACTAAACAACATATCGGGTTGCAATTTTTTTATTTGTTTTATTGTAACATTGTCTACAATTAACCCAATAGCTGCCCAAACAAAAACATTGTTTCACTACCGTACGCCAGCTATTTCAGTGATTTTTAACTTGTCATTTAAATTAATCTTTATAGCATTGTCCTTGCCCTTGAGGGCTTTGTTTATGTTAGACACTCATAACTGATATCTATACTACATGCTTCATACAATATTTATCCTCAAATGTGTCCCGTAATCTACTTTTGAGATAAATAATAAACAGACAGATAATAATCGGAATCCGCTAGCCCGCCATAGCGGTGAAGCACTAACACAAATAAACAAGCTGGTATATTATACACTTACGTCATCACATAATCATATCAATGGTGTTGGACAACGATACTTCAACTGTTTTTATATTTGACATAGCACTACATTATTTTGAATTTTATTAATGGGGTCGCGATTATTCCAGATGGAAAATCATTAAATTGGATATGATTTTAGATTTTCACGGCCAAAATATTTTTGTTATTTGTTTTGGGGTGTTATGCCGTGTTGCGCTACCAGCCAACGTTTCGGACAGCGTTACAGTGTCCATCATCAGGGCAGATATGTCACACATTGGCTAAAGGAGGAGGTAGCGCAACATGGCATAACACCCCAAAAACAAATAACAAAAATGATGGATGATTGGTTTAAAATTTCACGGAATTCACAGTCCAATTTCCTGACGAAGTTCTTTGGGTAACTTCATTCTCCATAGGCTCATCTTCATTGTCACTAAGTTGCGTTATAAAATCCAAGTCATCATCACTTTCCTCAATTTCAAAGTCAATATCGAGGACGAATCCTCTTATGTCTTCTTCACTGAGATCGCGTCTTGACATATTTAGGGATATTAAAAATAAAGTTTCAAAAATGATTGTATAAAAGTACACACGAACTGAAAAATAAAACTAAATTAAAAAAAAACACATACTTAATTCTCAAATCGGGAATAAAAACTCAAGTCCACATTTCCGCCGAATATCAAAAAACTTTTAGAACCACACCACAGAGAACGTAATAAGAACCACGTGACATCCACACACACGACACTGCGATGGCGGGAGAATCAAACGACTGCGCCAAGAAATCTGTTGACCTTTTTTGGATGCTGCTTTTCGTAGTATAAACAATTTAAATTATCATATTTTACAAGAGATGTCGCTAAGAAACAGTTCATAATATTTTACAAAATAATATTTAGCCCCATCTACCATTAGAACTTAGAAATATCATCCTCGAAACATTCATACTGGCGATTTACGTGATACGGCGTAAATGGCAGCTGTGGCACGGATCGTTCGTACGCCGATCCGCGTAAATGGCAGCGATTGGGTTAATGTCCAGTTAACTTTCGTCATAACTTTTACCGTTTGTTTGTAATTCGGTGAAAAGGTAAAAATTTGTATATTTTTTGGTATGTAATTTTACATTTTGTCACAGAACTTTTCAGGCCGACATTTTATGAAGAAATGTTTCCTACAAAGATTGTAGTCCTTTCTATGAGCTGTAAAATTATCTATTTGAATGTGTACTTTATGGCTAGAAAACGCCAGATATCAACCGTGAATGCTTGGTTCACCATCTCTGCGTCGCTCCGCGGCAGCCGATTCATTACCGCACTACTCATGTATGATGTTTAACTCATTAATTGTATTTTTTGTCAATTGTTTTAAATTTTGGTTTTACTGAAGAAGTAAAATAAACTAAATAAAAGATAAACTAGCTCCATTATGAATAACCCTCACTAACACGAGTATTTCACGTTCACGATTTCCACATAGATTTAGTGCACTAAAACAAACGAAATAATGACAAGACTAGAAGAAGTGTGTGAAGATTTGGTTAAAACTAGTAGAAATTCAAAACTGTGGCTACAAGAGTTTAAATTGGTGAATTTGGTTCTAGACTTTATTCTGGCGGAGAGAATCGGCGATTGGAATTTGCACATTAATACAGTCAAGCAAATGATACCGTATTTGCATGCTGCTGGTCATTTGCTCTACGCCAAATCCGCACAAATACACTTAAAACAAATGTTGAGCGTACAAACAAAGATGTCAAATGAAGACTTTGAAAGGTTCGTCAATAATTTCCGATATTTAAAAAAGGAGACAAACATGAGATGAGCAATTACAGACCGATCTGCCTTTTATCAACTATTGTAGGAGCTAAAACTTTTGTAGGAAATATTTTTTCATAAAATGTCGGCGTAAAAAGTTCTGTGACAAAAAGTAAAATTACGTGCCAAAAAAAATTACCCTTTCATACGAATTACAAACAAACGGTAAAAGTTACGACGGAAGTTAACTGGACGTTAATTGTAAACAATGTTACAGCAAAGAGAATATCAAAAATTGCAATCCAATATGTTGTTTAGTAATCGAGATGGACGTGATTTACGAAACCCTTACACTCTTCATGTTTTTGGGGGCACAGGGGGGAAGCAAGGAGGGGTAGGGGCAGGGATTTTTGGCTAAGCACTTGTCTAAATGGTAGTAGTCGATGGAGAAAAAATTAGCTTTATATTATTTTTTTCAATCTAATTATTACATTATTAAAAAAATGATAATAACCTTGTTCACATTCGTTTCGAACACTACTGTATCGTACGACCATTGATGGCGGCCATGTTTGTTTGTGTACCCGAGGATTATACGAATGCAAGTCCAAAATTTGAAGAAATGAGTTTTTGATGCAGACTTGAAGTAAATTATCTTATTATATCTATTAGTCCACTTCAATTAGAGGCAGTAGGACTCAAGTCCATGTTTTTGTTTGACTCAAGTCAGCGTTTTTTTTTAAACAACTATTTTTAAAGGCTTTACTATAAAATATTTCGATTCATTTGCTCGTTTTTAAAACAAAACTAATTGATTTAATAATTACTTTTTTGTTATCTATCATCAGCACGGATATCCGAAGAAGTTATTATTATTATTTTTTTACATTAACTCCACACAGGAGGCCCTGAGGAAAATAATTTCCCTCAGGGCCTATGTCATCTGGGATGCTGTGTGGAGGGTCTTTTTGAGGAGAGGAAGGAATGAACATTGGTCTTGAAGAGACCCATGTTGTAGGAAGGAGGAAACACAGAGGCCGGCAAATCATTCCACAGCCGAGCTGTTGAACACAAGAACGAGTCGAAGAAACGACCCGTTCTCATGTGACAAATGTCAACTGTGTACAAATGTTGGGCACGCGTTTGGCGTGTTTCCTGACTATGCACCGGTGCCGAAGGGATCAATGATGCTAGTTTCTCGGAGCATCTTCCATTGTAATACCGGTAGAACAAGGATAGCATTCCCACCCGACGCCTGTGCTCTAAATATTGCAATCCGTCTGCTAAGATGGGAGAATCTATCAAACGGACCGCCCGTTTCTGCACAGAGTCGAGGGTATTTTTCAGGTATTTTGGAGCTCCAGACCAGAGGTGGCCGCCAAATTCAACCGTGGGGCGCACTTGCGATTTGTACAGGGTTAGCAGTTATGAGACCATAGTTACAGAAAAATAGTTTTTTGGCGCTCCTGAACATTTACCTTTTTGGACTTGCATCCGTATGCTTCTCGGGTAAAGAATTTGTTTCGTGAGCTCACAGTTCAAGGTCAAGTCATTTTTTGAAAAATGTAGCTTACCTCTTCTAATTGTGTTCATCAAACCGGGCGCAGAAAGGGACAGCAAATTTCGCATTGCACTCTGACGAAAGCGCAAAATTAATATTAGGCCAGCTGTTTTTAACCGTGAAATGACCGAAAAATACGGAATAAAATTATGGATTATTTCAAAATAATGCTTTAAATCCGGATTTCTTTGTTTGTTTTCTTTTAAAGAGTTTTTTTTAGTTAGGTACTATGATAGTCAGTAATAATTTATGAGAATTTCACCAAAAAAAAAATCAACTTCTGACTCGATTTACTCGAAAACGAAAGCTCAAATAAAAAAAAATTATACTACAAAATCGACTCCAAATGTGATGAGGATTCACCAGTTTTCCGCTTGTACTACGAGTTTTCGGACACCTTGTATAATAAATTTTAATTAAAATAGGGGGTGGGGGTGATGAAAGAGGAAGACTGATAAGTACCTACCTGAAGTCTTTCAACTGGTTTGCATTGCTAATATAAAATTATTTCAGAAAAAACTGCCTTGCTTTTGTTTGCTTATCTTTGATTAGTTAAAATAATATAAAATCTTTCTTACCAACTGTGATATTCTGCCTTGATAGAAAATTATACATGTTGTCAACAGTATCACGCAGTCGGTTATCTTTGAAGGTGTAGTAAACCATCGGCCTGCGAGCCTTACAGCACGCCATCAACTGCAGCAGACACTTCAGGTGTGGCGAACCCCCGAAAGCGCCACAGCCCCAGTTCCCCGTGGCCACTCCGGGCAGTGATAGGCCGAGCTGCTCGGTATCTACAAAGGCAGAATACCCTACCCATGCCTGAAAGAGATAATTAAAAAATATATAAAACAATACAAATATATCAACATCAACCAAAGATTTCTTAACCCCTTAGGCCTCTGGAATTTTTTCCAAAAGGTCAAATTTTTTCCGCTTTGTAATAAAATTCAAATAAATGGAATATTTCTGAACTTGTCTGAAAATTAAAAAGTATTTTTGAAAGGTAGGAAAATAAAATACACTTGCAAATTTAATAATTTGAAATAAACCTATAATAACACTTTGTAGGTACTAAAAAGTGATAAGGGAACGGACCCATACTACGTGACACGTTTAGGGGGGGGGGGGGTCTTCAAAATGTCACGCTCCATACAAATGAGCGGCGGGTTGCTTAGGATTTTGGTCACCGGAGGGGGGGGGGGGTTAAAAATTGCAAAAAGTTGGTCACGTAGTATGGGTACGTTCCCTAATATTATTTCAAAAGTTGTGATAATAATTCAAAGCGATAATAATACTTCAAAAGTTTATATTTATTTCTAACTA
Source organism: Limnephilus marmoratus (assembly GCA_917880885.1). NCBI lineage: Eukaryota > Metazoa > Arthropoda > Insecta > Trichoptera > Limnephilidae > Limnephilus > Limnephilus marmoratus. The sequence goes on from OU862906.1 coordinate 65,957,345, forward strand.
GCTTTTTCCCGCAGCTTCGCTCGCATGATGTAAGGGGGGTTCCCACTCCGCCTCCTCCACCTCCACCTCCCCCCCCCCCCCCCCCCTTCTCACCGCCCTCTCCCCCCCCCCCATCTCTCCCTCCCTCCCGCTTTCCATACATTCAGTTTTCAAACCTCGCGTGCCACCAATAGCAATTTTTTATACAAATTTCATAATGCCAGAGCTCACCGGAAGATATATATAAATATATAAAAACCTCGTCCTGACACTAACGACCACACAAAAAAAGAATTATCCAATTTGGTGCAGTCGTTCGAAAGTTATGCACTTAGCAACACATTCAGCAATTCATTTTTATATATACAGGGTGTCCGGTGGTAAAGTGCATTAACTTCGGGAGGTGATTCTACATGATGGTAGGAGTAAAAAAGATAAATAAATTTTTCCGAAATTCAAACTTTTAAGAGTACTTTTCAGGTAAAAACGTAAAATCGGTCCGCTGTGTAGTGCCGGCGTTACTATTTAGGGAATAAATTCGGTTTTTGGGGGAAATTCCTAAAAAATAAAACTAGTTATTTTTATACTAATTATGGGCCGGAAAAACCGAATCTGAAAGAATTAGGCGGCGGAAAGCAATATTAACTGAGTTACACGACTTTAAAATTTTTTATACGCGTACAGGAAAATAGCCATTTTGGAAGTATTCTGATTCCTACAAAATCAAACTAATAGTTATTTTTATACTAACTTTGGGCCGAGGAATCCGAATCTGAAAGAATTAGGCGGCGGCAAGCAATATTAACTGAATTACACGACTTTAAAATTTTCAATACACACAAAACATGAAAATATTCATTTCGGTAGCTGAATTTGACTCATCAGTACAAAATCATAGATAAACAAGAAATCTACGAAAACATGTGCCAGCAGTGTTACCAGCTCTCAAAAATATTAATCCCAACTATCTCAACGGCCGTATTCTTAAACCAAAAGTATGAAAATTCGTAGTCTTAAAAATGCGTAACCAAACCTAACCTAACGCTAGGTTTGTGTAACATGGTTTGTACCCCTTTATACCGCCTGCTCGCGTCAATTTTAAAAAACATCCCTGTTTTCAAGTAGTTTAACGGCTACGCGAGGTTTGTGTAACATGGTTTGTGCCCCTTTATACCGCCTGCTCACGTCCCTAACCTAACCTAACCTAACGCTAGGTTTGTGTAACATGGTTTGTGCCCCTTTATACCGCCTGCTCGCGTCAATTTAAAAAAACAGCCTACGTTTTCAAGTAGTTTAGCGGCTACGCTAGGTTTGTGTAACATGGTTTGTGCCCCTTTATACCGCCTGCTCGCGTCAATTTAAAAAAACAGCCTACGTTTTCGAGTAGTTTAGCGGCTACGCTAGGTTTGTGTAACATGGTTTGTGCCCCTTTATACCGCCTGCTCGCGTCAATTTAAAAAAACAGCCTACGTTTTCAAGTAGTTTAGCGGCTACGCTAGGTTTGTGTAACATAGTTTGTGCCCCTTTATACCGCCTGCTCGCGTCAATTTAAAAAAAACAGCCTACGTTTTCAAGTAGTTTAGCGGCTACGCTAGGTTTGTGTAACATGGTTTGTGCCCCTTTATACCGCCTGCTCACGTCCCTAACCTAACCTAACCTAACCTAACCTAACGCTAGGTTTGTGTAACATGGTTTGTGCCCCTTTATACCGCCTGCTCGCGTCAATTTTAAAAAACATCCCTGTTTTCAAGTAGTTTAACGGCTACGCTAGGTTTGTGTAACATGGTTTGTGATACAAAAGTGAGTAAAATTTATAAAAAATAAGTACTTAAAATATAAACATTTTATTTTACGTTATTGATATTACTGGTTAATGGCAACACTTAATTTTGTGTGGTAAAAACATCTATGTTATCTTGTTTTCTATGGTCTTTGTACTACGTGTGTCAAGTCAAAATCAGCTTGCGAAATGAATATTTTCATGTGCACGATGGAAAATTTTAAAGTCGTGTAATTCAGTTAATATTGCTTGCCGCCGCCTAATTCTTTCAGATTCGGATTCCCCGGCCCAAAGTTAGTATAAAAATAACTATTAGTTTGATTTTGTAGGAATCAGAATACTTCCAAAATGGCTATTTTCCTGTATGTGTATAAAAAATTTTAAAGTCGTGTAACTTTGTTAATATTGCTTTCCGCCGCCTAATTCTTTCAGATTCGGTTTTTCCGGCCCATAATTAGTATAAAAATAACTAGTTTTATTTTTTAGGAATTTCCCCCAAAAACCGAACTTTAGCCCTATTTAGCATAGTTTCCAAATCTACCGTCCCGCGCCCCCCGCGCTCAATGAACTCCCCGCTACGCCATTCCGTCAGTCAGCTGTTGATATTTAAATACGCCGCAGATGCTTCCGCGATGAATTTTACCGTTTATTCGCAAATACAATGTATCTTGCAGTGTTTCTCTGTAAGAATTGTGTTATTAATACTCGAAACTTGTTACATTAGTGTGTATTTATTGACCTAAAAGAACATGTTTGTTCAACGCGTGTTTCGTTTCTTCTTGTCAATGACGTTTCAATACTTGCCTGCAAGCAGAAGGTGGACATTTTGAAATTTTGTTAAATTAGTGAAAAACGATGATATTAGTTAATTGTTCAATTAGTTATTAATAATTTGTATAGTAAAAAGTGTAAATTCATATGAATATTGTTATTTTAGTGCAGTTCTCAGTTGAATTTGGTTTAAAACATTATAAAACATACGATTTTGTTGCACATTGTAAAACGGCGAACTGTCAGTCTTGTTATTGTTTGCAATTTACATGTTGTTTCCATGGATACGTGCCACTCATAAATAATATGCAACGTTGCCACATTGACACTGTCAAACTCACAGCGAATTTATCTGGTAAGTGTGTACCTTCACTAACGATTTTTAGTAGGTATGTCTTTTTGTATGGAAAAAAAAAAGTTGGAATTTCGGAAAAAGTTGTTTATCTTTTTTACTCCTAGCATCATGTAGAATCACCTCCCGAAGTTAATGCACTTTACCACCGGACACCCTGTATAAGATAATAACTTTTGTAAATGCATTTCATCACCTTTCAAAAACAGTTTTTAGTTTTCTGATATGTTCAGAAATATTCCATTTATTTAGATTTTATAGTAAGGCGGAAATGTTTTTACCTTCTGACAAAATACGCCTGATTCCTGAGGGGTGAATAAGTTTTCATGCAAGAAGTTGTTTTTTTCCAGTCTTCTTAAAACTTCTTAAAGAATTTCACTGTACCTTAGATTTGGACATTTCCACTACCTCGGAGAGCCGACTGATTAATATTGCTCGATAAAATTGCTATGTGTTAACATAAACAAATAAAATCAAACAAACAAAAAATTAACATAAATTTTCTTACTTTATTTAATTCTCTCGTTATAAAGTTGGTCTGGTACTGATGTTTCCAAACTCTGAAAGGTATGGCGTCAATAGCCACTATAGCGCATCTCTTTCTACCACTCGAGTCTAAAGGTGTTCTATCCTCGTGGTTGCCCGACCACTGGAAATTATCTGCGTACCCGGTGTACTCGTTGAATTGTTCACAACCTGAAAAAATTATTTTTATTAACTACGGTAAACCCCCTCATACTTAAGAAGTTTTGTGTCCCAATTTACCCCACATATAAATTGGGCCACAAAATTTCTTAAATAGGTAATAAGAAGTTTTGTGGCTCAATTTTTCCCACACATATTAAGGTTTTCCCACATAAGAAATATTTTTATTCTATATTCCTCCATCCATCATTTTCCCATATTAATTTTTTATTTTCAAATGGGCCCTTCAAAAACTATACACATGGATTTCGCCGTACTGGCAGGTTATTCGTAACCTGGGAATGTTTGCTTTCTTTTAAAAAATAAAAAAAAATAAACTTGTCAATTTAAATTTTAACCTGTTGAACGTTGGATGGTATTTCGAAAAACCGCACTAAAATTACCTTGATGTGTTCTGGTCAAATATCGATATAAAAACTAAGTGATTGTTTTCTGTTTACCAGATAATATATTATTATTTATGTATATTATATGATAATATTGTAAGTGATTTTTCCAGAATAACTAACAATTGTAAAAAAATATCATCATACAGGTATCAACTGTTTTTAATATTTCTACACAATCTTGAATATGTACCTAACATGAAAAAACACAATTCAAAGGAGTTCTCAAATAAATAAAGACCTTTATACTCATTTGAAAACGTAAAATATCGATTTTTTCGCCATTGACAGTTGCCAAACCCGCAGTCATAGAAAATTCATTTAAAAATATTCCCAGTAGCTAGTTTAATCAAATCAATTGTTACGTCAAGAAAGATATTGGCGCAAGCGATTCCGACCCTGTCCTTCATACAGTTTCTTTATACATAAGGGTTAAAATCGCATTTAAAAAAAAAAGCAAGAAAAATTTTCCAACCGGGCGGACTTTGGCGGGCTTATGACAAATGACAGGTTAAGAGGGCATAAGAATGCTTGTTCTTATTAATTAAGTTATGAACAAAAATTATAAAAAAATAAGTTTATAAAAATATTATTATTATCATAGCTTACCGATCATAACGAGAGCTTCTGTGGGAGTCAATACTTGTGTGAAGAGCATCGAGACTAATAACTCTGGACAAATCACAAATCTTATTTCTTCTTGAACACATCCTTGGCCCAAAACACCACCACCCAAGTACCTGTGAAAATACATAAGCCTTGTTAGACAAATAGAAACTAGTTAACAAATAATAACTTGCCTTGCACTGTGAAATTTTAAAGTTTTACCGCCTTACTCATAATCGCAGAATAAGATAATACCACGGTAATGCGAACAGGTTAGGTGAAATTTGTACAACAATTTCACCTAACCCATTCGTATTACCGTGGTAGTATCTTATTCTGCGATTATGAGTAAGGCGGTGTATGTATAATTTTAACTCTTGTCTGCCAGCTGATTCCATTTTCGTAATAATTTATTTCTTTGCAAAATTATGTTTTTGAAAATTGTACCGTCTTACCAGAATATGTGCTCTAACATTGCATTAACAATTTTTTTTACATTAATTCCACACAGGAGATCCTGAGGAAAATAATTTCCCTCACGGCCTACGTCATCTGAGATGTTATGTGGAGGGTCTTTTTGAGGAGAGGAAGGAGTGAATATTGGTCTTGAAGAGACCCAATCGTTCCACAGTTGAGCTGTTGAACTCAAGAACAAGTCAAAGAAGCGACCCATTCTCATATGACAAATGTCAACCGTGTACATATGTTGGGCGCGTGTTTGGCACTTTTCCTGACTATGCACCGGTGCCGAGGGGATCAATGACGCTAGTTCCTCGGAGCATCTTCCATTGAAATACCGGTAGAACAAGGACAGCATTCCCACCCGACGCCTGTGCTCTAATGATTGCAATCCGTTTATTAAGATGGAAGAATCTGTTTGATAAGAGTCGAAGGTTTTCTCAGGTATTTTGGAGCTCCAGACAAGAGGTGGCTGCCAAATTCAACCATGGGGCGTACTTGCCATTTGTACAGGGTTAGCAGTTGTGTACTATTAAAGTATCTGCGGGCCCTGTACAGTACTCCCAGTTTTTGGAACAAATATAATCTAGCCTATTTAGTTTCGCCTGAATAGCTCAGAAAAATGTTATTTTTTTATTGATACATATGGACACACACTGGAGAGGTTAAAGATAAAGTGTAGTTATATTTTTCATTATCATTACTTATTTGTATTATATTTACTTGTTTGCAAAATCAACCTGCAGCAGTCCTATGCCATCAGTTTCAATGGTTCCATTGGAGTCAATGTGAAGAGGGACGGACCCGATAAGTTCTTTAGATTCTGACCATTCCGGACATTTGGAAGGCTCAACTGTCCTCCGAGTAAATGTTATAACCCCACAGGGTACTAAAATGGTGCATATAAACATACAAGATTAGAACCTAACCTAACACTCCCAATCTTCTCAAAAACTGTAGAGATATATCAAAAGATACAAGTTATGGACATTGAATATACATATGCAAGGATAATGCCACTAGTTCTGTGAGCATCTCGCATCCAAAAAGTGTTTCTAATTTTCACTTATTTAATAAATCAAAACCAAAATTTCCTCTAAAATCAAAAGATTTGTAATTGGTTTTTAAGTTTATTTCCAAATGGTAGCAATTAGTATATTTTGCCGTTTTTGTTCTGGCAAAAACCACTAAGTTATTGATAAGTACATTGTAAGTACATTGATATTACACACTTAGTAACGAACATATGTTTTTTTACATTTGAAAGGTCCTTGTTAAACGCCAATGACGCACCTAGAATTTTGTAGGCAGGGCCTACAAAAACCGCAGAGCGGGTTTTTACCTCCTAGTACTGCATTATTAGGTCAAAATGTCAAATTTCCGACAAAATGTTTTTTGCCAGTGTGTATGTCCACGATACGTGGGATAAATTGAGCCATTTTTAAATTACTGTCAGCATGATTAGCGTGAAAACTTTTATATGGGAACCTTATAAGTGGGTTTCATGTACGAGGGGAGATCCAAAAGTTCATGGAATGGACGGGGTGGAGTGGGGATAGGGGCGCTCGTTTAGTGTCATACTAATTGGTGACTCATCATTAGTATATAAATTAACTTTCAGCCCTATTGCATCATTCGTTTACGAATATTCGCCTGCTAAACAAGTCAATGCGGAAGAAAACTGAAACTATGGAGAAAATTGAACACCGTGCTGTGATAAAATTCCTTAGCAAGGAAAGAACGCTCAGACCATTTTGGATGAAATGCAAACCGTTTATGGGGAACAGTGCCCTAGTAAATCAATGATTTACAAGTGGCATGGTCTTTTTAAACATTGTCAGGAGTCGATTGAAGACGACCCCCGTTCAGGAAGGCCAGTTGAGGCCACCACATCAGACATCATTGAAAAAGTGTAAAAAATTGTACTGAAGGACACCCTTTTGAAAAATCATTTGTCTGCATTAGTTGGAGCATCGGATACCACCATTTTGCGAATCCTACATGACCACCTGGGTATGACAAAAGTCAGTGCAAGATGGATACCGAGAATGCTCACGCCGCTTCAGAAACAACAGCGTATCGATGCGTCAAAACAATTTTTGGAGTTGTGTGGAGATGAACCTCCATAGATTTAGGAGCGGATTGTTACCGGAGATGAAACATGGGTTCATCACTTTGAGCCTGAGTCCAAACAAGAGTCCATGCAATGGCATAAAAAAGGTACACCACCGCTAAAGAAATTCAAAATGTCGGAGTCGGCTGGAAAGTTGATGGCTACTGTTTTTTTGGGTTTATGAGGGGATAATACTCATTGATTACAAAGAAAAGGGAAGGACCATAACTGGAGAATACTACGCAACAATTCTAGAGAAATTAAAGGAGGCCATCAAGGAAAAACGTTGAGGAAAATTGACCAAGGGTGTGTTGATCTTGCAAGACAATGCGCCGGTTTCACAAGAGCAGAGTTGCAATGGCTGCTCTGCACAAGCATGGCTTCGAAACACTAGTCCAACCACCCTACAGTCCAAATCTGGCCCCAAGTCATTTTTATTTGTTCCCCAATTTTAAAAAAGACTAAGGGGAAGGAAATTTTCCGATGACAATGAGGTAAAGGAGGCAATTTTGGCTCATTTTGAGGCAAAAGATAAAAAATATTTTTACGATGGTTTAGAAAAATTAATTAATAGATCTAATAAATGTATTCAGCTTAAGGGTGATTATATTGAAAAGGAAAAATAGATTTATTGTTTCATTTTATTTAAAACCCTTTCATTCCACAAACTTTTGGACCTCCCCTCGTATGTAACTATGTACTTAACTTTAATTACTACGTCACAATCAGTGGCAGATTTATACTTTTCATGCCACTTCATTTGCGTTGTCCATTCCTCCTTCTTAGAAGTCTCCACCTATCATAATCACTCACTTATAGGCTGCCACCCCTAGGCTGCGGCATATGCGGCCTATTAACAAATCCATATTGGTCACAATACATAGTGTTGAAAGCGTATATGTACATGCATAATTCCAGCCACCATGTTCATGTTTATTGCAAGGATGTACTTACCATGTTTGCAGACTCTTCTGAAGTAATTGCATATACATTTCAATTTTTCTAATACTGAATCAGATCTACTCATGAATAACCTGAAAATAAGAGGAATTCCTAACATTTACAACCAAAAAAGGTCAATAAACTATTATATGACTCCATTATCAGGAATGGAAGTGAATATATTCTAAATTACAAAACAGGAAAAAAGTCACAAAGAGATGGAAAGACTAGAGAAAGATAAAAAGTTAAATAAGTTATTATAGTACTCGCCAAACAAAAACAGGCCTGAACATGGTAGGATCCATTCTCGCGAAGTGATTGACTTTACAATGTACGTAAGCAAAAGAGAAAAATGCATAAAAATAAGAAAGGCGTGAGCGGAGGGGCATGCCACTTTTCTGTCCTTAAACTCGCCTATTTATTTATTTATTTTTGTCATGCCTGGCTGGGCTTATACAAGTTTTTTTAGCCAAAAACGATATAAAATAAAAACAAAATACTCCACCATGCAAGATGGAAAAAAAGTATACTAGGAAAAGTACAACACGTTGGTAAGATAAGTCGAAGCAGAGCCACGTAGTTTGTTTGGCCAAATTAAATTTGATGTTCTTCTTTGTGTTCTTCTTTATGTCAACAACATCTTTAAAATCATTACCCAAATTTTGTATACAGCGAACAATTGTGATTCTGTGTTGGAGTTGTCGAGTTATAAGAATAGAAAGGTAGATATTGTCTCGATGTAGGTTTGCGAGGTATGCGGAACTCGGCGGCCGAACCACAGTCGGGTGGCGGTGTGGCGGCAGTTCGCACTCGTCAAATCTGTGGATCTCGGTCCGAGCCACGAGAGTCGGGAGTAGGTAGCGCGTTCGAGTTCTTTTGCAGGCTCCGGCTCCGAGGTCTGGCTAGGATGGAACCTGAGCATCTCGGTTCGATCTATTCGCGAGTAGGGAGCAGGTTGCGCGTTCGAGTTCTTTTGTGCGCTCGGGCTCCGAGGTGCGAACCCGTGCGTCTCGCTCCGAGCCATTTGCAAGACAGGAGTGGCTCACGGGACCTACTCCAAGAACTCAAGTACTTTTAAAAGGAAGCACGTCTCGGAGGCCTCTGGCAAAATACAGAACTTACCCATCTCTAATATGGAAAGAAATCAAGTATAATAATTCAGGGCTGTCAATTATTGAATTTATTTAAACACGTTAGGTCATTAACTATTCTACGTTTGGATAATTTAAATAAATTACTTTGACATAGTAGGTATCATAGTTGACACATTCTCTTATACCCATTCTGAAATTAATAAATCTTAACAATTTATTTTGAATTTTTTCTATCGTGAGGGAATGACTAGCATAACTAGGTACCCAATTGCTATGATTTCTGATCAACATCATGCCGATCTTAAAGTTTGGCGTATACTATACATAATATATATTTTAAGGAGTATAATAATCACCTATAGAAATTTATTTCGGGATACGTGTTGTATTCTGACTTAGCTTTGTTAGTGTTTCTTCGTGGAAATGTGGAGAAAAAAGCGTTTGCCAAAAGGCAGGCTATTTGTTGCTGACTTAATGAAACAGACCGGTTAAAGTGTTGCCTGAAAAAATGATTTACAAAATGCATTAATAATATTGATTATAATATGATTTACAAGATCACCTTTATCCATGCTTTATAAAATGTTCACCTTAACAGGGGAATTGGACTAGGAATCAGTTGAGGTAGTTTTAAGGCCAATTCAATCATGGCGGGCAATGTAGAAGTAAAAAAATATTCAGTCTCCTCCTCTGATAAATACTGAAAACAGATAACATCATTGATGCACAATACCGGTACCAATAATGGTATTGTACATCAATGGATTACATTAACTTATAAAACTGAAAATAAAAAATTATCTTCACTTCTTTACAGCCATACCAGGGTCAGCCAAAAACTAATGCCTCCCATTTTTTTCTAATTAAATAAAGTTAATTAAATGAAAAGATTGAATTTGGCACTATTCCTCAAACCTCTATAATCTATTGCAATAGTAACTTTCTGCATCAAGAGGGTGGCAGCACTGCAGTCGCTTGCAAAATGGCCGATTAGGCAGCGTTCTGTGATTGAATTCTTGAATGCAGAAGGTGAAATGCCTATTCGCCTTCATGAAATACTGAAAAACGTGTACGGTGATGCAACTGTACAAAAATTGTGACCGGGAACAAAATATGGGTTCATTTTTTTGAACCTCAATCAAAGAGACAGTCGATGGTCTCACAACTCAACGAGGATGAAAAAATTCAAAACTGAATGGCGACAGTATTATGGGATGCAGAGGGTTTGATTATGGTTATTTTTTGAAGCAGCTATGCACAATAAATTCTGTCCAATACGTCACAACCCTTAAAAAGCTTAAAGCACGTCTTTCGCCCAACAAAAGCTATGGCGGATGTTTTTCTTTTCCACGACAATGCAAGACCACACACCAGTCGTCACACTACTGAAGAGATTGTGAAAATTGGATGGATAGTCTTGTCCCATCCTCCATACAGCCTGACCTGGCGCCATCAGATTTCTATCTTTTCGGGCTGCAAAACTTATTCTAAACATACAGGGTGTCCGGGGGTAAAGTGCATTAACTTTGGAAGGTGATTCTACATGATGGTAGGAGTAAAAAAGATTAACAACTTTTTCCGAAATTCCAACATTTTTTTTCCCATACAAAAACACGTACCTACTAAAAATCCTTAGTGTGAAGTACGATCTTACTTGTTGAGAGCCTGCCTGGCGCCCGACTCGATTGTGATTGGCCCGTATCGTAACAGCGGAAAATAATAAATCTGGCTGCACACGCCAGACTAATTTTATCTTTTTACCTCAAAACAACCCCTAAAAGTTGGAATTTCGAAAAAAGTCGTTTATCTTTTTTACTTGTACTATCATGAAGAATCACGTCCCGAAGTTAATGCACTTTACCCCCGGACACCCTGTATAGCATACAATAAAATAATCAGCCTTCTTGGAGGTGTCATGTTTCACGCGCTGATTGGTTCGCAGGTGAGGCACTGTTCAGCCCACCCAGCTCCTGACGAAGGGTAGCAGGCGGTAAGTAATTGTGACAAGAAGTTCCCCAAGCTCCTTATCCTGCGCATTTCATATTAAGAGCTATAACGCTCTGCCACAATCTCATCTGATACAGCGCGGATTGTTACTTTACAATGAAAGCATAAGAGATAAAAATTAATGCCACAAAAACTTACATCATTAAAAAGTGTATGTAAAGCATTAAACTTCCACTGGGTCTTGTATTTATGATTGTACTTTAATATTGCATTTTCTAGTTCGTGTGAATTACCGATGGGCTGTGAAAGCGCCTCATTTATAAGTTCCCATCTATTTCGAATTGTGGTTTTGCCAGATTTCTGAAAATAAAACAAAAAATAACATATAAATATTTCTGAAAATAAAACAAAAAATAAAATACAATTAGAGTAACAAGAAAAGAAAAATAAATTCTCTTTGCAGAAGTTTGTTAATTTATTACCGAATAGGTGGTATCGAGGCTGAGCACTAAAATTTCCAATATAAAAATAAAAATTTATCCAAGACACTATCTAGATAGCATTTAGTTCAGGTTTGAATCTTGCAATCATAAATAAAAATAGCAACCAATAAAAATATGCATTAAGAAAATGAAGATAATGTTGGTAGTTCTTAGTAGAAGTTTGGTACAGTTAAATATGACCAAATCGGATAGGGACACATTAGGTCAGTTGGTAGAGTTACGCCCCGGTAAGGCGAAGGCCCTGGATTCGAGTCCCAGATGTGAACATATCTTTTTCTGATTTTTCTGTTTTCAGAGTTTTCGATTGAATTTCGCTAATATTTTCTTCATTTAATTGAAAATTAAAATTTCCTGTGATAATACAGTTAGAATAGTTCGGATGTTTCATAAGACAGTCAGAATATTATTCCAAGTGCGTAGTATTGCAAGTTGGCATACAAACAGTCAATACTAATAGTTTTGTGAACAGTAGACTAGTGATGGGAATGATCGATACATTTACATAATCGATATATTTGTATCGATACACAAAAATGATCGAATGATATATCGATTAATTGCAATAGCTACGGTCAGGGGCAGTAATTTTTCTCTCGCGGGGGGGGGGGGTTGGACTACAAAAAATATATGGTGCATTGGAATGGCAACACTTTCGTAAGAAGGTACTGCAAAAAAAATAAATCGATTACTGGTTTTTATTGAACATTATTATAAATAATTATTAATAAGATTCGAATACCTACGTAAAATTAAAATAAAATATTATACGTGTTTTTTAAGTACAAAGAAAACTATTTACTAATTTATTTTACGTTATTTAGGTGTATAGTTTAGGTACTGCAACAAACTTACAAAATACTGCAGTCAATGGTTTTTATTCCTGGCAATGATTTCCTTGTTATTTCCTAGCAACATTAATATTATTTCTGTTACCCGCGAATTTCAAATATGTTTGCGTCTCGCAAGGCATTACGATTGAATATTATTATAAATAAGATTCGAATACCTACGTATACTTAAAAGAAAATATTATACATGCTTTTTAAGAACAAAGAAAGGTATTTTCTAATTTATTTTACGTTATTTAGGTTTATAGGTTAAGTACCGCAAATAAGTCCAATTAGATATAAAAACTGTTTATTTTATTTTTTCAACCTACATATCTACATATTTTAGAGGCGTGTTTAATGTTAGGTACCTGCCTGTACCTTATGATGTAACGGGTAACCTACCTGTACCATTTTTATTGTACTGCAATTTTCATTTAATGTTCTTTTATATAATATTGTAAGCTCCTGCTGATGTGGTACTTAGTTTAGTTAGTAAGTTCAGATTCCCTTTATTAATATTGATAATATACGAGTATTATGATTCATTAATAACTATAACATGTCGTTTTTGTTAAAAATAACCTATAAATAATATGTAAGTACGTTGTAGGCATCTAATCCTAAACAATCTAAATTGTTGTATTCATTTGTATGCAATTAACAAATTATTATTAAATAAGGTTATTCTACCATATAAGTTCTTTCATTTTAATTATAAACTAAGAGACACCTATGTTAACTTCAAATGAATTAAATATATTTGTTCATGTGAAGCAGATATGTTCATATGAACACATATTACTTGCTGATTTTAGTAGACTATTGTATACTTCCCCGAAGAAGCTACAATTATGGCGTAACCCTGTTTGCATTACAATTAAAAATTATGTGTACTTAGTTATTGTTTTAATTAAAACACACTACCCTACCCTACACTACCCTAGATTATACATAACCTCAAAATAACAGAAGTAATAAACTTTAAATTGTGAAAAACATTCACCATGGCAATCTTTAAACGTAAACTAAAACTGGAAACGTAGATCGTTACCTAAAAATATTAATTCATCATTTAAAACAAAGCGGGATGATGATAACATCAACACGCTTTATCACAATCTGAGATATTTTGACGTATCTTGAAATATAACCCTCGGATCTAGAATCGATTTGCGTTTACGAATGAATTCTGACAGTTCTAAAACGATTATATCGGACTGTGCATTCGAATGAATATTGACATCGATAAGCGAGAATCGATTCCACTTCGATGACATTTCAAAACGATTGTATCGAACTGTATTCGATATGAACATAGACATCGATAAGCGAGAATCGATTCCACTTCGATGACATTTCAAAACGATTGTATCGAACTGTATTCGATATGAACATAGACATCGATAAGCGAGAATCGATTCCACTTCGATGACATTTCAAAACGATTGTATCGAACTGTATTCGATATGAACATAGACATCGATAAGCGAGAATCGATTCCACTTCGATGACATTTCAAAACGATTGTATTGAACTGTATTCGATATGAACATAGACATCGATAAGCGAGAATCGATTATACTTACGATGACATTTCAAAACGATTATATCGGATTGTGAATTCGATGCGATTATTGAATCGATGAAAAACAAGCGCTGTGATTGGTCAGAATTAATCGATGTGAGATAAGCGTTGTGATTGGTCAGAATTAATCGAATTGACATCGATGCGAGAATCGATTATTCAAGAATCGATTTATCTATGATAATGTATCGAAATGCATCGATGGTAAAAAAGATCGATACAATATCGATATTCAATCGATATTTCCCATCGCTACAGTAGACCAATGTCCCAAAACGGATGTTTCTAATTTTCTTTTAACTCATCATCATCAGAGTGCAAGATACTCTCAGTATCTCCCTGGTGTAAGACCACCATTCAGAATTGAAACGTTGCTTGAAATGGCTTTGGCCGTGTTTGTTGACCAGATCTGAATAGCCAGGTACTTCCCCACCTTCCTGTTCCCATCTCCTTCCCCTCCCCTCTGCCTTCAGCCTCACAACATACCCCAATTGGGGATACCATAGTCTCACTGGCTCCAGACGGGAGCAGTTGTGGACTCGTGTGGGGTATTCATATAAAAAAATCATCTTCTTCCGCTTATCCAATTCGGGTTGGGGACCCATTGCATCGACAAGGCGCCTCCATTAGTCCCTGTCTTGGCTTTTAAGCTTTTAAAACCCACGCTTTTAACTCAAAACCAAAATTTACTCTGAAATCATAAGACTTGCAAGTAGGTACTTAAATACTTACCTACAGTAGCGTAGCGAGGGGGGGCAGTCCGCCCCGGGTGTCACCCGATAGGGGGGTGACCCTCAACCGTGGAAAAAAAATTTACAAAGGATGTTGTCACCAAAGTATTGTATACACATGCCCCGAATTTTGTGTTGCTCGGTCTTTTTGTAGGCGAACGAAATTTTTATTGTTGAAATTCTCTAGCCACCCCCCCCCCCCCCCCCCCCGCCCCCGGGTGCCATCCATGCTAGCTACGCCACTGCTTACCTAATAAATTATTTACCTTAAAGCCCTGTTCTGATTGTGCAAGTAATTTAATTACTAAAATACTCACTACTCAACTAAAATATTTGCCCAATCAGAACGGGGCATAACAGCTTCACCGAAACACGTTGTGAATATTTATACAATTGATAAACAACCGTGTTTGTGAAAACCTCACTAATATAGAAACTGACAAAAATAATTCATGGAAAGATACATATATAAGATGTATACAGGGTGTAAAGGGACGTACTTGACTAACTTTAACCAGTGATTCCTGACATTATTTGAAGTAAAAAATGTAAATGAAATTTTGGTCTCTGGTGAATTTTTTTGACTAATAAGACTTGCTTGAATGATAAATTTTCAGCAAATTTTCAGCAAATTTTCGAAACCGGAAACGGAACATACAAAAATGCAGGTGAAATGGAACATACAAGGTGAAATGCCAAAAAGTTGAGTTAAAATAAGACTTCTCTATATAATACATTAGCAGACCCGGCTACCCGTTGCTGTGGCTAACGAAACACAACGCCACGCCATTACCCAACCTTTATAACCAACGCCATCTGTTAAATCAAATCCACACCGCCCGTTTGCCAGCCCACTGCCACTTGGCCAGATATATAATATATTTCAACCAATTTACACAAAACCTTGACAAATTATCTAATGAATCACTCTATCCATTGGTGAAAACTGCATCTAAGCGCACAGACAGCGTGAGCGACTTCATTTTTATACTATGTAAAGATACAAAGAAGTCAGTTTTTTGCTTTAATGTCAGCAGCACCTATATTATCCCATAAAAACTATTATAATACATAAACATATTATAACAAAACACAGAATAATAGGTGAGGCTAGTTTAGGTTTTTCAGGTTAGGTATATTTTTTGTTCTTCAATTTTCTGTATTGTAAAGGAACCAAATTTAATAAACTTACCGTTTCAATAGGATAAAGGCTTTGCGGTGAACAGGGCATCCGGACGTGCTCCCTATCCCAAAGGTCTTTACCCATCTGGGGCACGGGTGGTTTCTTGACGTCCATGGGAACGTTGGACCGGGAAATATGGTAGAGCACGGAATGGTTGTAGGCCGGAGACACCGGGGGGAACTCGGGGGCACTCCACGGCGTGGGGCCCTGGTAAATTTCAGTCATGGATACGCCGCACCAGGTTTCAGCAAGTTTCAGTTTTTTAACGGTTGATGAAAATTCGCCTGGAAGTTTGGGAGAAAATAATTATAAGAAATATAAACATTAAAACCTATGAAATCATTTTTAGAATTAGTTTTCAACAGAAAAACTCCAGTTAAACCTTTAGCGTTAATATAAATAAAAAATTAAAAATAAAATATGTATATACAAGGGTGGGCTGAAAAGTAATGCACACATGCTTGCACAAAGCGAAGAAAATGACCTTCAGAAGCGCACCAGGTGGAATGTGTAAGTGACATTCCCCCTCTATATGCATGCGCAGGTTTAAGGTCGTTGAATTCATCCAGTATATTTTGAGAAGCGGAAGTATGGAGACGTGTTCTAGTGCAATGTCAACTAAAGTTGAACAACGTGCTTTTATCGAATTTTTAACCGCTAAAAAAGTGACTCCTACCGAGATTCATCATTGTTTAAAAGATGTTTTTGGTGACGATGCTGTTGATAGTATAATACTACTGTAAATCGATGGGTGAAATAATTTTTTATTTGCGAGCCTGGAAAAGCCGTAATAAGGAACTCCATTGAAAAATATTATGACTTTATGACTTTAAAAAAATATGTTCATATAGAACAATAAATGCTGATGAGTATATAAGTTTTATTAAATAATATTAAACGCAGGGTTTTTAAAAAATTATTAAAATGTTTACTGGTGACATCACTGCTCACCGTCATTTTCAAGTCATTGTATGGGAATGTATGACACAAGCCATCGTATTAACAACATTTCGTGTTATTCATTTATTTGCATACTGTTTATAGAGATTTAGTTGTTGTGTTTATTGATACATTATTAAGGCCTAAATAATTCAGTTTCAAAAATAGAGGTTTCTCTATTAGTTTATCTTTACTTTTTAAAATATTCAAAAACTACTGTACAAAAAACTGTAATGCTAGGTAGTTGCACGGCCTGTCGTCCGAACTTCGAATTCCAAAATGGCTGACGACGAACAGCTGATCCGGTGGCGTATCTCCCACACGCACACGTCGGAGCGACCGAGTCCCGCACCACTTCAGGCCGCCGCGCGTAAAAACCGATAGGTTTACAGCGCAGTTCACTATGAGACTTGTTTAGGCGGCCTGAAGTGGGGCGGGACTCGGTCGCACCGAAGTGTGCGTGTGGGAGATGTTACTTCGGTTTCCATAATATATTGGTTACGACTCGTGAAGCTAAAAAAATAATAATTTCAAACAATTTTTATACTACTCTCCCGGTGTATATTATATTATTTATAATATTACGGGTGTTGTCATACAAAATGACAACACCTGTTGAAAATAAAAATAACTTTTGGTTAGTGATGACGTCACATGATTCACTGTACGTACGGTGGTTTTCGGGGATTTTGAAAAATTAAAACTTTGACCACTATCTAAAAATAAAAAAATATGCAGTTACATAAGTTAGAAGGTCATTATTCATTAAAAAAAATTAAAAATTGGACTGGAGTTCCTTATTATTGATGAAACACGCAGTGAACGTCCTGTCACTGCCAGAGACAATAAACATCGCAAACTCGTCGATGATTTGATTAAAAATATCCGGTGAATCACTCAAAAGTGTATCACAAACCATATTGGAATATCCAAGGAACGTGTCGGCTTCATTATTGAACAATTGGGATACCGTGAAATCTGTGCTCGATGGGTACCATACCGTA
Source organism: Limnephilus marmoratus (assembly GCA_917880885.1). NCBI lineage: Eukaryota > Metazoa > Arthropoda > Insecta > Trichoptera > Limnephilidae > Limnephilus > Limnephilus marmoratus. The sequence continues at coordinate 65,975,254 of OU862906.1, forward strand.
TAACAGACGAGAACAACTGCAGAGGGTCTGCGAAACCTGAAGTTTGAACTGATGCCACACCCTCCTTACTCCCCCGATCTTGCGCCTTGTGACTTTTATTTTTTTCCTCTACTCAAGGGTAATCATACCTCGGACGTTGAGAGCTATCAAGTCCTGTGTAGAGGTGGGTAAGTTCTGCATTTTTCCGGAAGCCTCCGAGACTTGCTTCCTTTTAAAAGTACACGAGTTCTAGGAGCAGGTCCCGGGTCCGAGTTCTTAGGTGCGGACTGGGCACTGGGTATTGTTGCGGCGCACCGAAACGGGACGCACGGGTTCAAAGAACTCGGAACCAGGACCTACTCGTAGAACCCACACGAGAACTCAGAACCCCGGAGTCGGACAAGACCCGTACGAAGACAAGGACCCGTCACCCGTGCAATGTAGGTACATTCAATGTATCTACATTGCACGGTCTTTTATTGAGAATTTAAATAAGTAAAATTAATAAGCTGTAATGCTTTACTATAAACTATTATTTTATAATGCACGTCACCCGTTGATTAACGATACGATAAGACGCTCTAATTAAAAACTACTCCGTGTCTAGCCGAAGCGGTCACGCACGTGTGTGTCGATCAACGAACAGCGATCGAATGAACGCCGGAACGGTTCACGCAGTTCCGGCAACTCACCGAGACCCGCGACTCATGCGTGGAATGGTGAGTGACGCCAGACGGTGGATCGTGGAGCAAGCCGGCGGCCACGGGGTGAGTCAGGAATGTATCGTAGTTCGCGCGAGTCCGGGAGTGGGCGGAATGAATGGATTGTGTCGCGATTCACGTAGCTTGGAACAAGGCGCTTGGGTTTAAAGGAACCCGGGACTTGTATTCGAGTGCGGTTTTCGCGCTTCGGCGTTGAGTTGCTCGGACCGCCGGATTACCGCCGGATTTATTTGGATGCGGAGAGTACTGGGACTGGGCCGGGTTCTCTGGGAGTAGTCGATTTGAAAAAGGAGTGGGAGTAGGAACCGCTTCCCGCAAAGGAGCGGATCACATGAGCCCATTCCAGCTGAACTGACACATCGCTAGTCCTGTGTTCGAAAAAAGTAGGAAGAATTTTTCAGTGACAGAATGAAAAAAACTTGTTACACATTGGGAGAAATATAGCCTTAACGGTAAGTAATTATGTTGAAAAATAAATATATGATTTTGAAGCTTAAGAATTGTACTTTAATTTACTCTTTTCCCGATCTTGCTATTGGTTTTTGTTTGTGTTCGACAAGCATGTATGCATTACTTTTCAGCCTACCCTCGCATTTCTCCATCAGAGGTCCCCCTCGGTAGTTGGGTATAGCCAAGCATATCACATGGTATAATAATAATAATTGGATAATTTGGAGTGCCGTTTTTGTGAAAAAAGGGAAAACAGGACAACATTAACTGAACACAGGAGGCATTGGAAAAAATAATTTCCCTCAGGGCGTATGTCATCTTTGGGAACGATGTGTGGATGTTTTTTGTGGAAAGGAAGGAGTGAGGAAATACAGAGATCGGCAAATCGTTCCACAGCCGGGTAATATTTTTGAAAAATAAATTAATTATTTGTGAAATTTATCATTTGTTTATTAATTTTTTTTTTCGAACAGCAAAAATGACGTTTATGTTTTATCTTCAAATATATGCTCACGAATCGCAGAAATTGATGAAATTTTGCACACTTGACCTTTAAAACATAAGGAAGATCACTGTCTGTCATCGTGAAATTTCGAAAAACCACCCCCTTTCCCCTTATCCCACCCTCGGTGTGGTGTGCCAGCTAAAACGCCAGTGCACCGTGCACCGACCTGACATTAATTTCATAATAAATTACTTGGTTTTTTTGCAAAATGATGTTCTTGTAAATTGTATCGTCTTATCAGATAATGTGTTTATCTTCTTTATTTATTTATAAAAATTAATATATATTTGTCCCGTATGCGTTCATATACCATTCATCCGATTGCGATGAAATGTTGGCAATTTGTTGTGCAATAATGGTGAGCTCTGGCGTTATGAAATTTTTATAAAATGTTTGTTTGAAAAACGAATGTATTTCATATAGTTTTGCGGCAGGAAGGGGAGGCGGGAGGGAGAGGGAAATCCAGGGAAGGGGAATGATGGTAAGGGGGTGGGGGTTCACGGGAGGGGGAAGGTGGGAAGTACAAATATAACTTTTTAGGAGAGCAGTTCCAAATTTACAAACTGTGATTATTTTATTTAAATTACATCGATGTTATTTAAATTAAACTTCCCTCCCATTTACCGATGCCGTTTGTGTTGCTAAATTCATTGAACCTACCTATTTTCAGTTTTAATGTTTTTTTACACCATTACTAGAATGCATTGTGATAAAGATTGTCTAAATCAGGCAAGCCCAACCTGCGGCCTGATTGAAGATTTTTTGCAGTCCAAAATAAAGTATGTGACTCGAAGGCAAGGTTTGTAAAAAATGCTTTTAACAAGGTTAGCTCATACGGGCTTTTGTCGAAAAAAAAATTGTTGGGCCGCTTTTGAAATTTTAAACATTGACATACAGTTTGTCAAATAAGAGTAGAAAATATATGAGGGCGCCACTGTTGATCAAATGGCAATACTAAACACATAACTCATGGACCTCATGGTGTTAAAGTAAAGCTGTGTAACCTACATTTTTATAAAAAATTAAAAAGGCATAATAGTGGAAAAAATATTTTTTCATTGCAGTATAGATACCCGCCGATCTCAAAATTAGAATTGCATATAGGTATATTATTATTATACCTTTGCAATTTTGTGTTAACATAATGAAGAATAACTATAATGTACAAAAATATAAAGCACAGTTTAGAAATTGCTCACATTTATATAAAACTAGATAAAGTACCTAGCGTTGCCTGGGCATCATGTCTCTAATTTTAGATCTGAATATATTTAACTCATTCAGATCTAAAAGTAGTGTAACTAAACTTACGATTAGTGATTCTTCCTTTCTATCTATTGTTAAATTCAAATTAATGTTAAATTAAATTAAGGCAAATCGCTTTATAAATCACCTTTTAATAAAATTTATGTCATGAAGAAAAAATGTTTTTTAAAATGTGGTTTACTGTGTTCTATACATCCAGTGTCATTGCACTTCAAAAAAATATTTGACAGTTAAATTGGTGTTGCCAGTCTACAAATTTAGTAGTTCAAGTTTTTATATTTTCTACTCTTATTTGACGGACTATAGCTTGAAGTAAAAGATTGCCAGTTGTATTGCAGTTAATTCAAATCTCCCAGTGAAACATGGACAGCAAGCAACGTCACAAACTTTTAGCCAATCATCGCTCTACCCCCTCGGTAAGCTAACCTTGTTAAAAGCATTTTCAACGAACCTTGGCTATAAGGGTTTTACACAAAACACAGTCGATATAATGAAGAAATTTGAAAATATTTCTTCACAAGAATAATATTGATACATTATTGCCAAGCAAATAAAAATTATTTTATATGCTAGGAGCATTTTAACCCCTCAGGCCGCGGGCCTATTTTGTCGGAAGGCCGAAATATTTCCGCTTTGCAATAAAATCCAAATAAATTAAATATTTCTGAATGCATCCGAAAACAAAAATTGTTTTTGAAAGGTGATGATATACGCTGTCAAATTTTATAATTCGAAATAAACAAAAAGTTTTAAAATTGGCTCGCCTTACGTTTTTCATAACTAAAATTACTAATAACGAAAACAACTAAAAAAACATGCATATTTTTTTAGGCAAAAATATTATAATAGTTTTCGTCAACTCAGTTTGTTATTGTTTCCAGTGGCGGCTCGTGACTTTTGGGTGTGCTAGAGTGCTGATATTAAAAAAATGGCATTATTGATGTTGTTGTAGCCGAAAAAAAATTTTTTATTTTTTTTTGAAAATCAGTTTTTTGTATGAAAAATTTCAGAAAGTTTCAGTTTGGCGGTGTGCCGCACCAATTTCCTGAAAAATCTTCATACAAAACACCGATTTTCGAAAAAAAAAATAAAAATTTTTTCGCATACGACAACATCCACGAAGCCATTTTTTTAATATTAGCACCCTAGCACACCAAAAGTCACGAGCCGCCACTGATTGTTTCACGTAAAAATAATTAATAAAAAATTACAAAAGTTTAATAATTTTTTTTCAAATCGGAAAATGCCGTCGGAAACTAGAGATTCATAAAATTGTACATTTTAATTATTTTGCGGTTAACTTTAAGATTAGAATATAAAGTATGGTGTTTAATCTTTCTAATAATGTTTAGATCATATTTCTAGCCACGATATTAAGGGAGACACAACGATTTCTATGAGACCTACATGAGTTGTTCTGAGAACTGAAAAAGGAAAAAATTCGGTTTATGGGGGATGGTCCAAAAAAAAATTTTTTTTTTTTTTATACTAATTATGGGCCGGAAAATCCGAATCTGAAAGAATTAGGCGGCGGCAAGCAATATTAACTGAGTTACACGACTTTAAAATTTTTTATACACACACAGGAAAATAGTCATTTTGGAAGCATTTTGATTCCTAGAAAATCAAACTAGTTATTTTTATACTAACTATGAGCCGGGGAATCCGAATCTGAAAGAATTAGGCGGCGGCAAGCAATATTAACTGAATTACACGACTTTAAAATTTTCTATACACACACACGTGAAAATAGTCATTTCGGAAGCATTTTGACACACGAAGTATGAAGATCATAGAAAAACAAGAAATGTACAAAAACACGTGCTGGCAGTGTTACCAGCTCTCAAAAATATTTATCCCTATATTATGAATTACGACTATCTCAACGGCCGTATTCTTAAACCAAAAGTATGAAAATTCATAGTCTTAAAAATGCGTAACCTAACCTAACCTAACGCTAGGTTTGTGTAACATGGTTTGTGCCCCTTTATACCTCCTGCTCGCGTCACGGCAAAAAAACATCCCTGTTTTCAAGTAGTTTAGCGGCTACGCTAGGTTTGTGTAACATGGTTTGTGCCCCTTTAGACCGCCTGCTCGCGTCACGGTAAAAAACATCGCTGTTTTCAAGTAGTTTAGCGGCTACGCTAGGTTTGTGTAACATGGTTTGTGCCCCTTTATACCGCCTGCTCGCGTCACGGCAAAAAAACATCCCTGTTTTCAAGTAGTTTAGCAGCTACGCTGGGTTTATGTAACATGGTTTGTGATACAAAAGTGAGTAAAATTTATAAAAAATAAGTACTTAAAATATAAACATGTTATTTTACGTTATTGATATTACTGCTTAATGGCAACACTTAATTTTGTGTGGTAAAAACATCTATGTTATCTTGTTTTTCTATGATCTTCGTACTTCGTGTGTCAAAATGCTTCCGAAATGACTATTTTCATGTGTGTGTGTATAGAAAATTTTAAAGTCGTGTAATTCAGTTAATATTCATAAACTCACAAACTTTTAGCCAATCATCGCTCTACCCCCTCGGTAAGCTAACCTTGTTAAAAGCATTTTCAACGAACCTTGGCTATAAGGGTTTTACACAAAACACAGTCGATATAATGAAGAAATTTGAAAATATTTCTTCACAAGAATAATATTGATACATTATTGCCAAGCAAATAAAAATTATTTTATATGCTAGGAGCATTTTAACCCCTCAGGCCGCGGGCCTATTTTGTCGGAAGGCCGAAATATTTCCGCTTTGCAATAAAATCCAAATAAATTAAATATTTCTGAATGCATCCGAAAACAAAAATTGTTTTTGAAAGGTGATGATATACGCTGTCAAATTTTATAATTCGAAATAAACAAAAAGTTTTAAAATTGGCTCGCCTTACGTTTTTCATAACTAAAATTACTAATAACGAAAACAACTAAAAAAACATGCATATTTTTTTAGGCAAAAATATTATAATAGTTTTCGTCAACTCAGTTTGTTATTGTTTCCAGTGGCGGCTCGTGACTTTTGGGTGTGCTAGAGTGCTGATATTAAAAAAATGGCATTATTGATGTTGTTGTAGCCGAAAAAAAATTTTTTATTTTTTTTTGAAAATCAGTTTTTTGTATGAAAAATTTCAGAAAGTTTCAGTTTGGCGGTGTGCCGCACCAATTTCCTGAAAAATCTTCATACAAAACACCGATTTTCGAAAAAAAAAATAAAATTTTTTTCGCATACGACAACATCCACGAAGCCATTTTTTTAATATTAGCACCCTAGCACACCAAAAGTCACGAGCCGCCACTGATTGTTTCACGTAAAAATAATTAATAAAAAATTACAAAAGTTTAATAATTTTTTTTCAAATCGGAAAATGCCGTCGGAAACTAGAGATTCATAAAATTGTACATTTTAATTATTTTGCGGTTAACTTTAAGATTAGAATATAAAGTATGGTGTTTAATCTTTCTAATAATGTTTAGATCATATTTCTAGCCACGATATTAAGGGAGACACAACGATTTCTATGAGACCTACATGAGTTGTTCTGAGAACTGAAAAAGGAAAAAATTCGGTTTATGGGGGATGGTCCAAAAAAAAATTTTTTTTTTTTTTATACTAATTATGGGCCGGAAAATCCGAATCTGAAAGAATTAGGCGGCGGCAAGCAATATTAACTGAGTTACACGACTTTAAAATTTTTTATACACACACAGGAAAATAGTCATTTTGGAAGCATTTTGATTCCTAGAAAATCAAACTAGTTATTTTTATACTAACTATGAGCCGGGGAATCCGAATCTGAAAGAATTAGGCGGCGGCAAGCAATATTAACTGAATTACACGACTTTAAAATTTTCTATACACACACACGTGAAAATAGTCATTTCGGAAGCATTTTGACACACGAAGTATGAAGATCATAGAAAAACAAGAAATGTACAAAAACACGTGCTGGCAGTGTTACCAGCTCTCAAAAATATTTATCCCTATATTATGAATTACGACTATCTCAACGGCCGTATTCTTAAACCAAAAGTATGAAAATTCATAGTCTTAAAAATGCGTAACCTAACCTAACCTAACGCTAGGTTTGTGTAACATGGTTTGTGCCCCTTTATACCTCCTGCTCGCGTCACGGCAAAAAAACATCCCTGTTTTCAAGTAGTTTAGCGGCTACGCTAGGTTTGTGTAACATGGTTTGTGCCCCTTTAGACCGCCTGCTCGCGTCACGGTAAAAAACATCGCTGTTTTCAAGTAGTTTAGCGGCTACGCTGGGTTTGTGTAACATGGTTTGTGCCCCTTTATACCGCCTGCTCGCGTCACGGCAAAAAAACATCCCTGTTTTCAAGTAGTTTAGCAGCTACGCTGGGTTTATGTAACATGGTTTGTGATACAAAAGTGAGTAAAATTTATAAAAAATAAGTACTTAAAATATAAACATGTTATTTTACGTTATTGATATTACTGCTTAATGGCAACACTTAATTTTGTGTGGTAAAAACATCTATGTTATCTTGTTTTTCTATGATCTTCGTACTTCGTGTGTCAAAATGCTTCCGAAATGACTATTTTCATGTGTGTGTGTATAGAAAATTTTAAAGTCGTGTAATTCAGTTAATATTGCTTGCCGCCGCCTAATTCTTTCATATTCGGATTCCCCGGCCCATAGTTAGTATAAAAATAACTAGTTTGATTTTCTAGGAATCAGAATGCTTCCAAAATGACTATTTTCCTGTGTGTGTATAAAAAATTTTAAAGTCGTGTAACTCAGTTAATATTGCTTGCCGCCGCCTAATTCTTTCAGATTCGGATTCCCCGACCCAAAATTAGTATAAAAATAACTAGTTTTATTTTTTAGGAATTTCCCCCATAAACCGAACTTAAGCCCTGAAAAAAATTGGCCTGAGGGGCAGTGGCGGCTCGTGACTTTTGGATGTGCTAAAGTGCTGATATTAAAAAAAATGGCATTATTGATGTTGTTGTATGCATGTTGTTTTGAAAATCAGTTTTTTGTATGAAAAATTTTAGAAAGTTTCAGTTTGGCTGAGTGCCGCACGGATTTCCTGAAAAATCTCCATACAAAAAACCAATTTTTTTAAAAAATAAAAATTAATAATTAAATATATTTTCGCCTACGACAACATCCATAAGATGCAATTTTTTTAATATTAGCACCCTAGCACACCCAAAAGTCATGAGCCGCCACTGCTGATGGGCTAAGGTTCAAAATACAGTAAAAACTAGACACGTGAAGTGAGTTACTAGCAAATCAATGATGGATTCACTGGCATTCCGTGAGTTAAAGCAGAATACAGCCCGGGGAACACAAGGGAATTCAGCCAATAATAATATAAACCAAAGTTATATTTTTAAGTAGGCATATTTGCCGTTTATCATTAAATACCAACAACCTGATCAAACTGTAACTAGAAAAATGTTAATCAAACTAATAATAACAGCAATAAAAAAATCTTATATTAGCATAAAAGTACAATATCACTTTAAAATGTTGATATCTCAGCACTGTTAGTAAATTGTGGTAAAAATAATGGTAAATAATCCACAAGCCGCCGCATGCCGCTACGCTTTTAATAGGCATAGATTTTGAAAAGTAAACTACTTTTAAACTTATTTACCAAATGTTTCAGTCGGCATAGACGGAAAAATATGCATTAAAATTTGATTTTCATTCAAAGTTAAAAATTTCCATTGCCGCCATTTTCTTTTGTATGGATTCTTTTGCGAATTCATTTGCGAAGTTTCGTTTCAAACTAAATACGCATGAATTACTTAATTTACCTAAACTACGAACCTTATAACCTATTTTATGAATGTAAATAGTTGTTTCTTGCAGTAATTGTTGAAATGAAGTGTGATTTCCAAAATCCGTGCAAAATGCGGCGGCTTATGGATTATTTAATTAAATAATTGTTACCTGAAGCCTTGATTGTTCTGACAGGAAGTGCATCAACTTCCATTAACTCCTGAGAGTCCTCGAACATATCGGGTGAGTTGGGGGACGGGCTTTTGTCGCTCATGGCACTCGTATTGGGGCCGTCCTCCGGGGGGGTACTCCACTTGCTCATAAACATTTTACCTTAAATAGCAAATAAAAATAACATTGCAGTAAATTGTTCTAAACAAATCCTTCACGTTCATCAGTATTACCAAATTATGGAAGTTATTAGTCCTGCCGAAGCTAACTAATTGTTAGAAGAGGTCCGTGGCTTTCGTCTAGCAGGCAAAGTTAATGGTTGCTTTCTTACCTTTGAACCAAACGTCACCCAAACAAAACTTAGAGGCACAAGATTTAAACATGGTCATAGAATAGTGTACGTATTTAGAAAGATTACCAAGCATTGGGCACTTTGGTAAGTTTGTTTTAGCGTCGTATTATCCGTGCAAGATCTCGGCAAAACATACATTTCACAAGGTTCTCAAAGATGTTAAGTCAGTATACCAAATGTGAAAAAAATTCATGTAATTAAAAATAATAAACAGTATACACGGTATCTAATCGTGCAAATAACAAGAATTAATTCGTGCGAAACCGATGCAAGCCTTTCACGCAACACAAAAACCGCGATAATATTATCTATAATCTCAACATTCTTTCGTGAGTATGTATTCTAACCTAAAACGAGATAATCACCGAAATACTGTTTGAAAGGGGTAGCGCGTTTCAAATGTGTCATTTTGGGAACAAAGATTTTTTTCTTTAGACAAACCTTGTTTTATAGTATCAATAACTTTACACTTGTTTTCATGTCATGTCAAGTTGTGTCAAGTCCATAAATAAATAAACCAATCCCCCAATCAATGACATGCGACGCAGTGATGGTATGTCTAGGGAAATTTTCCTAGATTTAGGGGAGAAAAATATTTTTTAGGCAAAAGGGAAATCAGCACAAAATATAGGGAAATTTCGAACTCTGGCAAAATTTTTATTACATTTGACAATATTACTGGTATAATAGATTTTTTTGGGAATTCCTATGAATCTTAAATAGTGTTGATGTACTTACAAGCAATGTTATCAAGCAATATTATTTTTAACACTGACAACTCAAAATGATATTATATATCTAAAAAGATAAATGGAGACCTCTGAAAAAAAAATTAATTTAAGTTTCAAGTTCCGTTTTTTCGGTAATTTCGTTTGATTTTTATTTTGCAAAGTGATTTTTATTTGGAATTCCGTTTTTAATTCAGTGGTAAGTCACATACTTTGAAATTATTATTTCACTTAGCAAAAAGTGTTTTATTTGGAAAAGCACAGTATTATAAGTACATCTACCAAGTTCCAATATCTTTACAATTAATAAATATATAACCGGTCAGTGGTTGAGTGGGCATCGCGTTTGGGTCCCACTCAGGTGATTTTCAAATATGTATTGTCGGGTTATTCGTAACCCAGGGATGTTCGTCTTCTTTATAAAAAAATATATATACATTTTTTTGTTATTTGTTTTTGGGGTGTTATGCTGTGTTGCGCTACCTCCTCCTTTAGCCATCAGGTCCATCACACATCTGCCTGATGATGGACACTGTAACGCTGTCCGAAACGTTGGCTAAAAGAGGAGGTAGCGCAACACGGCATCTTCTTCTTCGATGCCGCTACAGCCCATATCGAGCTTTAGCCTCCCGCAACAGTCGCCTCCAACTCGTAACATTTTTTTCTTTATTTAGATAAAAAATTAGGGAATTAAAATCTTCCAAGTTGGCAATCCTTTTCGTTCTCGAAATCTCTTGTTTTATTTATTACCGCAAACGTGATTAAAACAAGAAAAAGGTATTTAAGCGACTTTCCAGTACTTTGCGCAACTTAATTGTGACTTTCAGGTAAAAATTGTCACTTGGGCGTTACGTAACGCATAGGGGGAGGGGGGGAGGACGGAAAAACGTTACGGCGCGTTACATGGGGGGAAGGGGGAGTCAAAAATCTTCAAAAATTTCGTTACGTAATACTTGAACGCCCCCTAACTTTGTTTGTAAGCAGTCAAATTATTAAAATCATCACATTTACGCAAGTACGTAATCATCTGACTGCGTAACACTAATCCTGTTATTATTATTATTTTTTTTAAGAAAGACAACCATTCCCGGGTTACGAATAACCTGATAATATTTGAAAATCTCCTACTACCACCACAGTAAGCCGAAAATGTTGCTTGAGTCGTGATGGAGGACTTAGCCAGCCAAGGAATCGAACACGGAACGCCTGAGTGGGACCCAAACCCGATGCCCACTCAACCACTTACCGGCTATATGTTCATTAATTGGAAAGATATTGGAACTTAGTAGATGTACTTATAATACTGTCCTTTACAAATAAAACTATTTTTGCTAAGTGAAATAATTATTTCAAAGTATGTATACACTTACCACTGAATTAGACACGGAATTCCAAATAAAAATCACACTGCAAAATAAAAATCAACCGCAATTACGGAAAAAACGGAACTTGAAACATAAACAATTTTTTTTTCATAGGTCTTCATTTATCTTTTTAGATACATAATATAATTTTGAGTTGTCAGTATTAAAAATAACATTGCTTGTAATAAAGTAAATCAACACTATTTAAGATTCATGGGAATTCCAAAAAAATCTATTATACCAGTAATATTGTCAAATGTAATAAATATTTTGCTAGAGTTCGTAATTTCACTAAATTTTGTGCTGATTTCCCCTTTTACCTAAAAAATATTTTTCTCCCCTAGATCTAGGGAAATTTCCCTAGACATACCATCACCAACACTGGGTACACTAATTTGGGTAAAAAAAAGTCGCCACCATAAATATACTAACCCCGTCGCCACACTTCCGCGATGCTTCCGCGGGCAGGCGAAATCGTTGATTGGCCCTCGCGCGGGAGTATTTTAAAGCGTTCGGAGTGTACAATACGTCTGCAGCGGCCTAATCAAGCTGCTTGATGTCGATATTTAAATTATTTTTACTGGTGGCAACATCTAAAGAAATGTCAAATTTGAAAATTGACAAATTTGTAGACAACTTAAAACTAGTTCAAACAAATGTAATAAAATTTTACCAGAAAACATATTTGAAATATGTCTCTCTTATCATGGGACATGTTCCTGGAATTTTCTACAAAATTAGTCAACATATCAGACAAATTAGGTGACTCTTGGTGTCTGGAAGAAGAGTCTAATGAAGTAGGAGCAAAATATCTGAAGAAAATGGTCACAAAACAAACAACCAGAAAGCTATATTATGGTGCTGTACAAGATGATGGTGATACAACGAAAGATCTGCAAGATAATTTTACGAGTACAATATTACGATGGGAATATCATGTTTATTACAGTTTAAGCTATAACGTCCCTGTATTATGTTTCAACGTATGGAATGAGAGTGGCAGCTTGCTGAGACTAGAAGAAGTTTGGAAACATTGCCGACTAACGTAATTTTTTTGATAGCTTTTGTATATTTTCTCACCCCTACTGATTTTGATTAGCAAGAATTCTTTGTATAAGGCAATTTGTAAATATTATTATTTGTCTTTTTTTTACATTAACTCCACACAGGAGGCCCTGAGGAAAATAATATCCCTCAGGGCCTATGTCATTTGAGATAACTCCAGATACTAATATCTACAGCCTGTATGTCGGACGAATATCTAAAGCTCATATGTTGAACTAATATCTATGAACTTCAGTGTTGACTAATATCTACAGAGCGTAGGTTGAACTAATATCTACAGAGCGTAGGTTGGACTAATCAGCTAAATGTGTCCAATAGTCCGATATTAGGGTTTTTTACATACATACTTACATAAATTAAGTTTTTTAAACTGCATACGCAATATTACGTTATTCCAATATGCTATACATAATTGCAAATCCAACCTCTGCCAGTGCTGTAGATATTCGTCAACACTTTGGTTCTCATAGATATTAATCAACAGTTTGAGCTGTAGATATTCGTCAACACTTTGATTCTCATAGATATTAGTTCGATTTTTTCAGTTTTTGGAATTCCTGTAGATATTAGTAGACGCCTCCTTTGAGATGCTGTGTGGAGGGTCTTTTGAGGAGAGGAAGTAGTGAACATTGGTCTTGAAGAGACCCATGTTGTAGGAAAGAGGAATCACAGAGGCCGGCAGATCGTTTCACAGCCGAGCTGTTGACTCGAAGAAGCGACCCGTTCTCATGTGACAAATGTCAACCGTGTACTTCTGTTAGGTAAGCATTTGGCGTGTTTCCCGACTATGCACCGGTGCCGAAGGGATCAATGATGCTAGTTTCTCGGAGCATCTTTCATCGTAATACCGGTAGAACAAGGATAGCATTCCCACCCGACGCCTGTGTTCTAAAGATTGCAATCCATCTGTTAAGATGGGAGAATCTATCAAACGGGCCGCCCATTTTTGCACAGACTCCAGGATATTTTTCAGGTATTTTGGAACTCCAGACCAGAGGTGGCTGCCAAATTCAACCGTGGGGCGCACTTGTGATTTGTACACTGCATCCTGGTTAATACGGAGTATTTCTTATTCAAACAGTTAGATTTAATTAAATAATTAAAAACACTTTGTTTTTACCACGATAATCTTTATTTAAAAAATCAACATGTTTCGAGAACAATGTTCTCTTCATCAGGACATTATATGTATGGACATATAATGTCCTGATGAAGAGAACATCGTTCTCATTATTAGGACATTATATGTATGTACATTATATGTACATACATGTAATGTCCTGATGAAGAGAACATCGTTCTCGAAACAGGTGTTTTTAATTAAAACAAATTGTTTTTAATTATTTCATAAATAAAATGGTGCCACAAAGTGAATTTGCAAAATTTGAAGAAGTTAGATTTAACTTTATTGTCATGAAAAGCGAGTATTTATGTCAGGGGAGACAAAAAAAGGTAAATATTTGGAACAAACGTCAACGGTTATGTAACAGGATTGTGTATATTATCTTTACGTTAAAAAACAGCCTACGTTTTTGAATGGTTTGTCTGGTAAAGCAGGGTTTGTGTAGCGGGCTTGTGTATATTATCTTAATTTTAAAAGTTTTATCAAAAAAAGTGCGTTTTAACCGTTGACGTTTGTTCCGAACTGCAAACAGAGTGATTTGACAGTGTGAAAGCAAATTTTCAATTTACGTAAATAAAATTAAAAATGTAACATTTTCGACCTCCCCGAATGCAAATAGTTGTCTTTTATGATAATTAAGAAGAATCTAAAAGTTTTATCAAAAAAATGTGCGCATTAACCGTTGACGTTTGTTCCGAAAAATTACCCAAAAAAATATGTTTCCGACACCATTTAAAACCTGGGATGTATATCTAAAAGATGATGACACGCAGCTTTCGCAGCTTGAACCTCAACCCATAGTACTAGGAATAATTCGTAGTAGGCACTTTTTTTTTTTATTTTGATGAGAATTTATTTTATAAGTTTGGTACTTCTGACAAATGTCTTATTTGATTGACTATTAAGAATTAATAAAGGAATATTCCATATTATCCGTGTATAGAATTTCGAGAACATGAAAGTTCCGTATTATCCGTGAGGTGGGCTTATTCATTTTTACCCAATATTTAAAAAAAAAACTTTTTGATTCACATTTATTACAATAAAAGACTACTATTTGCATTTGGGGCGATGGAAAATACTATATTTAAAATTTCAATTTCGACCTGACAGAATATGCCCGAGACCTGAGGGGTTAAACTCCCCGTAAAGATTTTTATTCTCTCACTTACAAGTTATCATTTTTTAACTCTCAGATTTAGTGGCTTTAAAAAATCTACAAATATTAAGTTTTGTGCCCTCATAAAGCATTTTTTTTTCAGGTCTGAAGATCCAGAACAGCTGTATTCCGCTTTGACTCAACAAGATCACCCTGTCTTGCTGAGGCCTTTCTTCACCCTTCACCCCTGTAAAACTGCTGAAATATTAAACATATCTGACAACCAAGGACAAGCCAGTAATCCCATCATTAGATTCCTGTCAGCTATTGGACCCATAGTGAATCTAGAACTAGATATCAGATACGCATTCAATTAAGGAACTTTTTTTTTTTTTAATTCACAAAAAGATACATAAATTACAATAAATTTTATACAATAATTAATTACATAATATATATATTTGATTTACCCCCATAAATAAGCAGGGCTTGTGTGTATGGGGGGTGTTATTATATTAATTTAATTTTTTTTTTATTCAGTTCAAATTTTCGGTATAATTTTTAAGCTGAGTTTTAAATTTTTTATGTTACTGTTCATGTTTCTGATTTTTTCAGGTAGTGAATTAAAAAATTTTACTCCGAGATATTTATGATTTACTGTCCTATTGTTTTTTTACATTTTGGAGTAGGAAGTATTAAAGTTTGTCTAAGATTTCTGTTATTTTTAAAGGGTGCAACTTTATTTTGAATATTATCTTTATAAATTTGTAATGTTGCATGATAAAAGTATAATGTACTTAATTTTCTGACCTTAAATTGTTTGAATAACAGTTCTGATGAATATGAGTAGGGTTTTTTAAAATGTTTTTATTATTAGTTTTTGTGATATGTAAATTGTTTGTGTTTGATTTGTATATGTACCGCCCCATCCTATAATGCCGTATTGTATAATTGATCAACAGAAAGCGAAGTATGTGGTTCTAAGTAATTTTTCGTTTAAAATATCTCTTAAGCATCTAAAGATATATGTTAGTTTCCTTATTCTGTTGTTCAGAATATTTATGTGTGGGGACCATTTTAAACGCTGGTCTATTATTATTAGGGAATGCAAATCTCGCGAGATTGGGGTTCAGGCGAGATCCCGCGAGTTTATGAATAACAATACTGCGAGATCTCACCAATTTCGAGATCTCGCGAGATTCGCAGATTTGTGTGTTTTTTTTTGCAAATAATCACAATATTTGAATAAATTAGGAAAAAAGGAAGTATTATGAGATAAACATTTATTTTCAATAGACTTTTACGCATCAAACATTGTTTGACGTATTTGTCTATAATTTTTTAATAAACTTCTAAGTAGTAAACTTTGACGTACGTATCTATCAAATAACAATTGAAAGAAACAACCAGTCTTCTCTTCTAATATCAAACAAAAATCTTTTAGTAATAAAACTGTTCTTTTATAACAAACAAAACAACGAGAAGTAAAAAAATGAAACTTATTATCTAAGTTGAGTTGACTATTAAACTTAGATATTGTTATCGATTAAATAAAACTTTACCTACTCAGTGGATCCATTAGATATTACAGATTAATTAACAAAATATACCAATTAGTCAGACTATTAGAAATTACAGATTATTTAACAAAATATACCAATCAAAAAACGACCTCTAATTTAATATTTTGTAAAATATATGTGTATATAATGTAACTCATATTTTTTATATTACCTACAATAAAAATAAAAAAAATATTTGTTCAGTTCACAAGCCATTATTACAAATTATTTTGAAAATAGCTCCTTAAGAAGCACAAAATGTTCAAAGAATCGTCTGCTAAACGGCTTCTTATTTTATTGGCCAGATAACCAGCCCTTTCGGATTCAACGCAAGTTGGAACCACAGATCTCAGGCCGCGCCGCCTCGTGCGCACCGAACGAAACCGACAGATCGCAACTCCGTCCTTGTCAGTCCGCGATTCGAATAAGACGTTTTTATGCTCGAGTGTAATCTCGTTAAACTCGCGAGATCTCGCCCTTTTTTCGTCCGAGATCAATCTCGCTAAAAAAGGCCGAGAACGAGATAGCATTCCCTAATTATTATGCCCAGGTACTTAATATCAGTCTTGCTTTCTATGTTTGTACATAATATATTGCATTTGTGGTTTTCTGTATTTGTCACAGAGTGGATTATTAATTTTATTTCTTTATTGGGGGGCCAAAGCTGTGGCGAATTGACCGGGCCAACTTCCCTATAATATAATATATGTAAACTTTTAAGTATGTGAATCTACTTAACTATTTAACTGTGTAATATTTCGATGCTGGGTACACGGTACATTTATTGTATATAAGGGGGCCAATAGTAATATAACTTACAAAGAGCTTAATTTTAAATGTTCTGGTCAAATTATCTAACAAATAAGTACAAACAAACATATATTTTGAACATTTTATTTTAATTACCAAAATATGTATAGTAGAACAGTGTCTTCAAAATATATTATAGTACATGATACAATAATCTTTTTTTAAATACTACATATAATTTAGCTGGTTTTACCGATATGCTGTCTTAATGCTTGATTAGCACATCTTATAAAGCACGGCTCACTCTTTTCCGATATGCTGTCTTAATGCTTCATTAGCACATCTTATAAAGCACGGCTCACTCTTTTCCGATATGCTGTCTTAATGCTTGATTAGCACATCTTATAAAGCACGGCTCACTCTTTACCGATATGCTGTCTTAATGCTTGATTAGCACATCTTATAAAGCACGGCTCACTCTTTACCGATATGCTGTCTTAATGCTTGATTAGCACATCTTATAAAGCACGGCTCACTCTTTTCCGATATGCTGTCTTAATGCTTCATTAGCACATCTTATAAAGCACGGCTCACTCTTTTCCGATATGCTGTCTTAATGCTTGATTAGCACATCTTATAAAGCACGGCTCACTCTTTACCGATATGCTGTCTTAATGCTTGATTAGCACATCTTATAAAGCACGGCTCACTCTTTACCGATATGCTGTCTTAATGCTTGATTAGCACATCTTATAAAGCACGGCTCACTCTTTACCGATATGCTGTCTTAATGCTTGATTAGCACATCTTATAAAGCACGGCTCACTCTTTACCGATATGCTGTCTTAATGCTTGATTAGCACATCTTATAAAGCACGGCTCACTCTTTAACTTCTGAATTTTGACTAAAAAATACTTACGGATATTTTCATTATGCAAATACAATTATAAATCTTAAGTGTGTCAACATTATGTTAGGTGAGAGTGAAAAGGTTCCATCTGTGGTGGTAACGTCATGTGATAATGGGATTTACGGTAAGCTGCTTTGGAGTTCATTATGGCGTGTACCGCAACAGATGGAACCTTTTCACTCTCACATAACGATTAAATTACAACATTTTATAATACGTGGGAATCAGGCCAACATCAGCAAGCATATTATATTATTTATTTATGTCGTAAGCTTTGTGTTCAACGTGCCAGCAAAATAGTAGAAAGCAAATCACCATACATATTTTTATAACGGCTGAAAATGCATGTATCAAAACAAATAACATCAGGTAGCATTGTTTGTTTATATAATATAATATCATGTTGATAAATAGAATAATTTTGCTTCATAATAATATGTCACTTCATTTGGATAGGGTTCTAACTTCACTTTGTTCCGAGATATGAGGTGTCAAAGTTTGCAAAGACGATTTTTCATAATCTATTTACCAATTTTGAGGTTGAATCTTGCATAAAGTATTTTAATTGAACATATTTTAAAGGAAAGTTTTTAAATAGGATGTATACTTACCCTTTTAGAACATGCCTAAACATGCAAATAGAACCATATGCAATCAGCTAGGGTATAATAATTCATTGCACAAGGTTCTAATTACATTTCCTTAACTCTTGACAGGCCAAGATGCTAAACATAACGTCCGTAACCAAGTGGGTCGGCCGATGACCCCATGAAATTTTTTTTTATGGGCATTTAAACCATGGACATCATTTTTTTGTTATTTGTCCATTATTGGGCAGGGAATATTACATTTTGTTTTTTGAAGAGTTTTATTAAATGTACATTTGTTACTTAAATTTAAGTAACAAATGTACATTTAATAAAACTCTTCCAAAAACAAAATGTCTAGAAATTGTTACATAGTTAATGCTCAAGAAATACAAAAAATAGGGAATATTACCTATATTTGACAAAATATTTTTTTCTGCGATCAATGATTTTTTCTCATTTTTTTTTTAAATGGCACATTATGTATTAATCCTTTGCGCAGGAATACCTAAAATACTAAAAATATATTTCATGTATTTAAATAGATATAAGAAGAATAGTAATTTTGGGGTCTACCTTCGGCCCAGTTGGCTGCGGAAGAGTTAACGCAATTCCAAGCTAGGGCCATGTCCTATTTACATATTTTCCATTAAAATATGATAAACTAAAATTGTTAAATAGATTATGAAAATTCGTCTTTGGAAACTTTGAAACCTTAGAAAATGGCAAGGCATAGTTGGAACCCTTCCAAATGAAGTGACGAACCATAATGCGCCCCGTAATTATGATACAAACATTGAGATACTGTCACATACAAATACATAAAACAGAGAGTGTAAGTGATGTTAGAGCACTGTAAAATAAATTATTATATAAAATGCTTGATGTTAGAACTTTGTCATACACATATCTACGAAAATACATCACAGATGGTTCTGAAAATTATTTTGTGTATACAAATGAGCAAAAGAAATGCTTTGGCATTCAAAGGTCATTTTTGAAAAAAATGTCAGTTAGAACCCTTTCCAAATGTGGAGACGAATACTAGCTGAAGTCCTGAAGGGCTTTACAGAGTTTTCGAAATCAGAGGTAGAACAGTAATTTTCCTCTTATTTTGAATGGCACATGTCGAAATCTGCTCTAAGAGGTGGGAAAATGGGATGAGGGTGATTTTTTTAAATCCCGTGAGTAAAGAGTGATCTTTCTCCTTTTTTGAAAGTCAAGTGTGCAAAATTTCATCAATCTCAGAAACTTTAGATTTGTTAAAACAAAACCACACCGGGAAACTTTTATTTATAAATATTTTAGTTATTATTAACATATTCTGTTATGTATATAGTGAACACATGCTTTACATATGCTGAAGCTCACAACAGTCATTTTTTTTAATATACATTTTAAAATGTATATTAAAATCCAGAAAAATCCAAGTGAATTGAATATAGTTGTTAATATTTATATGCTTTATTCTGTTTTATGTAGGAATCAAATATAATATCACAAAAGACAGATCATTTATATAAACTTTTTTGATAGAAAAATAATACAATTATTATTAAAATATAAACCATGGCATGTAAAATTAGCCTTTCAAAGAAAAACTTTTAGAATTATATTCGGAATGTCTGTTATAAATAAAAAAATTTCCTATTCGAGTATATGAGTAATATCTAAAGAATGTTAATAAAGTTTATTGTCGTATCGGAAAAATGTTAAAGAGACAAAAATTATACATCACAAAATAGAAATCTAAAGCTAAAACCTTCTAAGAAAAAACAACTGAAAAATGAGATTGACTAAATCTTAAAACCAATTTCCGACTGTTCACATCTCGGAAAAAGCATCAAATTTGGTTTTTCTTCTTCCTCCTTTCTAATGATAACAAAAATAAATTGGAGGTAGAGTATTTTCACCATTATAAGATCCTCGGGTATAGAGGGTGGTTCATATTAACCTTGCTCAAAAATACATTAATTTATTTAAGGGTACCAATTTCAAAAAATGAGTAAAGCCACAACATTTTGATGCAAAATGCGAAATATCCGCCCTTGTGGTTAAGTTGTCAGATTATTTTTCAGTATCTCGAAGTTTTACAAAATAATATTTTCTCATCACATTCGTTTGAAAAAAAAAAGAAATTTAATTGGGGATAAGTTTTCGTAATGTATTAGTAATAACTTATTTGGTTTGTAGATACAAATAAAGACCATGTCCAAGTTTTGCTATGATAATAATTAACGAAAAAATATAACTTTGCAAACTTTCTATAGTTTTCGTCAAAATGTTATAAAAGACTTGAACATGTGCACTACTGCCTGCTATCTTTCAGCCAATGATGTGTCTTGAACGGCCTCCATAAAAGAATGAGTAAAGGATCTTATAATGGTGAAATTCCTCTAGAAAGACTAACAAAATGCAGAGAAATTAAAAATATAAATTATAAAAATGTCAAAATTATAAGAGCGTGCCATGAATTGGCATTCTGCATAATGTCATTAAATTCCATTTCTGGAAGCATGAAGTTATTTAGTAAATACCACGGGTTCGTAGAGGTTTTGGTATGACTTATACTCCATGGCAACGTATTGGTCGCCCGTTGAAAAGCCTCAATGAGATGAAGTTAGCGGAAAAAAATAAAGAAACTGAAAATTTGTAAAAGAAAATTTTCTATAAATACGTACATAAATATACGCAATTTTGCGTAAGATATAAAACTTAAAGGAGAAAACTAAAATTGAGAATCTTAATTTAAACCAATGCAGTTTAAGTAACATTAACAATATCAAATTAATCATAGAGTGAACATTAACATAACAAAACTGTGAGTTTATAAAAGAAAATTTTCTATAAAAACATACATAAATATACGCAATTTTGCATAAGACAAAAGTTAAGGGAAGAAAACAAAAATGGAGAATTTCAATTTAAAGCAATGCAGTTTACGTAACATTAATCATAGTGTAAACATTAACATAACAGGCACGCACCCCATGGCTAAAAATATTGTAAAGGTATTTTATAAAAATATAAATACTTTAATAAGATTGAACACTTCTTGTAGAAAAAATATATAAATATGTAGTTTAGAGTTTACTGAAGTTCGATCTTTGCGAATCGAGGCAGAGCAAAAGCTGCTTTATGGACATCTTCACTGTAGTATCTCAACTTCATCTTGTCTAAAGTCTCGTCATCAAATGAGATGTTTGGTTGCTGGAAACTTTGGTCCTTGTCAAGAGATCCAATCACAAAACCAATTTGTCCCGTGGGATATGTAGGTACGGAGGCAACTGCGTACGTAGCCGCTGCAAACTGCTTTCTGCAATGATTCAAGGTGTTTTTCACATGGGGCAAATCCGTCCAAACCGTGCTGCCCTGGGAACAAACGATTCCGTCATCCTTCAGAGCTTGCTTCATTAATGAAAAGTAATCTTCTTGGAACAAGCTAACTGCGGGTCCGACGGGATCACTACTGTCCGTAATGATGACGTCAAATTCCTTGGTGTGATTTTTCATGAATTCGAAGCCGTCTCCGACATGCAGTGTCATCTTTTCACTTTTAAATCCTTCTGCCATAAACGGTAGATATTTCTTTGAAACTTCAATGACTCGATCATCAATTTCAACCTGTGAAATGAATACGTAAATTAAAATTGATCCATAAATATATATTATTATTTGCTTATTAGATCTCGATTGATACATAGGGAGGGTGGGTAATGGGTACAATTACTGAATTTACAAAATAATGAATTACCTGATGAACCTCCTCCACATTGGGATGCTTCACAACTTCTCTGGCCACTCCTCCGTCCCCTCCACCCACGATGAGCACCTTCTTGGGATTCTTGTGGCAGCACAGGGGGAGAAACGCAATCATTTCCTGCAATCATAATCATTTAAGAAGTTACTTAAATAAATGAATAAACATATTGTCTATGTAAGTTGAATACCAAGTTTGATAATGCCTTCAGAAGATGAAATAGCTGTCACACATAATAATAATTACACAGCAGAACTTGTTTATAAATAAATTGTTTTTATAAATTGAATAATAAAATTATTCTATAGGTGTTGATACTTTTGTACCGCAGTGATGAGTAGTTAGGTGTTAATACTCATTTGCAAACTGATGAGTTGGAAGAAAAAGTCAGATGTGTACAAGTAGGTACCATAGGCCTTCAGACAATTGAATCGGTAATATTTATTTATTTTGAAAAACATTACATATTACATTGTTATAATGATCTTTTGGCTGTCCAAATAGGCAATTTGCCCGTTTTAGAACAGTCAAAATGAACAGATTTTTTACATATTATTAGTGTGTTGACTATGATATTGTCTTATACTTAAATATAACACTTGATAAATAATATTAAGGTTTTGATGGTAGATACAAGAAGTTACGGGTAAAGTTCGGTTTAGGGGCGGCGTTCCTAGATAATAAAACTAGTTATTTTTATACTAACTATGGGCCGGAAAATCCGAATCTGAAAGAATTAGGCGTCGGCAAGCAATATTAACTGAATTACACGACTTTAAAATTTTCTATAAACACAAAGGAAAACAAGCCATTTTGAATGCATTGACACTACAAGTCATAGAAAAACAAGAAAGATGTTACACCACATAAAATTAAGTGTTGCCATTAAGCAATAATATCAATAACGTAAAACTTTCCGACACGATACTTCCTCACATGATAATTCATCACATAACACATTTACCCGATTCAGATTCGGATTTTCCGGCCCATAATTAGTATAAAAATAAATAAAAAAATTATCTAGGACTATCGCCCCTAAACCGAATATTTTCCGAAGTTACTTATAAGTGTAAATTTTATATTTAACAATAAAGAATAAAATATAGAGAAGAGAAATAAAAAGAACATTCCAAAAGAAAAATAAAAAAGTGTTTTATTTTTATTTTTTTGTTAGCACTTAAAATCAGCCCTTTCCAGTCGCCCTGTCCGAACCTCTAAAAATGGCTCAAAGTTAGATTATCATTTAATTCTAAATACAGAAGAATTATTAAAATATTCATTGTAAATACATCAACCATGTCGAAACCCTATATTATTTTAAAAGGCACTTAAACATTCCTTAAATAAATAAATTAAAAAACGATATTTTAATACATAAAAAGCTTCTCGAATAATTTTCAGTCAAATACTTCGACCCAGGGGACGAAAATAATCCATGAATTATTGTATCGCCGATTGAATTTTTTAATTAAACCCAAACTAAGAAACCAAGAACTTATTTTGTACTAGCTGGTTCCCGGCATGCGTTGCTATGCCATTTAATACAGAAATTGTTTCTCCCTGCGTGTCCTTTCCCATTCGCCCCGTTCCCCTTCCGCCTCCCTTCCCCCTCTCGCGTTCCCACACCGCCTTCCCTCACCCCACTCCCCTCGCCTGCTTCCCCCGTCCCGCGAATCCTCCCGAGTTCCATCCTCCCGCATTCCATTCAGTCAGTCCCGGTACATTAAGTTTTCAAACAGCTCGCATGCCTCCTATTGCAATTTTTTATACAAATTTCGTAATGCCAGAGCTCACCAGTAGTCTTATACAAACCTTGTCCTGACCATAACGAACACAACAAAAAAAGAATTATCCAATTTGGTGCGGTCGTTCGGAAGTTATGCGCGTACATACATTTCGGCGATTCATTTTTATTTATATAGAAGATAGATTAAATAAAAACTAGATTTTTAGCTTACTAATAAATGTACAATATAATACAGGGAACATACCCATACTATGTGACCCACTTTTGGCAATTTTTAACCCCCCTCTGGTTATTGTTATTCTCATTGTTAATGGTCGTTTATCAGTTATATAAAATTTAAAACACATTTATTAGTAAGGGGGTAAGTTTGAGTTTTTTTTTTTTAATTTAATCTATGATATAATAAATATTTATTAACATAATATTAAGCCATACATTAAAAAATAAACCCAAACTAAGAACTTCACAAAGCTTTTGCGTTTTGGACTTGTACGCATTTAAAATATGCGCGCACTAATCAAGGGTAAGGAGTAAATGTGATTAGTACGCACAAATCATGTATACTTTTTAAAGAATTTATATCTTTATACTTCTGAAACTGAACAGCGCTAGTACACTATGGGTGCGTTTTGGACTTGTATACTTTCAAAATATGCCTAAAAGATACCATTGCTTGATGAAACCAAAATACCAAAAATGTTTGCATAAATATAAATGTTTGGCGACCGAACAACTCGGAATGCAATCAACTCGACACCTCCTTTGAAAAGTCATTAAAATTGATGAAAAAATATATAAAACATTGGTTAAATAGGTTACGTTAGGTTAGGGGGCATACATTAATTACGTGAGCTCAAAAGGGGGGGGGGGGGGGGGGTCTAGCAAAATCTCACGTTATTTGAACAGAGTATACGAAGTGGCCCAAATTTACCTCATCAAGGGGGGGGGAGGGATCTAGATTAGAAGAAAAACTGCTCACGTAATTAACCCTTTGAGGAGTATTGCCGCACGTATGCGGCAGCACTCGGACGATCCAAATAGAGTATTGTCGCATACGTGCGGCAGCACGACTTTATTTAGTTTTTTCTATGCCGTGTTTGTAATTTAGATTAAATTATGATTTATAGATAATGTAAATATATTTGTCAAACATTTTTACATGTTTTTACCAAAATTGTTACGTATTTCACATTACAGATTATGTAATCCAGTGGCTCTCAACATTTTACAAATAAAAAGTTTCCAAAAATTTTATTTAATTTATTTATATAGAAAGAAATGTACAATAATAAAGGGATAATACTAAAAATTAAAAAAAAAAAAACCGGACTAATCCAGTGGCTCTCAGTTTTATAAATAAAAAGTTTTCAAATTTTTAAGTAATTTATTTATATAGAAAGAAATGTACAATAATAAAAGGATAATACTAAAAATAAAAAAGTGGAATAATCCAGTGGCTCTCAATATTTTACAAATAAAAAGTTTTAAAAAATTTTGATTTTTTTATTTGTATAAAAAGAAATATACAATAATGAAGAGATAAAACTAAAAATAAAAAAGTGGACTAATCCAGTGGCTCTCAAACATTTTACAAATAGTGTTTTCCAAAATTATTTTATTTATTTATAAACTAGAAAATAAAATAAAGCGCAGTCGTCAAGCACTTTTGTTCAGTTCCAGGAATCAATTTCAGTTCGCTTCCAGGAATCCATCGTGCCCGGGGCATACGGCGAAGCAACAGTAGGGCGCTACCGTTGCTACGTAGGTAGGACACGTAGGAGATGTTTTGTGTGCAGTAATTCCAAAATTCATCCAGTGCAAAGGAAGGACACAAAATTTATGATGTTGGATGTAATGTTCCATTATGTATGTATCCGTGTTTTGAGGAATACCACACGAAAAGAATATTTTAGCTAGTAATTTAAATCTAACATTATTCACGTGTTGAGAACAACTGAATTTATACCTTATTTTTTATTTTTAGTATTATGTTTTTATTACTGTACATTTCTGTTATTATAAATATTTTTTATTAAAAAAAAAAGAAAATATTTGTAAAATGTTGAGAACCACTGAAAAGGTCCACTTTTTTATTTTTAGTATTATCCCTTTATTACATATTATATTTCTTTTTATATAAGTAAATAAAAAAAAATAAAAATTTGAAAACTTTTTATTTGTAAAATGTTGAGAACCACTGAATTGATACTTTATTTTTATTTTTAGTATTATGTTTTTATTACTGTACATTTTTGTTCTTATACATATTTTTATTATTTTTTCTTGAAAAAACTATTTGTAAAATGTTGAGAACCACTGAATAGATCCACTTTTTTATTTTTAGTATTATCTCTTTATTACATTGTATATTTTTTTTTATGTAAGCAAATAAAAAATTAAAAATTTGAAACATTTTATTTGTAAAATGTTGAGAACCACTGAATTTATAATTTATTTTTAGTATCATGTTTTATGACTTTTCATTTTTTATAATTTTTTTTTTTCGCAACACTATTTGTAAAATGTTGAGAACCACTGAATTTGTCCAACTAAATTTACGTAATGCTTACTTATTCAATAAGAAAAGGTTATATCTAGTAATAAAAAAGCTCCGAAATTAACTTGTGTAGTAAAACACGGTAAGAAGATAATGAATTAAATTGATTAAAAAATTAAGAAAAACTTGAAAAATAACTCACTCCCACGATGTAGATGACAAAAAAATAACTCACTAATCAAAGGGTTAATGTATGCCCCTTAGGTTATGGGTAGTGTCCGACGAAACAGGACTTTCCACCGAAACTGAAACCAAAACCAAATCTTCGGTGTCTGTCTCAGTTTCAGCCGAAACTGAAACTTTTTTAGACATCTGAAATAATCTATTGTTTACTGTCATTTGATTTATTTTTCACACTTATTTAGACAGTTAACACATGTTAAATTAAATAAATAAATTTTTTAAAAAAAAGGCTAAAGTTCGGTTTATGGGGGAAATTCCTAAAAAATAAAACTAGTTATTTTTATACTAATTTTGGGTCGGGGAATCCGAATCTGAAAGAATTAGGCGGCGGCAAGCAATATTAACTGAGTTACACGACTTTAAAATTTTTTATACACACACAGGAAAATAGTCATTTTGGAAGCATTCTGATTCCAAGAAAATCAAACTAGTTATTTTTATACTAACTATGAGCCGGGGAATCCGAATCTGAAAGAATTAGGCGGCGGCAAGCAATATTAACTGAATTACACGACTTTAAAATTTTCTATACACACACACATGAAAATAGTCATTTCAAAAGCATTTTGACCCGGTGACCAAAATCCTAAGCAACCCGCCGCTCATTTGTATGGAGCGTGACATTTTGAAGACCCCCCCCCCCCCTAAACGTGTCACGTAGTATGGGTACGTTCCCTAATGACGGGTGACATAAGAGCCACGAACTCACCCGAAGTCAGCCGAACGGAGAAGTTCCAAGAATGTTCGTTATTCATGTTCACATTTATTTATTTTTTATAAATTTTGTTTGTTTTATAGAAGTAACATAAAAATTTTTTATTTATTCACGTACTTACTTCAATTATTGTTTTTTCATTTATTTAATTTTACTCGTGTTAACTGTCTGAACAATAAAGGGTAAAAAATAAGCCAAATAACAGTAAACAATCGATTGTAATGATTGTGATTGACTTCAACATGTCTAAAAAAGTTTCCGAAAAGATGCCGAAACTAGATTTTTTTGCCGAAACCGAACCTTCGGTCGGTCACTGGTTATGGGGTATTTTAAAATAAAAAAGTTTCATAGCTTTTAATCACTTTTCAAAGAGGTGATGAGTTGACTTGATTCTGGGTTGGCATGGAACTAAATGTTTAATTAAAATATTACAATCCTATGTTACCTGATAAGCAAACTCATCCTTCTGGGAGCATTGAATAATGCCGTCAAGAATAAGAACTCTTCCATAGCTTTTTGTGTCCACTACGAGGATATCTTGGAACTGAGATTTCTCCGTGTGGAGGACTTTCTCAACTTCGAGGGACATTGCCTGCCCGGGCCACAATTCTGACACCTCACTAAACCAGCCATTCTTGATCAGATCCATCTTGCAATCTGAAATATAATTACAGCA
Organism: Limnephilus marmoratus; assembly: GCA_917880885.1. Lineage (NCBI taxonomy): Eukaryota > Metazoa > Arthropoda > Insecta > Trichoptera > Limnephilidae > Limnephilus > Limnephilus marmoratus. The sequence goes on from OU862906.1 coordinate 66,003,289, forward strand.
ATTCAAAAATTGTAGCATGAGTATAAATACACACATAAATTCATCAAAAGCAATCACTTTGTGGTTTATCATTATACACATAATTGTATCTGTGATGAAATAATAACATTGTTTAAAACCATAAGTTAGCTTTGAGGAAGTACAATACTATGTTATCAACAAATTGTTTAACAACAAATATCAAACGAAATTAAAAGCTGTTATAAACCTAAGTGGAGCAAATATTGACGATATTAAAATCAGCAGTACTCGACAACATCATTAAAATAGTTTTAGAAGAAGTTTTCTATCAAAAAACATAAAAAAGCGTGAAAAAAGAACACAGAACAAAATACACATAGCATTAAGGTAAATGTAAAAATAATGGCACAGTTTATAATAACAACTAGAGCCATTATTCAAAAAAGCACACACAACAAGTAAGAATAATTGCACATAATAATTTGCAAACGCATGAAAGTTGTCATTTTATCAGAGTGAATTTATTAACAATGCAATGTTTTGAACTCAGAAAATTTTTGTAAATTAATAAGAGCTGAGAAAAGTTGTTACCATGAGTTGTGCCAACTACACCAAAAATAAGATTATTATTTTGTTAATACTATTGGACCAAATGGCTCTTACGTAAATAAATATAGATAAGAAAATATTTAACAGACTTTGAGATAACCTTTTGACTTTGTTAGATTATATTTTGTTGTATATGTATTGTAATTAGGAGGGCAAGACATAACAAAGAAGAGAACATTGTACTCCACAGTCCCAAGGAGAGATTGTTCGCACGTCATTGACAATCATCCTAAAAGCTGTTCATAAAAATCTTTCTTCTCACACGTCTTGTATGAAAACAAAAAAGACAGAAGATACTAGAATTTAGAATGTCTTTAATCATATTCCTATAGATTTTTCACGAGCATAAGCATAAATATACCAAACCACCCAAGCATAAGTTTCTTTTGAATTGTAGAATTCATAGGGTATTGCCAGTTATAAAAACAAGCAAAAAAAGTTTAATGCTTTTTCATGAAACGTGGAATAAGTAAGCAAGGTAGGAAGAAAGGCGATGCATGGTGGGATGACGAGATCAAAGCACTGGTCTCAGAGAAAAAGAAAGCTTGGTTACGTCTGATAGCGACTGACAGTGCTTCAAGCGAAGAGAGAGATAGAGCGAAAGAAGTATACAAGGGATGCAAGAAAAGAGTAAGTGTTGGAGTGAAAGAACGAAAGAAACGCCTGGAAGATGAAGAGGGAATAAAAATGACAAAACACTTCCAAGAAAACATTAAACTGTTTTGGAAGGAAGTCAAAAGGTCCCGGAGTGGCCCAGAGAACGGAAGAATGAAAGTGATAAAATCGAATGATGGAAGAATGTTGACGAATGAAGAAGAAATAAAAGAAAGATGGATGAAATATTTTGAGGAAGTCTTCGAAAGCAACTCGGGTGATAGTGAGTCCAGCGTCGAATCGGGAATGAACGATGACGGAGTAAATGTTATCAAAATCAGTATGGATGAAATAAAAAAATCGATTAAATGCATGAAGAATGGTAAGGCTGTTGGTTTCGACAATATTGCTGCCGAATATTTTAAAGGAGATAGCCATATTATTCTCACATGGTTATGCAAACTTTTTAATCAATGTTTAGAGGAGGGTTACACGCCATTAGATTGGAGGAGGGCTGTAATCATGCCGTTGTACAAAGGTAAAGGGTCACGCATGGAATGTGGGAATCATAGGGCTATTAGCCTGCTAAGTCCTGTCGGCAAGCTGTATGGAAGAATATTGATTGAAAGGGTAAGAACGGAAACAAAGGATAAAATATGGGATGTGCAAGGTGCCTTTATGAGTGGAAGGGGATGCATGGACCAGATTTTCTCCTTGCGTATGCTCACTGAGAAGTTTCTGGCGAAAAACCAGAAACTTTTCTGCGCCTTTGTAGATCTTCAAAAAGCGTACGACCGAGTCGACAGGAAAAAGCTATGGAAGGTGTTGTCCAAGTATGGAGTGAATGCAAATCTCATACAGGCAATTGCGTCTCCGTACGAGGGAAGCGTTGCATGTGTTAGGGTGAACGGTGATTTTACGGAGTGGTTTGACATCACAAAAGGTGTTAAGCAAGGCTGCGTAATGTCACCATGGTTATTCAATCTATACATGGATAATTGTATGCAAGAATTGAAAGATGTGGGATTGGGCGCGAAATTGAATAGTCTGAAAGTATGTTGCCTGTTGTATGCTGATGATGCGGTGCTGATCTCTAACACTATGGAAGATCTACAGTCTCTAGTATCTAGGATGAACGAAGTATGTATGAAGAATGAGTTAATGATGAATGTAAGTAAGTCTAAAGTCATGGTGTTTGAAAGAGAGAGTACGAAAACAGTGTGCGATATATTTGTGAATGATGAATACTTGGAGCAGGTGGATGAGTTTGTTTATCTGGGTAGTATGTTTACGAGAGATGGGAAGGCTGATAGAGATATAGAAAGAAGGGTAAATGCCGGTAGCTCCATTAATGGAGGACTGAATGCTGTTGGCGCTAATAAAAAACTGTCAAAAAAAGCGAAGCTAGCAGTCCACAATGGAGTCCTGGTACCTACCCTGATGTATGGCAGTGAGGCATGGAACTGGCAGAGGAAGGATGAAAGTAAACTGAATGCTGTTGAAATGAGATCCCTGAGACGTATGTGTGGTAAAACCATGTATGATCGTGTTAGAAATGTGGATATCCGCAAAGAATGTAAGGCTGATGTAAGTATAATGAGCAAAATTAAGAAAGGGACCCTCAGATGGTTTGGGCACGTAGAGCGAATGAGCGAAGAAAGTAGTGTAAAAAGAATATATGATGCAAATGTGAATGGTAGAAGAAGTCGGGGACGCCCGAGGAAGACATGGCACGATCAAGTGAATCAGATATTTGAGACGGGCCATGTCAAAAGTCAGAATAATAGAAGAGTATGTATGAGGCGATGTATGAATGTGAGTGAGGCAAAGAGTGTGTGCCAAGACCGAGTTGTTTGGTGGTCCGTCCTCTCTGCCTACCCCTGCGGGGAAACGGCGTGATGGTTAGTTAGTTAGTTAGTTATGAAACGCACGAAAATTCTCCCAGGATGAGGTAGACATTTAACATTAATTACATACTGGTTAATAATTTTATCAGCAAAATAAAATGATTTTATCGTTATGAAGTATAAAACTTTTTGTCTGGGATGACTTATTTTTAGATTTGTAAAACTTCAAATCCAAATACCACATAATGAAATGGTAAGGTGACCATCCAATTTTGAATATTGGAATTTTTAAAACACTTAAAAAATATACTTTGCAAACCTTTTGCTGTTCTTTTTGTGAAAATGTTATTTAACAATTTTTTTGCTTATTATTTGTTAAATGTAACTAATAAAATTTTATTTGGAAACAATTTTATGTTTATATTTATATTCAAAATTATTTCTTCAGACATACATTTTCAACCGAACAAGTAAATATTATGTGCTTATAAATAAATAAAATTCTTGTACTAACTCAAGTATTTATTGCGATGCCACAAATTTATTAATGTATGCATACAAATAAAATATTATACATCTAAATCAGTGGTGCCCAACTGGTATTGCTCCGAGGGCTACTTTGAAAATCCCGATACGCCACGCGGGCACCGCAGAGTTTATAAAAAATATAAGTGATATAAAGGAAACTACATTATACAATTACTCCACTTTTTATTTATTATGTTAATAAACACTTACTACACTTCAAACAGAATAGACAGGAACCGCAAAAAACTAATAATGTGATACTTGGCTGTCAATATTTTCAGAAAGCTTCTTAAAATCTGGTTGGTAATCTTCTGTGCATCACGCGATCGGTTGGCATGTATACATGACGCTTCTCTAATAAGGGTTAATATAAATATATTATATTTAAAAGTTCGGTTATAGAAGAACGGTCACCGACACCCATCAATATACATAATCTTCTCCACAATGTTTTGGTGTATAACTGTTTTATTGAGAACCTGAATAAAATAAATAAATAATAAGAAGCAAGTTAGGAACATTCCTTTCAAATGCTTCGTGATGATGTGGGTATATGATGTGGATACAACCTCTGCCTGGTTTTACTTTAAACATATACAGTAACAAAGATAAATCTATTTTCTGCAAACCTTTGCAGTTAATTAATTGTAATTTACATATCGACCCTGGAAAAAGATAAATGGATGTAGCACCTTTGAGAATTATGGTGCTTTGGTTATTTATCCTTTCCAGTGTTTCCAGTATTGGGGTAAATAATATCTACTTTACAAGGATACAATAAATTGGGGGCGTGTTTAGATCTTTACGTATACATTGACTTTATTAATATTCAATTGCCTAAATAGTTTATTAGTAGGCACTACTAGTTAACAGATTAGGAACACTAGTATAAAATTAATAATTATAGTTATATTACCTATTATCAATTATTACTGTGAGCATAACATTATAGGAGCTTGGACCGTCGAAACACACACTTTGTATATTTAATTTCTAAATACGGGACAGCATTAAATCTTAAATGGTAAAAGAATTATAACTATGAAGTAAGTACTAGGTACTAATTATTAGTTATACCTACTGTAAATACCCAACCTAAAAGAGCCTAGTAACCAATTTTTTGCAAGTTGTTCCAACCTCCCCTAAGTAAACAGTAGTGTTTCTTGTTATTTCATTACTTCGTGCGTATAAAGCGTGAAGCGGATAGTCAACCAATTGATTAATTATTAAAATGTCAAATACAGCACAAAATATGTTATTCTAGATAACTACAGTTAAAACAATCAATACCTTTAATCGGCCGAGTTGCAACTTTATTATAATTAGAGACGGTAAAACGTTTTGGCGACGAGCTAGCGTTCAACCATCATACTGTTAAAATTTGAAATAGCTCTAGCACGCGCGAAATAATCGTAACTTTACCGGCGAATTCTGTTTACAAAAGCTGAAAAAATCATAAACGACATAAACAGTAAAATGGAAAAAAAACGTCAAATGTCATTAGTGCCACCACGTTGACAGTTAGATTATTTTGGATTATTTGTTGACTTCTTCTTCTTTTAAAATAATAATGTGTCGGGCAAGTAGGAACTAGTGTATTTTTTTTTAAATAGGTACCTGAAGGCATAGAATGCGGAAGTACGCATATTAGGTACTATTTTGGAACATTCGCTCAATCGATTTCATGTTGTTGCTTTTTGACAATCGGCATTTATTTGTGTTGTCACTGCTTATGAGTGAAATATTAATATTTTCGATCGGTTTTAAGTTTATCTTATGAGTTATTCCATATCACCGGCCGCTAAAAGCACGAACCGCACTTTAAACGTTTCAAGATAGATTTACCTAACTTACTTTCATTGGAATTTTATGCGAATAATCAGGAGTTGAAAATGTGTGAATCCCATAATATGATTTCAAACAATTTTCAATAAAGCTTCAACATTTTTCGATACTCAGCGATGTCTGTTTCTCACGGTGGTTCTGGTAGCTCGAGCAGCAGTGGGAAACGGAAAGAGATCTACAAGTAAGTTTTCTTTACGTTAAAATATTATTCCTTTCCAAAGGAAAACTAGAAAATGGTAAAAAGTATGTGAAGATGTGAAAACGTTGTAACCGTGTATGTGAAAATGTTGAAAGCGGTACGTAATAATAATAATATGACAGTAATAATTTCGTTTTGTAGATTTTTTGCAAAGCCTCATTTTGATTTCTGAATCATAAAATGTATGTTCCCACATCGTTAAATACTTCTTTACTTCCAGATATTTGGCGCCATGGCCCCTATACTCCATGAATTGGTCGGTACGGCCAGACAAACGCTTCCGATTGGCTCTCGGAAGCTTTGTCGAAGAATACAACAATAAGGTAAAAGAGAAGATATATGTATAGTTATTTATATCCGAACACCATATCCAAAACTTGTTACTTTGTGAATTTATCGCATTCGCATCCAATATTGCATTACATTATGTTATTAACTGTTACTTACCAATGTTTTCTGTAGGTTCAAATAGTGTCTTTAGATGAAGACACCAGTGAATTTAGTGCCAAAAGCACTTTTGACCATCCTTATCCCACAACCAAGATCATGTGGATTCCTGATAGCAAGGGGATCATGCCGGATCTTCTTGCCACCAGTGGTAAGTGCACTTGACTTTATCATATTTATCTTTTACCAACTATTTAGAATGTATTTCTGAAAATCTGTTGACGATTTCACCTTAGTTTTAACCAAAATTGTAATTGAGTTTTAACCAAAACCATAATAAATATCCTTCAGCTAAGTACAGCAATAAACAGGATATTAATAAAAAAAAAACATTAACTTTGTAAACACCACTTTTATTTTTTATACTTTATGCTGACCGGGTTTCGCTACAACCGTAGCTTCATCGGGGCAGTATAATACTCAATGAACAAATAAGATATATGTTATATATGTGAACAAATAGGATATTGTTCGTCGGTCTTTTAATATTTTGACTGTTCATACTTTAATACTTCCTTTAACTTGCCAGTTCTTTTCTATGCTCCTGTTGCTGAGAGCTACTTTATAACTCCTCGTTCTGTTAGAAGTGTTGTTAACCTGTTGAATGTGGGATGATTTTTCGAAAACTATGCGAAAATTATCTTGATGAGTTCTGGTCAAATCTATATAAATAAAAATGAATCGCCGAAATGTATGTACGCGCATAACTTCCGAACGACTGCACCAAATTGGATAATTCTTTTTTTGTTGTGTTCGTTATGGTCAGGAAAAGGTTTGTATAAAACTACTGGTGAGCTCTGGCATTACGAAATTTGTATACAAAATTGCAATAGGTGGCACACGAGCTGTTTGAAAACTGAATGTACCGGGACTGAATTAATGGAATGCGGGAGGGTGGAACTCGGGATGAGGGTTGGCGGGACGGGGGAAGCGGGACGGGGGAAGCGGGCGAGGGGAATGGAGTGAGGGAAGGCGGTGTGGGAATGTGAGAGGGGGGAAGGGCACGCGGGAGAGGAAGGGGAGGCGGAAGGGGAACGGGACGAATGGGAAAGGACACGCAGGAAGAAACAATTTCTTTATTAAATGGCATTGCAACGCATGCCGGGAACCAGCTAGTATCCATATAAAAACAAAGTGATTGTTTTTTTTGCGATTGTTTTCTTTTTACCAGATAATATATCTTATTATTCATGTATATTACATGATAATATCGTAAGAAGTTTTTCCAGAATATGTAGTTAACAACTAATAAAAAATAAAAAATCTCCCTGGAAACAATTTTCAAAAATATATATTCATGCAAATGTTAACTGCACTTTTATTATTTCTACTCAAACCTGAATACATATCCAATATGAAAAAATACAATTCAAAGGAGTTTTCAAAGAAATAACCTTTATACTCATTTGAAAAAATAAAATATTAATATTTTCGCCATTGCTAAAAGTCACCTGCAAATTTCGTAGAAAATTCTTTAATCATTCAGAGTAGCTACAATAATCAAATATAACATAGTAGACTGGGAGGCGAGATAGGTAAACCCTACGTCATCGAGTACACGGATGAAACTACTTTGTAGTGATAATGGACATCTAGAAAACCTTAAAAAAGCTGGTCTGCCGGTGCGCCTCTTGGCAGGAGCCGCGCAGTCATGGAAATAGTCTGCGATTTTTTTCGAAAAAATTACGTCATCGAGTACACGAACGGGAATGGTCTCATATGATAAAGGTCGATTAGAAAATGAGAAAAAAGCAGGTCTGCCAACCGGCAGCCTGGCACGTTCGCAGACAGCCGGCGTCAAAGTGGGGTAAAAAATAGTAAATTTTACGTCATCGAGTACACGAATGAAACCAACGAATAACTATAGTCCAGATCATTCCATTTAAGAATTTTTTGGTCTGCCGACCAGCAGCCTGGAAGCTTTTTGTGTACGATGTTTTAAAGTTTTTTTTTTAATTTTTCTTAATTTTTCGTTTATCTTTATTATTATTTTTATTTCACTATATTTTTAAAAACTTTGAATGCCATATTTTAAAAAAATAAGCGAAAAAAATTAAAAAATATATTTTGAGAGTTCCGAGTGTACCCATCCGTCAGGCGAGCCTTTCGACGCCAAACCATTTACGAAACCTACCGCGGTGCCCCTCACCGCTGTCGCGTGTTAATATTTTTGTACAAATTTATAATAATAATAGTCCTTTTAAGATTGCCTAAAAGTCCATAGAAGTTGGAAGTTCGAACAACCAAACCACCGTCGCCGTAAGAGCTGCGTTCGTCCGAAAAACGACGGAAATTTCCGAACCCCGTCCGTTTCATATCGGTTTCGCTTGCCCTGCTGCATCGATTACATCGAATACAAGATCTAAACTAACGAAAACCTGTAGTCTAGATCATCTTATTTATGACTTCCTTGGTCTACCGATCAGCAGCCTGGCAGTTTTTTGTGTACGATCTTTTAAAGTTTTAAAATTTTTTTAATTAAAAAAAACAATTTTCAATATCTTTATTATTATTTTTATTTGGATATGGTTTTAAATACTTAGAATGCAAGATTTTAAATAAAATAAGTTGTAATCATAAAAAAATTTTTTTTAGTGTTCCAAGTGTCCCCATCGGACGGGAGAGCCTTTCGACGCGAAACAACTTACTGGAAACTGGCCGCGGAGCCCTTCGCCGCCAACGCGTGCCCATATTATTAAATAAATTTATCATAATAATGGTCTTTTTAAGATAACCTAATAGTCGGAATTAATGGAATTGTCTAGACTACAGTTTTTCGTTAGTTTCGATCTTGAATTCGAAGTAATCGGTGCAGCAGAGCAAGCGAAACCGATATGAAACGGACGGGGTTCGGAAATTTCCGTCGCTTTTCGGACGAACGCAGCTTTCATGGCGACGGTGCGGTGGTTGTTCGAACTTCCAACCACTGTAGACTATTAGGTTATCTTAAAAAGACCATTATTATGATAAATTTATTTAATAATACGGGCACGCGTTGGCGATGAAGGGCTCCGCGGCCAGTTTCCAGTAAGTTGTTTCGCGTCGAAAGGCTCTCCCGTCCGATGGGGACACTTGGAACACTAAAAAAAAATTTTTTATGATTACAACTTATTTTATTTAAAATCTTGCATTCTAAGTATTTAAAACCATATCCAAATAAAAATAATAATAAAGGTATTGAAAATTGTTTTTTTTAATTAAAAAAATTTTAAAACTTTAAAAGATCGTACACAAAAAACTGCCAGGCTGCTGATCGGTAGACCAAGGAAGTCATAAATAAGATGATCTAGACTACAGGTTTTCGTTAGTTTAGATCTTGTATTCGATGTAATCGATGCAGCAGGGCAAGCGAAACCGATATGAAACTGACGGGGTTCAGAAATTTCCGTCGTTTTTCGGACGAACGCAGCTCTCATGGCGACGGTGCGGTGGTTGTTCGACCTTTCAACCACTATGGACTATTAGGTTATCTTAAAAAGACTATTATTATGATAAATTTATTTAATAATATGGGCACGCATTGGCGGCGAAGGGCTCCGCGGCCAGTTTCCAGTAAGTTGTTTCGCGTCGAAAGGCTCTCCCGTCCGATGGGGACACTCGGAACACTCAATTTTTTTTTATTATGATTACAACTTACTTTATTTAAAATTTTGCATTCTAAGTTTTTAAAACCATATTCAAATAAAAATAATAATAAAAATATTGAAAAAAAAATTTTTTTAATTAAAAAAAATTTTAAACTTTCTAAAGATCGTACACAAAAAACTGCCAGGCTGCTGATCGGCAGACCAAAGAAGTCATAAATGGGATGATCTAGACTACAGGTTTTCGTTAATTTTTGTTGTATTCGATGTAATCGATGCAGCAGGGCAAGCGAAACCGATATGAAACGGACGGGGTTCGGAAATTTCCGTCGTTTTTCGGACGAACGCAGCTCTTACGGCGACGGTGGGTTGGTTGTTCGAACTTCCAACTTCTATGGACTTTTAGGCAATCTTAAAAGGACTATTATTATTATAAATTTGTACAAAAATATTAACACGCGACAGCGGTGAGGGGCACCGCGGTAGGTTTCGTAAGTGGTTTGGCATCGAAAGGCTCGCCTGACGGATGGGTACACTCGGAACTCTCAAAATATATTTTTTAATTTTTTTCGCTTATTTTTTTAAAATATGGCATTCAAAGTTTTTAAAAATATAGTGAAATAAAAATAATAATAAAGATAAACGAAAAATTAAGAAAAATAAAAAAAAAACTTTAAAACATCGTACGCAAAAAGCTGCCAGGCTGCTGGTCGGCAGACCAAAAAATTCTTAAATGAAATGATCTGGACTATAGTTATTCGTTGGTTTCATTCGTGTACTCGATGACGTAAAATTTACTATTTTTTACCCCGCTTTGACGCTGGCTGCCTGCGAACGTGCCAGGCTGCCGGTTGGCAGACCTGCTTTTTTCTCATTTTCTAATCGACCTTTATCATATGAGACCATTCCCGTTCGTGTACTCGATGACGTAATTTTTTTGAAAAAATCGCAGACTATTTCCATGACTGCGCGGCTCCTGCCAAGAGGCGCACCGGCAGACCAGCTTTTTTAAGGTTTTCTAGATGTCCATTATCACTACAAAGTAGTTTCATCCGTGTACTCGATGACGTAGGGTTTACCTATCTCGCCTCCCAGTCTATAGGTCCCAGATCTATATTGGCGCAAGCGATTCTGAACTTCTCTTCCATACAGTTTTTTTTATACATAAGGTTAAAATCGCATTTTAAAAAAAGCAAAGATTTTTTTTGTGCCTGCCAAACCACAGATGAGAGGTTAATGAGACAGAGAGAGAGGTTACAACTTGATTGGTAGTGGAGGGTACGTAGAGACTAGGGGCGATCAGTGAGTTAGACAAGCAAATCCTTTCACCGCTGGCCACAAAACAGAAGCTTGAGCTTGCTTCTGCAATAGAGCATTGATTCCAGGTAGATCGCTGTAGATGTAGCGTTGGTAAGAGGTGTTAATAATGAAAATGCGCAACCTAGGCCGCCAACATGTACATATATTAATAAAGTGTTGGTTATTTGTTACAGGGGATTATTTAAGGGTTTGGAGAGCCGGCGAGCCCGACACGAGATTGGAGTGCGTCCTCAACAACAACAAGAACTCTGACTTCTGCGCTCCGCTCACTTCCTTCGACTGGAACGAGGTGGATCCCAACCTAATCGGCACCTCCAGTATTGACACAACTTGCACCATTTGGGGGCTGGAAACTGGACAGGTAAAAACAACCCACTGCTAATAATATGGCTTATCAATACTTGTACTATTTTAAACACGAAACTTAACCTGTTTCTACTTTTTTCCTCTTTTCCAGCTTCTGGGAAGAGTGAATCTCGTAACTGGACATGTTAAAACACAACTGATTGCTCACGATAAGGTAAGAACAATATTTATGCATTTTCACGATAAGGTAAGAACAATATTTAATTATTATATTACATTAGATACATTTATGCAGCAAAAATAACAGAATAATAATATTGCAAAATAACTGTAAATATTAGAAATGTGTACAGTTGTATGATATTTTATTTTATATAATTTTGTAAAGTTCGCCCCAGAAATAGTAATGATTGCTCTTTTAGCAGATTTTCCACCAAAGAAGTTTTATGTAACACTGGTCTTCAGATCAAAGAATGTTGCAGCTTTTTAGATCACTGACTTGCATGTAAATATCTATAACTAGCTTTTGCCCTTGGCTTCGCTCGCATAGTACTAGGGGGGTTCCCACTCCGCCTCCTCCACCTTCCCTATCCCCACTCCACTCCCTCCTCCCCCTCTCCGCCCCTCACAACCCCCTCCATACCTGTTACATTCATTTTTCAAATAGCTCGCTTGCCACCTATGAAAGGGTAACAATCAAACACATGCAGTTTCGCATTTATAATATTAGTATAATTTTAACTATCAAAGAAATCTTCATAGTAACCTAAACAAATAACAAAATGACAGCCCACGTCAAATAATTACTTATAGTTACAAAGCAATGCTTTGCTTTTCGTCTGGACAATAAACGTATAATAAATAATTTCATAACGCCAAAGCTTATTCATAATGCCAGAGCTTACCAATATATACAGTATATATTACTCACAAATAATGTAGCTTTCTATTAGTGAAAGAATTTTTAAAGTCCATTCAGTATTTTTTGCGTGAAAGAGTAACAAACGTACATACATACAACGCCTTTATAATATTAATTAATAGGATACTGCAAAAAATCTATACATTTTTTTTACCATAAAAAATCAAATTCAGAAGCTGGATGCAATAACAACTTAAATGCGCTCAATTTGGGAGGCGGGAATGGGTACCACCGCCCCGGGAACCTTTATTGGATAACCAACACCTCTGCGATAGGTCACCCCAAGTGGTTTGCTACGTTTGGTGATTTAGCAGGGGTGCTAGGGTTCATGGGATGAGGTTTGTCTAGGTCTTGGACACTGAACCCCAGATTCCGGTAAGTCCGATCCCTTCTTTGCCTGCCTTGTAAATGTTACTTTTATAAGTTTTTACATATACAGAGCTACACGCAAAAGTGAATATTACGCTTTTAAAAAAATTTTGAACACTAGTTATAAATTTCGAGTGAATATTAGGCAATTCAAAAAACTTTGAATGTGTTTTACTCAAAACTACAGTTCAGTGTTTAGATGAAAAAATGTAAGGTGAGCCATTTTTAAAACTGTTTTATGTTTGCGATAAAAATTTTAATATTTAAAAATATGTGTTTATTTCTAATAACAAAATCTGAAAGCGTATTTCATCATCTTAAAAAACAGGTTTTATTTTTCTAATACTTTTGTAATGTCCACTACTACTGCTGTCTTCGTGATGGCAGTTACCAGATTGGATATGTGGACCAACAATTATATGGGCGAATATCGGTGTAGGTAGTACACTAGTAAAGATGTAACTGGTTACTGTAGGTATTTATTAGGAGAGCTGCCAAATGCAAAAGAGGACGAATCTAGCATACATCGCCTTATATAGATTCGCGCAAGCACTCTATCTCGCTTGCACTCATACAATAACATACAGACATTACACCCCCACACTTAAACAATAATTACATGATATTTATATTTCAACCTAACTTATATAATCTTAAATTTCTACATATTTTATTATATTTTATTAACATATATATTTTCTCTCATGTAATTATACAAACTTATTTTTTTTGTTTTTAAACTCTTTTTTTTTTCATATCACTTTGGATAGCGTGGGCGTGGTTGTGGTCTGGAACGCAGTCTCCCTTCCCATGGTGGCTGCGATCTGCAAAGAACAGGGGAATTAGTATTGGTCCTGTCCACGTCTGAGAGTGGACCAAAGTCCAACACATTATCAGAATAGTCACTCTCCCCCCACCTAACCTTTCTATCAGAAAGCTGATCGTGGTGTCTTTTCCAAACCTGGCCTGTTGAATGTATCTTAACCAAATAGGTTCTACTCCCTAATCTTTTGATAATAGTACCCAAAATCCAATTATTCTTTTTACTTCTAAAGTCTTTGGTCAAAACTTTTGATCCCAAATCAAAGAATTTTTTAAATTTTCTTCCCCGGTAATATTTTTTTTGACTGTTTTGACTCGCTACCATTTTATTTTTCACTTTATCATCAATTTTTTTAAAATCACTACACTTGTCATTATTCATTTTCGGAACAACCGTGTTAAAAATTGAACGAATTTTTCTACCTAACATCAATACACTAGGTTCAATTCCCGTACATAATGAAGGTGTATTCCTAATATCGATTAAAAATGACAATAATTTATCGTCCAGATCTCTTGGAAATCTGTTGTTCACTAATATTTTTTTTAAATTTTTTTTAACTGTTTTGACAGCATTTTCAGCCAAGCCATTTGAAGCTGGGTGCTGAACTGCTGACGTCATATGTTCAATATTAAATTCACGACAAAATTCCTGAAATAAAGCTGACGTGAAAGCTGTTCCCTTATCACTAACAATTTTCTCCGGTATACCAAAGTTAGAAAACATTTTCTTTAATATTTTGATTGCACTAACTGAGTCTACCGTTGGTACTATTTGACAATCAACCCACTTTGTAGTAGCGTCTACCACCACAAAAAAATTTAAATTACCGAACGGACCTAGATGTTCTATGTGAATACGATTCCAAACTAAATTATTCACTGGCCAACTCGCCAATTGTACTTTGGACGGAGTAGGTAAACATACTGCACACCTAGTACACTGTTTTACCTCCTTCTCTATATCAGCATTTATACCTAACCAGAAAAAATAATTTCTTGCTAAACTTTTCGATTTCACAATACCCAGGTGCGAACGGTGAATAAATTTTAAAACTGATTCTTTTAACTCCACTGGTACTACCAGTTTACTATCATAAAACAAACATGCATCATGAGTTGATAACTTATCTCTAATATGCCAAAATTTTAATAAATCAGAATTTAAGTTTTTTTTTTCAGGCCACCCTGTATTCACATAATTTACAATCTCTGAAATAACTAAATCCTTACCCGAACTCCGTTTAAATATTTCCGGATTTATTTCCGTTTCCACAGAAATATTATTTAACCGTTCTATTTCCAAACTATCGATATCGGCATCGTTAATTATATCTAAGAAATAATGATTATCCTCGTATTCCTCTATATTATTATTACTCCGTTGCATCGGTAATCTTGACAAAAAATCCGCTTTATTGTCGTCCGATTTGATATACTCAATCGTATAATCAAACGTCTGCAGGATCAGGGCATAACGTTGCAATCGGTTTACTGCTAGAATAGGTACCTGCTTATTTGTATCTAGAATATGTACAAGTGGTTTATTGTCGCAAGACAGAATGAACCTATTTCCATACAAATATTGAAAGAATCTTTTTAAACCGAATACGATTGCGCACGCTTCTTTATCCAAAATCGAATATTTCCGTTCGGTTTCCGATAAAGTCCTACTTGCAAATGCAATTGGGCGTTCTATCCCGTTATCATACTTGTGACAAAGCATTGCCGATATCCCGATATTGCTGGCGTCCGTGATGAGTTTCAAAGGGATACTGGGATTGAAGTGAACTAGAATTTTTTCCGACATTAATTGTTTTTTAACAAAATTGAAAGCATCACTACATTCTTCTGACCACACAAATACGGTTCCCTTTTTCAATAAATTATAGAGTGGCGACAGAGTGTCTGATATATTCCGTAAAAACATTCTATAATACGAGATTACTCCCAACAAACTTCTTAATTCTGACACATTCCTCGGGACTGCCAAATTTCTAATCGCTTCTACTTTACTCTCTAACGGCATTATGCCTTCCTGTGAGATTTTAAAACCTAAGTATTCAATTTCCGGTACATAAAAATAACATTTTTGGTCATTTACGGTCAGACCATGATCATTTAATTTCTTAATTACCGCGTCACATACCGAATTTAATTCTTCTTTCGAATTACCAAATAATAATATATCGTCTAAAAATACACGCACATTTTTTAAACCACCGACTATAGTAGCTATGACTTGCATAAAAATCGCCGGGCTCGTCGTAAGCCCAAATGGTAACACTTTATAAGCAAATAGACCTATGTGAGTTGAAATAACACATAGTTTTTTTGAACTTTCATTCAAAGCAATCTGGGAAAAAGCATTTTTTAAATCAATTTTTGCGAAGTGTTTCGCGCCATTTAACGAAGAAATTAAATCTTCCACTCTAGGTAACGGAAACTTTAAAGGTGCTAACATTGGATTCAAAGTGTTTTTGAAATCTGTACAAATCCTAATCGTACCATCTTTTTTTTTAACAATAACAATTGTACTTGCCATTTCACTAATTTCAACTTTCTCAATAACGTCGTCGTCCACCATTTTTAGCAATTCCTTTTCCACTAGCTCCCGCAAACAATACGGAATGGGTCTCGGGTTAACGAACCTTGGTTTAAAATCTGACTTAACCTCAATATTAGCTTCGTAATTTTTTAATCTACCCGGTTTATCCGAAAACACGTTAGGGTATTTTAATTTTAACAACTCGCGAATATTAATATCTGCAACACTTTTTTTAACCAGATTAATTCCGTGCAAGGTAATATCAAAACACTTAAGAAATTTCCTACCCACAATACACGAACTTCCATTATTGATTATTATAAATTCGGTCGGTACGCATTTATTTTTAAATTCCACGTTACAAATAATTTTACCCAAAACATTTAGAGATTTATTATCATAACCGAATAACTTAATATCACACACCATTAATTTCTTTTCACTAAAATATCTATTAAACATTTCATATGGTAACGCATTTATACTGGCACCCGTATCTACCATAACCTGTAACATAATATTATCTACACATACATTTAAAAGCAATGGATCACAGTTATTATCTCCTTGTGAAACAGTATTTACCACATTATCAGCGCGCTTCGTATAATGCGAGCGGTATTTACCACTTGATTTGTTTTTACAAGTCGAGCTAGCGTGCCCCACCTTCTTACAAAAATGACATTGTAACTTATTGTTGTGCCAACAATCTTTTTGCACATGATTATTTTTACCACAAATGAAACATGACATATTATTATTTATTTTACGGGGTGATTTACTACGCACTTTGCCATCCTTATAACGGCTTACCTGCCTAGATTTATCGAAGTTATTAACTGAATTTAAATTCGACTTTGTACTTTCCATATTTAAAACATGTTCCCACGTAGAAACCAAGTTAATGCATTCTACAAAAGATTTGTTCAAGCCCTCCATAAAAAGTTTGTGCCTCATTTTCTCATTGAACACGCCAATAATAAATATATCTTTCAAACACGATTCTAATCTTGCTTCAAAGTTACATGACAAACTAATATTTTTAAGCTTCGCGGCAAACTCTTTAATAGATTCATTAGCCGATTGTTTACATTTATAGAATATTTCCCGTGATTCATAAATATTGTGTATGGGCTTACAATGGGAATCTAGTAGTTTACACAAATCCTCAAATGAGGTTTCCGACACTTTTTTTGGAAAACACAAATCGCTTAACAATGAAAAGGTATCTTCGGTGAGATTATTCAGAAGGAACGCTCTTTTACGTTCTGGCGACAAAATTTTCTCATCATATAATATGAGCGCTTGGTCCAGTCTCTCCTTGAACAGGGACCACACTCCTGTCTTATGACAGAATGCCCCCAGACTTTTACAAATCGCCTCCATCGGGAATAAGAGCTGAAACAAATTTTGATTAGAAAACTTATCTCAGCGCTTCCGGGTGAATCCGCTCCAGAACCGACCTCGCCGCTCCAAAGTGACTCCCCACACAGCTTCCGGATCTCCGTCACCAGCCGTCTCTTTCGACCGCTGATCGCCCGTGTCCGTCTCCCTGCAGCTACAGAATCCAGCCCTTTGTCCGGTCCCGCTTGAATAGCTGCAGCGACAGAATCTGAGCCCTTGCCCCAGATTCCGGCTCCTTCCGCAGATGGTTGTCTTGTCTCTTGTCACCGTCTTCTTCTTCCTGCATGCAATGCTAATATGCCAACGCCAAATGCTCCCTCAATATTCTGCGGATGCAGGCTCTAATGCTCGTCTTAGATTGTAGACACATGAGGTGGCGTCTTCTTCCATGCAACAATTTTTTCCTATTGTCGCACACTGCGCTCTTCCTTAATCTTCACTTCATTTAATTTTCGCCTTCAGGTTCTTTAATTTCCGTGGCTGCGCCAGTTGTAATGTCCACTACTACTGCTGTCTTCGTGATGGCAGTTACCAGATTGGATATGTGGACCAACAATTATATGGGCGAATATCGGTGTAGGTAGTACACTAGTAAAGATGTAACTGGTTACTGTAGGTATTTATTAGGAGAGCTGCCAAATACAAAAGAGGACGAATCTAGCATACATCGCCTTATATAGATTCGCGCAAGCACTCTATCTCGCTTGCACTCATACAATAACATACAGACATTACAACTTTAAAAAATAAACCATTTATTTGTATTTCATTGCAAAAAGGAAATATACACAAATTCTCCAACCTTCTGACAGCGTTTTTAAGAAATGTACGGTCAATATGCCAGAGGCGTTAATCTTTACATAGTATAAAAAGCAAAGTCGCTCCCGCTGTCTGTATGCTTAGATCTTTTAAACTACGCAATGGATTTTCATGCGGTTTATAGGTATGTAATTTGCCAAGGTTTTGTGTAAATTAGTTGAAATATATAATATATAAAGGAAGCGGGCTGGCAAACGGGCGGTGTGGATTTGATATGTATACAAATTAACAGATGGCGTTGGTTATAAAGGATGGGTAATGGCGTTGTCAGTAGATGGCATTGTGTTTCCGTCGGGTCTGCTAGTTAATATTAAAAGAAAACTTTGGATGTACATAGACATATATTAAAAATATGTTTTTTCTGTTGTAGGAAGTGTATGACATAGCATTCTCAAGAGCCGGAGGTGGACGGGACATGTTTGCATCGGTGGGAGCCGACGGGTCTGTAAGAATGTTCGATCTTCGCCACCTGGAGCATTCTACCATCATCTACGAGGTAAATAAAATGCCTATATATTTCATACTACTTACTCTATAGCCTACCATGGAAATGGTGACCCGACAGTTGATCTGCCGATAATTGGCCCCCCGAAACGATATTTACTAATTATTATTTATTGTGCATTATTTACCAATTTCAAACTTAAAATTAACTTAAAAAATACCCTTAATAATAAATTATTATGAATATCAAACGAATATACAAAGTGTCAATTTTATTGTACTTATGTGCTGGTATGCATAGTATTTAGACAAGCAGATTTTTCCTTGATGCTTTTGAATGAAAATATGTTTTATACTTTTGTTATTCGGCGGTACATCCTCTCTGCACGTCCCTTCAGGGTTACTTAGTTATATTTATTTATTTATATATTTTGAATTAACGGCTTTTACAAAGGAATTACAATAATTTGAAATGGATAAAGAATGTATATAGTTAAGAAAAAAAAATCATTTGACAAAAAATTAAAAAGCACATATTGAAGTGACAGCATAAAGTAAAAATAGTAAGCTATTATAAATACAAATATGAAGAAAAAGAAAACCTTGTATGATATTATACAAGATATTATGAACTAAAAGTACCTAATGAAAATAAATTTAAAAATTCCAGAAGTAAATATTGATGAAGAATATAAACATTCAAAGTATATTAGATTATAATCCAACTGAGAAGCACTGACAAACAGCTTTAATTAAATAATAGTTGTATGTTGATAATCTTTCAATATTTATCACATCATCAACAACATATTTATTATTGCAGGCGATTTATTATGGCATATAATTCAGCATTAGATCCTGCATTGTTACAATGGTAAGGTAATTTGTGACGAACTGATCTACTCGGTACATGAAAACATATTAACGAAAGAAGTTCAGGAGAGTTCAACAAGTTATTATCAATTTTAAATAAATAAAATAAGTCAGAACAAATTCTTGTTGTGTAATTAGGTATACCGTATTTTTCCTTAACCAAAGATATTGAAATATATTGAGATATGCCATGATGGCCGCCCGACTGTCGGCGGACTACGGTCTAATGGTCCTAGTTTGAATACGGTATTTAGTTGATTTTTTTAAGGTGTGCAGAGTAGTATTGGTTAACAATATCGGCGACACCAGGAAGCACAGTTCCACCCAGTAAAAACTGCCGATGGCACATCTCTTATGTTTAAGTATCTTTGCCCTAAACCGACTGCACATTGTATATAAGTACGCCGGGGTTCAGTTGTCTGTGTATCTTCTGTCGTGGAACCCATGTAAATGATGTTGCATGTCAATTTCTGACTCCCAAAAACATCAGAACTCATTGCTCCAGTATATAAGGCTGCGAATACACATGACAAAAAAGGTATGAGCCGAACCATGATTTATAGGAAAGGAACAAAGCAACCGCAAGCGGCGTTTATTTTCGCTTTTTTGCCATATTTATATGTCACTCCCTCGAGCAAACCCCAAATTTAGTTAACAGTTGGCAAGGTTGATGGGCAAGGCTCTCGACCCCCAATCCGGAGGACGCAGGTTCAAATTCCTGTTTGATTAATTTATGTTATTTTATTCAATTAAAATAATAGGCATATTTGCGACACGTTCCAGAATGGAAGATACTCTCAGTATCGCCCTGGTGTAAGACCACCATTCAGAATTGAAACTTTAAACTTTGCTTTTTTGCAATGTTTGGTGATCAGATCTGAATATCCAGTTACTTCCCCACCTTCCTCTTTCTCATCTTCTTCCCCTCCCGACTATCTTCAGCTTCACATACCCCAATTGGGGATGCCATAGTCTCACTGGCTCCAGACAGGAGCAGATGGGGACTCTTGTGATATATTCACATTTAAAAAAATGGTTCAACATTTGCAAAATTTTGTTCTTATAATGAATAGAATAGTACAAGGAATGGAAGCGATTAGGTTTTTTTTTTTACATTAACTTCTCAGGTGACAAGTACCAATCTTAAGCTGGGTCCACACATGTTCTTTTGTCCGTTCCGTTCCTCCGTTCCGTATCAGCTTCGCGATCAAGAACGCTAGTTTGGACGCCCGTTCGGAACGGTACGGTGTTATGGAGGGACATTGCGGGTAGAGGTATGCCCCTATCCATCGGGAGTCAGTTTTTTCGGCCCGTTCAAATGCGATACGATACGGGTATGCGCCAGTCTGGACGCGATCGCGGCATGCGCAGGTCGTTCTCTCTGTCGCTACCCGGATCAGGAGAAATGCAGTGGGATAACGAAAATATTGTAAAGCTTATCGATGGGTATAGGGCCAGGGAAGTTCTGTGGGATCCCGGAAACAGGAATTATTTTAATAAAAATATAAAGCAAGAGGCATGGGAGGAAATATCTATCGAAATGGAGTGTGGTGTCGACAATATGATGAAGAAGATGGATGCTTTATTATCTGGGTTGCGCCGGGAGAAAATGAAGATGAAAAAATCAGAAGGAACTGGCAAAGGTAAGCTTGTAATTAAAATAAATTGTACAAATGTTAATACATATTGAACTTATATTTAATATTATTTTTAATGTACTCACTGTACTTAACTTGTACTATTTATTATTATGTACTTACTAAATGTGTAGTACCTACTTAGCCCCGTTCTGGCTGTGTAATTAATCTATACTAATAAAAAAAAAAAAATTCTAAGTTCTGCAGATGTGTATGTGTCCGCCTGGTTTCCATTCAAGCATCTACTATTTCTGTTGGACAGAAACAAACAACGGAAAAGGCTAAATACGGTAAGTTTTACATTAGTGATATTTACATTTATGAATTCAAGGCATACAATCTTGCCATGGCAACTTTCCAGTAGTACAACAATAATCAGCGATTTTGTTTCGTATAGTTTGTACTGATAAGGATGATCTGCGAGGTATATTTGCAATCGGTAAAAAAGATGTTGTTTCCTCGTCGTTCCTCCACGTTCCTGGTATAAATCGGCCATCATCATTTTCAGTATCAAAACTATCTGGTGGAGTGTACATGTTTCTTGAATTTTCACTTTTCCTTAAAAAGTTATGCAAGTGGGCTACTGTTAATACAACCAATTGGGCTGTTTTAGGTTCGAGTAAGATAGGTTTTCTCAAAACTCTAAATACATTTGCGGATATCCCAAACGCATTCTCTACAACTCGTCGAGCTCTGGACAGTCGATAATTGAATTTTTTTTTTTTGGGATCCTTTAGGGTGCACACCTGGATAGGGCTTCATAAGATGCATGCCTAATGGAAATGCACTATCGCCTAAAAAGTAGTATGGTATAGTTTTTTGTCTGCCTCTCAAGGTGCTTGCGGCTGGCAAATTTAATGATTCTTCATCCATCTTTTGTTTAAGAACTGAATCATTAAATACACCTCCATCTGAAATCCTACCTTGACATCCTACATCGATAAAAATAAAGTTATAAGAGGAATCCACTAAAGCGAACATAACAATACTAAAGAAATACTTATAATTGTAGTATTCTGTTCCACTGTTGAAGGGTGCCTGAATCACTACATGTTTTCCATCCATAGCTCCCAAAACGTGAGGAAACTGCCAAAGTTCTTGAAACTCGTTTGCAATAGTGAACCATTCTTGAGGTGAAGTCGGCAACTGAAAAGAAACGGTTTTGATTATTAATTTTTTTACAGGAAGAAATGCAGAGCGCTGATGAATCCTCAAACGTACAAGACACGGCTTCAACAAGTAAGGCCACAGAATCAGAGGATTCGGCCTGTGTCAACCCATCGTCCGAAAATATGCCATCTTTCAAATCGCCAGTGGCAAATAATAAGAAAAAGAAGGTTCTTATTAAGGACCAACAAAACCAGCAAATGTTACAGTCAGCATTTGATGTGCTTAAAGCCAGCGCAGCGAAAGCAACCACTGCTTCTACACCCGCCACTTCTGTATCCCTAGATGAAAGCCAGATGGTCGCAAATTACCTGGCTGTCAAATTAAAGTCCTATTCACAGCGAACCAAGAATGCCCTACAGCATCAAATAGGTAACTTATTTTTTTATGCTGATAACGGAGAATTCGTATACAATCCACCAGCTACACGTGGGTATTCTACTCAGCCACCAACAGCTTTATCTCCACGTATGTCTGAATCTCCACATCATTCGCCTTTGCAGACGGTTGCAACTACACAACAATATATGACTGGAACTCCATCTCCAGTTTATGCTGAACAAGAATCTCCATACTCTCTCCAACAAGACTCTGAAGATTCATTACATGATCTGCTAAACTGCTAAACGCATTTTAAATTTGTACCTATTGCTAAAAGATTTTCAATTTTATTTTTATTTTTAACTTTTAAGTAAAATCTCAAATTATAATATTTAATTAAATGAAGACGATATTAGCGAAACTCAATCAAAATCTGAAAACAGTAAAATCAGAAAAAGATATTGGTTCTACTGGGACTAAAATCTCAAATTATATAAGTCCCAATACAACCAATATCTTTTTCTGATTTTTCTGTTTTCAGATTTTGATTGAGTTTCGCTAATATTGTCTTCATTTAATTTTTAAAAAAGATTTTTATTTTTAATTTTATGAGTAAAATCTCAAATTATAATATTAATTAAATGATAATGTCTTAAAAAAAACGACTTTTTAGCTTGTAAGTGATTGTGTCAAGAATATAATAACAGATGTTCGTAAATTGCTCAAATGATTATTTTAATATCAAGATTATTGTACTTAATTCATTATTTTATTTTTTGTATTTCTTGGGCATTAACTATGTAACAATTTCTAGACATTTAAAAAAAAAGTTTTAATTTACAATGTACTAATTTACAATTTAAGTTAATTTACAATTCATATTTTAATTTGTGCGCTTAGAAACTTTAGAAATTAACAAAAAACTTAAATCTAAAATAAATTTAGTTAATAAAATAATAGCACCATGTAAAACACCTTTACTTACGATGTTTCCAAGTAATGTTGACTCCTCCCACCTTTCTCCCACTCCCCCAAAATCCCCCCTCCCACTACCCCCACCTAATTAATTTTTGTACTTGTATAGAATTTTTAAGTTAGTTATAAGTTTGCTCGTAAATGACACGGATGTGTCGAAAACGGTCGCAAAAATTTAAAATATAAGTAACAAATGCACATTGTAAATTAAAACTTTTTAAAAACAAAATCATTATTTTATGTTAACTTTTAAGTAATAAAGAAAACTCACCTTTATCAGTCCTTTTAATTCGTCGACGATAGCTTGACAGGTTTCTCGAACTATGATGCTTATTGATTGTTTGGACACTCTCAATGTGTATTGCAAGCTGGTATGAGAATCTCCTGTAGCCAAATAACGCAAAGTTATGCTTAATCTATCTTGTATCGAAATAGATTTTCTATATGTGGTATCCGCCTTTTTTATTTTTGGCCCAATTAAATTAATGAAGTACTCGAAGTCGCTTGGTGACATGCGACTGAAGTTTTTATATTTTCCACTTATGTTTTGAAATTTTAAATCTCTTTAAAGCTTGTTAGTTACAGAGATGCGGATTTGAACCGTTCTTTAATCAATTAAACCACGCTAATTTATTTACACCGCTGATCACTCAATACTTACTTAAATGCGACTAGCTCAATCGCTTGGTGTGTTTTCAGTTCGGCCTTGGTAGACTTGAATAACCACTGCTATGTTGCAGTTAAAACAAAATACAGGAAAACACAGAAATATCGGGATAATTGTAAATAAAAGGTTCTCTTTTGCTACTAGAAAAAGGTTTATTTTTGCAGAAAGGACTCTAGGCCAGGAAAAGCTTAAATCTCTGTGAGAATGGGGTGATTACGTTAAATAAAAGTGTGAATTTAGTTTTAAAGTAAAGTAAAAACAATAATAGATGTATGGAAATTGGAACGATACCGGTGTGGGATTCTGTAGGCTCGGCCGCAATAACGCCAACAACTGAATTTAACCAAAAACCCGCAAACTGTTTTTGGTGTAAATAATGAACGGAAAAATAAGACAACCTATCCGTTCGAGGACTGGACAACCAAGAGAGCTCCCCAAATTTCACCGGCCCAAGCCGGTCCACAACGCTCGCCCCGCCCCCGTCGATAGGGGTGGGCGCGGCTTACTTCAGTGTTGTCATACCACCCCAAAATGTGAACAAAAAAGTACTTGATTTCAAAAATACTTACGGGGTAACATGTTCTATGTTATGAAGTGCATTTCATAACAAGCTCTTGCGCCATACTTGCGCGCACTTGCGCCTCTGTTTTTGAACAATTCTAACTCCCACCAACGTCGCCTTTTTTGTTTTTGTTTTCGTTATAATATTGTGAATAACAATGAAGGACGCGCAAGCAATCGTCAAATTCTCAAACACTTCCGCAGTCGACGACATGCTGGGAGGGAATGGAATGAACACGCGATGATGCCGATGATCGCAGCGACGTTACGGAGGTACGGGCTATTTTTACTTGCGTCCAGAGTTTTTGATACGGAACTGAGGTACAGAACAGAGGAACGGAACGGACAAAAGAACATGTGTGGACCCAGCTTTATTATGTTGGGTGCGCTTTTGGCATGTTTCCCGACTATGCACCGGTGCCGAGGGGATCAATGACGCTAGTTCCTTGGATTTTAGTTTTTATTGACCTAAAACCAAAAATAAGACAAAAATGGAAAATCAGTATTACACATTATAACCAAAACACAAAACTGGCATTCTAACTGCGAGAGAGTAGTAATAATTTAAATATAAAAATAGAGAACTCCGGTCCAATTTTTTTATTTTTTTTAATGAATAAAGACCTTCAAACTTAAATAACTGCATTTTTATTTTTATAGTTAGTTTTCATAGTTAAAATAATTGTCAAAGTTTTAATTTTTCAAGACTCCTAAAAACGCACCGTATCTATGGTGGTTTATGTGATCTCTTCACCCACCTATAGTTTATTATTTTCAAGTTGTCTTTTTGAATCAGTGATGTTATGTCGAGGGAAATTTCCCTAGATCTAGGGGAGAAAAATATTTTTTAGGGATAAGGGAAATCAGGACAAAATCTAGGGAAATTTCGAACCATGGCAAATTTTTTATTACATATGACAATATTACTGATGTTATATTTATATATATATACGTATATATATTTGTTGGGATTCCTATGAATCTTAATTATTGTTCATGTACTTACATGCAATGTTATTTTTAACACTGACAACTCAAAATGATATTAGGGAACGTACCCATACTACGTGACACGTTCGGGGGGGGGGGTCTTCAAAATACCACGCTTGGTACAAATGAGCGGCGGGTTGCTTAGGTTTTTGGTCACGGTGGGGGGGGTTAAAAAGTGCAAAAAGTTTGTCACGTAGTATGGGTACGTTCCCTATGTAGGTATCTAAAAAGATAAATGGGACCTCTGAAAAAAAAAATTATTTATGTTTTAAGTTCCGTTTTTTCGGTGATTGCGGTTGATTTTTATTTCACAAAGTGTTTTTTTTTAATTTGGAATTCAGTTTCTAATTCAGTGGTGAGTGTATTCGTACTTTTAAATTATTACTTCACTTAGCAAAAAGTGGTTTATTTGGAAAAGCACAGTATTATAAGTATATTTACAAGTTCCGATATCTTTCCAATTAATTAATCATATTAATTAACATATAACAGGATTAGTGTTACACAATCAGGTGGCTACCTAGGTAATTGCGTAAATGTGAAATTCTAGGGAAATTTCACTTCGAAATCTAGGGAAATAATTTTTTTGGGCAGAACATCCCTGTTTTAAAATGGCAGAAGGCAGAAGATGGCCGTTTAATACTATGACATTTAGGTGTTAGAAGTCGTTTTTTATTCAAGATTAACTGCTTTTAATATAGAAAAACATTGGTAAAATGTCCACATTTCACCGCTACTGTTATTGTTTTTAATCAAAGTGCAATATAAAAACAATCAATCATCGTAAATATTTGCAATCATTGCAAATACATATAACATCGTGTTTTATGTATAACACATACAGAATAGAATTTATAATACACTGATCATACAACAATAACAATACAACAATAACATTCAATGACAGCTGTCGTGTTTTTAATTCTCTCTAGAAATTTCACAAAATAAAACAAAAGTTCAAGCTAAAACCTAAATATCTATATTTCAATAAGTTTATAATAGTGAAGTGTTGTTATATCAGTTATATTAGCTAATATTACGTGCCAATATGACTACAAGAGCAACTGCAAAGACTGCACTAAATAATACAGACATACAACTCCTCCAACTCCTTGATAAAAAGTTTGAAGAATTTAAGGTGCAATTTCTGGAAATCGTGAGGAACGAGTATAAAGAAGAAATCGAAGAATTAAAAAATAAAATATTAACTCTTGAAAAAAAAATTGACACGAAAAAAAACAACAACCTTGAAAAAAGTCTGGAACAAAACGCCGTAATTCAAAGGGAATTTAACGAATTACAAAAACAATTGGACGCTAACGAACAACACGCACGCATAAATAACATAGAGATCATTGGAATACCAGAAAAAAAACAAGAAAACCTGACGGAGATTATCAAAAGCATCTATTCTGAATTAAAAATAGTAAGCCCTGAAGAAATTGAATACGCCACCCGAGTAACCCCCAAGGAGAAGATCGAAGGAAGATCGCGAAATATTATCGTTAAACTGAAGTGCAGAAAACAAAAAGATGATATCATGGCAGCAATCCGAACGAGAAGGGGCCTAACAGCAGAGGATATAAACTTGAATGGAAAACAAAGGATCTATATTAATGAACATTTAACACACAAAAACAAAATACTCTACAAACAGGTCAGAGAGTTCACCAAAATTAACAAATATAAATTTTGCTGGATAAAAAACTGTAAAATTTATGTAAGACTAAACGAAAACTCAGATCACTATTGCATAAACTCATTTATCGACCTAGAAAAACTAAAAAAATACAATATTTCCATCAATAACGCTTAGAACATTCATATTAACCATATTCATATTAACATAAGAACCATCATATTAACTTATTGCATCATTAAAATGGAATCTCTAGAATTATATTATCAAAACTTAAGAGGCCTCAGAACTAAAACGAACACCTTTCTTCAAAATGTACTATTAAACAACTATGACATTATATGTCTCACTGAAACATGGCTTAACAATTCAATATTTAATGAGGAACTTTTCGATCCAAGATACCATGTTTACAGAAGAGATAGAGATTACCATAACCTCAAACAGAATCGCGGTGGTGGAGTTTTAATCGCAGTAAAAAATAAATTAATTTCTGAACAAAAAATAGAATGGGGATCAGAGGCGGAAGACATATGGGTAACGATTTCACTTCCCGGTAAAAAAATTCACATATGCACTTCATATATTGCACCTGACAGTAAACACCTCATAAATATTATGTCTCACATAAACAAAACATCACAAATTATGACAGATAACAACAATAATGATAGTTTCATTTTGGTAGGAGATTACAACCTATCTCACTTACATTGTGGCTACCAATTAATGAGAACTGTGATTATATGTGTACTGAACCAATCAATTCATTGAATCCCGCCCATTTGAACTTTACACAATTTTTATCATTTAATAATCTGAAACAATATAACTCTCAGAGTAATAGTATAAATAATCGCATTCTCGACTTAGCTGTAAGCAACATACCACTGAAAATTAGGCACAATAATATCTCATTAGTACCAGAAGATATTTATCATAAAACACTGCTAATTTCAATTCCTATTAAAAAAATAAATAAAAACCTGAAAACTAACGCAAAACAAATATTACTATACAGAAAAGCGGAATATTCAATAATAAACACAAAATTAAACGAAATTGATTGGGATCATAAACTTAACCATTTGAATACTCAACCCGCAACTGACGTCTTCTACAACATATTAAACAACATTAAAATAAATTACGTACCAACTAAACCAGCTAAAAATTGTAATTATCCGCCGTGGTACACATCATCGCTCATAAAAATAATTAAAGAGAAAAATAAATACCATAAAAATTTTAAAAAATTTCAAAATCCACGTGACTATCAAACGTTTTCTCTCTTAAGATCTAGACAAAAACGTATCGCACAACAACTCTACATTAATTATATACATACTGCTGAAAATAGCATAAATGGTAATCCTAAACTCTTCTGGAATCATTTTAATAACATGAAAAAAACACAATCGTCTCTTCCAAGGACGATGCACCTAGATGACAAAAAAGCAGAAAATGGCCAAGACATATGCAATATTTTCATGGAATATTTCCAATCAGTTTACATAAACGATAATAACCTACCAGACTTCGACATACCAGAAAACACAAATAACATAAATATCACCATGGTCAAATTCACACGAGAAATAATCTTAAAAGAAATAAAAGCTCTTGACATAAACACAAGCGCGGGGTGTGATGACATTCCCTCATACTTTATAGTTAATTGCGCGGAAACACTTGCAAAACCTCTCTGCATTATATATAATAAATCAATGAACGAAGGCACGGTACCTGAAATATGGAAAAGAGCCTATGTAACACCAATCCACAAAAATGGTGAAAAAAATAATGTTAAAAACTATCGGCCGATTTCAAAACTAACAATATTCAGTAAGTTAATGGAAAAAATTGTTTACAAATATCTAAGCCCACAACTGAATCACATCATTACAACAAAGCAACACGGTTTTACAAAAGGCAGAAATGTGGAAAGTAACCTCGTTCTTCTTACTGAATTCATTGTCGATCACATGGACAACCGCACTCAAGTAGATATCATTTATACAGACTTTGCCAAAGCATTTGATAAAATTAATCAAAAACTATTACTCAGAAAACTTTGGTCATTAGGTATACGTGGTAATTTATTTCGTTGGGTTACATCTTATATACTCAAGAGATCACAGGCAGTAGCAATAAAGGGTTTCGAATCAGATTTCAGTGAAATTTCCTCTGGGATCCAACAGGGTTCACATCTCGGACCATTATTTTTCATTTTATATATCAATGATTTGGTCAATGTTGTTAAATACTCTGAAATAGAATTATTTGCTGATGATGCCAAGCTATACAAGCCAATAAAAAGTCTAAACGATTGCGTCAATTTACAACATGATTTAAACAATATATTTACCTATTGCCAACAAAATCAACTATTTCTAAATGTCTCAAAATGTCATCATATTACCTTTTCAAGAAATAAAAATAAAACATTATTTAATTATTCTATAAATAACAACAACATTGCAACAGTCTCAGATATTCGTGATCTTGGAATAACCCTTGATAGTAAACTACAATACAACCTTTATATACAACAAATCACAAATAAAGCTGCTAAAATGTTAGGTTTTATCATGAGAAACACAAAACTTTTTAATAGTATCAACGTCATTAAGCAACTCTACTTTGCCTACGTACGAAGTCATTTGGAGTTTGCGTCAGTTGTTTGGTCTCCATTTTATAAAATCCATACGAACAAAATTGAAGCAATTCAAAACAAATTCCTCAAATATCTTTGTTACAAGTCATATGTAAGATTTAATAATTATGCAGAGGCAGCCTCATACTTTAAAATTGATTCATTGAGTGTACGAAGGCATCATAAGGATGCAATATTCCTGTATAAATTAGTTAACAATAATATTCACTGCCCAGAGTTGCTAAATAAAATTCAATTTAATGTACCTGCGCGTACAACACGCTCTTCTGTCCTGTTCAGGGTTGATCAATGCAAGACAAACTGCAAGCAAAATTCTTGTCTGAACAGACTATGCAATAGTTACAATAGCATATTATCCAAGGTGGACATTTTCAATTCCGAACCTACCAAATATAAGGGGTACATAAAAGAGTATTTCTCTGATGTTTCATGAATATGTTATGTGTCTATGTTTCTATCGTTTATCTTTAATTCTGTTATGATTTGATTTATATGTACAATCTGGCTTCTTATGGTTACCAATGTATTGATATTTTATGTTTTATGTAAATTTTAGTTTTATATACTTAATCTTTTGTTTTATAAAATTTTTGATCTCATAATGCTTTATTATAAATTTATTATTTAATTTTTTTTTATTATGCTGTTAATCAGAGGTAAAGTCACATGGAGGAAATCCATAATTGGTTTTATTTTGGCTATACAAACATGTACAAACTGTAAAAATGTAAACTGTCGATTTCCCGAAAATAAATAAATAAATAAATCATGACGATTGTGTTGCATTAACTTGTATAAAAAACCCTTTACTAAAAATAATTTGAAAATACAAACTAAATGTCAAATATGGTCGACACGACTTTAACCTCAATGGCAAAATTTATTGCAGATTGTCCGCAAATATAGCTCTTTTCGTAAATTGTTGAGGGCCTAAATTGTGTTTCAATAAACACAATAACTATTATTTATCTAAATCTCTATAAACAGTATGAAAATAAACCAAAAACACGAAATATTGAATTACATAGTCATTTCAAATGTCAATACAATACTGCAATATTGACAATACAATACACGCGATCACCACATCACCAGGTGACAGTGGGTGAGTGTGACGCGTGACGTCACCATTCACCATTTCAGTAATGCCAACTTGACACTGTGTTTCGAGGAGAGGTTTAAAAATGCACTTTTTAATAATTTTTAAAAACTCTGCGTTTAATATTATGAAATAAAAGTTATATATTCAGAATCAGCGTTTATTGGTCTATATGAACATATTTTGGGAGGAATGCAGATCCGGGCACCGTCTGGAAATTTAATAAAAAGGCACTTTCTAGATGAGAAAAGTGTGGAGAAGATGAATAAAAAATAAATTAAGGCGCGCTCGGCAAAATTGAGGGAGATACAACCGTTCAAAGTATTTAAAATTTCACTTTACAAACTGATATTGACAGTTCGCCCGCGTCCGCCCGCCATTTTTTTATAACCTAATACGCTAAACATGGTTTGTGATAGAAAAGAAAGTGCCCCCTTCGTAGCGCCTGCTCGCGTCACGGCAAAAAAACATCCCAGTTTTCAAGTGGTTTAGCGGCTACGCTAGGTTTGTGTAATATGGTTTGTGATTTTGGCGTACTATTAATTCTGTATTAGGTCTGGGATCCAACATAAGCAATGAAAACATGGCGAACGAACTGTCAATATCAGTTCGCGAAGTGAATTTTTAAATACTTTGAACGGTTGTATCTCCCTTAATTTTGCCGAGCGCGCCTTAATTTATTTTTTATTCATCTTGTCCACACTTTTCTCATCTAGAAAGTGCCTTTTTATTAAATTTCCAGACGGTGCCCGGATCTGCATTTCACCCCATATTTTTTTAAAGCCATAATATTTTTCACTGGAGTTCCTTATTGGTTCATTATTCTTTATAATATCCAAAATAAATCAGATATTCGTGTGGTCAAGGTGTTCAGAGAGCGAACGTCGCCACATTTTGTAGAAATTTACCTTTTCGAATGTGTAGTGCTGTCTATTGTAGATGGAAGGGGTCTCCAGCACCTCAACTATCTCATTTTGACATCAGCGATGTCATTTATCTCTGGGAAGACCAACTTTTCACCAGATCTCTTCATAAATTTGCACATAGTATTTGTGGTAAGATTTGGACCAGCAGACTGAATGTTACTCAGAGGAAAATCATCGTCATCGTTAGATGGAGAATACACTCCTGTGTATCAGAAACGCTGCTGTTGAACTGGGGGTGAAGAGACAGCTATCCGTCCAATTTCGTAATGTTGTGATATTTAATTTTTTGATCTACAAACTTTGCTAACTTACTAAAACAATATGATTGCCTTTGTCTTTGCTGTCCGATTCGCTAAATGTAGCCAAATTTTTCCATTTGGAGAATTCTAATGTGAAAAATTTTATCAAATTGTCCATTTGGACAATCCCTTGTCCAATCGGATAAATCCAAAGTGTTTTGTTAATTTAATTGGACAATAAGGAATTACAGTTTTTTTTATGATTGTTCACCTTCTAACTTAAACACCTTTTTTTTTTACTAATGTCGTGTTAAAATAATTTTCAAAGTATGCATTTTTTAAAGCCCAAATCGAAATTTCACAGGGCATGCGTGACGTCTTACATACCTCAGTTTTGACAGTTAACCGTAAGGTCAATCCCACTCGGTTTGGTATGGAATCAACAAATCCCAATTTAAGTATTTAGTAATATTTTTTAATAAAAGATGAATTCTTTTGATATAATTTGTACACCACAGTGGTAACCTGTATACGAGTCTACGCAGCGCTAAATTGTCCGCATTCTTAATGCACGTGGCACCCCGACTGAGGTAGCGATGTAAGTTCTTTCAGAACCCGCCGACAAATCACAGGGGGTTTAAATCTCTTTCAGTTTAAATCGTTTATAAAAACGATTTATTAATTAACACGGGTATTTGCTGTTGGCACAGCAAATTGATTCCGTTAACATGAGCTCTCATCCTTTCAGGGTCCTGCGTGGGATAGAATAAGGATAGAATCCGGATGCAAATAAAAGAACTTCCATTAGAACAAAATGTACTTGTAATTTTGTCAAGCTTAACATGATCCACGTAAATACCTTTAACCCCTCCGATTATTCGCGAATATTCTCTTTTAATGTCTTAAACGAAATGTCAGTTTTACGAAAACTTTGTGTTATTACCGCTTCACAATTAAAGCTCTATAAATGAAACATTTCTGAACGTAGCCGAATACTAAAAACTGTTTTAGAAAGGTTACGAAATAAGCTTTCAAATTGTTATATTACAAATATTAACATTTGTAAACATTAAAATTTAGAATGCAAACATAAAAAAAATGTAAAAATGACTCACATGATGTTTTTATGTGAAAACGGTACTAAAATCACGGATTATGTAAAAAACAATACTTATTCTATTGTATAAATGTATAATAAACAATTTTGTCACCTCACTTTTTTATCATTTCATATAAAAATATTTAGTTAAAATTAACAATGTCGAGCGGCCCGTAGACGATTTGGTGGGTAAAATATGTGTCAACCGTGCGTCTGACAGAATAAGTCTCCGTCTTTTATGTATTTCTATTGACAACTTGAATAGGGATGTACGGCTTGATCTACTATCGACCTTTTACTTTTTGTTTTAGGGATGTCACTAAAACAATAACGGAGTTACAACGATTTCTGTGGAGACACGCGTTGACGTATAAACACGCTTATTGTACTTGACTGCTATTGTCATTTTAACGCGTATATCTGCTTACGTTGCTGACCGGTTTTGTAACCTCAAAAGGTGAAGAAGAGAGAGAGAGATATATCAGTTATTTTAGTCACTTCCTTGGCAGAATCCATTCCAAATGATCATGCTCTAAAGGCAGATCGTCCCAGCACTGAGCTCAGTCCAGGTGAACTCCGCAACTAACCCTGGATACTGCAAGTCATGATGTACAGACTCCTGCATCACTCCAAGCGCCAAATAATAATCATTCTCAGATAAAACTGCAGATGAATGCACTTTGGCTTCGCCGACCTTTGACCAAACCATAAATTTATGGCTAATTCTCGATATGTTGTTTGCCACGTCATTACGAGCGTCAAGCAATAATTCTCCACAGCACTAATTGTAGGTGATGCACTTGCCTCTCTGGCTTGTTGAACAAAAACCCGGACTATATGAAGCAACTATTCTGTTACGAAGGAAAGTCGCTGCCATCGCTGATGGAGAAATTTTCACAATCCTTTACGAGTAGCAAACTCTTCACCAATCAAACTTCCGACAATTGATTGTTATGTCATGGCATAGCACTTATAAGGTCCAAATACAGTTTCTTCTTTAAACAATGGAGAAATGTATGGGCAACTTGAATTTATCAAACACGCTTTTGCCATCATCTCCACACGTCACCTCCTTTGAAAAATCTCCAAAAAAACGTCACCCGCCATCTTGCTTCCTTCTCCGACCCATCTCAGTGCCGCCAACCTTTTACAGTAAAAATTCGCAGTAGTTACCAATGGCACGCCTAAATTAATATTACTAATTCTGAGTAAGTACCGACTGAACAACCTCCATGGAAATAATTACGTTACATAATACTATATAAAATTTTATTGTATAATAAAACTTATATATTCAGAATCAGCGTTTATTGATCTATATCAGTAATTCCCAAAGTGGTCCAGGTGGACCCCCAAGGGTCCACGGGAGACTCGACGGGGGTCTACGTTGGCGTGATAAAAAAATGATAAATTGGTAGAAATGTAGCAGCAGAGGGTCCACCGAAACCAGTAAAATTTTGAAGGTGGTCTACGAGTAAAAGTTTTGGAACCTATGATCTATATGAATCATTGACCAACAAAGTCTAGAGGGTATGTAGATATTAAAAATGACTCCGAAACCAAAATTATTGATTCTAAAAATGGGTTTAAGAAAACACTCATCACAAAGAAAGGCATTATTTCACAGACAAAAGAAGCATTCTTTTTTTCCTTTTGTTAGTCTGCAAGGATTAAATTTGTTGGGCGGAATTAGATGGGGAGTTTGTTCGATGATCTGAATATATATTTGACAGAATTAGATCCAATGATGATGATGTGCAAATCAAATTTATCCATCTGGACTTTAGGACTCTTTGAAAATTATAGATGGCATCACTTCTGCCATCTATAATGAGGTGCCATCAATGGGGTGAGGTTTGTCTAGGTACTGGAGGCAGATGACCAGGACACACTGAACCCCAGATTCCTACCCACCCCTTAAACCCTTTTCCTTCCCAGAACTCTCCTCTCCTTCCTTTCCCCCAAAACCCCTCCACACAGCATCCCCAAAGATGACATAGACCCTGAGGGAAATTATTTTCCTCAGGGTCTCCTGTGTGGAGCTCATGTAAAAAAAAAAAAAACTTCTATTTGTAGCTAACCGTGGAGCGTGTTTTCAACAGACCTTAGCGGCGGCTATGCAAAGCATATATGGCAGACAATAGGGTAATATTAGATTCCCATCTTACAGGTTTCCATTATCTACACTACTATATTACGTACGCCTATAAATTTATTTATTCCAGGACCCCGCCCATACCCCCCTCCTGCGACTGGCTTGGAACAAACAGGACCCTAACTATCTGGCCACAGTGGCCATGGATGCCTGCGAGGTTATCATCCTGGACGTGAGGGTCCCCTGTACGCCGGTGGCGCGCCTCAACAACCACAGGGCTTGCGTTAACGGCATCGCTTGGGCGCCGCACAGGTAACTAACACCCACAAACATATTCTTCTAAGGGTTTTCAAGGGACCCTTAAAAGGCAACTTATTTTGTGGGTTCCAAATTAGGTTTTCTTTCAAACCTAGTTTTCAAGATATGTACCCAAAATATATACATAACTTTTCCTTAATATGGTAAATCCTTATGTGGGGTACTTTTTTTTTACATTAGCTCCACACAGTAGGCCCTGAGGAAAATAATTCCCCTCAGGACCTGTCGTCTTTGGGGATGCTGTGTGGAGGGTCCTTTTTAGGAAAGGAAGGAGAGGTAGTTCTGGGAAGGAAAAGGGTATTAGGGATGGGTAGGAATCGGGGGGTCAGTGTGTCCAGGAGTCATGGACGTATGAATCCATCCCTCCCACTGCGGTGCAAGGCGATGTTTTCATGTTTGCATTTCATGTAAAAAATTATTAATTAACTCGTTGAATGCCGGGAGTAAATGGGGTTGGTTGTAACCAATTAGCGTTCGCAAAAAGCGGCAGCCATGACACCCAATGTCCGGCGATTCTGACAGCGTCCTTGAGAAATTTCGTACATAGAAAGGTCAAAATTGAAGACCAAAGAATTTTTCCCGCGCATGCGCAAGAACTGCGCACGTTCCCGCGCTCCGGTAAATCATTAATATAAATTATATGGAGTGACCAAGCGAATTGCGGTTTTCTCTATGGTAAAGAGCGATAATAGAGCAAGCGATTCTGACCGTGTTCTTCATACACTTTCTTTATACATAAGGGTCAAAATCGCGTGTAAAGTCTCCCGACACGCCGGCGCACAAGCGGCACCTGAGCGGTTAATAAAGTAGTTTTGGTACTTACTTTTTCTTTACTTTACTTACTTATTTATATATATTTTTTAATTTTCTTGGACCTCTTATGTTAGTTTTCATCTATACATATAAAAATCAAAAAATGTTCATATGTATGTCCGCTATGCGTTGCTAAACCATTCATCCGATTGCGATGAAACTTTGGGGATTTGATGTGCGCATGCCCGCAATGGTTTCTGTATACAAAAGTGAGCTCTGGCATCATGAAATTACGCATTGCTAAACCGTTCATCCGATTGTGATGAAACTTTGGTGAGTTGTTATGAGCACGTCGACAAAGATTTCTATATGTATATATATACTGATGAGCTCTGGCATTATGAAATTTGTAATAGGTGAAATTTGTTCAGCACGCGAGCTGTTTGAAAACTAAATGTACAGGGACTGAATGCATATTCAAGGGAAAGCGGAGAAGGCATATTGGGAACGCGTGAGTGGAAGGGGAAGGAATAGGAGGCGGAAGAAGAATGGGTTGAAGGGAAAGGACATGCAGGGAGAAACAATATCTTTAACAATGGCATAACAATGCATACTACAAACCCAGAAACTAGCATATTTTGATTTTTTTATATATAGATTTCCCCCTAAAGCCACGCGAGCGAAGCCGCGGGTAAAAGCTAGTACGTGTATAAAATTGTGACTCTCAATTTGCTGTAGCTCGTGCCACATCTGCACGGCGGGCGACGACCACCAGGCGCTGATCTGGGATATTCAGCAGATGCCACGCGCCATCGAGGACCCCATCCTGGCATACACGGCTGCCGAGGGCGAGGTCAACCAGATCCAGTGGGGCGCCACGCAGCCCGACTGGATCGCCATCTGCTACAATAAGCACACTGAGATACTGAGAGTCTAATAAAGCGTTGGCGAACCTTATCGGCGTCTGGCACTGAATTGAAAGAGAGATATTCTCCGGGCCGGCCTATCCCCGGACGGTGTGCGCTTTCTTGTTTACATTTGGTCCTACTTGATGATTGGCATGTCGTGATTAACTGTATTTTCACCCAAACCAACCTTACTTCAATTAACTGTATTTCACCAAACCCAGCCTAACTTAAATGAAACGTATTAATGTTTTCTATGCGGCATCGCGAATATGCAGCCGTGGATCTACGATTTTTTCAAATCCGGGCAGAAACTTGATAGTGGCGCCCCCTCTCGTGAGGAGAGTGATCATCGCTTCACTTCACGTTCAACTGCTCGGGTTTATTCGGCTCACTCGTGTAGCCCCTAGTTCTAGATGCGACGGGGATTCCCCTGGCAGAGACATCACTTAACCCAACCTAACTTCAATTAAATGAGACCTGTTAATGTTTTCTATGCGGTGTCGCGAGTATGTAGCCCTGGATCTACTATTTTTTCAAACCTGGTCAGAAACTTGGTTTATTTGGCTTAGCTCGTGAAGCCGCTATATCTAGATGCGCCGGGAATTCCCCTGGCAGAGACACCACCTACACTATGCACGCGTTCTAAATCGACTTAGGAAACACATTCATAAATCAACTTAGAGGATGTGTTCAAAAACCAACTGGGCATTTTAAAATGAAATGAATAATCGATAAAACAATGTGCGCTGGAATCAAGTTTTTTTTTCAATCAAACATATCAATTACGATTTTGGTGCCCCTAAAACTACCACCCTAGGTCCGGGGCTGCCAATAAGATCCATGAAAAACAAAATAGGTGCATTGTGTTAAAACTTATGGTGGGATGGATTGCATTATTGATAGTTTCAAAATAAATATTAGCATTTTTCTTGAATCTCATCTATGTAACACGATAATCAATTTTGTTATGCAGCTGGAACAACACAAATAAAATTATGCATTGTAGGAACTGAGTTAGGTTATCTGAACCAAGGATTTCTTTGGAACACATTGACTGTTTCTATGTTGAATGTCGAATTGATTACCTTGCATTAGAGCTGTAAAAATTTAGGTCTGCGTTTTTATCTTTTTAAGAGTTTTTTGACCCCCTAGGCTATTTGTTCGCTTTTGGGAACAGCTCAGAAAATGTCGTGTCTCCCTTACTGTCATGGTGAGAAATATGATATAAACACTGTCGGAAAGAGAAAACAAAATGCTTTATATTTAAATCTAAAAGTTAACCGCAGAAGAACTAAAATTTACTCATCATGTAAGTATGTGTATGTTTTTAAACGACTTCGAAAAGGAGGAGGTTCTCAATTCGACTGATTCTTTTTTATTTTATTGGAAAGGATCTACTTCAAGGGTAATTTGATGAGAGTTTGGTTAGGTTCTGATTATGGAATCCATGACAAATTAACGAAACTCGGCCGAATCTCTTAATTTGACCGTAACGTCGTTATGGTCAAATTATGTCTGCCTCACATGAGCAGCACGTTTAGTAGGTTTACCCATATTCAGACAAATTAGTTAGTGTAGGTACTTCAGATTCACTAAAAATCAAAAAATAAACAAAAATTTTAACAAAACAATAAAACTACTTCAAAAAATGCACTAAAAAGTAAAAAAATAATATTGTATTCTTCTACAACTTCATAATCAACTTACTTTTTCTAATCATCAATATGTAGGTACGATTTATACTTTTGGAGTCGGTGTCAGCAAAGGTACCCGGCCCGGCGTGTTCACTTAACAGCTCCCCGCGCCGCCGCGGCCCCGCTCTCGCCTCTCGCCTCGTCAAGTCGCTTGTGCGACTATTAAACTATCTCTCCTATAACTATGTATGTAGTTACAAACCTACCTTGACTGACACCGACTCCAAAAGTATCAATCGTACCTACATATTGATCATTAGAAAAAGTAAGTTGATTATGAAGTTGTAGAAGAATACGATATTATTTTTTTACTTTTTAGTGCATTTTTTTTAAGTCGTTTTTTTGTTATGTTAAAATTTTTGTTTATTAATTTTCAGATACATTCAGAAATATTCCATTTATTTGGATTTTATTGCATAGCGGAAAAACTCTGACCTTCAGATAGAAGGTATAATATGCTCGAGGCTCGAGGCCTGAGGGGTTAAGAAATATAGCCTTGTTTTAATATTTTGCATAAATTTATATTTATTTAGTTGAAAAAATATACTTTGGCAAATTTAAAACAGCTCAATGCAAAGTTACCAAGTAGATGTGTACGCAGAGAACTTTTTATCATAAATTAAGAAAATAAATGAAGAAAAACATCTGACTGCGTTCATTATTGTAAGGCCTGTTCCAAGCTCACTCGTAAATTTTAATGACAAAATTCAAATGATCAACTAAATCAAAATTTCGTGTAATTGCCAGTTATATGTCTGCTATTTGAACAATTTCAATTTTTTTTTTAATTGTCGATAGCATCAGATAAAAAGCCGATAATTTATGCCTGCAGCGGCTCACGCATTTATTTACATGTTCATTTTATGGTAAAAATGATGACCTGCTGTTTTATCTACATCGGAAATGCGGTGAAACAGTTAAGACACGCCAAAAATCGACAACGGTGAAAGTTTCAAACAAGAAAGTGAACACAGACCGTGGATTTGTTATGCACGGGAGAAACGGCATATCTCGGTCACTGTCAGTGGTTCGCCTCAGTGGAAGGAAGTGATAGACTTCATAATATTAGTGTTTGTGTGATTACGACTTATTTTTATAAGAGTGCAACATTATATGTCTAGCTGTTAGCCTAAATGTAAACGTATCGTACGTATCTTAGCCGTAAGTTATTTTATACCACATCCTTTTGGGTAAAAATTATTCATTGATAATTTTTATATTACTACCGAATATCTAAATTGGACCAAGATATTAAAATTTTCAACTTTGTTTTAAATCTGAATAGTTTGTGCATTGACAAAACTCTTTGTTGATAAGTCTTCCCCGCCACCCCATTAATTTATTTTATGGCTATTCATTCATAATTATAAATTAATTCAAATGAATATAAGAATATGTCCACCCAATAAAATCAAAGGTTTTCTGATATTTTGGCACCTTTAAATTCATAGACTATTTATTCTAACATGAAATACTGATAATACCGCTGGAGTGATGGCTATCCTAATTTATGTAGGTGATTTAAAAAAATTAAATTAATAATCAATCTAGGTGGATTTAATCCGCAGTAAAGTTCATACTTTTCCATGTTAATATTTTGATGTTTGATATTTATTAAATCGAATGGCCTAATTGAAAACTGAACATCCAGAAATCCCCATCACTCGATGGTTATAAGGTTTTTCAAGGGATCGGAAAACTTTTTATTTTGTATTTTGCACAGGGAACTGACAAACTTCTTATGTGGGAACTTCCCGAGTTTCACCATAACAGAAGAATGATTCTGATCTTTGCGTTAAGTTAGTGTTTTAAGAAAATTAAGACAAAAAGGCAGAAGGCATCTGTTGTGCATTATCAGTTGTCAAATTTCTGTGATTTTTCCATGGTTTTCAGTGGCTTGTCTATGCCTGTTGTGTGTTGATGTCGATTGGTGTGGATTAATTACAATGACGAATTACTATTTATTATAACAACTTAGATATAAGCCTAATAGACGTTTATAAATGACTATCCATTTATCGTATTATTTTGATGTTTGTAAGCGATGACATTCGATTCGCAAATTTTCCCATGACTAACATCTCTTATTTGACAATTGTTTAACGAGGATTAAACACTGTCATCTCTGGCGTTAGCGTAACAACTTTTAAGAGTTGATGTCTTAATGCAAGTGCAGTATTTAGCACGTTAGCGCGATACGGATTTAACACGCGTTAGGCTATCGCAAAAGATACAGAATCACACTTCAGGTTCCTCATTTTCCATCCCTGCATTGACTTATTTAGGAAAAATACTATAAAAGACAGGCCAAAATATTGTTTGTCGTGGCAAAAACACGAACGTAATATCTGTATTTTAGTTTTAATTGTTTAATAATATATTATATGTATTTTGTTTATTTGATTACATATAAAACATCTCTGAATATTGTTAACTACTGATTTCATGATTCACTGTACTTAATTTCATATTACTTGTGGTGTCAATTACATATTCTGTCATTGTCTGAAATAAAGTTGTTTGGCTGTTTTTCTGTGAACATCTTACCAAGAATATTTAATAAGTATTGTTGTTTTTGTCTATAATATGTTTCTGTTGTGAAATTTGAGATCTGTCAAATATTTTAAGTAATGCGTTGTATTGATTATAATGCTCGAATAAGGTTTTTCATGCATGTTCAGTAAAGTATTTTTTCTTTTCTTTATATTGTGTACAATATTGCAGTGTTTCAAACATGACATTAATATTTATTAGTCTTCATAAAATGAATATTTTAATCTGTATTTGTTTCCGTAAGACTGGAGAATTTGTAACGAATGTATTATTTGTGACAAATATATAAATTAAATTAATGCTAAGGGAAATCCCTGTAGATTTATATGAAATAAATTATGTAATCATCATTTGAATATGGTTTTTCTATACCAATTAATTCCTGACTTGACACATGAATAAACTCATTTTTTCAATCTAAAAATTGGTACCTGAAAACAATCTAGTTTTGCATAAAAATTTAATTGAAATTTTTATGAAAAGCAGAAAAAAATCAAATTACATATTTCCATTACACGAGGGGGGACCCAAAAGTAACCGAACTTTCTTTATAACTTTTTTTTTTTTGAATATTTTTATACCAAAATTTGGTCGCCCTCAAAGTGCTCGCCGTTAGATTGTATGCCCTTGTCCAACCTTATTTTCTACTGTTCAAAACAATTTTGAAACTCTTTGATTGGAATGTCCTTTATGGCCTCCAACGATTTTTGTTTCACTTATTCAACAGTATGAAAACATTTCCCTTTCAAACCCTTTTCATCCTAGAGGAGCAGAAAGAAGTCACAGTG
The DNA here is from genome assembly GCA_917880885.1 of Limnephilus marmoratus. Classification (NCBI taxonomy): domain Eukaryota; kingdom Metazoa; phylum Arthropoda; class Insecta; order Trichoptera; family Limnephilidae; genus Limnephilus; species Limnephilus marmoratus. Next base: position 66,045,836 of record OU862906.1, read on the forward strand.
AGACAGGTCGGGTGAATACGCGGGGTCATTCCATGCTTGCTTAAATACTGCTTCACAGACAACGCGATGTGAGCAGGTGCGTTGTCATGGTGGAAGAACCCTGTGCGCCAAGGATTCAACCTTTTTCAACGATTTTTCCTGATGCCACCTGATAGGGTGAAAATTTAAAAATTAAAATAAGTAAATTTTTTTTTTCACACTCCCGACCGTGAAAAAAAAATACGAAGGATAGAGTCACTAAAATATTTTACACATGAACACGGTCTGTTATTTATATTTTCGTAGCACCCGTGGAGTGCCCCGAAATGGGAGAATTTTGTGTCTAACAGTCTTTTTATAGGCAAAAAAGCCTATATTTATGGAGAAATTTTTATTCCTAATATTCTCTCAGGATGGACCAATTTTTTACACCTAGGTAGTGATGAGGGGGTGGGGGGGGGGGTGACACCACATTTTCCGCCCCGGTATTAGTTTGGTTTGATTTCAAAATGTACACAATTTTTTTTTTCATTAGCTCCTAGAGCTAATAACTCAAGGAGCTAACGAAAAAAAATTGAGGAAAATAATTCGCCTCTGGGCCTATGTCATCTTTGGTGTCGTGTGTGGAGGCTCTTTTTAGGAAAAGAAGGAGAGGAAGTTCTGTGAAGGAAAAAGGTAAACGGGTGGGTAAGAAAGAATCTGGGGTCAGTGTGTCCAGGAGTGAAGGATATATGAATCCATCCCTCACATTGTGATGCAAGGTGATTTTCCAAGAGACTCCTGCTGGAGAGGTAAAAATCTCTCTCTCCCGATCTGGCCTGCCATAGGCACATCCGCCACCAAGACTGATACAAACCTCATCCCATGAATCTTAGAACCCCTGCCGAGCCAACACCTTTAGGTGACCTACGGCAGAGGTGTTGGTTATCCAATAAATAGTTCTCAGGGCGGCGTGTTCTATCCGTTTCCAATAAATAGTTATCTTTTGGCTGTTATGACTTCCACTACTAGGGTAGATGAATTCTAGACATTTTGTTTTGAAGACTTTTAATTTTCAATTTACATTTGTTACTTTAATTCTAAATTTTCTGCAACCGGTTTCGACACATCCGTGTCATTTACGAGCAAACTTAAAACTAACTTAAAAATTCTATACAAGTACTAAAATTAATTAGGTGGTGGTAGTGGGAGGGGTGATTTCGGGGGAGGGGGAGAACGGTGGGAAGAGTCAACATTACATGGAAACATCGTTAGTAAAGGTGATTTACAGGGTGCTATTATAAAAAAATATCTCACACCTAATTAATGTATGTCCCCTAACGGCCGCCGCACATGCCCACACTCGCACTCGTTCACGACACTGCGCCAATGTCGCATTGACATTGGTGGACACGTGTGCGTCCGCATTCGCTTTCACGAGTCGTACATCAGTCAGTTTTTAAATAGATTATTGTTAATAAGGAAAAATTTAAAAATTATTTTAGAATGACCGGGAACCATTTTTTATTTTTTTATTCGCAAAAATATACATAAATTACAATAATTAATTACACAATATACGTATTCGATGTACCCCTATAAATAAGCAGGGCTTGTGTGTATCGAGGGTTTAAAGAAGTACCTTCGATGATTGCTTCAGATTTAGATGATCAAGGATATGGTGGTCTTGAACGAATTAGTTCTGAAATAATCTGAGTGTTTTATGTCGTATAAACATTTTTCGCTTCGAAGAACTCCACTGAGTTCCTTCATTTTGCAAACACTCGCGCCACTGCCACTCGAAAACAATGCCTCGGTCATTTAGCCGACACATGCGTACACGCTCATGTACGTGCCTGTGTCGACACGTGAGAGCAAATGCGGAGTTTGGTACTGCGCCATAGGTTTTAAATACTGCCACTCGCACCCGGCTCGTGACGGCCAATGCGAGTGTGAGCATGTGCGGCGGCCTTAACAGTCCAGAGATACACAATGTTCGTCCTTTACGCATTCTCACGCGACGATCGAGAGAGATTCTGGTAGTGCCTGAAAATGATGACGCCGAGTGGCTCGATAAAATCGACGTTGATCTTCAGCAAAGCACAGTGCCAACAGCTGTCTCTCAAGACGATTATCCACTTGTTAGTGTTGAAGAAAGTCTCGCTAATCCATGGTCCGAAGACAATATCCATTAAGTATATTCATGTAGGTTCAAATATGTTTTTTTTACACCTTCCTTTATTATTTTTATGCCAGTCAAAAACAATCTGCAACCTTAATGTCTGTCTGGACATTTTTATCACGATGCTTAATTTTCCAAAATTTTATCAGATTATACCTGTATTTAAAGATAATATTCTGAAAATTTCAATATACTGTGTAGTAAAAAAATACACGTGATTTTGGGTATGGGGGGGGTGTAGTCCAGAACCTCACCACACATCACCAGGGGGGGGAGGGGGTTAAAAAGTTGCTAAAAAACATCACATGGACGACCCCTTATGTGAATTTTAAGAAGTGTGGTAAGAATATTTGGCTTAGTTGCCAATAATAATAAATAATAGGCCACTTGCATCACATTTTTTAAAAAAAAATTCCGGTTTAGGCAAATGTTCTAAGACATTCGGTATTTTTTTTTTTTTTTAATCGTATTTTTGAAACCCTGGGGATTTTTTGAAAATTTCAAACCGAAAAATCAGACCAACTTTTATAAACCGGAAAGACGGGACATAATTTTATAGGTGTGAAAAAACGATAATTACATAGCCGAAAATCATTTTTAAAAAAAAGAACGTTTTCCACATGAATGGCACAGGAGAATAATGAGGCATACCAAAAATATTACATCTCATAAATATTATTTTCCTTGAT